>CM034242.1:42599009-43799009 GCA_019916065.1 Vitellaria paradoxa
AATAAAATTTTATACAATTTTTTTTAAATTTATATCACAATAAAATTTGGTTAAGGTTCTATTCGGGGTGATAAAAAATTTTGAAAAACGGTAAAAAATATTAAAAAATTTTAAAAATTATTCACTTTTTTATTACACGAATTACGAACTTACAACTTATCTCACTTTTATCTCATTTTATTTCACTTTTTATCACTCTAAATACACGATAAGTAACTTGAAAATATGTAAAGTCATAATAATACTCTCACGTGTGAAAGTTACTTGTTTAAAATTTATAAAAAAAAAAAAAAGTTAAATTTTGATGAAAAAAATTATTAAAAAAAAAAGACTTTCTTCCAATTTACCAAACTGCTTAAGCTAAGGGAAAGAAAAATGAAAGAGAAGTAGAAATAAATAATTAAAATAACCAGCTCTCCATGAGGACTTTGTCCTGGTTCATGAGCAAAAGGGGGGCCATGGAAATGCCTGTACACACAATTTTCGTGTTTGGAAAATAAACACAGAAATTGTTGTAACAAATTAAAATTTTATTGATTTGTAGAAAGCGGAATATAACCTCTGATAATTTCTAATCAAAGAAATAAAAATCCTCTGATTCTTCTCTTTGAAAAGTTGATACGAGGGCTTGCAGCTTGATCTCGAATCAACACGTGTATCTTCTCGTTGCTTGAGAGCCTGTGGGGGCTTTGGCAGCTTGATCCAGCAGAGTCTCTTTTTGTGTAGAAGGGTGTCCTTTATGCTTGGGAGTGATCCCTATTTATAGATGTGTGGGAGAGAGTCACAGTTGAATTCAACCTCCCCAGGATAATTATCTCATTTATTTAATTTATTAAATAATAGATAATATCCAAGACTTCAGATAACATCAAACCACTTAAATAATTATCTCATTATTTTATTTATTAAATAAGAGATAAAATCAAGTAATTTGGATATCATTATAATTCTTAAATAATTATCTCTTATTTATTTATTTATTTAAGAGATAAAAATTAAGAAATGATAATTATCTTTAGAGCTTGTCACATGTGGCGGCATGTGATTCGTCCACTTGTGTAACTTTGTTGAAATCCTCCACAAGACACGTGGCAAGATTTGATTTGTTAATTTAATTGGGCTTTATTTGACACTGGGCAATATTTGATTAGTCAAAATTTGTGTGTCTACAAATGCCCCCTCGAGACTTGATCACGTACACGTTGCGGTAGTGTTGAAGAGTGAGGGGGTCTCGAATTTGAAGATTTGATGCCATTGACTAGAATTTTGAATTCTTGTACAATGACAAATTTTTTTGAAATTTGATACAAGTCACATTTCAAATATTTTAATTTCTGTAATAGAAATTAAAATAATGAATTTGAATTTATTTTGAATTCCAAATTTGAATTGGAATTAAAATTTGTTTTTATTTTGAATTCCAAATTTGGGTTGGAATCAAAATGAATTTGATTTTATTTTGAATTCCAAATTTGATTTGGAATCAAAATTTGCTTTCGTAAAGAACTTAAAATTTATTTCTGGGAATCAGAATTAAATATAATTTCTTGAAGAATCGAAATTATAATTATAATTTTTTTTAATCCAATGTCGAATCGGTTTGGATTTGGCAGTCCAATTTCCTTGTGGCTTCAAGAGTTGCCATATAATGCAATCTGAGTCGACTTAGAATTTGAACCCAAAATTTTCACCTTCATCAGAACTCTGAATCCTAATTGGAGTGGTATTCAATTCCAAGCATATTCAACCATAAAGATCGTCTGCTGTAAATATCTCCAACTCCAAGACACAATATTATCTCTCATGAAAGGATTAGACTTGTACTTCCAAATTGATAAGAAGTCCTGCAGCAATCAATCTTCAAAGCGAAATTGATGTGTTTGATTGGGATTGGAATTCATGGTAATAAACTAGTTTCAATTCCAAGAATATCTGAATTTCAGGAGTTAAAATTAATACAAAACACAAACTTCATTAGAGTTTGAGAATTGAAATTAATTAGAACTTGAGTACGATTGAAATCTTTCACCCTATAAAAGGACATCTTTCCATTAGTTTTTCAAATAGAGTAGAGAGGGATCGAAAATCTCTTTCCAGTTTAAGGCAATCCTTAGTGGGGCAAAGCAGGTGTTATTCTTTTTCATTTATTGCGCGGCAGAGATTGAGTAAAGCAACATCTTATTCTTAAGTTGGTGAAGCAGCAGTACTATTTCCACTTTTCGGAAGACGAGATATATATTTTGAATGACCAAGCGCGGCAGAGGATTGATTAATGTGGCAAAAGTTTTGCTACTTTATTTTTTGAAAACAAAACAAACAGGGTGGATAATTGATGATTAAACTTTGAGTAGTGCAAGTTTGTTTGGAAGCTAGCAGTGAGGTAATCATGTAAATTGACTTCCTAATTTTATTTACATATTTTCTCACAGAAAGCATCAATTCACATCCTTAAGTCTCTAGACGCACAAGACTTCAAGACGTTTAAGTCTCTGAATATCCATGGCTTCGGTATCAACTACTTCCCTTATTCTAAGCGTGCACCAGATTTTTTTTTTTTTTTTGAAATTTCAATCTTTTTCTTTTAACTCCTTTTTTTTTTAGCATCTCCAACATTGGGCTAAAGTTTTTCGTGCCAACGTCGGTTCGTGTTTACATCAACCAGAGCCTTTAAATTCGGCTTCGGCAAGAATTCGAGGCTGAAAGACATTCGTGAGGGCAGCCGTTCGCGTTTACATCAGCCAGAGCCTTTGAGTTCGGCTTCGGCAAGAACTCGGGGCTGAAAGACATCCATGACATCAGCCGTTCACGTCTACATCAACCAGAGCCTTTGAGTTTGGCTTCGGCAAGAACTCGGGGCTGAAAGACGTCCGTGCCATCAACTGTTCGCGTCTACATCAGGGCTGAAAGACGTCTGTGCCACCAACTGTTCACGTCTACATCAGCCAGAGCCTTTGAGTTCGGCTTCGGCAAGAACTCGGGACTGAAAGACGTCCGTGCCATCAACTGTTCGCGTCTACATCAGCAAGAGCCTTTGAGTTCAGCTTCGGCAAGAACTCGGGACTGAAAGACGTTCGTGGTAACAACCGTTCGCATCTACATCAGCCAGAGCCTTTGAGTTCGGCTTCGGCAAGAACTCGGGGCTGAAAGACGTTCGTGGTAACAACCGTTCGCATCTACATTAGCCAGAGCCTTTGAGTTCAGCTTCGGCAAGAACTCGGGGCTGAAAGACGCATCAGCCGTTTATGTCTACATCAGCCAGATCCTTTGAGTTCGACTTCGGCAAGAACTCGGGGCTGAAAGACGTTCGTGGTAGCAACTGTTCGCGTCTACATCAGCCCGCCTTTGAGTTCGGCTTCAGCAAGAACTTGGGGCTGAAAGACGTTCGTGACATCAGCCGTTCGCGTCTACATCAGCCAGAGCCTTTGAGTTCAGCTTTGGCAAGAACTCGGGGCTGAAAGACATTCGTGGTAGCTGTCGTTCGTGCCACCAGAACTTTTAGAGCTGACTTGGGGACTGCATTGAAGGCCTTTAGGATTTCTTTATCAGATTCGTACGGTATTGAGATTGCTTTTATTCAAATAATGGTTGCTTTCAACGATTGTTCACTGTATGACCAGAAGATTCTTTGTTTTTCGAGAATGCAATGTTGTAGTACGGATGCATACATGTTCAAGAAGGTTCTGTCTAGGAGGTTGGATTTTAAGTGGGACCGATGTGACCCCTCCAATCTTTCCTGGGAACTTGCTTAAGTTCTATCAAGGAAATTGGATTTTAAGTGGGACCGAAGTGACCCCTCCAATCTTTCCTGGGAACTTGCTTAAGTTCTTTTTAGGAGATTGGATTTTAAGTGGGACCAGTGACCCCTCCAATCTTTCCTGGGAACTTATTTAAGTTCTGTCTAGAAGATTGGATTTTAAGTGGGACCGATGTGACCCCTCCAATCTTTCCTGGGAACTTGCTTAAGTTCTGTCTAGGAGATTGGATTTTAAGTGGGACAAGTGTGACCCCTCCAATCTTTCCTGGGAACTTATTTAAATTTTATCTAGGAGATTGATTTTAAGTGGGACTGATGTGACCCCTCCAATCTTTCCTGGGAACCTTTCGAAGATGGTACTATTCATTTTTACATTAGGATTCATTGTCAAAGGCAGTTTTCATCAATTGAAAGCCTTAGCGTCAGACCTTTGTTTCTTTTCAGATCATGGTTACCTTCAAAGATTATTCACATCATGACCAGAAGATAGTCTCTATTGTTAAAGAAGACGGTGATCCTACGACGGCCTTGGACTTACCAGTATTCGATCCAATCATTGACTACTTTTCTCACAATTGGTCCCCTTCTGTTGATTCGCCTCACCTGACGCGATGGTGTATTGCTTTGAGGAGTGATTTATTTGATCATAGTAATTCAACCACTATTTCTTTAGAAGCGTTTCTTGCAGTCCTCTCTTCATTCTAAAGATTATGATGCTGATCGTTTTACGCTATTGGGTGATCGTATTGACAAAGGAAAACTTCTTGGGACACTTCTCCTTTTGACTTCGGTGAATTCTCCTATATTCCCAAATATTGGGAATGGTTAGAAGATGTACTCAGTCGTCGTAAAAGAATTTTGACCAAAGCAGGTATATACGATGCTGTTTACGCTTCTTTATTCACCTATGACCATAGCGACAATCTTATTCGATCACTTTGTGAATCTTGGTGTTCTTCAACGAATACTTTTCATACTCCAACGGGAAGCTATCCATCTCCTTATGGGATTTGCGCAATATTGATGGCTTGTTAGTTCAAGGTATATTTTATGATGAAGTCATCCCAACCAGAAAAGAATTATTAGGCTTTGATAAGAACAAGACATTGTTTCTTCTCCCCAGCTGCAAGTATTTATTCTCAGCATATTATAAACTTTATCACGAGAGTGCGGATGGTGAAGTTAAAACTCATGATTGGGTCAAATTTTGGTTTAGAGGACCCCAAAGAGTAAACAAAAAAGGTTTAACAAGCCAAGGACCCGTTATAATCCTTCGGGCATCATAAATGAACTAGTTCAACGTCCCACGGAAGAAGAAGGCCTTTGATGATTTAGCCATTAAGGCAAGCGTCAGAGAAGAGACTTATCTAGCTGCCCTTTTATCTTGTTGGCTATGTAGATTTGTCTTTCCTACTGTTAAAATTGACAACATTCGTCCTGGTGTTTTCAAAGTAGCAAGTATGATGGCTCGTGGTGAGAAGTTCTCTTTACAGTGCCAGTTCTTGCAAGTATCTATCATGGTTTAGGAGAAATTTCTTCATCTCCATTTCCCAACAAATGTAATGCGGCATTCCCAATCCATTATGTTTATGGATGGCTTGTCATTATTTTGACTGCTATTTTGCATCTTCTCGTCCGCAAAGTGGTGCTCGAATGGTGAAATTTTCTGGTGAAAAATGGCCAAGCATTTCGATGATACGGAGGCTCGAATCCTTCTTAAAAATGCTGATCTTTCCAACTCTTCATCTTTATTCTTGGTAAGGAGAAGGATATATCTTTAGTTGATACCGGAAATCAGCCAACTCCATGGGATGACTACATTATTAGTATTCGTTGTAGCTATTTGACTTTACGTCGAGGAGATGAGCTTATTATGGTCTTAGTCTTATAGTCCCATAAGGTTTGCCAGACAATTTAACTTTTGTCAAAGCATTCCTGGGAAGTTGAAGATTGATCTTGGGTCTGGGACTGTAGCAGAAATAGCTCAACTTTGGAAATCTTGTATTCAATTGGGCACCAACGCCAAATTTATGATTCCAGCATATTCTTCCAAAAGTCTTGCTACAAAACTATGTTGGGTGGTGGGCAAAACGTTCAAGTAATTATTGCAGGAAAAGTTCTAGTCTTGTCATAAAACTTCCAAAACTTAATCCTTCCGTTGCAATTTTGAAGAAGAATAAGAGAAAGTTATTGAACATACACCAGTCTTCAAGAAAAGCAGGTTGATGCTAGAGATGTGCTTGAAGGCATGGCGAAGAGAGATGCAAAAATCTCGAACAAGGATCATTAGTTAAGAATAGTCAAAACTGCTTAACACCTGATGACGAACATAGCTCTAGTGAGGTGATCGCCATTGGAAACGTCCTAAAAAGAAAACCACAGCTTTTGAATTGGAAGATATTAATCTTGATTTGGATGACATATTCCCTAATACCTCAAACCTTTCTTTGCCTCTAGAAGAATTCGGGAATCAAGTAAGTATTATTATTATTTTTTTTTTTTGGTAAGTATTTTGGAATATATTCTCCATGATCCTTTTATTAATCTAAGCTTTTACTTGTAGCTGGGAAACAACGATGAGTTTGCTGAGGTGGATGATATGATTTTGGAAGAGAATGAGAAATCTATTGATGGGCCAAATTCATTTGATATATTGGTTGCTCAACCTGAAGTTTCCAAAGTTGCAGATAATATAACTTCTCATCCTATTGTTGAAGATCATCCTGTAGAAGTGATTCAACAAATTCTATGAGACCCATGGATCCTGCCCCTTCAACTATTTCCATATTCAAGGTAGATGACTTGATTTCTAATTGTCAACGTACCTACCTTATATTGTTATGGAATGGCCTATCTCAGAAAATAGTAGATCTAGCTTGACTCATCTTCACACGATTGAAGAGGAAGCTGAAAAGGTGTTAAAGGAAATGGAAAAGTTAGTGTTTCGAATTTGTCTTCTTTAAGAAATTTACTGATGGGACTTTTTCGTGATCTCCAACTCTACAATTCTAGCCGATCTTCTTCAGCAGAGAAAATGTCTCAACAATCACATGATGAACAGCTGACGAAGACCAAGAATGAACTCTCTGATATTGAAGCTAAAGAAGGTATACAGGCCAAAGACTTGCAATCTCTTGAGACCACGGTCATGGCGTTCAAACTTGAAAAAGAGCAGTTGGAAGCGAAGTTGAATGCTCTTACCACTCAGATTGAGGGCTCAGAGATACAAATTTCTGAGAAGAAATTAGAGCTATCCAAGTTACAAGCTACTGCGTCCAGTCTCAGGGAAGAGATTTTGCTATTGAAAGCAAGCCGTTTTAAGCGATGAGGATGTCCATGCTTAGCAAACATGGAGCAAATGCTAGAAGCAAGACGCAATGAACTGAGAGACTTCAAGCTTTTCCCTTAGTTGCTGTTTTTTTTTTTTTGTTGTCTCTTTTTTTTTATGTAATGCAGACTCTTTCCTTTTTGGAATAAATTATTTATTTTGATAAGAATCTTGCACTTTGAGTTTTTTTTTTTTTTTTGGTAATGGATGAATGATTGAATTTGAAAATAGAATTCCAAACTGCTTACGTACCTAATTGGATCAAGCCAAATGTAGTTCATAACAGTAAATATATATTTTTTTTAAATAAATGACTGAACTTAAAAAACTCCAAGTTGCCTACGTACCCAATGGGATCAAGCCAAGCGTAGTTCATTACAATGAAAAAAATAAATGGAAGATTTTTTTTTTTTTTTGTGAATGACTGAACTTGGAACAGACTCCAAGTTGCCTACGTACCCAAGATGGGATCAAGCCAAGCGTAGTTCAATTTTTTTTTTGTGCCTTTCACAGTTTATACTCATGCGGGCCAGGAGTAGTACATGTTTTAGGGATAGTAACGCTTCAAGAACTTGCCATTTATGGGGCCGATTCTCAAGCCATCTTCAGCAACTATCTTGTATGCCCCATTTGAGTAGACTTCTTGCACGACATACGGGCCATCCCATTTGGAATTGAATTTATTGCCAGTGCGGTGAGTGGTGATGATAGGTCTTCTCACAGCAAGCACCAAGTCTCCTTTCTGGAAGGATCGAGGACGGACTCTTTTTAAATGCTCTAGAAAGACGAGCTTGGTAACATTCTAAGCGTTGCTGTGCCTCAAGTCTCTTCTCGTCAAGTACTTCCAATTCTTCTAGTCGCAGGCGAGCATTTTCCTCCTGAGTGAGACCTTCTTGAAGAGCAATCCGTAATGATGGGATTTGACACTCGAGGGGGAGAACAGCTTCCACACCATACACTAAAGCATAAGGAGTAGCTTGTGTTGATGTTCGATATGTTGTTCGATAAGCCCAAAGAGCTTCTCCAATTCTCTCGTGCCAATCTCGTTTTGATTTTGCAACCACTTTCTTCAACAGATTTCCAAGAGTCTTGTTGAATGCTTCGGCGAGACCATTTGCAGGTGCATTGTACATTGAAGAGTTGTGTTGTTTGAAGTTGAACTTCTCGCATAACTTGTTCATCAAACTATTGTGAAAGGCTTTCCATTATCAGTGATGATATATCGCGGCACACCATATCTGAAAATAATATTAGTGCGAATGAAGTCCACACATTTTCTTTTTTAACTTCTCTTAATGGTATAGCTTCAGCCCACTTAGAAAAGTAGTCAGTTGCTGCCAAGATGTACAAATGACCAGCAGAAGACTTAGGCAGTGGCCCTACTACATCCAGCCCCCATGCATCAAACGGCCAAGAAGCGACAGTTGGATGGAGCAGTTCGGGCTTGATGTATAAAATTTCCATGGAATTGACAAGCTTGGCATCTTTTGGCGTATTCCATAGAATCTTTTACCATCGTAGGCCAGTAATATCCCATTCTTTTGATTCGAAAGTGTAGTTTTGGACCAGATTGATGAGCGCCACATACACCAGAGTGAGCTTCTTCTAGAGCTTGCATGGCTTCAACCTCTCCTAAGCAGCGGAGAAATAATCCTTCGAATGAGCGACGATAAAGTGTACCATTATAATAAATGAACCTTGAAGCTCGACGCTTTATGTCAGTTCTTCTACGTGGATCTTCTGGTAACTTTTGATGGAGCAAATAATCAATAAGAGGTTGACGCCAGTCATTTTCTTCATTTCGAAAATCGATATTGCATTAACATCCCTTTCATCGTTGTCTTCATCATCGAAGAGTGGAGGAATGACCCATCTTTGGCAAATTGAAATTTGTGTCTCTTGATCAGGCAATGCAAGTGTTGAAGCAAGCTTAGCAAGAGAATGCTTGTTTGTTATCTTTTCTTGGCACATGCTCCAAGGTGACGCCGCCAAGCCATGCTATTAATTGGGTTGCGTAATTGTAATAAGGAATAAGTTCTGGTTTCCTTACTTCATAAACGTTTAGCAGCTGGTTGATTACCAGTTTTGAATCTCCATATACGCTGAGTTTCAACTGCTTCATGTCGACCGCCATTTCCAACCCAAGTATGAGTGCTTGGTATTCAGCTTCGTTGTTTGAACAGAGCTGTGTAAGAGTGAAGGCGTAAGGCAACACGTCTCCTTCAGAGTGAGAAACACTACACCAGCTCCTGCCCACTGCGCTGAGCTCCGTCAAAGTACATCTTCCATGGTTGGCGAACTTCTACATAGAGGACGTCTTCGTCTGGCAATTCTTCTGATAGCTCCCAATCAGCAGGTATAGGATGATCAGCTAGGAAATCAGCTAAGGCTTGTCCTTTAACTGCCTTTTGAGGCACATAAATGATCTCAAATTCTTGAAGAAGAAGAGACCATCTAGCTAGTCGATCAGATAAAACTGGTTTTGACATGATGTACTTGACGGGATTGGCTTTAGAGATAAGATACACAGTGTGAGCTTGGAAATAATGCCGAACTTTTGAATTGCAAACACTAGGGCCAAACACATCTTCTCGATTGGCGAGTAATTTAGCTCATTAGGGTCATCATCCTGCTAAGATAGTAAAGGGCATTTTCTTTTCCCTTTTCATTTTCTTGAGCAAGTAAAGCACCAACAGACCGTTCCTGTGCAATGTATAGAACCAATGGCTTCCAAGGAATAGGAGCGGCCAGTACTGGTGATTTCATCAAATAATCTTTAATGCTTTTAAAGGCATTGCTGCATGCTTCATCCCATTCATATGGAACTCCTTTCTTCATTAGTCGGCTGAAAGGTTGACAACGACCTGCTAAATTTGAAATAAACCGTCGAAGATAAGCTAATCGCCCTTGTAGACTTTTAAGCTCATGAATATTTCGCGGTTCAGGCATCTTCAAGATAGCGTCAATCTTTGTTTGGTCTATTTCAATACCACGATGTCGTACAATGAACCCAAGGAACTTTCCAGAGGTAACACCAAAAGCACACTTCAAAGGATTCATCTTGAGCTGGTATCGACGTAGGCGGTTGAAAACCTTCTTTAGATCTTGAAGATGATCTGCTCTCCTTTTTGACTTTACTACAAGATCATCCACGTAGCATTCGATATTTTTATGAAGCATATCGTCGAAAATCTTTTGCATTGCTCTTTGATAAGTGGCCCCGCATTTTTTAAACCAAACGGCATTACTTTGTAGCAGTAGATGCCTTTGGGTGTACGAAAGGCTGTTAACTCTTCATCTCGCGGTGCCATGCGAATTTGATTGTAACCAGACGAGCTCCATAAAAGACAGGGCTTCGTGACCAGTGGTAGCATCCACCATGAGTTCTGTCAATGGGAGCGGAAAGTCGTCTTTTGGGCAAGCATGATTGAGATCTCGAAAGTCAACGCATACTCGAATTTGTCCATTCTTCTTTTTGACAGGGACAATACTTGAAATCCAAGTTGGATACTTGACTTCTCGGATAAATCCAGCTTCAATGAGTTTATTGACTTCAGTTTCAATCTTTGGAATCAAATCCGGTCAATCGACGTTGAGCTTGTTTAATCGACACCCCGCTTTACCGCTAAATGATGGACAGCAACTTTAGGGTCTAACCCAGGCATTTCTTTGTAGCTCCAAGCGAAGACATCCTTGTACTCTGTGAGAAGCTCAACATAAGCCTTTTCTTCCTTGGGACTTAGGAGAGCACTTACGTAAATGGGTCGAGGGTCTTCCAGTGTACCAAGGTTGATTTCTTTCAAATCATCAACAGTGGACTTAACACCTTCTTCAAGTTCTGGTGGAGCATCTTCAGCTTCCTCCTCTACTTGAATTTCTCCATCACTTGCACTGATGTGGAGTGAGTATTCAATGTTTTCTTCTTCAGATAAGGTTCTTGGCGTTTCAGCAGAAAATTTCGTGACTACTACTGTTTGTCGCTTCACCTTCAATTCTTCTTCAGCTGTCACCACTAAAGTAGTATGACGTTCATGCGGGATGGTATTTTACTTTTGAGATCTTTGAGGTCTTCTAAGATGACATCGATCTTTTCTTCTTTTTCAATGATCTTCTTAGCAACTCCCAATCTACTCTTGATCGATCTTCTAGGTGTAGGGGACGCAATAACTTCCTTTAATGCGAATTTTCTGCCCCCAGTCGATCAAAGACTGAGCCTTTTGACTTTGCCTCTCCTAAGCGGTCAAATACTGATATTCTTGAATTTGCCACTTCGAAACAATCAGCAATTGACGTTTGTGGGTTTGCTTCTTCTAGACGATCAAAGACTGAAGGCTTAACTGAAGTTAGATTTATCTTCTTCAGCAGTAATGTAACTGGTTGATTTTTTCATGATGATACGCATTGGAACAGGTGGAGTGAAACCAAGTCCTGCACGTGAATTCTGTATAGCGTATCCCTTTTGCCTTAACATCTTTTGGGTCGAATTCAACCCATGTGCATTTTGTCCGTTAGATTCTGGTGGTAGCTTTCCTAAAGTAGAAGACTCATTCGGATTATACCAGCCTTTGCAAGAAGCTTGTATGCATTTGGATCAAAGCCCTCATTTGTGCGTGTAGAAGGCAGGTCACCATGTTCGATTTTAGGACTTTGTGTTGGCCAAACAAATCCTGGGATTGGCGTAGTCACCTTTGTTTGATTGATGTTGGGGGGGAGAGTTAGTCCATCCAAGGCTTGATCATCAACTCTTCGAGCCTTTGGCGTGTAGCGAAGTACTGGAATGGCATTTTTAGAAGCTTTCACGTCGCATTTCTCATCGCCACTTTCAATTGGTTTACTGACCCCTTCTTTTGATCAACAGTCTTACCACTCTGATCGTCTTGCAGATTGTCAGTTCGTTGTAACTTGTACGTTGATGAAGTATTAATTGGTTGTAGCTCTTCCACCACCATGTGTGTCAAGTAGAACTTAGCATCAGCAAAGTGAGATTCAGCTTCAGTGAACGGCTTCTCATCAGCTACAATCTTTTTAACTTCATTACCACGACAATACTTGAGGCACTGATGGAGAGTAGAAGGAACTACACCATTCTCATGGATCCAAGGCCGTCCTAACAGCATGTTGTATGAAGTTCTGGCATCGATTACGTGAAACAATGCAGTTGATGTCATGTCATCAATAAGTAAGTTGAGACGGATTACTCCAATCGCTCTTTGCCCTCCTTGATTAAAGCCTTGAATCATCAAGCGACTGCGTGACAGCTCTTCCGTACCAATGCTTAATTCCTTCATTACGCGAAGAGGTAGAATGTTGACTGCTGATCCACCATCAACAAGCATTCTGTTCAACCTTTGTTCGCGTGTATAGCCAGAGATGAAAAGAGGGTTGTGTGGTGTTGAGCCAAGCAGAAGATCTTCGTCTGAGAAAGTCAAATTCTTCATATAGCAACAGATGTATCGCCACAAGTTTCGAAACTAAGTTCCTCTGGTGTTTGCACGAGTGTTGGAGATGACTCAACTCTTTCTTCAGCTGGCTCTTCCATGTTCACTACATAGCATTCAACAATTTCAAATCAGATTGATCAGCACTCTGCCAAGATTTTGGAAAGAACTCCCATAAAATGATAAGAGTGCGTTGTGGTTGAATGGAAGTCTCAACTATTGTAGTTGATACTAGCCGTTGAACTTTTTTCTTCCTCACTGCTTCTTTTTATTGGATTTAACAAACTTCTGTTTGTAGTGAATGATTTGGGGGTGATGAGACTTTGACTTGCTCTTTCTTTTGCGAGTAACAAGCATCCACCCTTCCTCAGCTGAGTCAACTGAGTCTATTGTTTCATCAGTGTCGTTTTTGCACTTCAATAACGGTGTATCAAAAATTTGCAGATGGTCTTGAATTATTATTTCAATAGGATCGAAAGATCCAAATTGAACTTCAAATCTTGACAAGTCAGGAATCAATCTTTTCGGCGTAAATCAACAGATTCAATCGCAGCAGTTTGGTTGGTGCTTGCTTCTTCCTTTTCTTCTTCTAAAAGGATCTTTCCTTGACTTGCCAGTTGCATAATCTTTTCTTTGAGAATGAAACATCGCTGAGTAGAATGGCTGATTAATCGATGATACTTGCAATAATTCGGATCATTAACTTTATCGGCTTTTCTGGGCGCTTCATCTCTGGAAGTTCATGAGTTTTAGCTTTAACAAATTCTCGAGCATTTGAGGAACTTCAGAATCAGGAAATGGATATTCCTTTGCTTGCATTTCTTCAAGCGTAGGTCTCTTCCATCCTCTTCCTTGGTTGGAGTCGACCTTTCCGTCTCTTTCTTCTTAAGTTTGTTTGAAGTTTTGGTCGACGTAGAAATTTTCACTGGCGTGGTGGAAACAGACATGGATTCTTTACTGGCTGACTTAGAGAAAGTCTTGCCCCCTTTGCGGTTGTTTTCCAACTTGTTCCTCCCTTGTGAGATTCTTGAATCGGCAGCCCTTGATTACCACTTGCAGCGATACTGAGTTCCATGTCATGAGCACGAGTAGCCAATTCTTCAAAAGTTTTAGGCTTAATGCCTTGAAGGATATAACGAAAGCCCCCACATGCTGCCTTGAATGCACATCTCGATTGCTGAAGCTTCAGACAGCCTATCCTTGCAATTAAGGCTCAGATTTCTCCATCTGTTGATGAAATCAATGACAGGTTCTTCTTTCCATTGGCGAGCATTGGTGAGCTCAATCATACTTACAGTACGACGGGTGCTGTAGAATCTGTTGAGAAATTCTTGCTCTAGTTGCTCCCACTATCAATTGTGCCAGGCTCTAGATCACAATACCAGTCAATGCATTGCCCTTGAGAGTTCGATGACACTGCTTGACCAGAAGATCTCCATCAGTTCCAGCGTTACTGAAGTTTCCACAAAGTGAGCGATATGTTGCTTTGGATTTCCTTTGCCATCAAATTGTTGGAATTTCGGGGGTTGGTAACTAGCAGGCATCTTCAACTGATCAATTCGACGGGTGTAAGGCTTGGTGTATGTGAGAGAAGATCTTAGGCATTTCTCGTTCTTGTCTTTGAGGGTGCCCAAAATGAACTCTTTCAACTGATCAACAGGGACAAAACCATTAGCAGAAACTGGCAAGCTTTTTGGAGTTTCTTCTTGCTTGTTGGATGATTCTGCCACTTCTTGGTTTTGGAAGAGCAGAAGTTTGGCTTGATTCTCCAACATTGTTTAGTTTATTTATGATTGCTTCAATTTGGTGATCATGTTCTTGCACCGCCTTGCACAAGCTCTCTACAATCTTTGATAGCGAGTTGACTTGCTCCTCTAATGATGTCGCATTCGTCATCATCACGTTCATGGCTGTCGAGCTTTGAGAATTAGCAAAATCATCATGCAGCTTGTACTTTGACTGGGGAGTTTCTGGAGGGGAACTGGATTAAGAATTGCTTGAATCATTAATTTCCTTTTGGCCATTGGAGCTTGACACTTCAGTGAGTCAGACCCTTGAGACATGGAAGGATGTGACAGAGCTTTCTCCAAAATTGCAAAAACGTCTCCCTTTGGCTTTACTGTAGTAACAGCAATAGCATCTTCTTTGCCTCCTTGAAGACTTGATGATGTGGATGTTGTCTTCAACGAACTTGAGTTGAAAAAGGTGTTGATTTTGGCAGCAGCGAGCTTGCTTCAGCCATAGCTTTTGCCTTACTTTGTGTGACCGGGCCCATGCTTTGAGCAGTAGACCTCGAAGTAGTGTTGCCAGCAGCGATTTGAAGCCTCCGGCTTTCAGATCTGGAACCTTTGAACAGTCATTCTTGGGAGCCATTAAGATTTTGGTTGATTTGATTTGATGAAAGAAGAGATGAGAGGCTGAGATGGTCCCACCGGGCGTACCAGAAATTTGTACACACAAATTTGTGTTTGGAAAATAAACACAAAATTCCTGTAACAAATTAAAATTTTATTGATTTGTAGAAAGCGGAATACAATCTCTGATAATTTCTAATCAAAGAAATAAAAATCCTTTGATTCTTCTCTTTGAAAAATTGATACGAGGGCTTGCAGCTTGATCTCGAATCAACACGTGTATCTTCTCGTTGCTTGAGATTCTGTGGGGGCTTGGCAGCTTGATCTGGCAGAGTCTCTTTGTGTGTAGAAGGTGTCCTTTATGCTTGGGAGTGATCCCTATTTATAGATGTGTGGGAGAGAGTCACAGTTGAATTCAACCTCCCCAGGATAATTATCTCACTTATTTAATTTATTAAATAATATAATCCAAGACTTCAGATAACATCAAACCACTTAAACAATTATCTCATTATTTTATTTATTAAATAAGAGATAAAATCAAGTAATTTGGATATCATTATAATTCTTAAATAATTATCTCTTATTTATTTATTTTTTAAGAGATAAAAATTAAGAAATGATAATTATCTTTAGAGCTTGTCACATGTGGCGACATGTGATTCGTCCACTTGTGTAACTTTGTTAAATCCTCCACAAGACACGTGGCAAGATTTGATTTGTTAATTTAATTGGGCTTTATTTGACACTTGGCAATATTTGATTAGCCAAAATTTGTGTGTCTACAACGCCATCGGCGTTTCTGGTCAAGAACTTGCAGACCGGCGCAAGGCCGTATAGCCGCTCTACCCCGCCGCCGGGGAGGTCTCGGAGAGTGCAGTTGAGGACGGAGTAGCTGGTGAGGAGTCGGAGAATCCGATCGAGCATGACCGCCGCGTCTGGATTCTTCTTCGGGAGCTTGGCCGCCAGTTCAGAGGGAAAACAAAGGCGCCAGGGGCCAAACTGGGCCATGGTCTCGAGAAGGTCGAGCTCTATGGCTGATTTCAACACCATCGGAAGCACCGAGGCGCTGGCTAGTTGCATCGCGAATAAGAAAGCTTCTTCCTGGTCTTCGGCCGCCATGGGAGTACTAGTCTTGTTGTCATTTGTGAACCCACATTTGGGGGATTTTGGTTGAGAAATGAATATGGAGGGAAAGAGGGGTTGAAGGGGAATTAAATTTAAGAGTGGGGGGTTTTGGGGATGAGATTGATGTCCAGAGAGTCCCTGATCTGTGGAGATTAAGGCTCCGGTTGGAATTTTACAAAATAAAATAAAATCTTACAAATCTCTATAAATACGAATTACGAGATAATAAATTTAAAATTTTCACTCACTGTACAAATTACGAGACATTTATTTTATAATTTTATTTTATTTTATACACTTTTATGCAACTCTAAACACACCCTAAATAACCCCCAAAGTCCCAATTATGGTGTCTTTTCTCCACCAAACCTTTGATGGAAGCCTACTGCTGATTGCTGAAGACCCTACACCAATATATTATATAATAAAACACATTTCTTTGATAAAACACGTGTGTGCATGACAACATTTGGAGAGGGTAGATTTGCTGAGGGAAGAGAGGGGGGAGAGAAAGAGAAAAGGGGGGTGGAGGGTGGGTTTGCTAGGAGAGAGAGGGAAGAGAGAGAGAAAAGGGGGTTGGGATTGAACGGAAGAGAGAGCGAGGGGGAGGGGCACAGAGAACAGAGAGAGAGAGTGAGGGGGTTGGGAGAGTTTTTTTTAAATAAATTGAATTTTTTAAATAAAAATAATTAATTTATTTATAATAATTAAATTTAAATACATATATTGTTATATTTTTACATTATTTATGTCATATATATAAAAAGAAATTAAAGTATCTGAATTTATATTTTTTAACCGTTAAATTTATTTAATTATCAGAATTATTTTTTTATCTACTTTAATTGTCTTTTTGGTCACTTTACATGAAATTTTTTTTATTTTTTTATATTTTATTAAATGTTTTTTTATAAATATTTTTAAAATACTTTTTATATTTATATAATAAAATACAACAGTCGATGTGACAAAATTAACTAAGTTTTTTTGTTTTAAAAAAAATATTAAAATTTAATTTTAAACAATCATTTAAATTAAAATTTTAATTTTTTTATAGGAAAAATTCAATTTTAAAGTACTTAAAACTTAAAATTGTAAACACATACATTTTTACACTCTTTGTGTCAGAATTTGAGATATTTGAGATAAGAAAGCTAAAAATTTAAATTTGAGATATTTTTAACTATTGAACTTATTCAATGGTCATTATTATTTTGTTATTTTTTTACAATTCAGTTGTCTTTTTGGTCACTTTACCTGAAAACACAATCTTTTATTTTTTTCATATTTTAAATATTTTTTGTAAAACATTTATTTGTGACAAATAATAAAATTTTATATGTTTATTAAAGACTGTATAGATTATTTTTATGTAGGTTTGTATTACAAATTTATATTTGAGTTATTGTAGACCAAATTAATTTTTGTGCCTTTAGGCAAGTAATTTCTACTTTTTAAAAAAATAAATTTTAGTAAAACAAGACGAAAAAACTTAAAAAAAAAAAAAAACTTTAAGACAAAATTAAGAGATAGGCACTCCATGATTTGCACGAGTATTTGTTAGTCTTTATAATAAGGGAGGTCAGTTAGATAAAACAATTGTCCTACGTGGGAATGAGAGAGAGAGAGAGAGAGAGAGAGAGGAGGAGGGGGAGGGAGGGGGTGAGCGGAAAGAGATGGGGTGGGTGGATCTGCTAACGTTAACCCTGATTGAGAGGGAGAGAGAGAGGGGGGAGTAGTGAAAGAAAAGAGAAAGGGGTGGGTGGGTCTATGACCCACTATCTCTCTCTGTTGGCCATTTGGAATTGTAACATACAATTTTTAATAAGTATTTAAAAATTACAATTTTTAATAATATATATTTTTTAAATAAAAAAATTAGCTACCGCAACTATTTAAATATAAAAATAGATATTTAAATTAAACTATAATTTTTTATCAAAAATAAATAGTTTCTTAATAAGTATTTAAATTAAACTTTACGAAAATTATTCATATTTTTAATACTTTTTATATAAGAATTTTAAATTAATATTTTAAAAAATATAACATATAATTTTATGCTTTGTGTTATTTATAATGAGAAAGTTTGAAATTTTGAATTTAAGATATTTTCAACTGTTGAATTTATTAAATGGTCATAATTATTTCTTTTCACTTTTTCATATTTTTTTAAATTAATCTCTTTTAATTAATGATTTTTAATTTTATAGATTATTTTTACATTTTTATGTAAATTTACTTTATAAATTTAAATTTGAATTATTTACATGCCAAATTATAAAGAGAGAGGCTAATAATTATAGTAAAAACAAGAACAAAACATGACAACCTTCTTATTTGATATCCAAAAAATACGAACAAAACATTTACTCATGTGTTTTGATGTGTTTAGTAAACATACGAGAACACTTCAAAATCTATACCTAAAAACTCTCAAGTATGGTTTATATAACATCTCATAACTCATATTTTAAAAATATTTCAAGAGCTATAAAATTTTATCATCCAAGATTCGAATTACACATGTTTAGACAAAAACGACTGAGCTTGGATATATCTAGAGAAGTGCAAAAGTGCCCTTATAAAAACGGCGAGTATCAACTTTTATGAGACTGGAAAAAGGCAACTTCTATAAATTTGACCTTCTATTTCTTTTTTTTTTATTTTTTATTTTTTTAAATTTGCCAATTGTATAAATTTAAAATATATTATTTTAGAATAACGCTACATAACTCACGAAAAAAATAATCAAAAAATATAAAAGACTTGTGAATGTATTATTTAAAAATAATAAATTTATATAATTTTAGATTAGTTAATTATAAGTCTATTAGTGTTACATCATTTTAATTATTTTTTTGGTAAAATTTTTCAAGTGCAACTAACATTTTTCCTTTTTATTAGAGAATACAAAGCCTGCAAACAAGTCATACAATTCTGATATTAATTTCTTATAATACTTCTTGATAATATATGCCTAAATTTAAGTCGTTACCGTTGATGGAGCATGGAGAGCGAGAAATGGACAAGAACAAGCATTAATTGTTTATGGTGTAAATGAGGCTTCTTCCCCTAACTACTTACAAGATGGATAGCTCTTCAAAACAATCCATTTCTTGCATTCAACTAATGTTTGAGATTTATCTGGTAATTAAGCACTTTTATATTATATTAGTGTTTCACATCTGTAATACTGAAAACCAAACATGTTATTGATAAATTGTAAAGTTTAGTAATTAGAGTTGATATATTGCGTTTGGATTTATAATTGTACTTATTTATTTTTTTATATTTAACGCTTTGTTTGGAGTGATAAAAAACTCTGAATATAAAAAACACTTAAAAATTTTAAAAGTTATTCATTTTTTATCTCACTATACGAATTACAAACTAATAACTTATCTCACTCTATCTCATTTTATCTTAATTTTTGTCATTCTAAACGTACCCTAATATTTTAAAATTTAATGATTATATTAAATAATTACTTAGTTTATAATTATGTCAATTTCAAGTTATTGTCCTTGCTCAAGGAAGGTGAATTAGGTTTGAGATGATTTAAAGAGCCTTTGAGTAATGCATCAAAATGAAGCTAAAATTTTAAAGAGGGTGCTAAAGTTCTATTCATTGCCTTTTATTGGCTATTATTTTAGGGCCATCAATCAAAATCATTGAGTGCGTTGGATGGATCTCCATTACATTTGAAGTCACTTAAATCTTACAAAAAAACAATTACTTCTCTCCTAAAAGTTAAAGGTTTTAGGCTGAGTTTGGCAAAATAAGTTAGTACCTCTATCTATTATTATTAGTTATTTGATTTTTTTTTAAAATGATTATACTTATTCTATTACATTTTATACTTTTTTAAATATTAAAAGACAAAAATGTCAAATTAACAAAAATAAAACAACTAATTACTAAAAAGTTAAGTGGTATTTGATTTGTTTTTCTATTTTTTGTTTTCTATTTTTGTTTTCTATTTTCTTTTTTGAGCTTATTTTTTATTCTGCGCTTTTTAAAACAAAAAACAGCTTAAAATGCATTTGATCATTTGTATTTTTAAAATGTTTTAGAAAATATAAAATAGATTTACACATGAAATAAAAATAACAAAAAGTCGTTTTGAGCGTTTTTAATCCAAAACAAGAAAAATCTCAAATAAAGAAAATAGAACATTTTCTATTTCCTTATTTTGAAAATTTTAAAATATAAAAGACGTAAAACAGAAAACAGAAAGTAGAAAAGTAAACTAAATACCATTTTGCTTTTCAAACACAAAAAAGTTAATTTTTTAATAACTGCTTATAATCAGTAAAAAAAAATTAACTTTTTTTTTTAAACTCAACCTTAATTGGACAAACTTTTTTCCCATCCAATTTTTTTTTTCTTCTGTCAATTCGTGATAATTTGTCCAAAGTTGGTTAGATGCATATGCAATAACTACGAGATGCTTACGCATTTAAGTACAGTTGTTCACTTTTTGTTTCCTTCAAGCACTATTTAGATGACCCCGCTCCCTTATTTTTTTTATCTTATTTTTCTATTTATTTTTTTAAATCTCAACTGCTATTTTTCTATTATTATTTTTTTCAGAACTAAAAGTACAACCTTTTATTTTGAGCTCCATTTTATTAACTTTCTCACAACATTTCCTTAACTAACATTTACCATTCTCTCATCAGTTAGTCCAAATTTGAATTTTTTTATTTCACATATATTAAAAAAAGTAATGACCTCCCTTTCTCGCTTTCATTTTCATAAAAGGAAAAAAAAAGTATTTGGTGACAATTGTTATTAATTGGTAGTTATAGTATTAAAAGAGTAGTCGATGATGATCGATGGCAAATATGTGGTTGGAGCTAAGTGGATGGCAGTAGATTAGTGATAGCCGACTAGCAGTGGTTGAAGGTGGGGCAGTGGTTGGAGATTATGGTGGTCGATCATGGTAGCAGGAGGTGAGTGTCGATGGTGACAATCGATAGCGATGGTGATGATCAGAGGTATGTGGTGGTGAGATAAAATAGTTAAAGGTGAGTGGCGATGCATTGGTGGTGGCATGCAACAATGGTATTGATCAGCCATGCTAGTGAAAGAAGAGGTTGGCAGTACGTGGGGATGGACGGTGGTTGTGAAGGAATATAAAAACTTATAAAAACAACACACATTTTTTTATATTTTCATAATTTTAAAAAATTTTGAAAATAATTTTCATCTTTTTTAAAAAACTAAAAACAAATTTACCCAATGAGTTTTCATATTTAGTTTTTAATAAAAATGAAAATGAAAACCAAAATTGAAAACTGAAAGTTCAAATGAGGCCTTAAATGATTTTGAATTTGAAACTAATTCACTTTTCTCTCTAATCAAAGGAGAAGATTATTCTCTTTATCAAGCATATGCAGATCCATTCACGATCTTATAATAAGAACAAGAAATAATTCTCGATCTATCCCTTTGCCCCTCATTCTTCAAAATTAGAAAGATCATTTTCAAGTTTGAATTTGTTCATTTGGAATATATAATTTGTGTAACTTGATGTACAGACATATGCATGGGATTAGCTGCTTTAATGGGATCATTTATCCTGGTTGGAGGAAAAATTACTGTAAAATGTACCTATGATGGTGTTCTATTATCAAAACAGAATTTTCAAAAAATTAGTTAATTGAGAGCATTCAAATAAAGATTCTATTTCTTTTTTGTCTAAAACCTTGGCACAAATCTAAGTCAAATTAATGTTCCAATATTTTCTTGTCATTTTCCCCCACACTGAATGTGATAAAATCTTTCAACAATTGAAGCAGTACTTGGGGGTCGGTACCATTACTAAGTCAGACCTCCCCAGGGGAAGAACTATACTTGTATCTCTCGTTTCAACCACGATTGTGAGTTCCGCACTTGTGAGGGAAGAAGATGGAGTTTAACAGCCAATTTACTACACGAGCTAGACCTTGAGGGGGGCAGAAGAGCGTTATCCGAAGATGAAACTCATGGCCCTAGCTCTGGTAATAGTGGCTCGACGATTAAGGGCCTATTTTCAAGCGCACACAATTGTGGTCCTCACAGATCAGCCCCTCAATAATGTTCTACATAAGCCCAAGACCTTGGGAAAGTTGATAAAGTGGTCGGTCGAGTTTAAAATAGTTCAGTATTCATTACCAACCGAGAGTGGTAATAAAAGGGCAAGCTACGGCAGATTTCATAGCAGAATTCACTACCCACCCAGTCAACCCACCCCGAGCCACAAAATGATAAACAATTGCGGACAATGCATGTTGATGGGTCTTCTACCCATCGTTCAAGTGGTGCTGGCACAATTTTAGTATTCCCTGAAGGCCACAAGCTGGAGTATGCACTCTATTTCAAGTTTTTTGCCTCTAACAATATAGCTGAATAGAAAACATTATTGCTGGTCTCCGGATGGTCGGCGAATAGGGGTAGAACAGATGAGAGTTCACAGTGATTCGCAACTAGTTGTGAAGCAAATGCAAAAAAACTATGAGACGAGAGGAGAGCACATGGCCGAATACTGTCAAAAGGCGAAGAGTTTGTCTAGGAAATTCTCAAGATTACAGCTTCAACGGATCCTAAGGTTACAAAATAAGGAGACTAATCGATTAGCAAAAATTGCATCTTCTAGGGAGGATAACTTAAACATGCTGACTGATATACTAGATTCTTCGAGCAACCGGACCCTAGAAATTAATCAAGTGAAAGATGATGCTAAATGGGCCAAACCTAATGTCGAGCAAGCAGATACTTGATAATGGATAGAATACTTTATAAGAAGTGACATAGCTCTCCCTTACTGCGTTGTGTGAATGAACGAGAAGCTAAGTATGTATGAAGGAAATCCATGAAGGTACCTGTAAAATCACTCAGGGAGTAGAGCTCTAGTTAGGAAGATTTTGAGAGCAAGTTATTACTGGCCAACCATAGAAATTGAGGCTTGGGAGTTTGTCTAGAAGTGTGATAAGTGTCAAAGATTCTCTTATGTTCCAAGACAACCGGCCTAATAACTGACACCGATCCAAAGTCTCTGGCCATTTGTATAATGGGGGATTGATATTACTGGGCCATTCCCATTAGGCAGAAGACAAAGAAAGTTCACTGTGGTGGCCATTAACTATTTTACAAAGTAAGCAGAAGCTGAGGCAATCCCAAATCACGGAGCAGAATATGAGTAAATTCTTATGGCAAAATATTATTTGTCAGTTTGGCATTCCAAAGGTGGTTATCACAGATAATGGTAAGTAATTTGAGGGGAAACACTTTAATGGGTTGTGTAAAGAGCTGGAGATTAGTCACCACTACTCATCCCCTAAACACCCTCAGCTAACGGCCAAGTAGAGGTTACTAACCAATCTCTTTCAAGATTATCAAAATGAAACTGGACAAGGTTAAGGGCCTCTGGGTAGATGAGCTTCCAACCATCCTATGGGCCTATCGGACGACTAAACGGGTGGCAACCGGACAAACTCAGTTCTCTCTCACATATGGAACAGGCTGCTGTTATTCTTGTTGAGATTGGACTTCCCAATCCCAGAACCCAGCACTTCAACTTAGAGTAGAGTGATGAAGTAATGAATGAGGAAGTAGATCTGCTTGAAGAACGGAGACAACAAGCTACGATCAAAATGACCTCTTACCAACAGGAAATACAGCAATAACACAACTCCAAGGTTCGACCGAGAGACTTCCAACGTGGAGACATGGTGTTGAAGAGAATGAACCAATCAACCAGGAACCCGCAAGAAGTAAAATTGAGACCAAACTAGGAAGGACCATACAAAATATTAGGCTTCACAAGTAAGGGACCTATAGGCTTAAGGCACTCAGAGGCAAAGAGCTACCTTACCCTTGGCATACAGAACATCTCAGAAGATATTATGTATGAATTTTTTTCCTTGTAATTTTATTTGATTATCAATAAAATTCATGTTTCGGTAGACATTTACTATTGATGACTTTATCACAATAGATGGTTCAACCATAAATTGATTCGACAACTATTAACTACGATTCCCCTCGGCTCACATGGCTAAGCAGTGCAAAGATGGCCTATGGGGCCAAATGCCAAAAAAAGAGTAAGTATCCCTACTCAGTTCACAAGATTGAGCAAATCAAAGGTCCCTTTTCACGCGGCCGACCGGTACAAAGATGGTTTGCGGGGCCAAATGCCAAAAAATGGCAAGTATCCTTACTCAATTCACGAGAATGAGCAGAGCGAAGATCCCCCCGGCTCACGTGGCTGAGCGGTGCAAAGATGGCTTGTGAGGCCAAATGCTAAAAAGGGGCAAGTATCCCTGCTAGTTCACGAGGCTGAGCAGAGCGAAGGTCCCCTCGACTCACGTGACCGAGCGGTGCGAAGATGGCCTGCGGGGCCAAATACCAAAAAGTAACAAGTATACCTGCTTAGTTCACGAGACTAAGCAGAGCGAAGGTCCCCTCGGCTCACGTGACCGAGTGGGCGAAGATAACAAGCAGTGCGAAGATGGCTTACGTGGCCAAATGCCAAAAAGTAACAAGATCTCCTTGGCTCACGCGGCCGAGCGGTGCCAAGATGGCTAACGAGGCCACTGCTCAAAGAAGTAACTATACCTATTCAGTTCACAAAACTGAACAGAACGGAGATCCCCTCGAATTGCGAGGCCGAACGGTGCGAAGTTAGCCTACGGGGTAGAGCAAAAATCCCGTTCAGCTTGTGGGGTTAATCAGTAACTGTGCAGGAGGAAATGACGGTGATTAATACAATCCTACTAAAATCAAAGTTACTCGAGACGAGGCTACATTACACAAAAATGGGTAAATTCTTCATCAGGTAACACAAAGAAGTATGTCAACTCGATGAACTTAATAAATCACATGTAGACAAAATAGATGAACTGAACAAAATCAAAATAAAATATGGAAAACAGAGTGTTTAAACTTATAGAATAAATTTGTATTCTTTAATTATGTTGTGGGATTACATCTTAAAAAAATAATGCACATGAGTAGAAATGTTGTAAAGGAAAAGTATTGAATCACATTACAAATAATAGTAGCATATTACAAAGATCAGAGCTTCTCAGTGCAAGATTGCAGTTTGCAAGTGCATCGTTAAAGACCGAAGAAGGACAAAAACAAAAGATTACAAAAAATTAAATTAAAAAAATGCTCAAGCCTCTCTCTAAATATTGCCAAGAACATCGCCTTCATTATTATTATCATCATCTCTGGAACATCTTCAATATAATTTTCATTTTTTGCCTTGGTGATCTCCACAACGCATTCAGAGGTGTCATTTCCTGGCCCATCGTTTGATTGTTGGCCCCTACCGTTAACTGAGTTTTGCCCAAGCTTGATCTCGGATAAGTCAACTCTGGGAAGGCAGCATTCCATTTTTGCTTACAATGCAGGAAGCCCTTAAGGAACACAGGGAGTATCAGAGCTTGGAATGCATTTGTACCCCTAAACGACGATTCACCAGCAGTCTCAATTGCCTCTTCTGCAGAGCAGAGCTTCTCGTCAGCTCATCAACTTTTTTCTCCAGTCCTTAGAGCTTTTTCGGACTTGAGCTCTCTAAACAAGCTGGCCTGCTCGGTCCTTAGTCATTTATTTTCATCGTTGGTTTTTCGCTCAAGCCTGAGAACCTCCTCATTCTTAGCCTAAGCAATTGCAGCATTATCTCTTGCCACTTTGAGCTTAGTTAAAGTTTCTTCATCATCTTGCGCTCGTCCTTAAGGGCCTTTTCTGTATTCGCCAAGCGAGTGAACACAACATAACAGTAGACCATGGTCTGAAAAAGTAGGATTGTTAGAAAACTAAAAAGAGAGAGAGAGAGAGAAGAGAAAAGAAGGGGATCAGCTAGGAAGTGAAGAACACGCTTATACCTTAAATAGCTCGTGATTTGCGTTATCCGCCATATGGTTACTGTCCATACGCCGAAAAGGCGACATGTCCTCATCTTCCATAGTGCTAAGGAACCTCTGCCACGACGCCTCGGAGCTCTTTAATAGAGGCTGGCGTAAGAAAAATGCCCCAACTTCCGAGCCTAATCCAATGCCCTTGCTGGAGAAGGTAAGAGCGGGCAGCATTTGGCTGTGTATGGGAGAGATGGCCTTTTGCTATTGAGAAGAAGAGGGAAATTGCAGACCGTGGCCTTTAGTGTTAGTAGCCTTTGGATCGGTAGGCTTACCTTTGTTCATTCGAGCCTTCTGGGGTACAGGCTCCTGGGCATCTTCTTCGCCTGATCGAGAAAGCTCAAGTCAAAAACTCTTCGACATGCTTTCCTTATCGATCCTAGGCTTGTTTGCGTCGATCTGGTTTTTCAATCGGTTAGGCTCCTCAACCACAACGTTACCTGTGGAAAGAAGTCGAACAGTTAGAAAGGCCAGGATATCAAATTTAGTTCCAAAATAGAAATTCAAAAACCTCACTCCACTCACGTTCTTGCGGCCAATACCTTCGACGTTGCCTCAGGGCCGAGCAAATAAAGAGCCATAGAAAAACCTTGGCCTTCCAGACTTTTTGCTTCTTCGCGAGGCGAAGAAATTCTTTTGACTCAGAAGACAGAGCTGGGGCTTTCTGAGCTGATCACAGTTAAAGGTAATATAGTCAAATTAGAATCCAAAGGCCTAACGATAGCTTAAGAAGTTTAAGCTAAAGGACTAAGGGATGAAGGCATACCCTTCTATGATGGCTGACCCTAGGCTTGAGGAATCCAAATGTCCTTCTCGTGGTCAAACTCCCACAGCTAGAATTGCCAACTGCCACCTTGGATGAAGAAATACTTTTCTTTCCAACCTTTGTTGGAAGTGGGTATACTGGTGATGAAATTATACTCTAGTTTCCTTGCCGAAAAAATACCACCACCGGAGCCCCTTTCTATCACTTTGTACAAGTGCAGGAATTCATTTCGTTGTCAAATCATGGCCAGTAACGACTACCCAGAGAACTGCCAATCCCGATGAAGATTTGATCATTTTATGTTGAGTTGGTATAGCTCTAATACGATATTAATCGTTTTAAAATTTAAAAATTGTTAACCAAAGTATTTTAGTTTAGTTTTTAAGTTAGTATATTTTATAGATCTTTCTAACACAAACCCAGTTTATATCAAATTAATTCAATTTAACTCTATAATATGCTTTGATTGGTATTTGATTTTTTTTTAATCTAATAAAAAAGGATCAAGTCCATATCTATTATGAATTTGATCGAATCAAATCACGGATATAGCTAATATAACTCGTGATGGCTTTGATCAGATAGTCACAAAATGTCCAATGGAGAAATTACATTAATTTTTTTAGGGGTTTCGTAAAAGAAAAACCAATTTCATTTGTCTATATGCTGTGGGCGACATTTGGCACTCTATTCTCATGGATTGGAAGTATTAAAACTTCAGACCCAATATCTTTTGGAATTAATATTTTTCTTTCCTCAATGTTGTTTGCTAAAGAAAGAAATGAATGAAACTATATATGTATATTTATAAATGTACATTATATTTCAAATTTTGTGTAGAAATTAGTTTAAAAAATAAATGAGATCCCAGGTTTTAAATTTTTCCTCCTATTTTCTCTCTTCTTCCCTCTCTGTCTCACTCTTCTTCCCTCTCTTTTTTCTTTCATTTTTGATAAAGAAAAAAAAAAAAAAAACCTAGCTGTAATATATTTTTTTCCCTCACTTTTTTTTTATTTTCTTTCTTCAAACCAATAAATAAATAATAATCCTTTAATCCATTTCTTTTTCTTTTCAACTTTTTTTTTTGTTTTCTTCCAACTATTTTTACTTCAAACCAAATACTGTGAGAATACTTGTAAGGGGCTTCACATTAATAACGGTCATGATTCGATTGTATTTTAATGAGATATTATTTTTCATATTTTACATTGGTTGTATTCTAATAAGCTTCCTTTTAATTTTTTCGTCCTTAGTAAAAGAAATGGTTAGAAGGCTAATAAAAGAGTCACTAGACTCGCGGCGGTGGGTGTACGTGAGAGCGATAAAGATTCCCCAACCTCAACCCTACTCGCTTGGAGCCATCCCCACCCTCAAAGAAATAATTATCTTATCTAAAGAGGTTGCATAATTAATTATAGGACATTTAACATATAAAATTAACACAATCTCTCAAAGGATGCCCTTTTCCATTTTATTTGCCAAGATTTCCATGCTGATCGGAGGCCTACCAGTTCATGCCTTTCACTAAACAGACAAAACATTGGCCCCTCAGAGAGACCACTCAAGATAAAAGAGAAGGAGAGGCCCTACCAACTATTATCTTTTGATTCCACGCCTATGTCCATTTTACATCAAACAATTTATTAATTTTATTTAGGCAGTGTTTGGTTGGTCATAAAGTACAGAAAAAATACAAATATTTGATATAAAAATGATATGTGACGAAATTTGATTGAAAGAAAGTATAAAAAATTTGTAAAACTTAATAAGTTTTGGTTAATTTTTACCAATAAAACACATCCTTCAAAATTAAAAAGAAAATACAAAAAATAAGATCAAGAAAAAGAAACGGGAAAGTTGTTATTCTGGCTCCAACCCATGATATGAGCCACAGTGTATTATTAAATTAACTTATGTGCTCAATAATTCGCTAGAAAAAACTGACATCGCACTTGAAAATAACTCTCTAACATCAAGCATTTTAATGTTAAGACTTAATCCAATAGTCGAATGGCAAGGAAAAATTAGCAAGCACAGATATAAACTTTGAAAGGAAGTGAGTACACACGGATTGGTACAATTTTTCTTTTTCCTTTTTAAATTTCACTTTAAATCTTAGCTTTTATTCGAAATCTTATTTTAGGGCATCAATTTCTTAATAATTAAGGGTCTAATTTTTTTTAATTAAATATTTTGGATAAATTTTAATTTTTATTATAGAAGTTTAAACATATAAACAATTACCACAATAGTGATCATGTTAATTATTTTTTTCTCCTCTAGCGACTTCCGCAATCAAGACTCCATTTGTTGGGGGCGTTAAAAATATTTCATGTGTAATTTCTTTTTTTTTTTATGGAAAGTTATTTTTTAATTATTTTTCAAAAAATCGGGGCATCATCCTTTAGAGATTGGGTTGTTAAAGAATTTGAGGTTTTGAAAACAAGTTAAAAGTTAATTTAAGAATAAGGTAAAGCAAAACCAAAAAAAAAAAAAATAATTTAAATCAACAGAAAATAAAATTACTTTGGATTTCTTTTCCTTCATATGTTTATATTGTTTTATCCAAAATATTCATAAGTCAAATCGATATGTAAATGATTGCACATCCAACTGATCAAAAGCTTTTTTTTACTTGAGGAGTCAATTAATGAAAATTGATTTTAGATAACAAAACATGTTTATTGGTTCGCAAGTGCGGAGCTATTTAGATTTAACAAAAAAATTTAAAAGTTATAAAAATTTATCAATTTTTTAATTAAATTCAATCGCATTTTACTTTTATATTATTATTTTATTATTTTTTTATACTTTTTGTTTTTCCATTCATACGCCTGCTCAATGAAAATATTAGATGTACCAAAAATTAAACTTTCAATTATAGCGAATCAAATAATATTACAAAACAAATAAACATATATCAAAATTATTCAATCATCCAAAGTGTGAAAAGATAGAGAAATAACTACTCTTGTTAAATAAAAATATTACTTACATAAATTCAAAAAGATCTTTTTTATGCTTAAGCTATGACAAACTAGTTACAAATCAAGAAAGTCATGAAAATAGCCCCTTCGGGGGTGGTCGAGCGGAAGTTCGGAGGCGCCTAAGGGCCTGGGCCGCGTGCGGTCTCAGGTTCGACCGGTCTCAGGTTCGACTCCCCTTCGGGAGGATGGGTTGCCGTTTTGGCGGGTTTCTAACAGCTCCCTTCGATCGAGCCAATCAGTCAGGATTTGCCTAGGCTGGTTTACCACCTCGTGGGCCATTGCCGGCTTGGTCTACGGAGCGGGTTTTACCCAGTGCGCACCTTCGAATAGCGGCTGCGGGCTTCTTTCCGGCCCACAGAAGAAAATCATGAAAATAAGGTTTAAAAAGAAGAATAATTAGAAGAGATGGCAAGAATAGGGATGAAAAAAAAAAGAATATGTATGTGTATATATATATATATATATGTTACAATCATAGAACAAATAGGACGTAAAAATCTGAGTCCAATGTGTGTTCAAGAATCAATTTTAGAAATGCTACTGGCAACGGGCCCTTCTGACAAACAAATCCTATTTGAGTGGACTTACAAAGGCTAGCTGAAAAATAATAAAAAATATTAAAAAATTTTTAAAATTATTAATTTTTTAGTTTATTGTACGAATTACGAACTCACAATTTATCTCATTTATCTTATTTTTTATCACTCTAAACATAACCCAAATAAGTGTCAAACTTAATTTTTTAAAAAACTTCAAAAAATGTGCAACTTTATTTCTCATCCTTGAATCATAACTTTCACAGTTATTTTAATCATTTTAATTATATCTAATGAGTTATTTATGTTCTCCAATATATCCACTAGTAAGTGTCCCAAAATGCGTTTCAATACTCCCCTATTACTTGGTTTATGTATATGCTTACTTGCTCATTTAATTCTGAATATTGCATTAAGAGAAGAAAATCGAATCAAATGCATATATACATCCACCTAAAATTAATGTAATTATCCCTAAAATTATGCAAATATATTATTTTGAAGAATATTTAATAAGTATGATAACAAAACCCACTCTAACTTTAATTTTTTAATGTCTATAGTGATTGATGACTAAAAAAATAAATAAATAAATAAAAAGAAAATTTAATTAAACTTATCCTTTCAATAGATATTTCTTCTATTCTCGTTTCTCTCGGAAAAAATAAAATAAAACTAATTTAGATAAATGCTTTATAAACATACTAGAGGTCATTGTATGAAAACTGGAGGAGTGATTAATTAAGAAGTTTAATTTTACATAAGTACCCTTAAAGCTAATTGGTTATAAAATGATATGAAGTTAATTGAATTGGACAATTTTAAAAAATAAAACTGACATGGCCAACAACTCAACTCAACTCAACTAATTCCCCTGATAAATAATATAAGTATAGTTGTATAAAATATTAATATTTTTATTTATCTCATTCATGCTTCCTAATTATTATATATAATTAATTAGTTATTTTGATTTTTTTTCTAGCGAATTTAATCAGAAAAAAAACCAGCAGCTGTAATTCCAAGGAAAAAGGAGGAAGGGAGGGTGAGGGGCCTAAAATAAATAATCAGTTATTTTTTCAAAATCCGAACTATTAAATCAGAACCATTAATTTTTATTTTATTTAAATTAGATCAAGACCATTAGGTGATATTAAAAAAAAAAATCAAAACCTTTCATCTTTTATACTTTAGCTGCTGCAGTGCTTGCACTGCACTGCAGCCCCCTCTAACCCGGAGTTGACCTATCTGGAGATGGGCTGGTATTGAACCGGAAAAGTTTTGCATAATCGAGTCATAGCCCATTGTAAGGCAACACTAGGCCCATTGCTGTTTGCATTTTTGAGATTTTAGATTGGGCCGAGAGAGCGTGGCCCGTTTCTAACCATTACTGATGATGCAACAAATGTGTCTATCAATTCGGCCATGTGTATACAATTTCTAGCCTGCGCGGGCATCACAATTCTTTTATTTTTATTAAAAATTATATTATATTGTATTAATTAAGTAAAATAATTATGATAAATATAAATCATGCTTATATGTCAATAAACATTGTATTAATTAGTATTAATAGTGATATCGAATTCATTCAAAGTTGATACCATATGTGGTCCTTTGTGAGTTAATAATTCACAGTTAATTTCACAAATCTTAAAAAGTATAATTTACAGCGACTGTTTATATGAACATTGTTAGCATAATTTACCTAAGTGGATGGATGGAAATACATGCTCCTGAACAATTAGTTAAATACGAAAAGTCACAAATAAAGGTCTAAGTTTTCTCACGACACACAACGCATACCAAATTTAGTATCAGAATTATGAATATAGTACATCAATTTTGTTGCATGAGTTTCTTCTTCTTATTATTATTATTATTATTATTATTATTATTATTATTTGAAGAGGCTTAAAGAGTGAGTTAGTGGGTTTGGCAAAATATGTGAATTTGTCGAATAAGAGAGCAACTAATAGATTCAATAATTATATTTGGTCTGTGGGCTGTGCGCTAGAGTGAACTAGGAGTAACAAAAAGTTGAGAGTTGAATTGTGAATTTCTCCTCTTTTGTTTTTGTTTAAGAAATAATATTAGAAGTTCCATAAATTTGGGCGGTTGACCGAAGCATGTTAAAAAGCCTTTTGTGCATTATGTGCTTGATTGTGTTGTTGTTTTTTTTTTTTTTTTTTTTGAATCCCTATCCAATGATAAATTTCACTCACGTATCAAAATATTTAAAAATATAACATATTAATATAATTTAAAATTTTATAATAAAATATTGAAAAATAACTTATTGTAATATTCTTCACTTTTATCATTAAAAAATAATTTATATTCAATAAATATTATTCTTTTAAATTTTAAGTAATAATTATTTCGTTCATTTGTTAAAAAAATAGCTAGCATCAAAGAATGATTTTGAAAAAATGAAGATATTTATAATGTACGGATAATCTTATTTTATATTAATCATTTTGCCATTCTTAGACGTTTGAATATTTTGACAATTGAGATTGCCGCCGGTCATGGCATCAACTGAGTCATTTGGATAATCTCTAAATTCTCAATTAAAAAAAAATAAAATTACTTGCCAGATCGGAGGTTAGAAGATAAGGCCATTTGATCATATCCTTTCCACTTTTTCAACTCAATGGGTGTAGGCCAAAAAAAAAAAAAAAAAAGAATAATTATTTTGAGTTAAGAAGGTTGGGGTATCAAAAATCCCAAAGAAACCATTGAAAATTCAATCTAACCTAATAGCCTCTGAATGAGAGATGGGATGAGATAAAAAGATAAGATTTCTAATGCCAAATGTCTTAGTGGAGCCCCTCTGTAGAATTGTTTTCCACTCAAAGCTTGTAAACAGAGTTTGGCTGGACGGAGTTAGATATATATATATATATATATTTTACTATTAAACAAAGATTTTTTTTTTCAACTTGGATATAAGTTTTATATTAAGTTAAATTATAGACAATTAGGTAAAACATCATAAATTATTAGTACGATAAAATTTTGAGTCAAAATCTTACTAGCATATCTTTGCTTTTAGTTGAAAATCAAATAATTATATCGGTTGAATTTTAATTTGATCTGTAAGTTAAATAATTCTCCCTACAAATTTCAACTCATGTTAGAGATAATTTAGCTTGAAAATATAATACATATTTTTTTATATAATAGATCAAAAAATTTAGCCAAACTATTTATTTTAATTTATAATATTTTAAGTAAAATTATTTGTAAGCGAATTCAAACCTAAACAATTTTTGTTCAACTGAGTCCATGCAAAAGCTCAACCTCAATTTTAAATCTTTTGTTATTTATTTGAGGGGGAGCTAAAATATATTGAAACTCGTACACTAAACCACACCTCATTTGTAGAATTAAAAGATGGTCGGATAATATATATATATATATATATATATCAATTTCAACGAATAAAAGAAGAGAGAGATATTAGCTTTAAATACTGAAAAATAAGAAAATTAATTTAAGTTATTCCACCGCAACCAAAAAAATCACTATTTTTATATATGAAATTACACAAGCATAATTATGATAGGTTCCATTAAAAAGTGCTTATTTAGCACAATTCTTATAGATTTGAAGTATTACTTTAAGAGTACTTGAAATTACTCATTTGGATTGGGGGGGGGTGAGAATTCATTATTCAGTTCAATTTATTTTTTATTTTTTATTTTTTATTTTTTTTTTTTTTGTGAAAATTGAATTGAAGCAAAAACAACAAGTTTTCAAAAAATAAATAAATAACTAAAAACTCAACTGAGTGTTAAATTAGTACTTCAATATATTAATATAATTTGATAAAAAATGTTAATATTTTAATATAATGATTATGTTAGTGTAATGTTTTAAAATTATTCGATCCAGTTTGACGATACTCGTGCGTGCATTTGAGGACATTTGAAGCGAATTAAGAACCGGCCAATAGAGCGTCGGCTTATCGGCCTTGCATGGCATTCCAAAAGGCCCGCTTAGTGACGTCATTCACACCCATTTCTCCGCCCCAAAATCCGTTCGCTTACGCCTCTTTTTAGTTCCAATATATATCAAGGTACTTGGTTTATCAAAATAAATTAAAATTTATGAAAATTTATTTATTTTTTAATTAAATTTTATTATATATTATTTTTATATTTTTATTATAATTTTTTTACCATTCAAAATCCACCGTCATAAAATTAAGCCGCCTAGGAGTTCCTCGCGCCTATGTCCTCTTTGATTCGTAGTCATTATTATTTATTATCTATTTTCTCCTGTCCTTTGTGCCAACCTTTTCATGGATCGAGGGTACATTTAGATTATGGCTTGACCTGCGGGCACATTTCTCACGCGGTTTTTATAGAAAAAATTGCCTCGTGTTCTTTGGCCAATTTTTTGGCAACCCAACACCCCTGTAGTCCTCGTTTGGTTTATTGAAAAATAACAAAAAATTTTATAAATCTCTATTAACTTTATATTACATCAATATTTTTCTTTCATTACACACATTACGAACTCTTAATTTATTTTAATTTATCTCACTTTTTTTTTCTTCGAACAAACCTATAGTCGTCCACGGAATTAACACGGTAAGGCAAAGAATATTGGAACTTGGGGAGCCGCTTGGCATCATACAAATTAAAAAAAAATTAATTTTACATTACAAATTGACACGACGTTTAAATAATTAGTTGGATATTTTGTAAAAATTTTATAAAATTAAGAGAAAAACATAAAATTAAAAAATTAAATAAAACCAGTAAAAATTTAAAAAATTGGAAAAAATTGGTAAAATAAAGAAAATTTATAAAAGTTGGTGTTGTGTTTTGTGAAGAAACTTAGAAAAAGTTGAATGAAATTGGCAAAAATCACTTTTTGTTGACAAAAATTTGTGCACCAAACATATTCCAACAAAGGTAAAAATGAAATATTATATTAAAAAAATGTTAAATATATTATAATTTTAACTTTTCACACTCCAAAATATACTATTCGTTGTAAGTGGGAATAACGATTGACGAATGAAAACTTAAATGCATTTAGTATTTTTTTTAAATTTAACAAATAATCAATAAATTACCAACAATGATATAAACATCATAGTTATTTAAAAAGATTAGTCCAAGGAACTTAAGTATTGATTAAAAATAGTTAATCATTTTTTACATTGCAATGGCCAAATATGTTATGAATTTCTCAGTTCAAATATTATATAAAACACCCAAAAATCAACCCAAACATCTAACAGTTATTCGCAAATAAAATAATATTTTTTCTTTTAAAATATTATAAATATATATTATTTTTTGATCTAACTTACAAACTTTTGAATCAAGTTATATTTGACTTAAACTTCAACTCAACCTCAAATTTGTATTGAGGCAAAAAATAAATAATAAAATAAAATAAAGTTTTAATTGGATTTATTAAATATATAAATCGAATTCAAACTGAACTTATTACGATTTGAACTGAAATATTTCGTGAGCTCTTTAATCATTTTCTTCAAATTAAAAAGAAAAAAGATCATCATTATCATTGGTAGCGCTTGGAGTCGTAAAAAAACAAGAAAAAATAAAATAAATTGAAATAAAACGTAGTTTGAGTTAATTTTGATATTTGGTATTTTTTTTCCAAATTGTATTTTTTGGAGATAAATAGTAGCAAATCGTTGGAATGGTTGCCCCAAAACCGTTTCCACGGATTCAAAAAATCAACATTCAATGTTCTACTTTAGAAATGTATAGCGCAAAAATCGTGAAAACGGTTTTCCAAATCTGTTCCTACGAATTCAAAAAAATTCGAATAAAATAGCGACAATGGTACTCGTTTGAAAGTTTTCGACTCGAATAATATGATTGTCAAAAAAAAATTACGCATTCAATTAACTTCCTTCCAGATTTTTTGTTTTCTTTAGCGAAATAATGAAATTTTTTGAAATTAATAAATGTGGGAATGTGTAAATATATAATAGAGAATTTTAGTGATTTATAGGGGTTGTTAGAGATTTATTTTGTTTTATTTTATTTGTTAGAATACCAAACGTAGCCATCATCATCATCATCATGGAGCAAAAATTTAATGAAAAGGGGGAGGCTGATAGCAAGTGTGCTGTCAACCCATGACACCAACTATATGGGTCATTGGATTTTAATCCAACGGTTTGAATTTATTTAAGTATTTTTTAATTTTATATATATATATATATATATATATATATATTATATTTGAATGTGTTTGAACTGTTAAATTAAAATTCAACGATTAAGAAATTCGATGTCATCAGATTGACATCAAACCCGATGTTAGCCCCCAAGATCAGTGGCAGAGCCACCTGTGACCGAATGGTAGCAATCGTTGCCATTGAGAACTTGAAAAAAAATTAACCCGACTTATAAAAGAAAATTATTCTTCAAAACTCATATTCTCATAACTAATTATCGTCTTACATACACATAATATACATGACGTACTACTTGCACGCATGTACAGTCAAAAGTATTCATCGCGTAGACATTCAATTTTCGAACTTTTATATTTCTATGCATTTGAAAAACTATAAGATTGTGTTTAACATGTAATATTCAATAGGGATAAATATTATTTTGATAAAATTTTATTTATTTTAATTATATAATGTATATTTTATAAAATTACAAATGAATTAATTTTTTTTCATATACTCCTTAAAACTATTTTTTACGGAGTGAGGTAAAAAAGATGAAAGATTGTAAAAATAAAAAGTTAATAATTATTTTTTATAATAAATCTGTTTGGAACTCTATAAAAATTTTATAAATTTTTATAAATTTTAAATTTTTTATTTACTACATAAATTACGAAATTATAATTTTTATAAACTTACATTAATTTTTACAACTCTAACACTCTTAATATTTACGGATTTTTTTGCCCCCGCTAAAAAAAAAAAAAATCTGAATCCGTCACCACCTAAGGTACAAATTTAACAATGGCGCAGGGCATGAAATTTTCTAACCGGACATCAAATCAAACAGTAATAATGTGAAATGAATCTAACGGGAGTGCTTATTAATTTGAGTGCCGACGCGTATCCGAAATTGGTGGGGCACATTAAGGTCCTGTTTGAACTAAGATAAAATTTAAAAAAATTCTCTAAATCTTTAACAACTCTTCTATTTTTAATTTTTTCGCCATCATTAATTTTAAAAAATTTTAATATTTCGCTAAAAAAATAAAAAAATCTGAAAATAGGTTGATCGAATGTGTAAATTTTTTATACAATCATATTCTTCTTGTCAAAAGCTTTCAAACGAGTACTATTGTCGTTATTTTTTGTGAATTTTTTTGAATCCGTGGGAACAGATTTGGGAAATCGTTCCTACGATTACGATTTGTGACTTGTTAGAAAAAAAAATGATGCTAAAATTAACTCCAAACTACATTTTATCTCAATTTATTTTATTTTTTCTTACTGCAAACGGGACTAATGAGTGCACTTCTGCACGTGGATGAACCTCATTAATAGGCATTTATGATTAATAATCTTTTGTCACAAGCAAGTTGCCGACTCATCAATAAAACTTTGTAAGCTTCTCGAAACAGTCTCTTCCCAAATGACAAATGCATCCCAAAATTAATTAGTGTTTTAGATAAGTTCGTGATTAATAAGTTTTTTTTTTTTTTTTATTACTGGATGATGCAAAATAATTCAGTGAAAATTACTCTATCATTATTTAGTGGAGGTGATGCTAGTAATACTCGAGTGAAAGAGTAATTACTCTATCTTTTTAAATTAAATGCGTGAGACATAATTTATATTTAATTATTATATTTAATTTTTATTAATAAAGCAAATATATATATATACACCTAATTTTGTGAGAAAGAATGAATCAATTCAATCAGTAAATCATAAATTAATATCTTTATCGATATAAAACTCATTTGGTTATACTAATTATGAAACAACAAAAATTACCTACCAAAAAAAAATCTATGAAAAAAATTAAGCATGCATATCAAAGCATTTTACAATAAAAATAAAAAAAAGGATTGGATCATATTATATGCCAAAGCAAATGTTAGGCATTATTTGATCAAATCGTTGATTCATATGAGTCTAATGATGAGATAGAATTTACAAATCAACCCAAAAAAAAAAAAAAGAAAAAGATGAACCAATTTGATCATTTTAGATTAAGTTGGTAAAGTTCTAATACAAGATTAATTTATTTTAGAATTTAAAAATTGTTAACCAAAATATTTTAGTTCAGTTCTTGAGTTAATATATTTATAGACCTTTTTTAACTCAATTCAATTTATATCAAATTAATTCAATTTAATTCTGTAATATGCTTGATTGATTTTTGATTTTTTTTTAGGGGGGATCCGATAAAAATCGGATAAAGTCCATATCTATTATGAATTTGATCTTATCAAATCCGCGGACATAGCTAATATAACTCGTGAATTGCTTTGATCAGATAGTCACAAAATATCCAATGGGAAAATTACATTAATTTTTTTTTTTTTTTATCAGAAAGTAACCAATGGTGCCATGCACGTTGTGGTCCCCCGCTCTTATGGGCTAGCCATTTCAACCCCCTTTCATGGTCCAACCGGAATTGCTACTTAAGGGGCATGGCAAATCATTGAGCTTGTCAAGTACGGTGCTAAGGAGGTGGTGTGTTTGTCCGAAGGGCGTTGGCAAGCCGTGGAGTTTGTCAAGCACAAATTTAAGAGGCATGTCCAGCCTAATACCCAAAAAAGATTCAAAATACATATATAAAGCGGTGAATGTACTCAAGAAAGGTAACACCGCATGCCGTGCCCCCGGCACTTGCCAGCGCCATCCTCGGGGCCTCACCACCAAAATAATTATTACTTTCTTTTTCTTTTAATTTTTTCATTTGATATTCAAAAGTAAATTACTTTTTGTTCTTTTAAAAATGAATTTAACGTGATGGGAAATATAGAGCCGTGTAACTTTTCATACGAGAATGACAAGTAATACTTTAGGTGGCAATTGATTGTTTGGTAAAAATTTATAAAAATTAAAGAAAGCTATCTAAATTGGAAAAAGAAAAAAAAGGACAAAAGTTAAATATTTTTTTTTATTTGTTAGTGAGCCGTTTGCTCTCTAAAACGAATATCTAGCCCCCGTGGGCATAGTAACAAATTCTGGATTCAAAAAATTTATTGTATAGCTAACAATTCATAATTTAAAAACTATTCGGTAGAATTTGGAAAAAAAATTAATACAAATTACAATTTATTATTTGAATTCATTAAAGAATTCAGGAAAATTTGTAAATTAATCGGTAAATAATAATTCATAAAAAACTGATAGATTAATATTTCAGAATCATAAAATAACTAAAATGAAATTAGTTGAAATATTGAAGTGAAAAAATAAAAAATTTCCTACTCTTGACTATTTACTTCTTTGAGTTTGATACCAATAATACATCATTTGATTTTAATTATCCAATTATTCAAATAAAATTCATCATTAAAATATGTAAGTAGAATAATATATTCAAATTATACTCTAATTTCTTCTTGATATATAAGGTGACATGAAATATGATAAGTTTAAAATGTATTCTAAATTATTCTACAAATTTTTAACTAAAAAATTCTTAATTTTAAAGGGAGAAAATAAAATATATTGCATCTACTTAAAAAAAATAAACACTGTTCTATAATTTTTGCAATTATTCCAAAATTTCAACATAAATTAAGAAATTATTAATACAATTCAAAGATACTTTGCTATTTTCTTAAATATGAGGGATATAATCGACATTCATTCATTTAACAAAAAATATCGAGATAAATTTAAAAAATTTTAAAAATTCGAAGATCGTTGTTGCTATGTAAACTTGATGGATCCACTCCATGAAATGGCATGACTTGTAGTGAAACTTTCACTATGGTTAGAAGTCCACCGCCTTTTAGTAATGAAACGTAATTTAGTTGCAAAAAAATTATAGACGAACGCGCGATTTTCTTCCACCTATAGTTTTGTTTCTTGTAATCTATTAAGTGTGAATAAATTTTTTTAATATCTAACTACAATGTAAGTTTAGAAAATAGTTGGGTCGAGCCTAACTCGTCCAATGCTAACTCTTTAATTCCAAAACTGTTCTGTTGGCTCGTCTTGCTTTTAGGTCGGGTTTTATCAGGATCAAAAAAATCAATGAAAGAAAATTGACGTAGTAATAAACTTGATGGGCCCACTTTATGAAACGACATGACTTTTAACGAAAAGTTGATCGTGATTAAAAGTCTACTGTCTTTATTAATAAAAATTATAGGTGACCAATTACGTAGGATTTTTTGTCATTTATAATTTTTTTTTTTGTAGTCCAAAAGCTTGACTAAATTGTTCAAAGGTAGTCTTAAAAAATGACACTTTTTCTAGAAAATTTTATTTCATTTTGACATGAAAATAAAAATTTTACAATTACAAAAATTTTAACGAATTAAATATTTTAACTCGATAGGTCATATCCTTTTTCACACTTATCAGTAATAAACTTGATGGATCTATTTTATGAAACGACATGACTTTTAACGAAAAGTTGATCGTGATTAGAAATTCATTGTCTTTATTAATGAAAATTATAGGCAACCAATTACGTAGGATTTTTTTGCCATATAGGCAACCAATTACGTAGGATTTTTTTGCCATTTATAATTTTTCTTCTTGTAGTCCAAAAGCTTGAATAAATTGTTCAAAGGTAGTCTTAAAAAAAGGAAACTTTTTCTAGAAAATTTTATTTCATTTTGACATCGAAATAACAATTTTACAATTATAAAAATTTTAATAGATCAAATATTTTAACTCGATAAGTCATATCCTTTTCACACTTATCAGTAATAAACTTGATAGATCTACCTTATGAAACGACATAACTTTTAGCAAAAATTTGATCGTAATTAAAAGTTCATTGTCTTTATTAATGAAAATTATAGGCGACCAATTACGCCAAATTTTTTTTCCATTTATATTTTTTCTTCTTGTAGTCCAAAAGTTTGAATGAATTGTTTAAAGGTAGCCTTAAAAAATGATATTTTTTCTAGAAAATTTTATTTCATTTTGACATGAAAATAACAATTTTACAATTATAAAAATTTTAATGGATTAAATATTTTAACTCGATAAACAATATCCCTTTCACACTTATCAGTAATAAACTTGATGGATCTATTTTGTAAAATGATATGACTTTTAGCAAAAAGTTGATCGTGATTAAAAGTTCACTATATTTATTAATGAAAATTATAGGCAACCAATTTCACCATTTATAATTTTTCTTCTTGTAGTCCTAAAGCTTGAATAAATTATTTAAAGGTAGTCTTAAAAAAATGATATTTTTTTCTAAAAAAATTTATTTCATTTTGACATGAAAATAATAATTTTACAATTATAAAAATTTTAATAGATTAAATATTTTAACTCGATAAGCCATATCCTTTTCGCACTTACTAGCTAATATAAAATTATGTTTTTAACATTTTTTTTTTTAGTTTTATAATAACGTTCATGTTCTCACCCTTCACTCTTCACTCTTTTTCTGTCATTCCTTCTTCCAACAATTGATTGTTCTAACGAATAGAAAAAAATATCACTAATTGAAATAGTTAGCTAGAAAAAGGTAAGTAATTATGACGTGGCCAAAAGTTTGGGTATTAATTTCGTTCGTCTTGTATGATTTTTTCTAATTAAAATTTGATTACTATTTTTTTTTATTTTGTGATCTTTCAAAGTATGTTACATTTAGGACGTGCTCAAACCGTTTTATGAAATTGATTATAGTGAGTTTACTGAAATAAAAATTGAGCAGGAAGTTAAAAATATAAAAATGATCTCAATCGTTAAATAAAAGAAAAAATAAACTTTAACTGTTATATCTTAATTTGTAAAAGAAATATTTTTAAAAATTATTTTATTTTATTATATAGATATATATTTTTAATTTTTTTTTAATAATGTGAATAACATGTGCAAAAACGTTCAAAAGTATAATGAAGATCAATTTTGGTAATAAATAAATGTGTGTGAAACAAAAAGAATAAGTGTAGACCAACAACTAGTAAACTAGGCTTAGACCAATTTTACTAGAGAATTTATATTTGAAAAATGGCTATTGCACAAGTTATTTAGGAGTTGTATATAAAAGTTGCAAGAGGATGAGATTAAGAGATAACTCAATTGGCTAGAGGTCATTTATCCACAGAGTAAGGTTGCGATTTCGAGTCTTATGGGGGGTTAGGATAGGCCCCTTGGGTTATGAAATTTTAATGAGAAGTTGAGTATTCTTAAATAAATAAACGATTGCAAAGGGGGTGTGCCATGTGAACATGGGAGCTAGGGATATCCTCGAATTCTACTGCTGTGCCTGTCTTTTTTGTCGTTAGGGTAGAAAAATCACATGCATGGGCGGTTGAGGTTACGGCAAATGGTCATCTTTAATCAGAAAACTTTTCGAATACCTAAAAATAAAGAGTGTATTTGGAGAAATAAAAAATGAGATAAAATGTGATTTGAAAAAATTTTTTGGTTTGGTACACACATCTCAAATTATATTTTTTTGAAAATAATTAATAAAATTTCCGTTCTGACGGATTGAATTTCCGCTTGGACGGATTCAAATTTTTGGGCAGTTATGAATTCTTTGTACTATAATCCGTCCAAACAGATTATAGAAACCGTTTGGAAGGAAGTTGACCACACGAATCCGTTGGAACGGTTTCTACAATCCGTTAGAACGGTTTCTACGACCCCACAAAAAATAGTCAAAGTGGGTGTCGTTCGGTAGTATGAGTATCCGTGGTGAGAATGACAAAAAAAAATTTGTTATTTAATTAAACGAATTCTCGTTATCGACTTTTTCTTGAAAAATATTGAAGTTTTTTAAATTTTGAGAAAGTAAGTATGTGTAAAAATGTAAAATAAATTTTTAAAAATTATTAGAGATTTTTATTAAGGGCATTTGGCACACCAAATTTTGGTGAAAATCATTGAAAATCTTTATACATTTTTACACATTCTTGCCTTATCAAAATTCTAAAAAAAATTCAATACCTTTTAAAAAAAAAGTTGATAACTAGAATTCGGTTAATTAAATACCAAAAATTTTTTCACCATTCTTACTATAGACTCTCAAACTATTGAATAAAACCCACTTTGACTATTTTTTGTGGAGTCGTAGAAACCGTTCCAACGGATTGTAGAAACCGTTCCAATAAATTTGCCAGGCCAACTTCCATCCAAACGGTTTCTACAATCAATTTGGACGGATTACAGTGCAAAGAAGCCATAACTGCCCAGAATTTTAAATTCGTTCAAACGAAAATCCAATCCGTTAAAACTGAAATCTCACTATTCATCTCTAAAAAATGCGATTTGAGATATGTGTACCAAACGTAAAAAAATTTCTTCAAATTATATTTTATCTCATTTTTTATTACTCCAAACCCAATCAAAATAGCTTTAAATTTTTGTGCAACAAATGCACCCAAAATTTCATAATGAAAAGCACATAGCATGTACTGGTGGACGACTTTGGGGATATGAAAACATGAAAATGATGGATGACTTTGAACAGGAAACCCACGAAAACGTTGCTCTTGGTGATCAGCGAGTAGGAACCAAACAACACAAGGTACAATGTACATTTCCCTTCGTCCAGAAATGCTATGTTTACACCAATTTATTTATACTCTCAATTATACTCAGCCAAAACGACGTCGTGTTGGCCTTACAAAACAAAATAAAAAGAAAAATGAGGACGAAAGAAGTTGAAAGGGTTCGTCGGAGCTCCTCTCTCTCACAGGAATCTGAGTTTGCTGGAGCTCCTCTCTCATAGCGGAAACGAATCTGAGTTTGCCAAAGCTCCTCTCTCATGGCGAAAATACTTAATACTCGCACGATTGACCCTCGCAAACCCAAATCTTTCATAGCCCAAGCAAACCGGTGCGAGGAAAGCGGTTGTGGTGCCAGGCGGAGTGGTGGAGGAGAAAGAGTACGTAGTCGGCGAGAGAGAGTGGTTGGGTTGGGGGAGGGAGAGGGAGAGGGCGCACGATTGACCCTTGCAAATCCAAATCTTTCACAGCCCAAGTAAATCGGCGCAAGAAAAACGGTTGTGGTGCCAGGCGGAGAATTGGCGACGGAGTGGTGGAGGAGAGAGAGTACGTAGCCGGCGAGAGAGAGGTTGGGTTGGGGGAGGGAGAGGGACCGATTTGCTTTGGCTGTGAAAGATTTGGGTTTACAAGGGTCAATCGTGTGAGTATTAAGCATTTTCGCCATGAGAGAGGAGCTTCGGCGAACTTAGATTCGTATCCACCATGAGAGAGGAGAGGAGCTCCGACGAACTCAGATTCCTGCAAGAGAGAGGAGTTTCGGCGAACTCTTTCAACTTCTTTTGTCCTATTTATTTTATTTTATTTTTTATTTTTTAAGGTCAAAATGTCGTTTTGACTAGGTGTAAATGAGCGTGTAAACGAATCGGTGTAAACGTAGCATTTCTACCTTTTGTCTGGCATTTGTTGAGACATCTTTAATCAGTAGATTTGGTGGCATGTGACTTAATAAGAATATAGTGGGTGCAATAAATTTTAATAGAAAATTAATTATTTATATTTAAAATTTTTTAACTACAAAATATATAATATTTATAATAATTCTGGCACACCGTGGAGGGTCAATACAACCCATATTTCTCATATAACTCCATCCCTGGCTAGGTACATGTTTTATACATTTTTTTCTGAAGGGAGAAACTTGCGCATAAGAACACTGTTTGTTTTGCGAGTGATGTTCGTAAATTATTGAGCGAGTAGAATCAGTTTTTTGATGGTATATACAGGGATTTATTTTTAGCACAATCTCAAACCTTTGATATCTCATATATAAAAGTTTGGAGTTGGGAGTACACCACACTTAAAATAAATTCTGAAGAATCTGTATATACTACGAAAATAGTAAGTCCACCGGTTGAGTAATATACTAATATTATTTTTAAAACAGATGCTATTTTAATGCAGTAGTAAGAAAACTCCCATACACCTTTAAATAATTCAAACTTCAAAAATACGTCCGTAGGTGGCATTTATTTGTTAGTATCGAACACATTGCCACGTTCATTTGCCACGTGCAGGGGCAGTCCCAAGGGGACGAGCCGGGGGTTACAGCTCCTTTTAAGTTTCGAAAATTTTTAAATTTTTTTATCTAATATAGTATTTGATATTCCTAAATTTTGAAAATCTTTTAATACTCTTATAAATTTTAAAATTTTTTCATATAATATAATGTTTGACCCTCTCAAAATTTATAAAATTTTACTTTTCTTTCTACTCAATATAAATTTTTTTTTTCTACTCAATATAAAATTTTTTATATTGGCCCTCCTTATCCAAAATTCTAGGTCCACTGCCGATAATGTGCCATTCCCTCCGCCTTTAAATTTTTGGATCTAATAACATAATCAACTCTAACCATATGGGTGGTTCGATTCATTCTAATACATATTTTTTTTTTATCATGGTAATAATACTTTTTTTAATAAATGCATATGAGTTTTATACAATAAATTAGATTCACAATGCAAGTTTAAATATTCTAAAGTATGGTTAATTTGGCATCACGATTGGATTGATTCTATGTCAGTTACAAATGATTAGAAGCATTAATTTAGAGACTTAAAATAAATCCCAACCAACTTACAGCTCCCCCTAATCCCAATCATAACTATTCCCTATTATTACGTTTGTTTGGAATGAGATTGGTGAGATAAATAATAATGTGGAATAATATATGAAATTATAATATGATACTAAAATTTTGTGTGAAATTAATTATACCATATATAATTAGAATGGGATGAGGAATGAGACAAAAAAAAAAAACTAAATTTTAGCAATTAGATTTGAAGAATTCATCAGGGTGTTGATTGCTATAGTGGTTTTTTCATTGTACCTCCTGAAGTGCTTCAATCAAGGGTCGTGATTTAATCAATACAAGTTTGACTGAATTTATAAATTTTATTTGACTGAATTTATAAGTTTTGATTAAATCAAAACCCTTGATTTAAGCACTTCAAGGGTTGCAGTAAAAATAATAATAATCAACAACTCAAATTTATCACACCCCTAATCTCATAATTTGACACGGACGACATGGGAATATATGAATTAAAAATAATCAATTTAAAACCTAGGTCAAGGTTGGGTTAGATCAAATCGTCATCATTGATTTCCATATAAATAATAATAAACCACATCAAAATAATTACTTATCACACTCTAGTGACAAAATCTAAAGGCTTACATAGCTAACAACATAGATTAAAATAATTTTACAAATCTCATAATATAGTATTAAAGTCTGGGACCCACACTCTCGGTTGCACCAATAAAGATACAACTACCCATGTACGACTAAGCGAATTGAGAGAACATCATCTCTCGATCAATTCAAACTCCTCCAACCAGTAAAGATTAATTGTACCCAAATAAAACAACTACTAAGAGATGTTAAAAGAAAAAAGCATAAAACCAACTATGGTTAAGATCAGACTCAAACTGCTAAGGCTTAAACTGCCTACGCATCCTACTTTGGAAATAAGTTTATCATAATTCTTAGTTTATTACTCTAGATTTCACAACTAAACTCATTATCAATATAATGCACAATAAACTTCATTATGATTAACAATCTTAATATACCAACATATTACAATAACACATGCAATCTCATCCAATAGTGAATATTGGAATGTAATGTCAATGCATATTCTAATCTTCATCTACTCCAAATCTTATCCTGGGACAAATGACACTCAGTAAAACACGTATGGTCACCAATTACACCATTTACACTCATGACAACGTTTATCTCAGTATATTTCTAGTATTAACCAAGTTGCATCTTTACTAATGTAAGACTTAGGGGAGACAAGTTATACCCCTTAACTTTTTTGTTAGGGAAATCAGGCATCTACTAATCTCTAGTAGGGTTCAGCTATAACCTAAAAAACTCTCATCATAATATGTCTTAAGATTAACGTTCCAACTTGAATGAGTAATCTCTAGTCATATATATCAATTGAGGATTGTCTAATATTTTCAATATTATCGTTTTATCATTTTTTCAAAACAATGGATTTTGTTTATACATATGATTGTGCCTAAACACATCACAATATAACCAGATGATACAATCACAGCCCCATGTACATGATATACTTAATCATGCTTATAACCAACAGTAGATGATAATTCTTGGCATAAATAAAAGCATGATATTTTGAAACATCCAATTAACAAATAATTTTTTGGATGACTTGGGTTACAGTCATATTATCATTTAACCACAAGCAAGGGCGAAAGAATTATAAGAAATTATCATTTGAAAACAAAATTTCCAGTTTTAGAAGATATTTTATAATAGGGTAATGTACAAAATCTATACTGCAGTTTACACTCATTGTCACTTTAGTCACTTATATTTTAATTGTAACAGTCAAATCCTTACAACTTTCGTCAAGTAGCAACTTAGTATCTTTTATATATAAATGTTAGAGTGAGGGAAAATTTGTTATTTTACCTTCATCTTTCCTAACTAAAATTAATTGATTATTCGTAATCCTAGTCTCTACTAGAAACCCATCATGAATTGGGTTCAAAAACATGCATTAGATCAGAAAATCTAAAATCGAATGACATTTTTTAACTTCCGAATCAGTCATCTCTGCCTCTTTTCTTCAGCTTCTAATAATTCTCTTCGTAGTGCTTTGTAATCGTAAGCCCCATATTCATCTTTATCTCAATTTCCCCAAAATTGATATGTGTATATATATATATTAATACACACATAACTTCAATAATTTTTGCCGCTGTTGTTGCCTATACCTATTAGATTCATCAACAAAATATCGACATATGATGCGAAGAAAATTCTAGGATGCTAAGATTAATACTGAAACAGATTCCAATAAACTTAATATCTCGGTGAAGTCATCAATTTCTCTCAATATTCTATTGATTTTGGTATCAAATGAAACAATGAATTCGGACCCCAATAAATTATTTGAAGAGAAATAAGTTCATTGATTGATAATGGCAATCACTATCAGCACCATTAGAAGACCTTACGACAAAACTTTACATATACAATTCTTGAATTTACAACTCTTGAAACTTTATTTTGAAACATAAAATAGTTAGAGGTAGTGAATTAAATTCGAAGGAGCAAAACTTGGATTTGATAGTTGAAGTTGGGTTTGTTAATGGATGATCCAGAGATCGACGCCTTGATCTCAAATAAATTTCGGTTCCTTCACTTGGATTGCCTAGTCATAGCGTTTTTACTGTTGGACAATGGTGGCGTTGGATATGAAGATAGTAGAGGTCATGGAAAGAGAAAATTGTAAATTAGGGTTTGGGCAACACACTATTGTGCTATTAAAAAGAAATTAGATAAGTTGGGAAAGATAAAGATAAAATGATAATTTTACCCTCGCTCTAAACGATGTGTAGAAACGGTTGCTGATAGGAGTAAATTGCTGCTTGATAAAAAATGCAGAAATTTAAATGTTACAACTAAAATATGAAGGAGTAAAGTTACATTGAGTGAAAACTATATGGACGATTTCTGTACGTTATTTTTTATAATATTTTATGCAACTTTATTAAAAGTTTATCAAAATTTATTATTTTATTAAATTATTAAAATATTTTATAATAATTTACTTTATTTTATAATAATATTTTATAATTATGCAATTTTATAATTTATTTTATAATAATTTAAAATTTTATTTTTCGTCAAAAAAAAAATTATACAGTCATGTATGTTACGCGAGTCAAGACGTGAAAATGTTCTGGAACATTTCGATATCCATATTTATTTCGTGCGTATCTATTCAGTGATCGTCTGGGTCCGTGCCTGCTCATCACCTGTGGTGCACTTTCACTCGAGGAATTTATCACAAGCACAAACAGAAGACACGTTATTCGCCAGATCAGGTCACCTAGAACCACATATGACACCATCATTGGTTGCTCAGTAAAGGTGCCCACATAATAAATGTGTGAAATTTAACCGAATGACGTGGCCTTTAAGTTGGTCCAGTATTCCGCTGAAGTAGTGGTCTTGCATTTTTAACGGGATTGTGCGGGGTTGACACACTAATACCGTATCGATTTCAGGTTCGTTGAATCATTACTTAGAATCATTGAGTTATAACTTAACTAGTCTAAATATATTTTTTAATTAAAATAATATAAATACATCTAAATTATTAAATTTTAATACAATAATTGTACACATTAATATAATATAATTAAGTAAATCTCACCTTTTCATATTATCGAAGTAATTGTGTAAGTCTCTAATGAAAAGATTTTTATTTTTATCTTGATTTGATGTAATTTTAAATCATAATAGATTACGACTCTTAGTTTTAGATGTTAAATTTACTCGGGATTATATTATATGTACAATTCTATTTTTTTGTAAGTTGGTAATCCCTATGGTGGGTTATTGGTTGTCAATAAATTTGAATTTGGTATAATAAATGCTTGCTTTATCGTTTGAATATTTGCTAATCCTAAATTTCTTGCATAAACCTATTACATTCCATGGTTTTTACACTTGCGAAGGTAAAACATCTTACTCCAACCCATCATAGGTGAATTGGAGTTGATTTATTAAATGAGATGCCTAGTAGATGTTGAATGAAATGCATCGACCAATTTTTTTCTATCTCTTAGTCCTTCACCTCTATTTTTTTTTTCTCTATTTTCGGCTGCAATTTTGAATTTAGATTAATTTCAAAATCATTTCAAAACTATTTTTACTTAATTTCAATCATAATTACCTTAGCTTGATTAGACTACTATTATAGAGATAGAATATATGCGTGATCAAGATTCTGGAGGTGAAATTTACTCCTAATTTTTCTAATAAACTTGATAATACTCTTATGTTTTATTACACTTTTCGAGTATCATTAAAATTCAATTCCATAAACTTAATTTATATCAAATAATCTAATGTGGACATTTGATTTATTTTTCTGTTTTCTATTTTTATTTTATATTTTAAAAATTCTCAAAATAAAAGAATAAAAAATACTCTAGTTTTCATTATTTTGAAATTTGCTTTATTTTAGATTAAAAACGCTTAAAATGATTTTTTATCAGTTTTTCATTTTATGTGTAAGCTTAGTTTTAATTTTCAAAAATAAATTTTAAAACATAAGTAACTAAATGCGTTTTGAAGTTTTTTTCTTTATTTTCAAAAGCGTAAAATAAAAAATAAGTTAAAATAAAAATAAAATAAAAAATAAAAAATAAGAAAATAAACCAAATGAACCCTAAGTTATTAAAACTCAAGATTCTAAAACTTGACATGTAAAACTTGAACATATTTTTAAGGTCGATAAAGTTTTGAACTAAAGTTAAACAACAACCAACCATTCACTTTCTTTTCTTTTGTTTTCTTTCTTTTTAAACATTCAACATTATATTATAATTTGTAATCCAAAGTCCAACACTCGCTCGAACCCACAACCAACTTTATAGTGGAGATCTCCAACCACTTGATTAATCCTTTGATCTCTTGTTTAAACAATTTAATGATCAATGCCGTTAACAAATTGAGAGAATCTTATGATGCCATAATTATTCACTGACGTACGGTTGTATCATAATTACAAACCCAATATCATAATTGCACTCCATTGCACACTAAAAAATGGGCACGTTAAAAAAAAAAAGTAGGTAAAGTTTAAAAATTTTTAATATATCTTGCTCTTTTTACACTTTATAAAATTTTTATAAATTTATATGTATTTATTCATTCTAACAAATTTTTATAAATTGTAATAAATTTTTTTATAAATTTCAAAAACAATTTTACAAATTTATTAATTTTTCTACGAATCCCAAAAACTGTTTACAACTTTTAAAAAATCTAACAAAAATCTATTAAAACAGACTTAAAAATATATTGAAACGGTTTCTTTTTTCAACATTCTACTGTAAATGTCAAAACATTCAACAACTTTTAAAAAAATTTTGACAAAAATTCATTTGCCGAAGCAGATTAAAAAATAACAATTTTTCTCTTTAACATTCTAACACAAAAGTAAAAATGTTACACTACTTATTTCTAAAAACATTATTTGGTAGATGTATGCTAAATATAAAAAAATTACTCAAATTCATGAATCGCCCCTGTTTTATTTTATTTTATTTTTCTTTTTCTCTTTTTTTAGCAATATCTATTTGCTTACTAATAAATTACCTGGAGTTTTTGAGTCCATGGATTGCCGCAAGAGCCAGGGGATGTGAGACTGACTCTTGTGGTTTAGACCCGTTCAAACCCAACCTAAAATCAAACCAAATCAAACCAAACCAGAGAATTGTTTTGCTTTCTTCATCGGCCGGTCCGAGTCCGAAAGGGGCAGTTGTCCTTCCCGCATTAATTTGGAGTTCAGAAAGTTGCCGCTTTTGGGTATCCACATATCCGCAGATACATACACGCTAGAAAAGGAATTTTATTTACGTGGTCCTAATGCACTTTCCTGTCTGAACCCCATGTGGCTGTGTTCGATTGGTTTGTTACAAAACAAAGGGATTGCTGTTTGTGGGTTCCACCTTTTCTTAACATGTTACCTGTGTAAAAATAAGTCATAAGTACTTTTTTACCTATTATATTTGAGGTAAAAATTATTTATACCCTTAAATTTTAAAAATTTATTTTTGTATTTATTATATTTTTGATTAAAATGAAATTATAAATGACATTAAATTTTCAAATAAAAAGACAAAAATCTCTATAAAAAATTAAATTGAGACAAGAAATATAAGTATAGATAATATAAAATATAAAGAGTATAAATGTAATTTTTAAACTTATTTTGATTTAAAATCGTTATGTTTGATAAATTTTTTAACATTTTTACGTTAATCTAAAGTATAAGGATGTAAAGGTAAATTTTTAAAGTTTAGAGGTGTAAATAATTTTTAACTTAAAGATAGAAGGTAAAAAAATAGTTACCCTTAAAAATAATTAGTTCATAAAATTTGGAGTGTATTGTTTTATTGGTATGGACTCAATACCCATTAACAAATAAATAGATAGTTATCTGAGAATTTTTAGTTAGAAAATATAATAAGTATTTCTACGATGCCATCCCCCAATCCAACTTAGCTTGGAAGAGTAAAACAGCATCCTTCACAAATTACTTAATTAATGTACTTACCAAAAAAAAAATACTCAATTAATGCATTGCAAATGGGGCAAACCACTTCCAAAGTGTGGGATTTTTTTGGTGTTTGGTGCGTAACCATTAAATCACATTTTTTAGAAATGAATAATAAAATTTTTTGACATTTGCGTCAATTTTTTGGATAAAAAATCATCGGAATAATTTTTTTTTTGAATAGTTTTATGACAAAATTTATTGAAAGATATAAAAAAATTTTAGGATTTGTAGAAAAATTATTGAAATTTGTGAAATATTATTAGAGTTCGTAAAAAATTTATTGGACTTTATAGAAATTTATTGAGATATATAAATATATATAAATTTATAGTTATTTTATGAAATATTATAATTATATATATTGTATTCTTTGTAGTTTATTTCAATTAATTTTTTTGGTTATATATATATATATATATATTCGCAAATATATTTGATCGGTGTTATAGAGAACTCATTAACTGTTTTAAAAAATTTCATTTCTAAAAAGTATTTGATGAGCCTTTTTAAACGAGTATTTAACGATTTGGACTGGATGGAATAGGTTTGGGATGGCATAGATTTAAAATTTTAACTAATAAAATAAACAATTTTGGGATGATTGCCTATAAAAATATATATATATATATATATAATTGTAGTAGCTAATCAGGCGGCAGCCGACCTGTTTACATCCGCAAATATTCTTGGGGATTACTCAACATGTAGGTGATATGGTGGACTATACCCATCTAAGCACTGTTCTGTTTTGGTTTCTTTTATATTATTTATTTGTTTATTTTGAAATTTGGCTTAATAATCATTTTTCTAGTCTCATTTTCTAAGAACAAAACCACAGGAACAACGTATATTTTTAGACTATTTCAAAGATACGCTAGATTGTTTTGAGACCTAATTCAAGTTTTTTTTTTTTTTTTCTGCATCCCAATGTTCCAATAGACTATATGTTTTTTTTTCTTCTTTTTATATTTTTATATTATTTCTATTATCTTTTTCAAAACTAACTTTTAGATATAATCACTATTTTTTCTTTTAAATTACAAAACTAATTTTCAAATGATTTTCTAAAAATATGTTTCGAAAAACAAAATTTTCTGAAACCATACTAAGGCCCCGTTTGGTGCTACCAAATAATATCGAGAGTTATAAATATTTACCTACTTTTACCAGCTTTTGTCATTTTTATTTTTCGTGCATTTATTTTTAAAATTTAAATTTTACAAACTTTTACAAGAAGTTGCAGAAAGTTACCCAATTTTTTCACTTTTGTTAACATTTGTCAACTTTTCGTATTACTTTTTAAGCAAAACGGTTGAAATGGTTGAAATGACTTGTTTTCTACCGTACCAACAAATTATTTTGGTTACTTTTATTTGGTCTTTTAAATACCAAAAAAAAAAATTGACATTCCCATTTTTTTTAACTTTTAGTCACTTTTAATAGTACAAATGGCACCTAATTAAACGAGACCCCTTTTGGCAGGAAAAATACATCTTTTTTACGTATTAGTAGCGTTATGATTACAATATTGGTGAATTTAATTTCACGAAAGAAAAGAAATATTAAGGGGATGTTTGGTGGGATGACAATCGTTGAAAAATTTTAAAATTCCCTTAACACATTTTACACTCTTCGTACTTTGTGAAAATTTTATAGATTTATATATATTTACACATTCTAACAACTTTTTACAAACTTCAATAAATTTTTTATAAATCTTAATAACATTTAACAAACTTCAATAGCTTTTCTACAAATCCGAAAAAATCTTCAACGACTTTTAATAAATTTTGACATAAAACTATTTCGATAAACCTAAAAAAAAAAAAAAAAATCCATTCGAACGTTTTTTTCTTCAAAAAACTAATACAAAATTTAAAAAGTTTCATTATTCATCTTTAAAAAACGTGATTTGGTGATTATGCCTCAAACACAAAAAAAATTACCCAAACTATATTTTTTGTTATTTTTCAATGTTTTAAACACACCCTAAATTTAAAATACACATAAAATTTAGCATGCGAGTAATGAACTAATAATTGTGCAATTTGGGCTTTACTTGGGGTGATAAGAAACTCTAAAAAATAGTGAAACATATTGAAAAAACTCTAAATGTTATTGATTTTTTATCTCACTATACAAATTACAAACTCACAATTTATCTCATTTTTTCATTTTATCTTACTTTTTGTCACTTTAAACGTACCCTTCAATTATCAATTAGGTGGACCAAGCTAACAGTAGAAGCCAACCTAATAAATCTAGATGTATTTATATTTTTTTAATTAAAAAAATATGAATACATTTAAACTGTTGTATTTTAATTTATCGACCTGCAACCTTAATAAATATTATCAAATTGATATAGTTTTTTATGCCAGCCATTTTCCTAATAAATAACTGAGATGTTACTGTTTATGTATTATATGGACAGTCCATAACATTTATTTTTGCGTCAATTTTTTGAAGAAAAAATCATCAGAACAGTTTTTTTTTTTTTTGGTTTGTTTGAATAGTTTTATATCAAAATTTATTGAAAGATATGAAAAGTTTTTGGGATTTGTATAAAAATTATTGAAATTTGTGAAATATTATTGGAGTTCGTAAAAAATTTATTAGAATCTATAAAAATTATTAAGATATATATATATATATATATTTATAATTATTTTACGAAATATTAGAAATAAAAAATGTATTAAATTATTTTGGAAGTTTTCAAAAAGTTTTAGAATTTTTCAAGCGATTTTCATCGCCCCACACTGTCCCTCATCATATTCATCCATTGCAAGATGTTGGGTAAAATAAGATTTGAACATGTGGAGTGCCGAACAAATGAAGGAGTTAACACGTGGCCTAATGCCGAACATTTATTGTTTGGACACGTGGTCATTTACTGAACACTTTAACTAGTGACATGTGACCCTGTACTGAATAACTGATAGATGACACGTAGCATCGCAGACGAGCATTATGGATTGACACGTGGCTCCTAATAAAGACAGCTTTGGTCTCCCTGACACCTTAGTGTTGACGAATGACATGATGCCACGTGGCGGTAGCTGAAGATCTCAAAAGTTAGTTTGTTCGACCCTTCGATTGGCGACTAATAAATGTTAGGCATGGGTCTCACAGCATTAATTTAGGCTTGTAACCATAAATGCAGCCTAATTATGATTGAACTATGCATTTACTACTGTGAAGGAAACTAAGTCAGTTCATTTCGTTACAAGTGGTTGATAGATATGATAGGTGGATAGTTTGACAACTGAATTCCAACTATACAGCCGTATTTGACTACCAAACGCATTTAATAAAAGGTATGGGGTATTAAATGAGAAGTGAAAGGCATTTAAGGTAAGAGAGAAAATGAAATACTCGGAGGTCGAATACAGCCAAAATACAGGTATTATTTTATTTATTATTCACATTACTATAAATACAATGTTCCACTTCACAACTAGGTAAACTGACTATTGCCAACTTATTGCACTATTTGCTTTCTCTCAAAAAGCTCTCTCTTGTAAGCTACTTTCTGATTTAACTATGGGAGGATTTTTTGGTCAGAGACCTCCACTCTGACTGTAACCTTTCTCTTGTCTTTGTTCAGCAGGTTCGCAGATCACATTCTCAGTTGGCGTGGTCGATAGTTTCGGCGTTAAAATTTACTGCCGAGCACGAGATGACCAGGAGCTCCAAGTCAACGATAGAACAGGACCGCATCACCCCAAGCTGCTCTTTATAAGCTCATTGTCCATATGATTCACCTCAGAGTAGAACGATTAAACCAAAAGATGCGGGAGTGCATATAGCTCATATTATATATATGTATATATATATAGTTCACTCTTCTCTATTTCTCCTCTCTCTTTTCCTTTTAGATCGATTAATCCATGGATACGAAGGTAATCTCTACCGGAATCCGATATTTAAGCCTGCCCGAAAGTTATGTCCGGCCGGCGTCGGAGAGACCGAGACTCTCCGAAGTGAAAGACTGCGAAAACGTTCCTTTAATTGACTTGGGTTGTGGAGACAGAAGCTTAATTGTCCAGCAAATAGTCTCTGCGTCTCAGATGTATGGATTTTTCCAGGTATTTCTTATCCCATCCCATGTTTTAACAAATTCAATTTTGACTTTTGCTTTATGGTTTTTGTGTACACAGGCACACGAGCTTCATATTTTTGTCCATCAGACAGTACTGTATAATTTCATAAAAATTTTTTAGGTTATCAACCACGGAGTATCAATGGAAGCAGTGGAGAAAATGCTAAAAGTGGCCAATGAGTTCTTCAGTTTACCCGTGGAGGAGAAGTTGAAGCTGTACTCTGACGATCCGTCAAAGACGATGAGGCTGTCCACAAGTTTTAATGTGAAGAAAGAAAAGGTTCGCAACTGGAGAGACTATCTCAGACTTCACTGCTATCCTTTGAACAAGTATGTCCCCGAGTGGCCTTCAAATCCCCTTTCCTTCAAGGAAGAACCATCTCGCCACTTCTCTCCCCATATTTATCACTTACAATGAAGTTCTTCCTTGATCTGGCTATAGTGATTAATAATTGATTAAATTCTATCTAATTTAATTTTATGTTATTTTCAAAATGGAGATTTGGCGCCTAGTATTAGTGTTAAATTAGTACATATTACTAGAATAAAAATAAAAAATTAGTGTTAAAATAATGTAAAAATGATATATGGTAAATCTGATTAAAAACAATTAAAAAGTCATAAAATTTTTTATAAAAATCTAAAACTCCAAACCGAGTTATAGTTTTATTTATTTTTAAATTATGTGACATTATGGCTAAAAATATTAGATTATGTGTAATAATATACAATCACGTGCATTTAAATTAGGTGAAATTATAAAATAAAGACAAACAAACAATTGTGCTTGTACCTATTAACAAGTTAGATTTGTATAAGACCACCGTAAAAGAAAAGCAGAAAGAGGACCCAAAAAAAAAAAAATTAAAACGTAAATAACTTCTATATGTATGGATGTATGGTGGTTACTGTACACTTTTTTTTTTTCTCCTTTTATGATTGCTTTAGGAGTAATATTAACTTTTTTTTTAAGTATTTTCAAGTGTTACAAAAATAATAAAAAGCAAACTTTTCACGTGCACACATTTAAATTTTACGCAAATGAGGTTACCTAATACAATAATAATAATAATAATAATAATATAAAAGAATTAAAATTTTCAAATTTATTTTCAAATTATAGGAGTGTTTAGTGTGTCAAAAATAATAAAAATTTCACGAACTACGAAAAAAGTAAAATGTGCTAGAATTTTAAATATTTTCAGTGATTTTTTTTGAAGTTTTCAGATAAAATAGAAATAATAAAATAAAATAAAACAAAACAAAACTTTAAATATAAACCTCAGAATTGGTGAAGTCTTCATAAGATTTTGCTCAATAAAAAGTGCTAAAAGTTATTTACGTTTTAAATTTTTTTTTTTCGTCCTCTTTCTACTTTTCTTTTACGGTGGTCTTATACAAATCTAACTTGTTAATAGGTACAAGCACAATTGTTTGTTTGTCTTTATTTTACAATTTCACGTAATTTAAATGCACGTGATTGTATATTATTACACATAATCTAATCTTTTTAGCCATAATGTCACATAATTTAAAAATAAATAAAACTATTGCTCGGTTTGGAGTTTAAGATTTTTTAAAAAAATTTTATGAGTTTTTAAGGTGGCATTTGGTTTAATTTTCTATTTTCTGTTTTCTATTTTTTGTTTTATGCTCAAAACAAAGGAAATAAAAGATATTTTGTTTTCCTTATTTTAAATTTTCTTTGTTTTAAGTTAAAAAATGCTCAAGATGACTTTTGATCATTTTTCATTTCATGTGTAAACTAATTTTCTATTTTTTAAAACAAAATTTAAAAATACAAGTGGCCAAATGCGTTGTACCTGTTTTTCTTGTTTTCAAAGGGATAAAATGACAAATGCATTTAAAACAAAAAATTAAAAACAAAAACAGAAAACAAAAAATAAAAAGATAACCAAATGAACCCTAATTGTCTTCAATCAAATTTGTCATATGTCATTTTTATATTACTTTAAAGTTAATTTTTTTATTTTTTCTAGTAATATGTACTAATTTAACACTAATGCTACGTGCCAAATCTCTATTTTGAAAACAACATAAAATTAAATCAGATAGAATTTAATCAATTATTAATCACTATAGCTAGATCAAGGAAGAACTTCATTGTAAGTGATAAATATGGGGAGAGAAGTGGAGAGACGGTTCTTACTTGAAGGAAAGGGTATTTGAAGGCCACTCGGGGACATACTTGTCCAAAGGATAGCAGTGAAGTCTGAGATAGTCTGTCCAATTGTGAACCCTTTCTTTCTTCACATTAAAACTTGTGGACAACCTCATCGTCTTTGATGGATCATCAGAGTACAACTTCAACTTCTCCTCCACGGGTAAGCTGAAGAACTCATTGGCCACTTTTAGCATTTTCTCCACTGCTTCCGTTGATACTCCGTGATTGATAACCTAAAAAATTTTTATGAAATTATACAGCATTGTTTGATGGACAAAAATATGAAGCATATGTGCCTGTGTACACAAAAACAATCAAGCAAAAGTCAAATTTGGGTTTGCTAAAAGATGAGATGGGATAAGAAATACCTGGAAAAATCTATACATCTGAGACGCAGAGCCTATTTGCTGGACAATTAAGCTTCTATCTCCACAACCCAAATCAATTAAAGGAACGTTTTCGCAGTCTTTCACTTCGGAGAGTCCCGGTCTCTCCGACTCCGGCCGGACATAACTTTCGGGCAGGCTTAAATATCGGATTCCGGTAGAGATTACCTTTGTATCCATGGATTAATCGATCTAAAAGGAAAAGAGAGAGGAGAAATAGAGAAGAGTGAACTATATATATATATAATATATGAGCTATATGCACTCCCGAATCTTTTCTTTTGAGCTGTTCTACTCTGAGGTGAATCATATGGACAATGAGGTTATAAATAGCAGCTTGGGGGGATGCGGTCTTTCTCTATCTCTGACTTGGAGCTTGTGGTCATCTTGCAATGGATGAATATGTTGGGGGACAGTGTGGGGGCGATGAAAATCGCTTGAAAAATTCTAAAACTTACAGAGAACTTTCAAAATTATTTAATATATTTTGTATTTCTAATATTTCGTAAAATAATTATAAATTCATATGTATCTACATATTTTAATAAATTTTTACAAACTCTAATAATTTTTTTATAAATTCTAAAAACTTTTCACATCTTTTAATAAATTTGACATAAAACCATTCAGACAAATCTAAAAAACTCATTCTGAGAGTTTTTTTTTTTTTTTTTTCAAAAAGTTAACGTAAAAATTAAAAAATTTTATTATTCATCTTTAAAAAAACGTAATTTAATAGTTATGCGTCAAACGATAAAAAATTACCTAAATCACATTTTTCGTTACTTTTTATTTTTATTTTTTTGTCATACAAAATGCCCCCAAAAAAGAAATGTTATAAACTGTTCGTATAATACCTAAATAGTAACGTCTTAGTTATTTGTTAGGAAAATAGCTAGCATAGAAAAATTCGATAATATATTTTAAGGCTGCACGTCTCCGGATTATAAAACATTGATTTAAATGTATTCATATTCTTTTAATTTAAAAAATATATTAATACATTTAGATTTAACCATCCCTTATCACAAATTATCCGATTCATTAGCTCGGCTTCTACTGTTAGCTCGGCCCACCTACTTGATACTTCAAATTGCACAATTGTTAGGTCATTATTCGTTTGCTAAATTTTACGTGCATTTTAAATTTAAGATGTGTTTGAAACAACGAAAAATATAATTTGGATAAATTTTTAGTGTTTAGTGTGTAATCACTAAATTATATTTTTTAGAGATACATATTAAAACTTTTTGACTTTTGCATTAGTTTTTTAGAAAAAAAAAAACATTCAAACGGTTTTTTTAAGTCCATTAGAACAGTTTTATATCAAAATTTATTGAAAGTAGTTGAAAATTTTTTCGGATTTATAGAAAAATTATTGAAATTTGTGGAATGTTATTAAAGTTTGTAAAAAATTTATCGAAATTTGTTAAAAGTTATTGGAACTTGTAAATATATATAAATTTATAAAAATTTCACGAAATACAAAGAGTGCAAAATGTGTTAAACTGATATTGATGTAGAGATTATTATATTAAAACTTAACGATTCAAATGCGTTTACATTATTTTAATTTTAAAAAAATACATTTAAACTATTAAATTTTAATTAATTCAACGAATCAAAATTGATATAATACAACTGTGTCAGTCTCACAAAATCCCGTTAAAAATGCAAGATCACTGCCCCTGCGGAATACCGGACCAATCTTAAAGGTCACGTCCATCGGTTAAATTTCACACATTTATTATGTGGCCCCCTTTACTGAGCAGCCAATGATGGTGTCATACGTGGTTCTAGGTGACCTGATCGCGCGAACAGCGTGCCTTCTGGGTTTGTGCTTGTGTTAAATTCCTCGAGTTAAAAGTGCAGCACAGGCGATGAGCACGCACGGACCAGACGATTACTATTGATTCCGTGAATAGATACACGCACGAAATAACTATGGATGTCGAAATGTTCCACTACATTTTCACGTCTTGACTCGCGTAGCATACATGATTGTATAATTTCTTTTTTTCGATGCAAGATAACTTTTTAAATTATTATAAAATATTTTATAAAATTGCATAATTATAAAATATTATTATAAAATAAAGTAAATTATAATAATAAAATAAAGTAAATTATTATAAAATATATTTAATAATTTAATAAAATAAAAAATTTTGATAAACTTTTAATAAAGTTGCATGAAATATTATAAAAAATAAAGTACAGAAATCACCCTTATAGTTTTTACTCAATATCACTTTAATCTTTTACATTTTAATTGTAACAGTCAAATTTCTATTTTTTTGGTCAAATAACAATTTATTCCTTCTGTCAACAGCTGTTTATACGGAGTCTTTAGAGTGAGTGCAAAAATATCATTTTGCCTTCGTTTTTCCTAATTGATCTAATCTCTCTTCAACAGCACAATGGTAATTTATGGTTTTCTTTCTCCATGACCTCTACTTTCTTCTTATCCAACGCCATCATTGTCCAACAGTGAAAACGCTACTGACTAGGCACTCAAAGTAAAGCAACCAAGATTCATTCGAGATCAAGGCCTCGATCTCTAGATCATCCATTAACAAACCCAACTTCATCTATCAAATCCAAATTTTGTTTCTTCGAATTTAATTCACTACCTCTAAATATTTTATATTTCAAAAAAAAGTTTCGAGAGTTGTAAATTCAAGAATTGTATATGTAAAGTTTTGACATTAGGTCTTCCAATGGTGCAGACAGTGATTGCCATTGTCAATCTACGAACTTGTAACTCTTGAATTTCTCTTCAAATAATTTATTGGAGTTCGAATTCTTTGTATCATTCAATACCAAAATCGAAAGAATATTGAGAGAAATTGATGACTTCACCCAGATATTGAGTTTATTAGAATCTGTTTCAGCACCAATCTTGGCACCCTAGAATATTCTTCGCATCATATACCGATATTTTGTTGATGAATCTAATAGGTGTAGGCAACAACAGTGGCAAAAATTATTGAAGTTATGTGTGTATTAATATATATATATATATATACACATATCAATTTTGGGAAAATTGAGATAAAGATGAACACGGGGCTTGTGATTGCGAAGCATTATGAAGAGAATTATCGAAAGCCGAAGAAGAGAGGTAGAGATGACTGATTTGGAAGTTAAAAAATGTCATTCAATTTTAGATTTTCTGATTTAATGCATGTTTTTTAACCCAACTGGTGATGGGTTTCTGGTAGAGACTAGGATTACGAATAATCAATTAATTTTAGTTAGGAAAGATGAAGGTAAAATGACAAGTTTATTCTCACTCTAACATTTATATATAAACGATACTAAGTTGCTACTTAACAAAAGCTGTAAAGATTTTATTGTTACAATTAAAACGCAAGTGACTAAAGTGACACTGAGTATAAACAACAGTTTTAATTTTTGTACTTTATCCTATTATAAAATATTTTCTAAAACTGAAAATTTTATTTTCAAATGATAATTTCTTATAATTCTTTCGCCCTTGCCCTTGGTTAATAATGATAATATTATTGTAACCTAAGTCATCCAAAAATCACTTGTTAATTGGATGTTTCAGAATATCATGCTTTTATTTATGTTGAGAATTATTTTTTTTTTTTTAATTTATGTTGAGAATTATCATCTACTATGTTATATACATGATTGAGCATATCATGTATTTGGGGTTATGGTTGCATCATCCGGTTATATTGTGATATGTTTAGGCATAATCATATGTATGGACGAGATTCATTGTTTTGAGAAATGATAAAATGATAATTTTGAAAATATTAGACGACCCCCAGTCAATATATATGACTAGAGATTACTCATTGGAGTTGGAACGTTAATCTTGAGACGTACTATGATGAGATTTTTTTAGATTACAGCCAGACCCTACTAGAGATTAGCAGAAGCCTGGCTTCCCTAACAAAAAAGTCAAGGAGTGTAACTCGTTTCCCTTGAATCTTACATTAGTAAGTATGTAACTTGGTTACTACTAGATATATTGAGATATTGAGATAAACGTTATCGTGAGCATAAATGGTGTAGTTGGTGACTCTACATATTTTACTAAGTGTTATCCATCCTAGGATAAGAATGGGAGTAGATGAAAATTAGAATTTGCATTGACATTACATTCCAATATTCACTGTTGGACGAGATTGCATGTGTTGTTGTGATATGTTGAGATATTAAGACTGTTAATTATAATGAAGTTTATTGTGCATCATATTGACAATGCATTTAGTTCTGAATTTAGAGTAATAAACTAAGAATTATGATGGCCTTATTCCCAAAGTGGGACACATAAATAGTTTAGACCTTAGTAGTCTGAGTCTGGTTTTAACCATAGTTTGTTATATTTATTATTTTTTTTTCTTTTAATATCTCTTAGTAGTTATTTATTTGGTTAGATTAACCAATGAGTATTGGGTACAGTTAATCTTGGCTGGTTTGGGGAGTTTGATTTGACCGAAAGATGATGTTATCTCAATTCGCTTAGTTGCACCTCGGTAGTTGTCTTTTTATTGGTGTGACCAAGAGTGTGGATCCTAGACTTTGATACTATATTATGAGATTTGTAACATTATTTTGATCTATGTTGTTAGCTATGTAAGCCTTTAGATTTTGTCACTGGAGTGTAGCAATTAATTATTTTGATGTGGTTTATTATTTATATGAAAATCAGTGATGATTTTATTGATATTCAAATGGAATGACGATTTGATCTAACCTAACCTTGACCTAGGTTTTAAATTGATTATTTTTATTTCACATATTCCTATGTCGTTCATCTCAAATTATGAGATTAGAGGTGTGATAAATTCGGGTTGTTGATTATTATAGTGTTTTTTTCACTACAGCCTCCTGAAGTGCTTAAATCAGATATTATATTATATGAAAAAATTGTATATTGAATAGAGAGTAAAATAAAATTTTATAAATTTTGAGAGAGCCAAATATTATATTATATTATATTATATAAAAAAATCTTAAAATTTATGAGCATATTAAAAGATTTTCAAAACTCAGAGATACCAAATATAATATTATTTAAAAATATTTAAAAATTTATGAAGATATTAAAAAATTTTCAAACCTTAAGAGGGTGCTGTGACACTGCCCGTCCCCTTGGGACCACCCCCGCACATAGCAAATGAATGTGGCAATGTGTTCGATACCAATAAATAAACGCCACCTACGGACGTATTTTCAAAGTTTGAATTATTTAAAGGCGTATGGGAGTTTTCTTACCACTGCATAAAAATAGTATCTGTTTTAAAAATAATATTAGTATATATTACTCAACAGGATTTCCTTTTCTAAAATATCTTTCTTTAGGACTACCTTTAGACAATTTATTCAATCTTTTTTACTACAAGAAGAAAATTTATAAATGGCAAAAGAATCGTGCGAATTTAATTGCCTATAAATAGTGGGCTTCGCTAAAAACCATGTCATGTCATAAAGTCGACCCGTCAAGTTTGCTGTTACGTCAATTTTCCTTCACTGATTTTTCTTATTTTTAATCCTGACCCAACCGATCTAAAAGGAAAGCGAAACTATAGGTGGAAGAAAATCGCGTTTTTTTTGCGACAAAATTATGTTTCATTTCTAATGGCGGTGGACGTCTAACCATTGTTTTAAAAATCAGATCGAATCGGTCGGTTCAACTGGGAATCGTCTAAGAAACAGTCCGGTTAACTAGCAAAACCCGGTGAGAGCTTGAACCGGTCGAAAACTGGTGACCCACCGGTTCAACCAGTGAACCAGCAAACAGGTTGAACCGATTTGTTTTTTTAATTTTTTAAATGATAAACTTAATACGCACCAGCCTAGAATCGAACCTGAGTCTATTTTATGGTAAAGTACTATTATTCTACTAAACCACTAATGCTTGTCATTTCTTATTTTTGCTTGGTTTTACTTATATAATATATTAGTTTTAAGGTATTTTATTTTACAACACATTTTGTTAACATTTTTTATCAGTAAAACGAAACAAAGTAAAAGAATATGTGAAAAATATAAATTTTTAAAATTATTATATTATTTTAACATATTTTTATATTTTATTTATATATTTAAATATATTTATGACGTCACGGTTCAACTCCGGTTCAATTCTGATTAAACCGACGATTGAATCACTAATCCGTAATCCGATCACTTTTTTTGTTCGATGAACGGTCCGATTTTTAAAACATTGCGTCTAACCATAGGGAATCTTTCACTAAAAGTCATGTCAACTTTATAGAGTGGACCCATCAAGTGCACATTGTTGCAGAGATCTTTGAATTTTTAAAATTTTAGAAATTTATCTCTATTTTTTTTGTTAAATGATTGAATGTCAATTATATCCCTCATATTTAAGAAAATAGCAAAGTATCTTTGAATTTTATGAATAATTTCTTAATTTATGTTGAATTTTTGAAATATTTTCAAAAATTATAAATTTATGTTTAAATTTTTTTTTAAGTAGATGCAATATATTTTATTTTCTCCCTTTAAAATTAAGAATTTTTTAGTTGATAATTCATAGAATAATTTAGAGTGCATTTTAAACTTATCATATTTTATGTAGCCTTACATGTCAAGAAGAAATTAGAATATAATTTAATTCTATTTACATATTTTAATGATGAATTTTATATGAATAATTAGATAATTAAAATCAAATGATGTATTACTGGTATCAAACTTAAAGAAGTAAATAGTCAAGAGTAAGAAATTTTTTATTTTTTCCCTTCAATATTTCAACTAATTTCATTTTAGCTATTTTATAATTCTGAAATATTAATCGGTCACTTTTTTATGAATTATTATTTACTGATTAATTTACAAATTTTCTTGAGTTTTTTTAATGAATTCAAATGATAAATTGTAATTTTTATTAATTTTTTCCAAATTCTACCGAATAGTTTTTAAATTATGAATTGTTAACTATACAAAAAAAATTTTTTTTGAAACCAGAATTTGTTACTATGCCCACGGGGCTAGATATTGGTCTCAGAGAGCAAATGGCTCACTAAAAAATAAAAAATAATAATAATTTTTGTCATTTTTTTAATTTTCCCCAATTTTAATAACTTTCCTTAATTTACATAAATTTTTACCAAACAAATCAATTGCCAATTAAAGTATTACGTATCATTCTCTGTGTTTCCCATCACGTTAAATTCATTTTTAAAAGAACAAAAAGTAATTTATTTTTGAATATCTAATGAAAAAATAAAAAGAAAAAAAAAAGTAATAATCATTTTGGTGATGAGGCCCCGAGGGTAGAAATGGCAATTCCGGTTGGCCCATGAAAAGCGGTTGAAATGGCTGTAGCCCATAAGAGAGGGGGAAGACCACCACGTGCATGGCACGATTGGTTACTTTCTGATCTTCTTCTATAGGTTGAGTTGAGGTCCATTGATTGATTGCTCTGAGCATTTTGGAAAACATCTAGACGTGAAGTGTGGGCAAGGCGACACACTGACACACAGGCACAGTCAGGTTGGCTGAGGGCGGTGCATGTGGCTGTGTTTTGAGTGGTTGCTCGCTGTTGCTGTCGAACGGGCGGCTGACCCACAATTAGTGATGCTTCGTGATGTGGATCGAATCGATATAGAAATAGATATATGTGCGTGTGTCTTGGCTCTGATTGATGTGCCGAATGTGGAGGCGATTTGACTTTTCTTGGTTTATGCGGGGGCTTACGAGGATTCCGGGGAGCTGTTTTTCACTGCAGGATTACGGTGTGAGAATCATAAGTTTTGATTTCACCAATCTTTAATAAATGTTAAATTAATAAATAAACTAATAAATGATAATAAAATTATAATTTTTTATTTTTTCACTACAACTCCTAGAGTAAAAAAAGTCACTGCAACTCCTCTAGAAACCAGATTTATTAGGGATTACAAGGACCGAAATGTAAAAATACACATCAAAAACTAAGGTGCATTTATCTACAATCTTGATATTTTTAAAATGATTTAATAGTTCTGATTTAATTTAGTTAAAATTAATTTCAAAATAAAAATTAAAAAATTAAAAAAAAGTTAATTGAAATGCGTTCAATATAAAATGTGAAAGTCATATCTCATTGAAATACAATTGAATCATAACCGTTGATCAATGTGAAACTTTTGTAATCCGTTTACAAGTATTGTCACAGTATTTAGTTTGGAGTAAAATTGGTTGAAAAAAAAATAAAAAAAAAAGTTGAAAAGAAAAAAGAAATGGATTAAAAGATTATTTATTTATTTATTTATTTTGTTTGGTTTGAAGAAAGAAAAATGAAAAAAAAAAGTGAGGGAAAAAAATGTGTGACAGCAAGGTGTTTTTTTTTTTTTTTTTTCCTTCTCAAAAAATGAAAGAAAAAGAGAGGGAAAGAAAAGTGAGAAAGAGAGGAAGAAGAGAGAAAATAGGAGAAAAATTTAAAACCCGGGATTCCATTTATTTTTTAAACTAATTTTCTACACGAAATTTGAAATATAATATACCTATATAGTTTCATTCATTTCTCTCTTTAGCAAACAGCGTCAAGGAAATAAAAATTTTCATTCCAAAGGAAAGGAAAATTCAATATATATCATTTTTATTCTTTTCTATCTTTTGGGTCTGAAGTTTTAATTACTTCCAATCCATAAAATGGAGTACCAAATGTCTCCACAGCATATAGATAAATGAAATTGGGTTTTCTTTTACGAGTACCCCCCAAAAAAAATTAATGTAATTTTCCAATTGGATATTTTGTGACCATCTAATCAAAGCAATTCACGAATTATATTAGCTATGTTCATGGATTTGATTAGATCAAATTCATAATAGATACGGACTTGATTTGATTTTTTATCAGATTCAAAAAAAAAATAAATTAAAAACAAGTCTAAACATATTATAAAATTAAATTGAATCAATTCAATAAAGATCGGATTGAGTTAGGAAAAATTTATAAATATACTAAATCAAGAACCAAACTAAAATACTTGGATTAACAATTTTTAAATTCTAAAATGAATTAATCTTGTATTGAAATTGTACCAACTCAACCTAAAATGATCAAATTGGTTCTTTTTTTATTTTTATTTTATTGATTGTAGTTTTTATCTCACCATTAGACTCATATAAATCAACGATCTAATCAAATAATGTCTAACATTTGCTTTCACATGTAATATGATTTAATTTTTTATTCTATTTTATTTTTTTGGCCGTAAAATGCTTTGACATGTATGTTTAATTTGTTTCATAATTTTTTTTTTTTAAATAATTTTTTTGTTTCATACTTAGTATCACTATACCGATAAGATATTAATACAGATAAAGGTATTAATTTATGATTTATTGATTGAATTGATTCATTCTTTACCATAAAATTAGGTGCGCATGCGCACACATATACGTGTATATATATATATATTTACTTTATTAAAAAAATTAAATATAATAGCTAAATATAAATTATGTCTCATGCATTTAATTAAAAAAGATAAGACTAATTACTCTTTTGCTCGACACCTCCACTAAATAAATATTTGCTGAGTGTCGACAAAGACGTCAAATCTAATGATTGGTTCGTAAGCTTGTTGGACCAGGCTTGCTGGTTTCCCACTGAATTTTTTTTATTTTTCCATCATCCAGTAATCAAAAAAACTTATTAATCACGAAGTTATCTAAAACACTACTTAAGAGACTGTTTCGAGAAACTCACAAAGTTTTATTGATGAGTCGGCAGCTTGCTTGTGACGACAAAAGATTATTAATCGTAAATGCCCGTTAATGGGGTTCATCCACGTGCAGAAGTGCACCAATCAATGTGTCCCACCAATTTCGGATACACGTCGGCACTCAAATTAGGCCTTGCATCCCTAACAAAGTCCAAAAATTATTATAAATCTCTAACAACTCTTATACCTCTAATTTTTCCGTCATTACTAATTTTAAAAAGTTATAATATTTCGTTAAAAAAATAAAAATTTAAAAGTAAATTAACCGAATGCATAAAGTTTTTTTATAATTATATTCTTTTTGTCGAAAGTTTTCAAACAAGTACTATTATCGTTATTTTATGTGAATTTTTTTAAATCTGTGGGAACAGATTTGGAAAACTGTTACCACGGTTTACTATTATTCATAAAAAATACACTAAAATTAACCTAAAATCATATTTTATTTCCATTTATTTTATTTTTTTTTACTCCAAACAAACTTTTTTGTGTGTGTTTGGAGACATCAAAATGGTTAAGACTTCTAGAAAGCAGGGTGGGGGAAAATTATTTAGGATTGACTTAACTGTTATTTCAGAACACTCATCAACCCCTAATAAATAAATTATATATATATATAATAAATCATACTTTTATGTAATTGTACATTAAAAAATTACGTAAATATCTATTAACAAATGTCAATTATTTATGAGAAGCTTAAGATAATATTAAATATTTATTATCGGTTCAATCGCACAGCCTTACTTTTTTTTAAGGCATTAGGTGGTGAGATCATGCCAGTTGAAAAGTGTTTGGTTTATCAAAAAAAAAAATTAAAAAATAAAAAGTCAGTATAAATGTGATACATAATTAAATTTAATTAAAAATTTAATAAAAATTATTTTTTTATTAATTTTTTTTTTTATAAACCAAACACCCTCAATCTCAATAGTAGTTTGGAACCTATATTGGAAACGAATATAAAATAATGAAATTTCTTCATTCTTGTTTGTTTGGATCTGGAAAGAAGAGTAGGGAAAATTATAAAAAGATATTTAATATGTATTTTTTTCCTTTTTTCTTTTTTACAAATTTTAAATAGACAGTAAGGCTTTCTTTCTTATTTGTGTTTTTGGTTGGGGGGGGGATAGGAGTAGAGAAAGAATATAAGGGGGAATGGGTAGAGAGTACAGAAAAAATGAGATAAATTTGCTTTATAATTTTCTATTTTTCTTCTTCTCATGCTCAACAGCCAAACATGAGGGACGAAGTTTTTAACTTTTTTTCTTTTTTTTTTCTTTTCTTCTCCACTTCTATTCTTCTCAAAACAAACATATGAGCTGATCTTAAATCTGATTTCATGGTACAGATCCAAAACTTAACAAAATCAATTGTTCGGCAGCAGAAATTACCGCCGGAACTGCTGACCACGCCAACCGGAAATGCAATCGCCGACCTGCCGAACAAAGACAGAAAGAAAGGTGACGGCCGGAGAGGAGGTCTCAGGCCGGAAAACCCTCCGATGATTAAGTCAGCAAGCCACCCAAGAAAGAAAGTTTTCTAGAAATAAAGGAGTCAAAGTTTAAGTTGGCAATAGTCAGCCTACCTCTGTGATTCAGTAGTATATCCATATATAGTGGTCTGAGTAATGATTACAGCATACCTATGACTCGACATTACGCACACTGCCGTGTCCCTCTTTTACACTCTTGCTTTAAATGCCCTTCCCCTTCATTTAATGCCTCAGACCCCTCATTAATACACCGTGCCTTTCATTTAATGCTTCTGGTGGTTTAACACGGCATTACAACCTGAATTTCAGGGTCATACTGTCTTCTTGTCGCATCAGCCACCGAATCGTGACGAGATAGACCGATTTAGTTACATCTCCAGAGACAAGTACCTAGTTCAATCCTAACTAAGGTGCATTTATGGTCATGAGCCTTCTTTAAAGGCTGTGGGCCCTAGGTTTGACATTTACTGGCCATCGACATATAGGCCGAGCAAACTAGATTCCTCGGCTATAGCCACATGGTTATACATTGTTTATTGATGTCGAGGTTCAAGGTACTCTTTGGAGCACTAACTCTAAATCGTGTACTCACGTATAACACTCACGTGGAACTCTCGTGCCAATAATCAGTTGTTCGGCGGGATGCCACGTGTCCAGACGAAACGTGCTCGACAAGTGGCTAAGTGGCTTATGTGAATTTGCTCGGCACCGCGCCACGTGGCACCAGACTAAACCCGTTCGACAAGAGTACAGCTTTAGTATTATTTTGCCCAACATTTTGCCCCCACTCTGGTCGAGAAAAGATATTTTCCGAGCAGAGTAGCAGAGCAGAATAACCTTACCTCCCTGATCCTTCAACCCTCCTACGCAGTTTGTCGTTTAGTATGTCCCTGACGCGTATCAAATCTGATTGGACTTTTCTCTCTCCTCGTGACGACACGCGCAGTGCCCTTTCAGCTTTTCATCTGCTGCGCCGCTTACGCGGTTTCCCAGATATGAGGTGTTACAACGTGAATGGTCAGAAATTTAAAAATTGGGGCGGCAATAAATGCCATTTCTACCGCCCATTGCCTTTTCGCTGGAAACGTTTCGGTTACCTTTACAGATACACACACATATACATATATACCTGATTCATCTTCTCTTACATCTTTTCCGCGATTCGAGTTATCAAATTTCCCTTGCTTCTTTCCCTCTGAGTTTTCGTCTTCGCGAGCTTTCACCCTTCCCGTCGTTCTTCGTTCTCGGTGAGTTAATACTCTTTTTACTTCAAATTTTCCGTTATGGGTAGACTCGCAAACGAGCTAAGTTCTGAGGAGAAAGTTAGGATTTTCAAGGAGAAATATCAGATTCCTCAGAACGTAGGTATCAGGCTCGCCGAACAAGGCGAGCGTGAAACAGGGGAATTCCCCATAGTGGCAATTACCGAATGTGGCCTTAGGTTCCCCCTGCACCCCTTTCTTCGCTCTATGATGAGCATTCTGGACCTTGGCCCTAGGAACCTCACCCACAATTTTTATAGGATCGTTAATGGGGTAATAGAAATAAACAGGCGATATGGATTCCACATATCCGAGTACGATCTTCTTTACTGTTACTCAATCCAGAAGGTGAGGAAGGATGAGAACAGGTGGTACCTGAAATCCCGACCAGAAAAGGCCTTGGTCCACATGCTGCCTGATACGATTAAGTCGGAAAGTGACCTGTGCGTCGTCACAGGTCACTGGACACACGATCCAGACGAAGATCGTTTTCCAATCGTCCCTCGGGTTTCTTTGGGCCCAGGTTGGTTGATTTCAAATCCTACCAGTTCTTATTCTTCTTTACCCTCATTTCTAAGCATACTAACTGTTTGATTTAATATCTGTGCAGGTGTTCAGTTAAAGAAGTTCTGGGCTACTTGCATTCGTGCTGACAAGGACCATTTGAAGGAGGTGTTCAAATTCCTCGGGGGTCCAGATTTATATCCCTTCGCTAGAGCGGTTCCAATTTTATTCAACTTCACCCCCTCTCATCAGACGTTCATTGCCCCCCCTCAAGGTTTCGCAACCTCGGAGGCTATTAGGCGTCTTCAGTGGTGGGTTCGAGCTTCTACTGAAGAGAAAGAGAACTACTACGCCTTAAGGCATCCAGGGTGGACTCGCCCCCCTCCATTCGCTATTCCACTCATTGCCGAGCAAGTTCAAGCCCCTCAAGTTGCAGTTTCTGAGCCTTCCGAACAGCCGAGGAAGCGACAGTTTATTCTTTTGGACGAGGAGGAAGAGGAAGAGGAAGAAGAAGAAGTTGAGATCCCCCCTGCTTTCGATTACTTCTTAGACTTAGAAGGGGAAGAAGAAGAAGTAGTCATGGCCCCGAAGATCGATTACAAGAAGCTTGCCATGGCAAAAGCAAAAGAACAGAGGGGTGGAGAGGCCCAGAAGAAGAAGGCCAACGAACAAAAGGCTGGTGGGAAAAGGAAGACTGATGAAGGGAGAGCCCCTGCTCCTTCAACTGCCGAGCAGATAATGAAGGTAAAAATGAAAAAGGGGAAGGAGCAGGAGGCAGCTCAGAAGAGGCCATCTGGTCCTCCTGAGCAGAAGAGGGCCAAGACGCAATCGGCGGACGCGGCTCCAACGGCCGAGCAGGAGCAGCTTCCGAAGAAGGATGCCGCGAGGGGGCCAGCACCTTCCAAGGTCGTGCTACCCACTAAAGACGCACCACCGAGAACCTCCGAGCCGTTACCTGCTCAACCAGTTGGGCCCGTGCCTCTAGCCATCGAGTATCCGGCCAATCCGGTTCGAGACTCCCCTCCATTTATTCCAGAAATCCTTATTCCCAGCCTCGAACACCCTCAAGGCCGTCCCTTCACTATCCAAGACACTGCCTTCAACCATGCCGAGGAGTATCTCAAGGGTATCCTCCCTCCTCGGGACGTTCATAACACGAGGAAGAATAGGACGGAGGATATCCATAAAACTCTGATGAAGAACATCATCTCTGTAAGTACTACAATATTCCTTTATGTGAATCCTTTCGTTATTATAATTTTTCCTAACTTTCTGTTCTTTCTGCAGACTTCTCTCCACACAATGGAGTTAATTGCCCGGAGCCGAGCATTCGAAACCAGAGCCGAGCTGGATAAAACGGAAATAAGGGAGTTGAAAGCGAGCGTGAGGTCCTTGGAGAAGGAGAATAAGAATCTCCAATCCAGCAATGACGCTTTGGCAAAAGAGAGAAGTCGGCTTCAGGATGAAAATAAAGAGATTGAGCATCAACTCAACACTGCCCTTGGCCAAGTTACTGGAAGCATAGCTCGTGTGCAATCAATGGATAAGATCCTAAATCATAAAGACGAGGAGCTTTTAGTGGTCAAGGGCAAACTTTCCACGGTCGAGATTGAGTTGTCCTCCACGAAGACTGGGCAGGAGTTACTCATTAAGGAGTTGGAGGCTTCCAGGGCCGAGCAAGAGAGATCAAAGCAAGAGCTTGTCAAACTTCGGGCAGAGCTTGCACTGAAGACTCGAGCCCTGGCAGAGAAGGAAGCTGCCCTCCAAGAAGCCGAGGACAAGGCCAAAGCTGAGGTGGAAGCCCAGATTAACGATTGCGTGGATCAGATGAGGGATGCTCACAACGACTTCTTTCTTGAGGGTTGGGAGGCCGCAATGAAGAAGAACAACGTTGATCCCACCAACCCCATATACAAGGAGGTCCCTTATCCTGATCCAGAGCGCCCGATCCCTCAATTCAGCTTTGAGCGTCCCCCTCAAACTCCCTCAATTCATACTGCCGAAGAAACAATCGACGAGGGGGAGGTTGAGGTGGATAGTGCCCAAAAGGACACCTCCCAAGTGCTTGAACAAGTTGATTTAATAGTGGAGAGTGATCCTACTAAGGGAGGAGAGAAGTGAGCCTTTTTGTACACATATGTATTTTTTGTTCTTGATGTAATGATATTGAACTTTTAATTCCAAATGAATGAACGGAGTTTGACTTCTGTCTAATCTTGTTTTATTTTTCTCTGTCTTTGTTTCTTTAGAACTGCCGATGAATTGATTGGGGAATGCCTTAACTGGTTTGCTGACAGAATTATAAGGAGTGCAGCCGAGGAGTACCTAGACGTTTTCTCCCACGAAATAGCTACAAACCCTTACAACAAATGTTAATGTCTCATCTTAGATTTAGGATAGCTTCTTTGATTAATAGTTATGTAAAATGTATTGTAACCGTACTCTAAGGCATGTAATGAAAGCTTTTGAATTGTTCCCTTCTGACAGTCTATCTTTCCGTTTGTATATTTTATGCTTTATATTGAGGTATGTATGGTGTCTGCATTTGTACCACTTTGCCGAGCAACCACAACTTCTAGCAAAAATACTTTAAACAGTAAACCCTTCAAAGGTAACAAGCTCATGTAGTAATTTACTTTTCATAAAATAACTTCAAGCTTTTGTTAAAGAGGTATAACTTTAATAAATCTCACATACCTCGATAAGTTCGGCTGTCCTCTTTCTCATAATAACGGGAGTAACTATCTTCTGATAAATCCTCGCTTTTTAGTCTCATGCCGAGCATCGCAAAATGTGTACCTTTATGATGATACTGGCGTTGAGCTCTTTAGAACATGCTTCTTTTGCTTCCAATTAACAAACCAAGGAATCGAATCTTGATTTTAAAAAAAAATCGTTTCTAGTCGATGAATAAATCAAGATTGGGCCACCATCAGAAATGATGTAGGTTCTCTCTGTACCAATGGTTGGCAAACCGAGCATGGATTTCTTTTGATAATTCTTTTCAGGAGACTGAGGAATTGAATCTCAGTCTAGAGAGCATTTCCTGGTCAGTAAATAAACCAGGAATGTGCCAACGCTGGGCAAGCCGAGCGTGGCTTCTTTTGATAATTCTTTTCAGAAGACCGAGGAATTGAATTTCAGCCTAAAGAGTATTTCCTGGTCAGTAAATAAACCAGGAATGTGCCAACGCTGGGCAAGCCGAGCGTGGCTTCTTTTGATAATTCTTTTCAGGAGACTGAGGAATTGAATCTCAGTCTAAAGAGTATTTCCTGGTCAGTAAATAAACCAGGAATGTGCCAACGCTGGGCAAGCCGAGCGTGGCTTCTTTTGATAATTCTTTTCAGGAGACTGAGGAATTGAATCTCAGTCTAAAGAGTATTTCCTGGTCAGTAAATAAACCAGGAATGTGCCAACGCTGGGCAAGCCGAGCGTGGCTTCTTTTGATAATTCTTTTCAGGAGACTGAGGAATTGAATCTCAGTCTAAAGAGTATTTCCTGGTCAGTAAATAAACCAGGAATGTGCCAACATCGATGGAGATGGGGCATTCTTTTCGTACCAATGCTCGGGATGCCGAGCATGGCTCCTTTCCATGCCACCACCCAAAGTGATGTGGCGTCTTTTTGTTGAGCAGGGAGTGATCTCAAGCTTTTGAGTTTGCTTTTGCTTTGTAAAAAGGGATTGCCTTTCAATATACGTACAAAGTCTTTAGTCAACAAATGTGAAGAAAAAATTAATGATAGTACAACTTTAGATGGGCTATATTCCACGGTCTTTTGATTGGCTTTCCCTCCATGTCAATTAACTTGTAGGCGCCATTGCCGAGCACCTCAGAGACGGTGAATGGTCCCTCCCAATTAGCTCCTAACTTTCCTTCAGTTTGATCTCTCCTGCTTCCCATCAATTTTCTCAGCACCCAATCGCCAGTATGGAATTCTCTACGTTTGACTCCTTTATTAAATTTCTTCCTTGTCTCTTGCTGGTAGTTGGCTAACCTTAATGCTGCCAGTTCCCTTCTTTCATCAATTAGATCCAGGCTTATTCCCATAGCTTGATCATTCTCCCCTCTGTCAAATGATAGGGTTCTGATGCTCGGGAGGCCAACTTCTAAGGGTATGACGGCTTCGACACCGTAAGCCAGAGAGAATGGAGATTCTCCGGTTGATCTTCTAGGGGTTGTTCGGTAGGTCCACAGTACTGATGGCAATTTATCCACCCATCTTCCTTTTGCCGCTTCCAGTCTTTTCTTAATCCCATTGAGAATGACTTTGTTCGTTGCCTCAGCTTGACCGTTGCTTTGGGGGTAAGCTGGTGTAGAGTAAATATTCTTGATTCCATATCTAGAACAATATTCCCTAAACGGGGCACTGTCAAATTGCGTCTCATTGTCGGAAATAAGTGTCCTAGGGATGCCATACCTGGTAATGATGTTCTTCCAAATAAATCGAATGGTATCAGCATCTTTGATGTGAGCTAGGGGTTCTGCTTCCACCCACTTAGTAAAGTAGTCGGTGCCGACCACTAAGAACTTTCTATTTCCCGAAGCGGAAGGCAGAGGTCCCACAATATCAAGTCCCCATTGAGCGAACGGCCAAGGGCTGGTAAGCGGGCTGAGTTCCTGGGCTGGCTGATGAGGAATGGGAGCGAACTTCTGACATTTCTTGCATTTCCGAACATAGGCCTGAGCGTCACATCCCATCTTCGGCCACCAATACCCTTGAGTAATTGCTCGGTGCGCCAGTGATCTGCCCCAGTATGTGCTCCACAGACACCTTCATGAAGCTCGTAAAGAAAGTCTTGCACTTTATCGGGATGAACACAAAGGAGATAGGGGCCTGTGAATGACTTTTTGTATAATTTCTGATCAGGAGACAGCCAAAACCTGGCGGCTTTTATTCTTAGTTTCTTCGCTTCTGTCTTCTCTACGGGAAGTGTTCCGTCCTTCAAGTAAGTAATGATTGGATCCATCCAAGATGGGGCTGGGTCAGCACACATTACCTCTACGTCTTTCGTTATGCTCGGCCTTTTTATGACTTCCATAAAGACCTGGTCAGTTAGCCTTATTCGAGAAGAGGCGGCTAGCGTTGCAAGTGCATCAGCATGAGCGTTATGATCCCTGCCAATGAGCTCCACGCTAGCTTTATTGAAGCCTTCAATTCTCTTCTTTGCTGCTTCTAAATACTCTGCCATCTTTTCACTTCTAGCCATATACTCACCCTTTAGCTGGTTGGCAACCAACTGAGAGTCAGTCCTTACTACGATATCATCTGCCATCAGCCGCCGAGCGATGTCGAGTCCAGCCAGGAGGGCTTCATACTCCGCCTCATTATTAGTGACTTCGAACTCGAGTTTTATTGCATATTCTATTGAGACCCCTTCTGGTGTAGTCAGAACTATGCCTACGCCGCCTCCTTTTCTAGTCGAAGACCCATCAACCTCGATTTGCCAAGTTTGTTCGGCCTCATTATGTTCGGCCGAGGCAGACTTTATTTCAACATGCCATACTTCTTTTGTCTGACCACAGGCTGGTGTGGAAAATTCCGCTACAAAATCGGCCAGGACTTGGGCCTTTATCGCGGTTCTTGGGATGAACTTTATGTCGAATGTGCCAAGGGAAACTGCCCACTTTGCTAGTCGGCCCGATACATCAGCCCTCTTTAAAACATGGTCAATTGGCTGATCGGTGACAACTTGAATGGTGTGTGCATGGAAATATTGGGCTAGCTTCCTGGATGCCATTATTAGTGCCAGGGTCAACTTCTCTAGGGGCAGATATCTGGTCTCTGCTCCTTGCATTATTTTGCTCACATAGTAAATAGGATGCTGCTTCCCTTGTTGCTCTCTCAGCAAGACGGCACTGACTGCATGCTCTGAGACTGCCAGATATAGCTGTAAAATATCCCCCGGCTGCGGTGTTGACAATATTAAGACAATTGTTAGGTATTCTTTAAGCTTTTCCAGTGCCGCATCCGCCTCAGCATCCCATTGCATCTTATTGGCCCCTTTGAGCAGTCTAAAGAATGGCCGGCACTTGTCGGATGATCTGCTAATGAACCGGTTGAGTGCCGCCACCATCCCTGTGAGCTTCTGTACCTCCTTTTTTGTGCGCGGGGGCGAGACAGATTGGATGGCACGTATTTGCTCGGGATCGGCCTCAATTCCCCTTCTGCTTACCAAGTGGCCCAAAAATTTACCCGAGCCAACTCCGAAGGCACACTTGGCAGCATTTAATTTTAACCCATACCGATCAAGGGTAGAGAAAACATGTTGGAGATGTTGGAGGTGTGTGTTCGGCTCCTTGCTTTTTACCACCATATCATCAATGTAGACCTCCATCGTCTACCCGAGGTCTTTTTTGAAAATTTTTGTAACCAGCCGTTGATAGGTGGCTCCAGCGTTCTTCAGCCCGAATGGCATAACTCTGTAACAGTATATGCCTCGCGGGGTTATGAAAGAAGTTTTTTTCCTCATCAGGGCCGAACATAGGGATTTGGTGATATCCCCTATAAGCGTCCAGGAACGACATCCTGGAACATCCAGCAGTTGAATCAACGAGTTGGTCGATCTTTGGCAGGGGGAATGGATCCTTAGGGCAGGCCTTGTTCAGGTCTGTGTAGTCTACGCAGACTCTACACTTCCCATTCTTCTTCTTGACCACGACCGTATTAGCTAACCACTCCAGGTATGAGACCTCCCGAATGGCCTCCGCCTCTAACAGTCGGCCGACCTCCTCAATGACAGCTTCTGCGTGTTGCAGAGCTGATCGCCTTGCTTTTTGTACCACAGGCTTTACTTCCGGATTCACATTCAACTTATGAGTCATGACCTCGGGGGAAATGCCTGGCATTTCGTGTGGAGTCCAGGCGAACGCTCCAATATTCTTTAAGAGCATCTCCGTTAGCTCTAGTTTTTCCTCGGCGCTCAGGTTGGCGCCGATCAGGAAGAATCTATCATCCTCAACCGGGCCAATTTGATATTTCTCCAAACCCTCTGTTGCTTTCAACTGCGGATCACCACCGACATCATCGATCTTTGGTGTGTCCTCGGGTAGTTCCGCCAGCTGGACTTGTTCGGGGATCATTTTGGACTTTAGGGCTGCAGAGAAACACTTTTGGGAGGTATTCTGATCCCCCAAAATAGAAATCACTTCCCCGCAATAGGGGAACTTCAGCACCTGGTGGTAGGTTGAGGGGACCGCCTTCAGAGCGTGAATCCACGATCTCCCTACTATAGCATTGTAGGAAGAGGGGGAATCCACAACAGTGAACTCAACCTCTTGCTCCACCGGACCCACGCGGACAGGAATGACGACTCTGCCCAGAGGCCAGACAGGAGCAGAATTGAATCCTATGAGCGGGCATTCTGCCGGTTCCAGATCTTCTTCAGTTAATCCGAGCTTCTTAAATAAGCTCAGGAACATAACTTCTTTTGAGCTTCCTGCATCTACCAGGATTCTCCTTACTTCTGAATTAAACATGCCCAGAGTGGCCACTAGGGCGTCATTGTGCGGCAGCTGAACACCAGGATGCTCATCTTCATGAAAAGTGATTTCCTCCATGGCGGCTGTCCTTGGGCGCTTGATCGGCTGACCCGCGACGCCCAAAATTTCTTTGCTTGGTGGATTAGGGGCATGATTGATGACACTCTGGGGTCGCCGTTCCATATGAATCATGTGGATGACTGCAGGTCTCGGGACATCTCTGCGCGCCCTGGCCCTTGGTGGGGGTTGAGCCTCTTCGGCTGCCTCCTCCTCGGCAGTCTCTTCTCGTTGCCTCCTTGGCTCTCTATCCTGCGGGGCTGCTTCTCTAGTTCTGCCCTCGTCGACGAACTCTTTAAGGTGGCCTCTGCGCACCAATTCCTCCAGATGATGTCGTAGCGATCGGCAGGCTCCGGTGCGATGCCCCTTGTCTTGATGATACGTGCAGTAGTTTTTGGAATTCTCCTTTCCAAGGAAATCCGGCAGCTTTCCGGGCCATCTGAAATATGGCCTATTTTTTATTTGGGGAAGGATCTTGAAGATTGGCTCTTTGAACACCGTATTGACCGCTTCAAAGACTGACTTCCCCTCGTCAATGAATCGGCGGCCATCTCCCCGTCTTTTCTCTCTTGTCTGGCCCTGGGATCTCCTTTCTTTCTGCTCGGCCGGCTGTGTCTCGTCCTCCACCTTGGCGTACTTCTCGATTCGACACATAAGATCCGACATGTTGGCTGCTGGCTTTTTGGTCAAGGAGAGCCACAGCCTATCCTCCTTCCGCAACCCCAATTTGAACGAGGTGACCGCTAATTGCTCCGAGCATTCTCCCACCTCATTGTAGAGCTCCAGGTAACGGCGGGAATAATCTCTCAATGACTCCCCGGACTTTCTTTTCATTGTGAGGAGAGCGTCAGCGGTTTTAGGCTGTTTTGTGTTAGCCAGAAACCGGGTAACGAACTCCTCCGCCAGTTGCTGCCAACACCGAATACTGCCAGGGGGCAGTTTATGGAACCACTGAAGCGCTGTATCCCCCAAACTGGAAGGGAATACTTTGCACATGAGGTGGTCGTTGCTGTTCCATAATGTCATGGCCTGCATGTAATGACGGTAGTGGGCCAGGGGGTCAGTTCTCCCATCGTAGAGATTAAGCCTCGGAGTTTGGAATTTCTCCGGAGGCTCCGCATCAATTATTTCATCGACGAATGGAGAGGCAGAGATTCGCCCCAAGGCTTTCCTTGCCATCATTCGTGTGCTCTAGCCCTGAGCACTCCATTCCTCTGCTTGCCCCCAGTCTTCCATCTTTGCCTTTCCCGCTTTCTTACGCTTTAAGGTTAGCTCTTCTTGGTCCGAGCTATCCGCCTCCTCTGAGTGCGCCTCCAGCATCTTTTTTGAGGAATTCCTTTGGTGATGCGCTTTGATGGGCGCGTCAACATCGGATCTCACGTCACGTTTTGCGACCAGTTTAGCACGGCGCGAGTCCTTCCTGGAAGGAGAGATATCACGTCGCGAGCGAGAGCGCACCTCCTTCTGTTCATGGGTGTCCCCATCATCCTCATCAGTGGGGTCCTCGTAAAGAGCATCGTAACTTTCATCAGATTCTGAGTCGGATTGACCAGAATCAGCAGTATGGCTAGCAGGGGGTTTTCCCTTTTCCTTACTCAATTCCAGCAGAATCTCCTCCAGTTCTGCCAGCTTTTCACTGGCCTTAGCCATCAGCTCTTCTCTCCGTTTCAGTACCTGAGGATCTTCCGTTTTTCTTTTCCGGGCGGACTCCAGACCTGGAGTCCGGATAACCAACGCACTCCCTTTAGTTTTGGCAGGAGTGGAAGTGTCTCCTGCCCGTGGGGATGGTGGTGGGGTAGTGTTTCCTCCTGAAGTCATTATGTGGACAAATACTGGAGACTTAACAAAGAAACAAGAAAAAAGCTAGTGAACACGATGATGGGCTAGACAACGAGCCCCACGGTGGGCGCCAAATGTTCGGCAGCCGAAATTACCGCCGGAACTGCTGACCACGCCAACCGGAAATGCAATCGTCGACCTGCCGAACAAAGACAGAAAGAAAGGTGACGGCCGGAGAGGAGGTCTCAGGCCGGAAAACCCTCCGATGATTAAGTCAGCAAGCCACCCAAGAAAGAAAGTTTTCTGGAAATAAAGGAGTCAAAGTTTAAGTTGGCAATAGTCAGCCTACCTCTGTGATTCAGTAGTATATCCATATATAGTGGTCTGAGTAATGATTACAGCATACCTATGACTCGACATTACACACACTGCCGTGTCCCTCTTTTACACTCTTGCTTTAAATGCCCTTCCCCTTCATTTAATGCCTCAGACCCCTCATTAATATACCGTGCCTTTCATTTAATGCTTCTGGTGGTTTAACACGGCATTATAACCTGAATTTCAGGGTCATACTGTCTTCTTGTCGCATCAGCCACCGAATCGTGACGAGATAGACCGATTTAGTTACATCTCCAGAGATAAGTACCTAGTTCAATCCTAACTAAGGTGCATTTATGGTCATGAGCCTTCTTTAAAGGCTGTGGGCCCTAGGTTTGACATTTACTGGCCATCGACATATAGGCTGAGCAAACTAGATTCCTCGGCTATAGTCACATGGTTATACATTGTTTATTGATGTCGAGGTTCAAGGTACTCTTTGGAGCACTAACTCTAAATCGTGTACTCACGTATAACACTCACGTGGAACTCTCGTGCCAATAATCAGTTGTTCGGCGGGATGCCACGTGTCCAGACGGAACGTGCTCGGCAAGTGGCTAAGTGGCTTATGTGAATTTGCTCGGCACCGCGCCACGTGGCACCAGACTAAACCCGTTCGGCAAGAGTACAGCTTTAGTATTATTTTGCCCAACATCAATCATCTTAGATGATATTAATTAGGTTCAATTAAAGATTTAGAAGTTTAACAAACTCGATCATCTTGGATGATACTAGCATTAAAAATTTTAAAGTTTTGATAAATTACAAGTTTAAAAGTTGTTAATTCGATCGATCTTTTCAATTTAATTTGTGGGTTAGGCTTGTTTATCTAACTTGGGTGGTATTTGATTTGTCAAAAAAAAAATTTAATTTAAAAATAACACGTAACGAAATTTAGTTAGAGAAAATTAAAAAAAATTTGATAACAATTGGATTTTCTTTATATATTTTTTTGGGATCTAATAATTGTAGTTAGTTAAATATTACATTATTATGAAATCGAATTGACACAATGAATATATTCATTAATTATTGAATCAGATAACACTATAAAATTATTAATTCAACCTAACTCAATCCAACTCCACCAGACATCTGCACTACTCATGGAATTGTCTTATATAATTGTCTATATTCAATTAAAATTTGTAACAATATATATAGAGTGCGTTTGATTTGTTAAAAATCACTGAAAAACTTCTAAAATTTTTAAAAATTTTTAAAAATTATTTACTTTTTATCTCACTGCATAAATTATAAACTTATAAATTATCTAACTTTTATTTCATTTTATCTCACTTTTTGTCACTCCAAACGTAATTTTTCTTTAGGTGACATAATCCAATGTCCTTAAGATAGTGTTGCTAAACTCCGTTAACACTAACAAATCACCTCCTCATTACTCCTCATTTACTATTTTTAGGTTCATTAACAAAAATAAAAAATGTGTAATGTGATGTTATTATATTTTTTACACTTATTGGTGAGTTAGAGTGAGGTTCTGTTTGAAGTTCTACGATTCTGTATAATTTTTTTTCCTATTTTACACACTGTACAAATTATAAAGTCACCTTGTAATCTGCCTTATTGACCGAAAGAGCCCTCAGCGAAGAAGTCCCCCACCGAGAAGTCCCAATCGAGCACGATTGAACAACCAACCAATCGACGAGATACATGTCATTTCAATTGGATTTACTGCAGAAGGGGAGTCATCAAGCGCCAGAATGAGATATACTCGAGAGGCACGAGCACACCATGAAGTTTTAATGCTTGGCCCTATTGCCCTATGATCACTTTTACTGAAGATGAAGCAAAAGAACTCTACCAGCCTCATGACGACCCCCTAGTAATTTCCTCGATGATTGCCAACTTCAAGATTTGGAATATTCTGGTTGACAGTGGCAGTTCGGCAGATATTTTATACTGGGGGGGCATTCGAAAAAATGAAAATTGGCAGAGAAAACCTACAACCAGTGTCCTCCCTTCTCATGGGCTTTGATGGAAGCCAAGTGATTCTGCTGGGGTCCATTGTTCTGCCGGTGACTCTTGGGGATGAACCATACCATGCAACAGAGATGATTAATTTCTCTGTAGTCAACTACCCCTTGGCATACAATGTAATTCTTGGGAGGAGGGCCCTCTACCAATTTAAGGCAATAATGTCCATATACCATCTTCGCATCAAGTTCTTGACTGAAGATGGTGTAGGATGCATCAAAGGTGACCAGAATGTGGCAAGGGAGTGTTATGTGTCTTCCCTCAAGCTGGTTGCAGAAAGCTTGGAAGTTCAGGATTACGAGGAGCTGAAATGAGGAAAGCCACAGTTAATGAGCTGGAAGATGTTATGATCAACACTCTCGAACAAAATAAATCTGTAAAGATAGGCTCGACGATCCCCAAGCCATAAAAAAGTCGTCATGTGTGCTAATGTATACTAAATTTTTAACTCCAAATATATACTTAGGGGCGTTTAGCATTGCTATCGTTTTTCTATTTATATTTATTTATTTATATTTTCTGTTTTTTTTCAGTTGTCGTTTTTTCTTTTGAAATGAAAATTGAAACTAAGTTTGAAAATATAATTTTGTTTCTAATTATTAATTTTTTATTTTCATAAAATATTTAATTTTATTAGTTTTTAAAAAATTAATTAAATTTAATAAAATATATTTCATATTAATTTAATGTAATTAATCTAATTAAATGAATTAATTAAATTTTTTCTTAAAAATCACTTAATTCAATAAATATTAAATATATTAAATTATAATTTAATTATGTTGTTTGTTAAAAATAATTGAATAAAATGTAATTATTATATCATTTAATTTAGTAAATATAAAATATATTAATTATAATTTAAATATGTTATTTATTAAAAATTTGAATAAGATATATTTCATAATAATTTAAATAATTTAATTATGATATTTATTAAAAATAATTTAACAAAATATATTTCATATTATTTATTAAAAATAATTTAACAACTTATATTTCATATTAAATACATTATTAAATTAAAATGATTATTAAATTAATTAATTAATTTTAAACTAATTAATTTAATTTATTTATTTACTATGAATTAAAATTTATTTTTAATAAATAAAAAAAATAAATTAAATTAATAATTAGAATAAATTAAATTAGTTAATTTAATTATGATATTTATTTAAAATAATTTAATAAAATATATTTCATATTAAATTAAATTATTTTTATTATTTATTAAAAATAATTCAATAATATATATTTAATATTAATTAAATTAATTATTTGTAAAAAATGAATAAATAAAATATATTATATATTAATTTAGATAATTAATTTAATAAAATATTATATTATTTATTAAAAATAATTTTAATTAAATAAAATATTTGAATAAATAATTTATTTTAATATGATGCAATAAAAATAGACAAAGTGTTAAAATTGACAAAATGTTTATAACTGAAAAATAGAATAAAAACACTTTTTTTATTTACGTTTTTATGTTCAAGTTTCCTTTTTTTGGAAATAAAAAAATATAAATAGATTTAAGAGATGTGTTTCTGCTATCAATTTGTAAAATTTTGAAAATATAAAAGTAAAACAGTAAATAAAAACGTTACTAAACAAGTCCCTAAAGTATTGTGTTCAAATTTACTTATTAAGTTTATTAGATAACTCGGGTTAAGTATAACAAATAAATGTTTTAACACAAACAAATAAATTTTTTTAACTTAAACAAATAAATAGTAAGTGGACAGGCGGTAATTTATATTTAATTTAAATTATCAAAAAAATCATGCTAATAATTTTAATTAGTCAAAATATAAACATATTGATGAACATCACATGCATACCGAGATTCTTCCAAGATTTCGATTGACTCGGTGGCAGATGCTGAACTTGTGAATGTGAGCATCAAAATTCTTCGTTAAGAAAAAAAATAAAATAGTGACGCGGTCACGTGGCAGTTAAGTTGTGGTCACGTGACACGTAAGGATTATTTCATTTCTATGTTTTGGAAAAATTTCATGGGAAGTCGTTTTACTATAGTTGGAAGTATATAAGTAATATTTAAACGAATTAATTAATGCACTTGCGTTTCATTGCCAAGTTGAAAATTTTGTTTCTAATTTTTTTTATTTTTTAGTATTTGAATATTAAAAATTTATAAATTTTTATTATTGACATGTATAATTGATCATGTAACATAATTTGTAAAAATAACAACAACGGGTTTTCTGCATCTTTGATTTTGAGTCTAAAAGCGATTCGAATTATTTGCAAATTATTCATGTTAGGCTCAAAAAAACTCAGCTTGAACTCAGTTCTTAAGTAAAATGAGTTTGAATCAAACTTGATTTATAACTTATTTAGATTCGAACTTAAACCTAAAAAAACCCAATTCAAAAAAATAATATATATATATATATATATATATAATATTTTTATTATATTTTTTATAATATTTTATTTATTATATTTTAGATTGAAACGATGTTGTTTTTGTTTAATCGAGATATTCGCAAGCCAATCTCGAATCTATTTTTTTTTTTTTTATCAAGCAGAGCTCAAGTATATGTAAAAGTTCAAACCAAGTTCGAGTTCGATATAAATAAATCGAGTCGAGCTCAAATAATTTAAAATTCAGCTCGATTCACTCCGTTTCTACCTTTATTTGATTTATTAGTGTTCCTAACAAATGGGTTACGCTACCAAAAATAAAGAAATCGTGCCGCCCGAGGATATTGTTCTGCCCCCAAGTGACACTTATCATCGACTTCTCGTGATATAATTGATTTTTGATGGTTTATAAAGAGTATGGTGATACTTTGACATTGTTTAAATGAGTTTATCATTTGGATTTTAAATTAACGATAATTAGGTAAAAAAATGTTGCATATACTCACTAGTCAGGACAGGAAATTGAATATATTACAAATACCCTCGTCAATCACGAGAATTCAGGTAGTATTTCACTATTCAGTATTTAGCTATAATACATGGTAAAGAATCAATCAATCTAATAAAAATTTCTCAAACACTTATATATATATAAATATAGGGATATTGTGAAGAATTATTGTATGAAAGTTCGAGATCTGGGGTTGAGATTAAAGGAACTAATAGCAGAAAGCCTAGGCTTGGAGAAAGATCACATAAAGAATGTGTTGGGAGAGCAAGGACAACATATGGCTGTGAACTACTATCCACCTTGCCCAGAACCAGAGCTGACCTACGAATTGCTGGGACATACGGATCCCAATGCTCTCACAATTCTTCTTCAAGACCTAGAGGTTGCTGGGCTTCAAGTCCTCAAGGATGGCCAGTGGATGGCTGTCAAACCCTACCCAAATGCCTTTGTCATTAACATTGGTGATCAACTGGAGGTAACTTGTACTCTTACATCCAATTCCTTAATTAGGATACTCACGAAATAAATAGTAAGTGGGCTTAATTTTGATTTGTACTCCCGAGTGAGTTAAATTCAAGCTTTTTATATGATTTATTTAAAATTTAAGTCAAATTTAAATTACTAAGTGCTTGAATTGAAAATTCTTGGGTTGGCACAAAAATAAAATAAAATAATAATTAAATGAAATGATATAAACAATATCATTTTGATTTATTAAAACGATCTTGTATTGAGTTAGTCGGCCTACTCACCCTTTAAGTTATAATATTTTAGACCAAAACGGCACCATCTTTAATTAATCAAATTATTTGTGAGGTGAGTTTGGTCTGAAATTATTTGTTGCTGAGCTGTAAGACTAGACAGAAGCTCAAACTCAAGCAAGATCTTATGCCATTTATTAAGCGAGCTCGTGTAGGCTAAAAACTCCATTGAACTTAGCTCGATTCCACACCCTCTAATCATTTGAAAAAAAAGAAATGCGGGGTTGGGCTGAATTTAGGCCCGATGGGGCGGGCATTTGAACAGCCTTCGAAGCTTGGGCTCAGTCAGATAGCTTGCCTGCAACCCAAAATCCAAGGACTGACCTGATGATAGTTTGGACTCAAGGACCTTATGCCTAGTTGATTTGGCTATTTTTTCAAACTGGATAAGGCCATTTCATCTTCTACCAACAAGATGAATAAAAGTAATTGGAAAAAGAAATAAAAACCAACCTCTTGAGTAATTGTAGGCTGTGAGTAACGGGAGATACAAGAGCGTATGGCACCGAGCCATTGTCAACGCTGATAAACCAAGGATGTCAATTGCCTCGTTCCTCTGCCCCTCCGATGACGCATTAATCAGCCCACCGAAGGAGCACACCGAGGATGGAACTGGTGCTGTGTACAGAGACTTCACATATGCAGAGTACTACAAGAAGTTTTGGAGCAGGAACCTTGACCAAGAACACTGCTTGGAACTCTTCAAGAACCGTGCCACGGAACCAGGGACGGAGTGTGGCTGAGTTATCCTTGAATCTCTCTTTTTTTGGTCAAAATAAGAGTATTCCCATATTTAATTGTTGGCCTCTGTTGCAACCGTGCAGTCCCGTTCATTCATTATTCTGGTCTCAGTTTCCTAGCCGATGGATGTTTGACCTTGCAGTAGTTATGTGATCCTATTGTTAAGATTCATTGTTGATTTCGATATTTTGTTTCCTATTTCACTGATTCAGGGTGGTATTTGAGTTCTTGAACGTTAAAAAGTTAATTTTATTGTTGTAGCTCATGTCATATTTCATGTCATAATAACACCATGTATTAAATTATGACACGGTTGGTGTTTGTCGACTCGTAGTGACATTACTACCAAACATGGTTCTTTATTTTCAATTATTGGGCCCCTCTAATGTTAATTCAAATGCCACGAACATCATCCGTTGATGTTGCTCATGTGCTATAATAACTTAATTTCATTTAAAAAAAAAATTTAGTAAAGTAGTTTGACATGTTATATGAATATTAAAACACTCTCCGGGTAATACAATATTAACAATTTTTACAAAGGAATGACTAAAATTGGGTCTATGTACTTTTAAATTTAAGGTCCGTTTAGTGCGATAAAAATAGCTGAAAAATTTTAAAAACCTCTAAAAATATTTTAAAATTTTTAAAATTCTCTAACACATTTTATACTTTTCGTACTTCGTGAAACAATTATAAATTTATATATATCTACATATCTTAACAATTTTTTTTTAAAACTCCAATAAATTTTCTGCAAACTCCAATAATCTTCCACAAACCTCAATAATATTTTTACAAATTTAAAAAATTTTTCACATCTTTCAACAAATTTTGACAGAAAACCGTTATTATGAGCCTAAAAAAACTGTCTTGATGATTTTTCTTTTCAAAAAATTAATGTAAAAGTCAAAAAATTTCACTCTTCATCTCTAAAAATAGTAATTTGGTGATTGCGCTCCAAACACTAAAACATTATTCAAATCATATTTTTTGTTGTATTTTGTTTCTTTCATCGCACCAAATGCCCCTTTAATTAAAAAATTAAATAAATTACATTTTACATCCATACACTTAATACCAAATTTTATTTTAATTCGTATACTTTTATTATAACAGTTAATCCTTCATACTTATAATCAAATTTTAATTTAATAATTCTATTAATAAATGTGTCAAAAATAAAAGTCATGTGTACATTATATATTACTGGCCTATAACATTTTTTGATAATAAATTGGAGTGAATAATCAAATTGAAACTTTATCAGAAGTGCAAAAGTTGATGTTTACAATTGAAAGTAAAGGAACCAAAACAAAAATTAGTATAAAGTGTAAGATTGTTAAATATAATTTATCCTAAAAAAATAATATTAATAGCAATTTATTTCGGGAATAAAACCCACATTACATCTATTTATAGACAAGCTATAACACTAGTCTGAATATAACAAAACCAACATTACAATAATATTTGAAAAATCCGATGGAGCTATAATTTCACCCAAAAAAAAACCCAAATATAATGTAAGAACAAAAAAATTTTAAACTTTATAGAGTCCAGAAATTTGATCAAACCCCACTGCGAACATTCTCAGTTTGTGATTTGGATTTCCGAAATAATAAAACAAACACTATGAAATCCGATAAAATTTCCTCAAACAGAAAGAGAGAGCAGTACTTCGTTCAACTTCTTATTCACTTTTTTCGACCTAAAAAAAAAAAAAAAAGGAGGGAAAGTTTACCTGCAACGTGGAAGGACCCTTCAAAAGAGGCAAAAGCACAAACCCGAAAACCACAAGCTTATTGCGAATGCAATACCCAATGACCCCCTCAAAAAAAAGAGAGAAGCTCAAATCTTTTTGAGAAATTCCATGACATAGGTATTGAAAGCGCAGCACATAACACGGAAGCCTTCAAATCCAGCCCCCTTTGCCAAGGACTCAAACTCATTCTGGGTCCTCTCTTTTCCACCGGGGTTGTGAGCCAACATGATAACATCAATGTGGACGACATTCTTGGTGGCAAGGCTGGTGTCCGGAGCCACCGGCAGAATGCATTCCGCAACGATCACCTTCCCATTGTCCGGCAATGCATCGTAGCAGTTCTTCAAAAACTTGGAGCACTGTTCGTCGCTCCAATCGTGGCATATCCACTGTTGCGACACACCAACGTTATAGCTAAATTAATTAGTTTAAAAGTTTGGCACATATATCCACTGACCACTGTTGAAACAGATAGAGGTTGCTATGTTTTTGAACTCACCTTCATGAAAATGGCATCCCCTTTGGGCACGCTAACAAACATATCACCCCCGACGTGTTCGATTCCTACGAGAAGAATGAAGGCCAATCCTCAATCAACCACACACAATGTGTCATTTATAGGCCCGTTTGGAGGGAAAAAAATAAACTTTTAGTGTTTTAAATGTTTAGGGAGCATTTGGTACGACGAAAAATAACGAAAAATGACAAAAAATACGGTTTGAGTAATTTTGTAACGTTTGGCGCACAGCCACCAAACCACATTTTTTAAAAATAAATAGGAAAACTTTTTAACTTTTACGTCACTTTTTTGAAGAAATTAACCGTCGAAATGGTTTTTCTGGGTCCGTCAAAATGATTTTATGTCAGAATTTATTAAAAGACTTGAAAAGTTTTTGGAATTTGTAAAAAAATTATTGGGATTTATGAAATGTTATTGGAATTTATAAAAATTATTAAGATATATAGAGATATATATATATATATATATTTATAGTTGTTTCACGAAGTATGATGAGTACAAAATATATTAGAAAATTTTAAAAGTTTATAAAAAATTTTAGAGTTTTTTAACGACTTTCATCGCACCAAACAGACTTTAGGAAGACACTAAAAACTGTCAATTTTATTGAGTTAACACCTTACCAAAACACTAACTTTTGTTGAATTAGCTAGGGGTATAATGGCTATTTCATTTTAACCCGACTCAAAAGTTACCAAAATTTTTATCAAACATTTAAAAAGGTGCCAAAAGTTACTAATTTTTTTTTTTTCTTTTTGTCTTACCAATACCTAAAAGTTTCCAAAAAAGTACTAAAAATTTTTATTTGAGTTTCACCTACTAAGGCATCGTTTGGTGGACAAATTTTCAGCAAAAAACAACCAATTTTTGCTCCTTAAGAGTTTGGCAAAACACAAATTTTTGCCACCATTTGACTTGACTATAATAACTTGCTCAACTCAAAAGTTATCAAAATTTTTACCAAACACACAAAAAGTTACTAAAAGTTACTAATAATTGTCAAAAATTTTATCAAAAATTACTAAAAATTACTAATTGTTTTACCAAACACAAAAAACATTTCAATTACTAACTTATGGCCAAAAAAAAAAAGTCAAAAGTTACTAAAAATTGAATTACCAAATATGCTCTAACTTTTGTCAAAAATTTATCAAAAATTACTAAAAATTTGACTTTCAGATGAGGCCATAATCGTGCTAAGCTCAGAGAGTTGAGGGTATATACCGGGAAGAGATGGAGCATCTTCGATAACATGAGGTAGATCAAAGTTAATCCCCTTGATGTTGGGATACTTGGAACGAACCATGTGAAGGGTTGCCCCGGTGCCACCGCCGACGTCGACCAGTGTAGTGAGGCCCTCGAAGCCTCGGTAAGTCTCGAGGATTTTCTTCATTGTAATGGTGGAGTGATTAGACATTCCCTGGTTGAACACCTTGTTGAATCTGGGGTCGGTGCCGTGGTACTCGAATGCAGTCACTCCGTAGGCTTTGTTGAATGGAATTCCACCATCAAGAACAGCGTCTTTCAAATGGTACCTACACTCCAGTTCAATAATACAAAGGAAGTGTCAAACCATAGGCTCCCTTGGGAACTCTTACATTCGCTGAAAAGTATTGAAAATCTCTAAAAATTATTTACTTTTTACTTTATTGCACGAATTACAAATAATAATTTTTGTCAAATTTTATTAACTTTTTTCACTCTAAACGCACTCATACATACCTCTAATCAGATTTCTCAAGGTCATTCCTTGTTAAAACTATTCAATTAAATAAATACCATGCAATCAGAATTCAAAACATAAAGCGCAAAAGATGTGGATCAGAAAAATTCAAACAAAATCATACATTTAAAATTTTGTATTCTCGTTCTCTTTTTCTATCCTTTTCTTTTCTCTTATCAAATTCTCACTCCAAGCAAATATTTATCGATTGAGAAGAATGTACTTAGATCCAATCGGGAGCAATGGAAGATAGAAGTTGCAGGTTAGTACATTTGTACAAGTTCTCACATTTGAAATATTCTAAAATCAAATAAAATAACCATAAACACATATACTCGCATCATGTTCTGTTTTAATTTTGCTACTTCCTACATCATGTTCTGTTTTAACTTTGCTACTTCCTACATAAATTTAGACCCCGTTTGGAGTTCAAAAAATAAAATAAAATCCCAAAAGCTAACAAAATGCTAACTTTTTAGATTATAGAATGTCAATCAACCTTTCTGAGTTTTTTTTTTTTTATCATGAACAGTACTCAAAATTAATCAATTGTCTGTGTTTTAATTTTTGATCCTTTCGAACAATGATAAATAATTTGTTCGAACGACTTTTGACAGATTGTAAGTTATTTTAACATAATTGGTGATTTTGTTATATTTTTTTAAGTAGTAGGTATATTTTTTTCGGAATTAAGGATTGAAAAAAAGTTACAAATTTTATGGAGTTTTATAAATATCTACCGAGAAATATAAAGCTAAAGAACTTTAAAAAGTGTTTAGGTCAACCCCACACACGATGGTGGACAACAGGTAGGTATATGATGTAACAGGTTACCAAACAAGTAGTAGGTGGAAGGGTTGAAAACGGGGCGGTGACATTGAACTCGGGAACGTTCATATTTTTTTAATGAACATTCATATTTTTTTAATTTAAAAAAATTATAGAATAATTAAGGTTCTGTTTGAAAAGAATTAGTATTGACTAATGGAAAGAATTAGCTAGTTAAAAAAAGAACTAGTTAATTTTATGTTTGGGTAAGAAAAAAAAACAGTTAATGACTAATAACTAACTAAAAAAAATTAACTAATTTTGTGTTTAGAAAAGAAAAAAAAAGGTAACTTTTTTATAAGTGGTTAACTTATTTTTATTAAATTGATATTTTTACTTTTAAAAGTTTAAAAAAAATTAAAATATAATAGGGTAAAAAAATTCAATCACGGTAATGGCTACTCTTCTCAAACGACCCTAAATTTTAATTCAACACTCTCCAATAACAAATTATCAATCTCATATAAAAATTTGTGTTAAACCCAAATAAACTTATGTCAACCCCTCATTTAAGTAGTTTCAAGAGGTAAAGTAAAAAAATTAACTACAGAAACTGAAATCAAAGGTCATGATTTTCTTATAATAATCTAACAAGCCTAATTAATTTAATTAAAAATAATTTCAAAACAACAATAAAAGTTAACATAAAACTGATTAAAACACAACTAATATAAAATATAAAAAATCACATCTCATTAAAATATAATCAAAATAAGATCATTAATTATACAATACTGCAGTACAACCCACCCCTCTCCCCCCCCCCCCTAAAACCAAAAAAATTATTCCATTTTATGGTTCATATCGTAATTGTGATGTACGAAATTAAATTAGTGGAATCATCCTCCAACCATGCTTAATTATTCTGCGTCGCCGACCCCACATGATCAATCTCAACATGTAGGCTCTGTTTGGTCTATCAAATTTTATTAAAATTCATTAATTTCTAACTACTTTTTATATTTTTTTTAATTAAATTTTAACACTTATCACCTTTACGTCACATCTTTTCTTTTTTATTGTATTTTTTATCAAAATTTGACCAACCAAACAGGTCCAAAGTAGGCCGGCCCATTTACATAAAATAATTATAAATGAGTAGTTGTTTTCGGCCCACAACTGCACCAACCTGATTGGGTTTTAGCCACGTAACAATAATTTTTTTTTTTTTTTAAGTTTCTTAACAAATTTCCGCTAACATCACTCATAATTGTTAAGGAGTACATAGAATTTCATTAATATCGAATATTTTTGTGCGAATTAATTATAATTTCTTACCTCCACAGTTAGAAATTAAATTATCTATTAGTCATAGTATTTTATATAAAAATATTTTAATTAATTCATATAAATTCATCGACATTAATAAAATTTTATACAATTTTTTTTTAATTTATATATCACAAGAAAATTTGTTTCAAGTTCTATTTGAGGTAATAAAAAAATTTAAAAATTAGTAAAAAAATATTAAAAATTTTGAAAAATTATTCACTTTTTATAAACTCACAACTTATCTTATTTTATTTCACTTTTTATCACTCCAAATACTCCCTAAAATATAATAATACTCTCACGTGTGAAAGTTATTTGTTTAAAATTTATAAAAAAAATTAAATTTTAATTAAAAAAATTATTAAAAAAAAAAAGAAAAAGACTTTCTTCTAATTTACCAAACTGCTTAAGCTAAGGGAAAAAAAAAAAGATGAAAGAGAAGTTGAAATAAATAATTAAAATTACCAGCTCTCCATGAGGACTTTGTCCTGGTTCATGAGCAAAAGAGGGGCCATGGAAACGCCATCGGCGTTTTTGGTCAAGAACTTGCAGACCGGCGCGAGGCCGTACAGCCGCTCAACGCCGCCGCCGGGGAGGTCTCGGAGAGTGCAGTTGAGGACGGAGTAGCTGGTGAGGAGTCGGAGAATCCGGTCGAGCATGACCGCCGCGTCTGGATTCTTCTTCGGGAGCTTGGCTGCTAGTTCAGAGGGAGAGACGAAGGCGACGGGGCCAAACTGGGCCATGGTCTCGAGAAGGTCTAGCTCTATGGCTGATTTCAACACCATCGGAAGCACCGAGGCGCTGGCTAGTTGCATCGCGAATAAGAAAGCTTCTTCCTGGTCTTCTGCCGCCATGGGAGTACTGTTTCTGTTGTCACTCGTTGAACCCATATTTGGGGGATTTTGGTCGAGTTTTGAATATGGAGGGAGAAAGAGGGGTTGAAGGGGAATTAAATTTAAGAGTGGGGGGTTTTGGGGATGAGATTGATGTCCAGAGAGTCCCTGATCTGTGGAGATTAAATAACCCCCAAAGTCCCAAATATGGTGTCTTTTCTCCACCAAACCTTTGATGGAAGCCTGCTGCTGAGTGCTGATGACCCTACACCAATATATCTATATAATAAGGGAGTTGGGTCGGATGGAACACTAGTCTTACGTGGCATTGAGAGAGAGAGAGAGAGAGAGAGAGAGAGGGAGAGGGAGAGGGAGAGGGAGGGGGTGAGAGGAAAGGGGGAGGAGGGTTGGTGGGTCTGCTGCCATCAACTCGGCATTGAGAGAGAGAGAGAGAGAGAGAGAGAGAGAGAGAGGGGGTGAGAGGAAAAAAGAAGGGGTGGGTGGGTCTATAGCCCGCCACCTCTCTCTGTTCGCCATTTGGAATTGTAAATGGCACATAAGACTGGCAAAGGGAACTTCTAAATTTGACCTTCTATTTCTTTCTTTTTTTTTTTTTAATTTAACAATTGTGTAAATTCTAAAATATATTATTTTAGAATAACGCTACATAACTCATGAAAAAAAAATAATCAAAAAATATAAAAGACTAGTGAATGTATCATTCAAAAATAATAAATTTATAGAATTTTAGATTTTTTTTTTTTGGTAATTTATTTTAGAATAACGCTACATAACTCATGAAAAAATAAATAATCAAAAAATATAAAAGACTAGTGAATGTATCATTCAAAAATAATAAATTTATAGAATTTTAGATTATATTTTTTTTTTTTGGTAATTGATTTTAGATTAGTTAATTACAAATCTATTACTGCTATATTATTTTAATTCTTTTTTTGGTTAAAATTTTCTGGTGCAACTAACATTTTTCCTTTTTATTAGAGAATACTAAAGCCCGCAAACAAGTCATACGATTCTGATACTAATTTCTTATAGTACTTCTTGATAATATGTTGCCTAAATTTAAGTCGTTACTCTTGATCGAGCATGGAGAGCGAGAAATGGACAACGAGAAGCATTAATTGTTTATGATGTAAATGAGGCTTCTACCCCTAACTACTCACGAGAGGGTATTTAGTTGATAAAAGTTTACCTAAAAAATATAATAAAAATATAAAAATTTAATATAAAAATAATATGTGATAAAATTTAATTAAAAAAATATAAAAAAATATGTAAAAATTAATAAATTTTAGCTGATTTTGACTAATCAAACACCTCTAAAATAGATAAACTTTCAAACCAATCTATTTCTTGCATTTAAGTAATGTCTGAGATTTATCTCGTAATTAAGCACTTTTATATTAATATCAGTCACATCTGTAATACTTGAAAACCAAACATACTATCGATAAATTATAAAGTTTGGTAATTAGAATTGATGTATTGCGTTTAGATTTATAATCGTACTTATTTATTTTTTTATGTTTAAATATTCTAAAATTTAATGATTATATTAAATAATTAATTTATTTTATAATTATGTCAATTTCAAGTTTTGTTCTTGCTCAAGGAAGGTTAATTAGCTTTGAGATGATTTAAAGAGCCTTTGAATGATGCTTCAAAATGAAGCTAAAAATTTAAAGAAATTAATATTGGAGTGCTGATGTCCTATTCATTGCCTTTTATTTGTCTATTATTTTATGGCCAGCAATCAAAATCACTCGGTGTGTTGATTGGATCTCAATTACATTTGAAGTCACTTAAATCTTACAAAACAATTACTTCTTCTCTCCTAAAAGTTAAAGGTTTTAGGTTGACTTTGGCAAAATAAACTAGTAACTCGATCTATCAACTATTAGTTATTTGATTTTTTTTTAAATGACCATACTTACTTATCCTATCACATTTATATTTCTTTTAAATATTAAAAAGTAAAAATATTAAATTAACAAAAAAAACAAAACAGTTAGTTACTAAAAAGTTAGGTAGTATTTGAATTATTTTTTTATTTTTTATTTTCTTTTTTAAGCTCATTTTTTATTTTACACTTTTTAAAATAAAGAAAGCAACTCCAAATGTATTTAGTTATTTGTGTTTTTAGAATGTGTTTTGAAAAATATAAATGGATATACACATGAAATAAAAAAGTGATAAAAAATCGTTTTGAACGTTTTTAATCTAAAACAAGAAAAATTTTAAAATAAGAAAAATATAGTATTTTTTATTTCCTTATTTTAAGATTTTTAAAATATAAAACACATAAAACAGAAAACAGAAGATAGAAAAATAAATTAAATGTCATCTTAACTTTTTTCTCTTCTCAAACACAAAAAGTTAATTTTTTAATAGCTCGCTTATAACCAGTTAAAAAAAATTAACTTTTTTATTTTTTTTAAACTCAACCTTAAATGGACAAACATTTTTCCCATCCAACTTTTTTTTTCTTCTGTCAATTCATGAAAATTTGTCCAAAGTTGGTTACATGCATATGCAATAACTACGAGATGCTTACGCATTTAAGTACAGTTGTTCACCTTTTGTTTCCTTCAAGCACTACTTAGATGGCCCCGCCCCCTTATTATTTTTTTACCTTATTTTTCTATTTCTTTTTTTTAAATCTCAACTGTTAATTCCATCTCAGAACTAAATGTATAACCTTCTATTTTGAGCTCCATTTTATTAACTTTCTCACAACATTTCCTTAACTAACATTTACCATTCTCTCATCATTTAGTCTAAATTTAAATTTTTTTATTTCACATATATTTAAAAAAAATTTAATGACCTTCCTTTCTCCCTTTCATTTTGATAATAGGAAAAAAATAATTAAAAATGTATTTAGTAACAATTGTTATTAGTTGGTAGTTATAGTATTAAGAGATTGGTAGGTGATGATCGATAACAAATGTGTGATTGGAGGTAAGTGGGTGGTGGTAGATTAGTGGCAGTCGACTACTGGTGGTCGAAGGTGGGCGGTGGTCAGAAATGATAGTGGTCAATCATGGTAGCAGGAGGTGAGAGGCGATGGTGATAGTCAGCAGTGGTAGCGATGATCAGAAGTTGGTGGTGGTCAATTAACAATAGTTAAAGGTAAGCAGCGATGCATTGATAGTGGCTTGCAACAGTGGCATTGGTTGGCCGTGCTAGTTACCGGAGAGGTTGGTAATAGATGGGGATGGATGGTGATTGTGAAGGAATATAAAAACTTAAAAAAAAATACACATTTTTTATATTTTCATAATTTTTAAAAATTTTTTAAATAAATTTTTTTTTTTGAAAAATTAAAAATAAATTTACTCAATGAGTTTTTATATTTAGTTTTTAATAAAAATGAAAATGAAAACCAAAATTGAAAACTGAAAACTCAAACGGGGCCTAAATAATTCTTGAATTTGAAACTAATTCGCTTTTCTCTTTAATCAAAGGAGAAGATTATTCTCTTTACCAAACATATGTAGATCCGATCACAATCTTATAATAAGAACAAGAAACCCTTCTTGATCAATCCTTTCCCTTATTTTTCAGAATCAGAAAATTTCTTTTCAAGTTTGAATTTGTTCATTTAGAATCTGTAATTTGTGCAATGTGATGTATAAACAATATGCATGTGATTAGCTACTTCAAGGGGATCTTTTATCCTGGTTGGAGGAAAAATTACTATAAAATGTACCTATGATAGTGTTTTATTATCAAAAACAGAATTTCTGAAAAATTGGTTAATCAAGAGCATTCAAATAAAGATCTTATTTCCTTTCCGTCTGAAATCTTGACACAGATCTAAGTCAATTTGATGTTCTGATATCTTCTTGTCATTTTCCCTCACACTTACCGTCCCTTTTTCAAAAAAAAGAAAAAGAAGAGAGACAAGATACCTTAAAAATAAATCAATATTCTAATGGAACCTTCCAAAGCTTTTGCACATTTTCATTAATCCATAAAAGGAGATCTATATATAGACAAATAGATCCCACTTGACATCTATCGTAATAATAAACGGCTCATCTCGCCGTAACGTTCTCTTAAATTTTCAAAACTTCTATCACTCCATTCTCGCAAGGACAGAGGCACCAATAATTTTAGTCCATCATGGGTAGGGACATTGTTACTGATGTAATAATCTCTACACGAAATGTTGACATGGATAGAAGAAAAGTAATTCGAATAGCATCTACTAATATTATCGAAAAACATTGTTAAAGCATTTAAAATATACCAAATTATTAGCATAAGTTGTAAAATAGTTGATGGTAGCCAACAAAAATTTTAAATGACGCTACTTTATTAATAATGATTAAATAAGTTAATCTTATACATATATATTTTATAAATATAAGTTTATGAATTTGCATTATAATTTTAAATATAATTTATTTTATAATTTTTTTATATAATAATTTAAATATATATTTTTATTGAATTTTGGAGTGTTAATAAAACTATCAATCCTTCCATGCGACCATGTCCATGAAAAAATAAGAAAAAATAATTTTAGTATTATTTTGTACATTTAAAATTTTTTTTCCAAAGTATTGACTTATATAGCTCAAAAAATTAGGTAATTAAATAGATTTAAATTTTTTTAGATAGAAGTAGAAAAACAATTAGCTTAAAAATGATATCAAACATAGCTTAAAAGCTGATGATATTCACGGGTAGAGGGGATCAAATATATAAATTTTCAGCACGACGCCAACTTCAAAATCTACATAAATGTAATGCACTAATTCTAGTACAACCCACCATTCAAAAAAAAAAAAAGAAAAAAAGTCAAGAACAACCCTATCCATTCATAACTAACCCAAATAAAATTCTTGAACTTCCTTTTCTCCACGGAATGGCTGCTTTTGACTTCCATACAAATAAATAATAATAATAATAATAATAATAATAATAATAATTAGTTTTTTTCTGTCCCATACCCCTATTGGATTTGTGTGGAAAAAAAAAATGTCCCATGTTTTTCTCACTAATAATTTATATTAATATATAAAACATCACACCATCTTAGTTTTTGTTTTTTATTTTTTTTTTAAATTCAAAATCTTATTTTTTTCAAAAACATTCAAAACTACCATCTCTTTTTACTACTGGGGTATAAAATTATAGTTTTGTAATCGCTCGTCAATGTTCTTTAAATTATTATGTTCTTTAAGTGAGTGTAGGGTAAAATTAATAAGCGAAATTTCATAAATTTTAGCACTACTGATAAATGACAAATTATGAGACTATGAGCCCGTTTGGCAACTCAAAAATTAGTAAAAAAATACCAAAAGTTACTTTTTGTATGTTTGACAAAACTGTTCGGCAGTAAAATTTGTCGTCGGAACTACTGACCACGTCAACCGGAAATGCAATCGACAACTTACCGAACAAATACAATAGAAAGGTTACGGCCGGAGTGGAGGTCTCTGGCCGGAAAACCCTCCGATGCTTAAGTCAGCAAATAGCTCAACGAAGAAAGCTTTTTTTAGAGAAGAAAAGAGCAATACCTTAAGTTGGTAATAGTCAGCTTACCGTAATTGTTCAGTGAAATGTCCTATTTATAGTAATGTGAACAATAAATAAAATATACCTGTGATTTGATATCATCCATGCTTTCGTGTTCCTTTTTTCTTTCCTTACTTTAAATACCTTTCACGGTCCATTTAATACCTCATACGTTTCATTAAATACTCCATACCTTTCATTCAATGCTTCTGGTAGTTAAACACGGCAATATAGCCGAAATTTCGTGATCAAACTATTTACTTGTTACATCCGTCAACTACTCATAACGAAATGAACTGAGCTAGTTACTCCATCAGAGATACATACCTAGTTCAGTCATAACTACGGTGCATTTATGGTTATGATCCCTCATTAAGGCTGTGGGTCCCAGGCATAACATTTACTAGCCGCCAATCAATGGGCCGAACAAATTGGCTACTGAAGTCTTCGGCTACAGTCACGTAGCAACACATTATCCATAGATATGAGAATCAAGATATCCCTTGGAATATTAACCCAAAGACACGTGCCCGTGTATAACACTCACGTGGAACTCTCGTGCCATCAATAAACTGTTTGGTAGAACGCCACGTGTCACGCTTCAAAGTGCTCAGTGAATGACTACGTGAATCACACAAATATGCTTGGCATTGAGGCACGTGACACATTGACTATACTTGTTTGGCATACCGTACGTCAAAGTATTATTTTGTCCAACAAAAACCACAAATTTTCTCACTTTTTTTATTTGCTACAGTAAAAAACACACTCTATAATTATATCTTTTCTGATTTGCTACAGTAAAAAATATACCAAACACTCAAAAGTTACCACTTTTTTACTTTGCTACAGTAAAAAATTTACCAAATACTCAAAAGTTACTAAAAAATACTAAAAATTCCACTTGGTTCAACCAAACACACAAAAAAGTGTAAAAAAAAAAAACACCCAAAAAACTACCAAAACTTGAGTTTTTTTGAACTTCCAAACACCCCCTATGAGTTGTTTGAACCTATAAAAGTTAGCATAAATTTATAAAAGTAGTAATCTCATAATTCGTTCAGTGAATAAAAAAAATAGGTTTTATGAAGTTTTGTTGAACTTTAAATAAGTCTAATTAATTCTTTTTAATTTTATAATGACCTTTTTTCTTATATACATGTGTGTGTATATATGTATATATTGGTTTTTAAACATATAGAGTATAAAAGGGATGGCAATATGTTGGCTACTGTCTCAACTGTCGCCAAACTTGAGTAAAAAAGATATCCAGACTAAGTAGATACTCAATGTTGTAATATATTATATTATTCTATATATTACCTTATCAATATTAGAATATGGTAGCGTTTGGAGCTATACAAAAAAATATAAAATTTTACAAATCTCAATAAATATAAATTACGAGACTGTAAAATTTAAATTATCTACTCACTGTACTGTACAAAAACAAGAGACACTAAGCTTTTTAATTTTATATAACTCCAAACACACCCTATATTCCATTATCATATGTATTTGGTATAATATTCTAGAAGATTCTATTTTTCTTATTTAGGTTATTTTCGTTTATATATATCATTGTACTCTTTCATATATAAGCACATTAATATATTATTACCATTTCTCTCTCATTATTATTTCTCTTTTTAACATAGTATCAGAGTTCATAATTTCGATCCTGAGTAAATTAGGCCACGTAAGTCTAGCGTGGTTTCCAATTCTCTGCCATCGCCCTCACTCTCACCAACCTTTCTGACTGTTCAATTTTTTATTTTTTGGCCAAACCTTGCCATCTTTGTATTCTTGGCAGAACTGTTTAGCTTCCACCAACGACCCTTTCTTATTCCCTACACTCTTTACCATTATTTCTTAATTCCACTCCACTTTCCCAAAATTTTCAACCCTCTTAGTTTCTCTATAAGAGACCCCAATCTCTATGTTGGGACCCAATTATGCTCAACTAGCACTTCGCTTTTTCAATGCGCTTCCATGTACATTCGATTTTTTAATGCTCTTCCATGCACCTCTAACTTTTCAATGCGCTTTCTTAGGCCTCCAACTTTTCAGTGCATTTTCACGTGCTGCACTTCCAACTGTCTCTTTCAACGCACTTCCAGGCATCTCCAACTTTTTAACACACTTTTAGGTGCCATGCTTTTACACGCTTCTTTCAACGTGCTTCCATGCGCTATGCTTCTATGTGCCTCTTTCAACATGCCTATATACGCCTCTAACTTTTTAACACGCTTTTCATGCGTCGTGCTTCTGCACGCTTCTTAACTTTTTAACACACCTCCACATGCCTCCTTTAACGTGCTTCCATGTGTCTCTAACTTTTTAACGCACTTTTCATGCACTGTGGTTCAATGCGCCTCTTTCAATGCACTTTCATGCGTTTTTTTTCAACGCGCTTCCACGCGCCTTTAACTTTTTTAATGTGCTTTTGTGCACCGTCACTCAGGTCACTCAGCTTTCATACCATTGCTTCTCATCCAGCTTTATCTTCAGCTGGTTCAGTCTAGTTTTTAGTCCCCAAATTCAAATTGGTCTATACTATACTTATTTAAATTTGCTGGGATATTAGAATATATTATATTATTCTATATATTACCTTACCAATATTAGAATACATTTCATTACCATATGTATTTAGCATATTTTAAGATATTCTACTTTCCTTATTTAGATTATTTTAATCTATGGGGGCTTTTGGTAGCAAAAGTTTTAGCAAAAAATTTCCAATTTTTGATTTTTGAGTGTTTAGTAAACCACCAACTTTTGTCACTTTTCTTCTCTGTTACAATAACTTCTCAATTCAAAAATTACCAAAAGTTGTTAAAAATTACTAAAAGTTACTAGAAGTTGTCAGAAGTTGCTAAAAAATACCAAAAGTTGTCAAAAATTTTACCAAACACTCAAAAATTGTAAAAAAAATTGCTAAAAATTGCTACTTACTTCACCAAACATACCAAAAATTACAACTAGTAATTTTTGACAAAAAATACCAAAAATTACTAAAAATTGTGCCTCCAAACACCCCTATGTATATCATTTTACTCTTTCGCATATAAACACGTCAATATATTATTCCTTTTTTTTTCTCTTGTTATTATTCTCTTTTTCAAACACTCAACAAATTTTTTAACTGGTCACTACCTTCTAACTCATCATATAATCAAATTCCATTGGATAATTTAGTACCCATAACCATTAAATTTGAGGCGGTTAATTGAGTAATAAATTCAGGTACTTAAAAATTTAGGTAAGTAATCAAATTATTTAGACAGATAATCAAGTAATATTCGTTGGATACCCGATAAATGAGTAATTTGTGCAAATAATTTGAACGGTAATTAATATTGCCTGTCAAATACATTATTTATATCATCTCTAAACTTTAACCTAACGAATATTTTATTTTTATTATGGATCAGATCAAGATAGGACGAGTTAAAATTGTCAACTCTAGTCATGGTTCACCCATCTTGATCTCTCTGAACTTTTGGTCATACAAGTGTTGTGTATAGGTAAGGTGTCAATTCTTATTTATTGATCAATATGAAAATTAATCAAATTCCATCGAGTAACACTTGCAACTCGGTATAGTTTTTATTAATACACCAATTAATTGAATGAAAATCTTATTTTATTGGAATTTTTTACTAAAATTATTTTAGAATAATATGGTAATTATAATTTTTACAATAAAGTTTATTTTAGCAGAATATTTTGTTAAAAGTAGTATGACTCACAAGGAAATTATACCATTCAAATAAAATAAATAAATTCTAGTGGTGCAATTAAAAAAAATTTGGAAAATATTTTTTTAGAAAAAATTGCTTATAACTATATTTTTCAGTGAAACAAACATGCCTATAAAATTATTTCCCTCCTAATAAATCTAGAGTTAAATAATCCGTTCTCCTCTATAATCTAATACTTTCTATTCTACCAAACACCTCTAGTCTAATACTTTTCACTCTACCAAACACCTCTGCCTAAGTATACTATGCCTTGTTTGGAGTAAAATAAAATAAAACAAATTTTTATAAATACGAATTACGAGATAATAAAATTTAAATTCTTTACTCATTGTACAAAATACGAGATATTAACTTTTACAATTATATATAATTTTATATAACTTTAAACACACCTGTATATAAGTGCAAGTCATCCCAAGGACCATGATATCCCAACGAACAAATTAGGCCATGTCATGGTTGAACAACTCCCCCATTTTGTTATTTAAGAGGAAGGGGAAATGAGTCATTGGGTCGTCATTGTCAAGCTCTAACATCTTACCTACCTTTCTAGAAGGGGGCACGGACAAACTGCCGCAATTTGTGACCTTTATTTTGCACTTGTTACAATCCCATCTCATATTATGCAGGTTTGAAGTGCCAAATTTTGATAAAATAATAATAATAATAATAAGAATAAAAATAAAATTAAAATCAAAATATTTGAAATTATTAGGTCTTTAATGTATTTTTTAAAAAATGTAAAAAGTTGATGAAAATTAAGAAATTGATAAAAGTTTGATAAAATTAAAAAAAAATTGATAAAAATTAAAAAAAGTCGGAGAAAACTTAAAAAAATTAAATAATTTTAGTCATAGTTAACCCTCCAAACGCATATTATCATATGTACACACATTACATACATATACAAAGAAAAGTAAGTGGTTTGGGAATTATTGATTTTTTCTTTTTAATCATTTTTTTTATTTGATAAATTCACGTTCAAGAAAATTACAAAACAATGCCCCCAAATATGAAAATTCAAGTAGGGAGAAAAAATAACTGACTTGGCCAATTTTTTTATCCTTATTTTTTTATAATTATTTGATAAATCTAAATAACATAAATTACCAAATAAAGAAGTCATACAAATAAAAAAAAAAGCTAAAAAAAAAAAAACAACTGAAACTAATGGTTGAAACCAAACCTAAAATCCCACCAACTTTACCTTGTAAATTCTCTTGAAGACGGAAAAAAAAAAAAAGAAAAGAAAAAGGGGAAGAAGATTCTTCGCCTTTCCTTTGCAGTCAAGAAGAATTAGTGTTATTTATTTATTTTAAAATTTCCATCAACTTTTAAATTATAAACCTGAACAACTCCTGTCTGGAATGGTTTTGGGCTATTCAATTATTTGGGCTTTTTGGGAATGAAAGTTGGATTTTTGAGCTGGGCCTACCTAGGAGCCCATCCTTATGAAAAGTCATCTGGTTTTCTGGACGGATCAAACGGGCCTTTGATCGTGTGCCCTCATCTCTCTCTCTCTCTCTCTCTCTCTCTCTCTCTCTCTCTCTTAGGCGGTGCTTTCGAATTTCAAAATTCGAATCAACTTCCTCTGTTTGTGCTTACCATTTACAGACAGAGATAATGGGGAAGAATGGGTTGAAGGGGGTGATCAAGCCACTGTCGTCGCCTGTGAAGGAGGGAATGGTGATTGAGATAAATTCTCCTTCGCCGGAGGGGAAAGGGACACCTCTGAGATCCATATTTTGTCTGAAGAAGAAGGAGAATATCAGAGAGATTGAAGAGAGAGAAGACTGCTTCATCCTTGAATTCGACCCCAACGTCTCCTTTGACCTCTCCAAGTTCTCAGTGCCCAAGGATCTTGATGACCCAGATAGCCATGACCTCTCTGTCCTTGCCGAAACAGGCCAGGTGAAACCCTTCCCACTGAATTCAACAATCTTCAGTTGGGTATTTCTTCAATCAGTTTTCTTAATATATTTATATAAATAAATATATGTGCATGTAACGATGATGATGATGGTGATGGTGGTGGATAGGTGGCATGTAGAGATTACCCACATTCAAGGCATCTCTGCTTGAAGAATCCCTTTGAGAAGACACCTCATGATAGATACTGTAAACTGGTAATCTTTGCACTGTTTGGTTCGGGAGAAATGGGAAGAAGGAAAAAAAATTTCTCTCTCCTTGTTTAGTTGATGGGTTTAGGGAGAAAAATGGAAAGAAAATGAACAGAAATCCAACCTATTTACTCTCCATTTTCTCACCCTTTTCCCCTTTTGCTTTTCCTCTTATTCCCTAACCCGTCTTCTAATACAATGGGGATGTTTGAATAGTTGATTTTTTATGTCTGAAGTTTGTTCCTTTGCCGTGATGATTCGATGCAGTGTTACTGTTTTGTTTGTGATATGGCTGCCCCTTGCAAATCCTGGTTCGGAGCGACGGGCCACTGCCATGCCATTGACGACAAACCTTGGAAGTCGCTGAGGAAAGCGCGGAGGAATCTGAACAAGTGAAGGGAACTGCTTTTTGTATTGGTGATCATTGTTTTGACCCTCTTCCCCCCTCTCCTTTTGATGAGTGTGTGTGAGTGCTCAAGAAATGTGTAACTTTTAATTTTCTGCGAGGCAGGTATGAAGGGTAATTTTCTCTGTCCTAATGGTGTATTATTATTATTTATTATTGTTATTTTTTTTTTGGTAGTACTTGAGGGTTTTCAGCTAATGAATTTTTACCCAAAAAAAAAAAAAGAAAAAATTTAAATTTTATCAATTTCTCCAACTTTCTTACCTTTCTCAACAAAACACATTTTCAATTTTTACTAATTTTCTGTAATTTATATAATTTTTTTACCAAACCTCAAACTAAAAACTAACATGACACATGTTACATTTTAGGGTCCGATTGGATGGTGTTAAAATTTCAAGGGGAATAAGTTTTAGAGGAGGTATAAGATAAGAGGGGGACATTATTTTTAGAGGGTTGACCCACATTGATGTGATGTTTATGGAAGGAGATAACTTTTGAACTTAGTTTGGATATTTTATAAATAAGAAGAGGTAAATAATAGAAAAAATAGTCAAATGACTCTTTTGTCCTTGTGGTGTCTCAAAACTTAGTTACTCATTAAATTAAACTTTAGTTATCCTAAACTTAATTATATGTTTATATTAATTATATAATGTGAAAATCAACTAGTACAAATTAAATTTAGACAAATTAATTATAAATAAATTATGTTATTAATAAATTAAACTTTATAAAATATATAAATTAGTTTCGTAGACAATAACATTCCAATTTATCCGAAACTTCCTTAGTCGCTTATTTTTTTCTCCTTATTTAAAAAATATTAATATATGTGTAATTTTATATAAATTTGCTAAAAAATAATATTATTATATTTGCTAAAAACTAATATTATTATCTTAAAATCACATCACTTCCAATTTGAAAAAAATATAATTTTTTAATCACACGACTCCCTATTTAGAAAAAAAAATTATATTTTTTTATTTTTATTAATATAATTTTTTAATACATTTTTACATTAAAAAAAGAATTTATTTCTAATATAAAATACATTTTGTAGGTGAGAAGGGGGATGAGAAGGGGTATAATGGTCCAATTTAATCCATATAAGGGGGATAATTTTTGGAGAGTTCAAACCTTTTTCAAAAATAATACACTTTCTTCCAAGATTAATAAGGGGGGATAATTTTTAAAGGAGAGAAATTTTACTTCCCAAACCAAGTAAAAAATATCACATCAAAACTTATAAAGGTGTATTATTTATGGAATCCCTTATTTGTTGCATCCAATCGGTCCCTTAATGCAAAATTACGTTTTTTTTTAGTGCCAAACAGGCTGTAGGTACCATTTGCCAAAAAAAAGTTAGCTTTTTTCCTTTGTACCCTACATGAATTTTTTATATTAATATTTTATTTTTATAAATATGTTTATATAAATATGAATAATATATTTAAAAATTAACAAAAAAAAATGAAGTTTTAATTTTGATTAAAAAATAAAAATAAAACAAAAAGGCCGATTTTTTTTTCTTCCCAAACGGTCCCAAGGTACACAACTCTTCTATTTTGTCTGGTCCAACAGTGCATACCTTATGCTAGTGAGTTTTGCCGTCCAGCTCCTATCCATCAGTTTTTGAAAGCTTGTTGAAGAGAGCTTGAACGATGAATGGAAGCGTCCGAAGCTAACTAAGGGTGCGTTAGCTGAAAAACGTTGAAAAAATTAAATAATTTTTAAAAATTATTTATTTTTTATTTTAATATATGAATTACGAATTCATAAATTATCTCAAATTATTTTATTTTTTATCATTCCAAATACCCTCTAACAATGCACATCAAAATGTTCATCATTTTGAGTTAGGAACAGTTTTTTTTATTATTTATTTATTTTTTTCATATTTTATCTGTATATCGGACACGAATTCAAATGTATTTGTTATTCCCTTCGTAAATTGTTAACCGGTTTAGCTCGTATTTGGCAAGATGCAAAGTTCACGATGCAGTGACCTCCATTAGAAGCTTTTAGGCTGTGTTTGTTTGAGAGATTGGATGATAATGATAAGTAATACCGTGGGTGACCTCCACTAGAAACTTTTAGGCTGTGTTTGTTTGAGAGATTTGATGATAAGGATAAGTCGTGGGGTTCACAGATGAGATTGGATAAAAGTTGAGATTAATTTTTTATGTGAGATTATTTTTTGGTGTTTGGTTAGTGATATATAAAGTGGGATAAAAAATATGATTTGGTATGTGATGTGATAAAAAATAATTTTTGACATTTAGATCTTGACGAAAAATAAATCTGAAAATGAGGTATTAATAATACCACATACTCCCGGGGATAACTCATCCGGTGAAAGGCCAGATTGAACATCAAATTCGTGGGCTTCACAGATTCATTGTCTGGAGCCAAAAAACGCAGCAAACATTACATTCGGGTGGGACCCACATATAAGCAATCCAATCCAACGTTTACATCCGAAAAACAAATGAGGCCTTAATGTTTGTTTCAATGCAAACCCATTTTATACTAAGTTTTGAAATGTAAGTAAAATATTTTACATTGAAATAGGTAAATTTTGATTAACAATCAATAATTTACATTATTTTTGTTATTTAAGAGTGTTCATTGTGTAAAAATTTTATTTTAGCCTTGGTTTTAACAGATTATTGTTAGACACTTGTATTTGTGGATATTGTGTGCTTTCGGGTCCTAAAACATGATAATTAAAATTTCAAAATATCAATGAATGCAAGAGAGTATAGTCCAGAGGGAAAAAAAGTTAGCCGAGTGAAACAACCTTTCAAGTTAGAACATAGGAATTGAAGATCGAATAATAGCAAAAACCAAACTTGTGTTGGGACAAAATATGAGCTTTCTAATTTTTTTTTTTTTTGTAATTTTATCAGGGGCTTATAAATAGGCACTTTAAAATTAATATGTAGGGAAAAAAGATTTCATATAACATAAAGAGTAATCTAAACTTTCATAGTTAGGATTCCTCATTTTTTTATCATGATTTTGTGTAATCTTAAGCCATGAAGGTCTTTTCTCTTGATTAAATGTTTGAGTAGTTTAAATCGGTGATTACTAATGATGATTAATTGTTAATAAATTTGATTTTGATACAATTAATTTGTTCTTTGTTAAATTTGATTTTGATACAATTAATTTGTTCTTTGTTATTCATATAATTGTTATCCTTTAATTTCTTGCCTAAACTTGTTGTATTTTATTGTTTTTAAACTTTCAAAATTAAATTCTCTGATTCTAATTCACTGACCGTGAATTGGAGTTGAGTTATTTTTTTTAAAAAATTAGAGTTGATTTATCTTAATTTCTACGTTACAAATAAAATGTTGAATAATCGTTCGATGAAATGCATAGATCACATTTCCCTTGTCACAATCCATTTCTTTTTATGACTTTGAATTTAGATTAATTAAAAAATCATTCAAAGTCCATTTTATATATTAAATTTCAATCCCAATTGACTATAACTTGAATAGTCCAACAGCATAGGCAAAGATTGTTTGAGTTACTACAAGATTTTTCCCTAATCTAATTTAATGGGTTAGAATTTACTTCTTTAGGGGTCGTTTGGTAACGCTGTCGTTTTCTTGTTTATATTTACTGTTTATGTTTTTTGTTTTTTGTTTTCTGCTATCATTTTTTTTTCTGAAATGAAAACTAAAACTGCGTTTGAAAATACAATTTTATTTATAATTATTAATTTTTTTTATTTTCGTTAAATATTTAATTTTATTAGTTTTTTTAAAAATTAATTGAATTTAATAAATATATTTTACATTAATTTAATTTAATTATATTATTTATTAAAAACAATTGAATAAAATATAAATATTATATCATTTAATCCAATAAATATGAAATATATTAATTATAATTTAATTATATTATTTACTAAAAATAATTGAATAAAATATATTTCATAATAATTTAAATAATTTAATTATGATATTTATTAAATATAATTTAATAAAATATAATTCATATTAAATAAATTCATTAAATTAAATTAATTAAATTATGATATTTATTAAAACTAATTTAATAAAATATATTTAATATTATGTAAATTAATTATTTAAAATTAATTACTAAATTAAATTATTAAATTATAATATTTATTAAAAATAATTTAATACAATATATTTATATTAATTAAATGATTTATTAAATTAAATTAATATATTTTACTTTATTATTTATTAAAAATAATTTAATAATAAATATTTCTCATTAATTAAATTAACTAATTTAATTATTTATTAGAAATTAATTAATAATAGATATTACATATTAATTTAATTAATTTAATATAATTATATTATTTATTAAAAATAATTTTAGTTTAATAAAATATTTGAATAAAATAATTTATTTTAATATGATGTAACAAAAATAGATAAAGCATTAGAATTGACAAAAAGTTTGCAACAAAAATAAATAGAGTGAAAATATATTTTTTCTATTAAAGTTTTTTTGTTTAAATTTTCATTTTTAAAAAAATAAAAAAACGTAAACAAATTTAACAAATATGTTTCTATTGTCAGTTTACAAAATTTTAAAAATATAAAAAAAATTAAAAAATAAACCTTACCAAACGGGCCTTTATAAGAGATTATAGATTTCACTTTTCTTTTTATACTAATTAAAACTTTAAATTGATAATCTTTTTAAATATTAAAAAAAAAAATCTCCATTGATATGCTATCCCGAACGTAGGATTGTTTTAACTACGGGAAAGTCAATATTTTTAATTTTTTTACCCGCCCCATTGTGATTGAATGAATTGAATCGGGTCCCCACATGATTAGCATCCCCGTACCGTACAACAAAACTAAAGGCTACAAGTGTTTAGGCCCACTCAATCAGAATTTGGCCGTAACATTTCGGCCCATGGTAAGAGGAACCCTAGCTCTGGAATAAAACCCACTCCCTCCACGTTGCCCAGCGAAGTTTATCCTCTGCGCTGCCGAAGACGCTATCTCTTGAATTTCCCCTATAATCTGTGTATATTTGTTCGTCAGCCATGCCGGGTCCTGTCGTCGAAGAGCTTGAAACTCAGAAGAAGCTTGAGGTACACACTCACACTCTCTCTCTATCTCTCTCCCTGCTTGTTTTGTGCTTTTCGGCAAATCATCGAGTTCTTTATTGTCTTTCACTCATGAGGGTTTTGTCGGTTCATTTTCTTTTCATACATTTATGTGTGTATGTACTGATGATTGTGATTATTAGAGCGATGAGCCGGTTATTGAGGACGTGAAAGAAGAAGATGAGCACGAAGATGACGCCGAAGACTCTGACGACGACGACGATGACAGGGAAGATGGTGCTCAAGGTAATCGTATTCTCTTTTCCTTCACTTTACATATCGCTTACACACACAGACACAGACACACACATATGCATGTGTGTATCGCTTGGTTTTATGTCATGGTTTGGCTCAGTCTATCTTACCATTGTTTTTAGTTGTAACTGGTAGTGGATCAGGATGTGGGAACATTATATTAATTTGGGCTATTCTTATTCAATTGAACATCTTTTTTTTTTTTTTTTGCCCGGAATGGTTTACTTGAATGTGCTTCGATTTTCAGCCTCCTATGATCTTAAGAACATATTTTATTGGTGCCCACAACTCAATGAATGCAGTTGTTTGGAGAACCACTTGCAAAATCACCATTGTTTTCCCTTATATGTATGTATTTTCTTATGAGATGTTGTCAGTGTTTTAGTTTTTTGTTTCATTGGGTAAATTTTATTATTGCTTAGTTGCTCTAATATTTCGAACAGAATTGAGGTGAAGCAATACATTATAGTAATGTGTCTAAAACTAAGGGTTATTTACGTCCTATGGATGTGCAGTTGGGGCAACTTACCTCTGCAGCAATGTATTCTATACCTGCCATTATATTTTTAACTTGATATCAATGAAGATGTCAGTTTTTTCAGTATCACACAGTAGATGCTAGAACCTTTGTGCTATCTTCTTTGGGTAACTCAAAGACCTTTTTTTGCTCATCAATATGTATGGCTTATGATTTCCAGGGCACCCACATGTTCAGCATTTAGTCATAAAAGAAGCAATGTAGATATCAACTCCACCTTTGGTTTTTTTTTTTAATAATTTCCTAGTTGATACACTTTGTTCAGCTATTAGCCTTGGGCCTAGAACTGCTTTTTGCATCTGTTTTATGTGGGGTTATGTCGGCCCCCCCGGGGGGGATTATGATGAATATTTCCTCTGTTCTCTGTTAAATTCTATTGATTGGAAATGAGGTGCAGGTACTGAAAGTTCAAAGCAGAGCAGAAGTGAGAAGAAAAGTCGCAAGGCGATGATGAAGCTTGGCATGAAACCTATCACAGGTGTTAGCAGGGTCACCGTCAAGAGAACCAAAAATGTTAGTGTTTGTCTTTACTTGATGGAGTTTTGATATGTTTTGTTGCAAATGAACTTCCACTAATTACTATGTGTTTCAGATATTATTTTTTATCTCAAAACCTGACGTGTTCAAAAGTCCGAATTCGGAGACCTATGTCATTTTTGGAGAAGCAAAGATTGAGGACTTAAGCTCTCAGCTGCAGACGCAGGCTGCCCAACAGTTTAGGATGCCAGACATGGGGTCTGTTATGGCAAAGTCAGATTCTGCTGCTGCTGCTGCTGCTGCTGAAGCACCACCAGATGAAGAGGAGGAGGAGATCGATGAGACTGGCGTGGAGCCCCGGGATATTGATTTGGTGATGACACAGGCAGGAGTATCGAGGAGCAAAGCTGTCAAGGCTCTCAAGACTCACAATGGAGACATAGTTAGTGCCATCATGGAGCTCACCACCTAGGTAGGCTGTATGGTCAACCTTGGTGTTGCCCTCTGATTGTAGGTTTCCTGAATTGGTGCCCTATCAGAGGGAAGAATTTTTGTCAAAAATTGATGGTTTCATTTTTTTTTTCTGGCTAAATGTTGTTGGACCATTTGTTGGGCTTTAAACATTCGGTGATAAAGAATGCTTTATTTGGGTATGGATAACAAATTCTTTCTTACTAGTTTAAACCATTGATTGTGAGTTCCCATGTTTTTAGGATCCTTGATTGGTTAGTTACCACATTTGAGTAGCTAGGCAGTGGAAACCAACTTGCTTCTAGAGACTGATTTCACCTAAAGAATTACAACTTTTTTGACAGAATTTTGTAGCCCTTTCTGGGTCCGTGCTCAGTTGCTTTTGATGCCTGGAGGCGTTGAGTTGCAAATGTTGTAATTTGATGGAGAGTGATGCTTATTTCTCTCTCTCTCTCATTCTGTATTCTTTAATTCATTTTGGGTTTCTGTTTTTTAATTTGCTTATCACCTGCCTTAAAAGCTCATCAATTTCTTGTGCATGATGGAATTTAAGGTGGTTATTATAATATCTTTTGAAATAATAAATTAAATTTAAGTAGTTAAGGAGAATTTAGGGATTTCAAGGTTGTCCATTTATTTGGGAGGCTTACAAATCTCAGCATGGTAAAAAAAGCAGTAGTGTAGTATTTATTTGCTGTTGTGTTTTGTGCTTGGGTAACTTCTTCCTCTTTTTCTTGTTTTTATATCCCTTTATATTTTTCGGTCTCAGAGTTTGAGGATGGGGGAAGAAAATTTTCTTTGTTTCAATTTAGACTTCTTTGGGATTATATGGTTATTTTCATTAACGAGTTCATTATTCTTTCTTGCTTGTATTATTCTGCAAATTGGAGCATAGTTGACAAAATCATAGCAATAATTAGGAGGAGGATAAGTAGCCTGTGCCTTTAAGACTATCTCCCCCCCCCTCTCCCCCCCTCCTTCTTAGTTGATCTGCCTACAATTTGTTCGAATCTCTCCAGCATTACCAGTTAAAACACCAATTTTACCCATCTTCACCATTGCATCCGCAAATTTGCTTCTCCAAAGCATGGGATTCACAGCATTTTGACTAACTTGGTTTGATGTTGCTGAGTTTGTTAGGAGGGTCTGGTCTGACGTGAATAACCCTCTGTTAGCTAGAACATCCTTGTAGTAGGCTACATCCATGATGGTTGGGCTTGATGGGTTCATTGGGACAACCACTGTAGGATCTTTGCTGTCTTGTGGGCACTGCTGCCTCAGCTGGCTCGCGTAGGAGGGATCTAGACTTGGATCCTGACTGCTTGTTGCACTGAAATTGTTCAACCTGCTGCTGAAAGATGTGCAGTGAGAACGACCAATAGTATGTGCTCCTGTTCAGGAAAGAGCGATAGTTTGGAAAGTTAGCATAGTTTTACTTGTTATTTCATTCAACTCTTGTGTGATGATTTTTGTGACGAACAGAAAAAGTCATCACACAATTTAAACTAATCTAACTTCTATTCAAACTCTTGGAAGTTAGCTTGTTTCACGTCACTGTAGCAAGAGTGATGTGATTAGGTGTGTAGATAAAATGCTTGAAAAGGTGTGTAGGTAAAATGCTTGAAAAAGTTACCACTGAAAAACATTGAAATGCTTGCTTTTTCTGTGGGGATTTGAGTTGCTTACCAGAGAGTGTTACCATTTCTTCTTGATTGAGCCCTTTGTTCGCAAAGGATTGGGTGAGTTGGTTGATGTTGAAGGAAGGAGGTGGAAGGTTTGATGATACCTCTGAAGCTAATGAAACTTTGCCATCTCTTCTACCGGCAGGAACATCATAGCCAAGTCCTCCACTCTACGAAGAACATAGAAAAAGAGTCAATTGAAGTCAACAGGAACATCATAGCCAAGTCCTCCACTCTACGAAGAACATAGAAAAAGAGTCAATTGAAGTCAACGAAACCTTTATTGGAAATAAGAGGATAGGTAGTTGTTAGTTCTTACTATTTCAATGCTATCTCTTGCAGCAAATGCAACTATATCTGCGCAAGAGACTTTTCCTGGACAGATTTTCTCGAGTCTAGCCTTGGCGTTGTCAATGATTTGAAACCCTCTAAGGCTACAATTGTTGGCCGGAGCATCTTTCTCTGCCTTGTTTGAAGGAGTTGAATCTACGAGAACAGATGCATCACAACCCTGGAGAGAATCGCCAAGAGATGGGTCATTATGAAAAGTGCAGAAAATATATATATGTATATATATAAATCTACAAGAAGTTAAAAAATTGTGGCCTATATTTGTTTTTTTTTAATAAATTCTGAATATATATTAAAAACAAAATTTATTAAGTGATAAGAATTTAGAAGAATTCTAAAGATTGGGACTTTTGTGGGATAAGAAGAGCAAAGGTACCACCCGTTAATGTTAGCGAAATATTAGGGAATTAATTATTTTCAATAAATTCTAATTGATTTAAAATATAAATTAAAAATAAAATTCATTAAATGATAAACATATAGAATAATTCTAAAAATTGTGGCCTATATTTGTGGGGCTTAGACATTAGCCTTAGTTGCATAGTGCATCACATGACTTCATCGTTTTAGTTAATCAAATTATTCATGAGCTGAACTTTAGCCAAGTTATTCTTTTTTGAGTTGAAACTGAACTTATACAAAAAGTTAAAGTTAAGCTCGAGCCTAATATTATTTTTTCAAGTTGAAGTCAAATAATTGAACTTTAGCCAAGTTATTCTTTTTGAGTTGAAGCTGAACTTATACAAAAAGTTGAAGTTAAGCTCGGGCCTAATATTATTTGTTCAAGTTGAGGTCAAATAATTTAAATTTCGATTTAATTTCACCCACAAAATCTAAAAAAGGGTAATACATTGCACCCTTCAGAATCTGAACCTTCTCTCCCTTTCTCAGGAGTAAGGGGAAAAAAATGAATAAATAAATAAAGGGGAAAAAAAAAAAAGTGAGGTGACTTGTGGGATTTACTCACCCTAACAAAACAGTCGTGAAAGTGCAATCTGAGTAGACCAGCAGCCATTCCCTTATCACCAATGAACCCTTTCTTAACCTCTTCTTTGACAATGGACTCAGCTAAGCCACATGAACTTGCATAAAACCCCACTTGAAGCTGAGCTTCCAACTGAATCCATTGGCATAAAACCACGACGAAAGCTATGCACCCACAGCTCAACTTCTTTAGACTCATTGTTTTCTCTCTCTCTCTCTCTCTCTTTTGCAAGCTAGCTTTGCTTGAAGAGTTACAACACTGTTATACCTATATATACATACATACACACACAGTGGATGGACACTTGATTGATTGATCAATACTCCGCCCTTTTTCGAGTATTATAATCGATTAGTGCCAGGCGGGGAAGCATTAGGCGCTAATCACTTAACTTAATCATCGGAAGTTCACAATTATTTTGAGCAGGTAGAAGAACAGACGACTGAATTGGCTTAAAGTCTGCCGCATGCATACGATTATTGTATTATTATTATTAATTATTATTCCAAACGCGGCTTAGTGCCAGAAATCAAATTAGGTCGATTTCAGTGCATGGAAATGCTAGTGTGTGTGTGTGTATATATATATATATATATATAGAAGTTAGAGATGGGTGTTGACTTTAGTGCATGAAAATCCACAAGTATAGTAGTTAGAATATGAAGGTCAGGATAGTGGTCAGAGATGGATGCTTGCTGATTAGTTTATCCGTGTCGGATGGGTTACATTACCCGCAACTGAAGTGGCTGGATTGAAAATCGTTCCCCTTTCTCTCATAACACACTGCAACGCGAGGGAGAGGTGTGAATATTATAATCCCACCTAAGATTGGATTTGGATCAAAATATTGTTAAAAAGGACAGGAATTCAAAATTATTCACCATCATATTAGGGGTGTGTTCGGAGTAACAAAAAATGAGATAAAGTGAGATAATTTGTGAATTCGTAATTCATGCAGTGAGATAAAAAGTGAATAACTATTAGAAATTTTTAAAAATTTTTCAGAATTTTTCAATAATTTTTAACAAATCAATGCACTCTTGATTTGTAATGTGTCGATGGAAACAAATGAGAAAAATTGCATGAAATTTAAGAAATTAGAAATTTGATTTATTTAATGAATGTTTAATATTTTCTAATTCATTCAAATAAAAGTATACATTTGAGATTTCATATTTTCCCTCCCCTTTCCTTCCCCTTTTTTCCGCCAAATTCTCAATTCAAACACATCTTAGAAGTTCCTGCATCAACTTTCTAAGCATTTTCTTTCTTTGAAGTAGAGAGAAAAAAAAATGAACAATAAGCTCACATTGACAACTTAACTCTTATCTTGACTTTCCAAAAGCAGGAAGCCAATGTAACATTTTCTCTACTTCAGGGCTACGTTTGAACCGAGGATTATCGAGGAAAAATGAAATACATAAGAATTCAAAATTCTTCTCTTGTTTAGCTTTCAAGGAAAAATAAAAGAAAAAATATACCACATTTGAAAAATTAAAAAATTAATTTATTAATGAACACTATTTATTTTATTATATTTTTTATTTAACGAAATATGAATATATATTTGAGATTTATATTTCCTTCATATTTTTTTCCCATATTTTTCTTTTTCATTTCCCATTCTTTCCCTAACTTAAATTCTCACTCCAAACACACCTTAAAGAATTATTTAGAAAAACTATTATAAGATATATTCACGTTAGACAGAGAACCTCAAAAATTAGTTTTTACGACGTTCTAGAGAGCATGACAAAAGTAGCTCACCTAATCAAATAACATAATAATCATGATCAACAACTCCGGATGGCATCCCCCGCCCACAGTGGCCGAACTTGTGGAATCAAGCCAGTTCCCACACACTACTTTTTTGCTTGTTCTTAATTTTTGCATTAGGTATCAAAATAAAGCTAACGAGTGACAAATAATTCGCTGACTTTGTATAGAATAGGACTCTTCCTTTTTTTTTTTTTTTTGGTTGTGAACATTTAGGGTATATAGACGAGGTTACGTGCACTTCAACTAATTCCTGAGATTTTAGAATTAATGATCGGCTAAACTCTGTAGTAATCCTGCACAGGCACAAACTAGTGATCATTCAAAAAAAGTACAGCGATGACAACAACAAAAGGAGAACCAAGATAATACCCAAGGGAATTCAGGTTTTGAAAATTCAAAACATGATGGTCAAAAAGCTTTTTACAAGTCCGGAAAAAATCCCTTCTCCCAATACCAAAAGTATACATTTTGTCACCGGAAACTGTTGAGAAACCGAAAGAGATTATTTACCTTCATATACCAAAAACTTGGGCCCCATCAGCAGCCGTGACATGCAAATTCATCCTTCAGAACATGTTCCCAACCTGATGAAGACCAACCTGAAGGAAGAAGAATTCCCAGCTCATTATTCCTGGTAGTTCGGATCACCTGATCATCTAAAGCACATACATCAAGACCTTTTGCAGTTTCATCTTTAGAACCACCTACAGCCGAGCCAAATTTGGCTTCTTTACCATTGACAACGAAAAAATCTGTGTTTTAAATCCATCACCAACGCCCGAACCTCCATCCTTGTATTGGTTTCCAACAGATGGCCAATGGTTTCTTTTAGCTGCCAATCCAGCATTAAAAGCCATTTCCACTAGTTCTGTACTAGCAGAATTCGAGCTCTGATCCCAGCATTTGAGGACATGGAATCCGGCCTCAACATCATCAACAATCTTGGTTGCACTTGATATAAGGGAATCCTGAATGAAGTTATCTGAAATGGGGCTATCTTTATCCTCAGGTGTCACTTTACTAGTTATGTTTGGATCAGGAGGCCCCTTGGAGCTCACAAACTTCTCGACAGCCATGGTAGTATCTTTCACATCTAAGACGACAGAAATAAGCTACTTTTTGAATGAAAGAAATGAAAATTAGAAAATGCAAGAGGGGACAGAAGCTGGTTTGGAGGTATTTTAACCTTTTGAATTGTGTGACTTGCATTTCTCCATCTCAATCTTCATCCGATTGAAGCGAGCCCTATAATTCATGGAACATAAGGAAGCCTCAGCCTCCAGCCACAGATTCTTATACAATAGAGTTCTGAATGCATTTCTTCCTCATCTTTACAATCCCCCTCGAGGATCTTTTTATGGCCTGCATACCGTATACAACACCTAAGAAGAGGTTTTCTAGTTCCATAAAATCTTTAAGAAAAATCAACATTTTTCAATTAAAATGAAATAACAAATCTTTATGATTCAGCTTCAGCTGGATTGTTTTCTAGCCTTGTAGAACATTAAGATGAAGTTAACAAATTATCGTGTACCTGAACCATGTTATTGTCTTACAAATTATCGTGTACCTGAACCATGTTATTGTCTTTCACAATAGCGTCATCGTCACTGAAAAAAATAAAATCTGCTGGAAATTTCTCAATGTAATTACTGGAAAGATTGCTGTTCCTCTTTCTCTCATGTATTGAGTGATGATCAAACCAACCATAAGGACTAGAATATGCTTCCTTTGTCACTCGATGCCTACCTGCAATGACACCCTGGAGAAGACCCTGTTTAGCTTAATTATAGAAGTTACAAAATATATTCCAATAATTCAAATATATCAAACCTAATTCATCTGTAGTTTGTGGCCATCCGTGCACGTAAATCTCAATATTAAACCGACAAAGTGAAAATATATATATATATATATATATATATGTTTGTCCATGTATATGATTCTGTGGGACAATGGATGAAGCTTTGTGAATCGCTCATAATAGTTGCACCTTGCTTAAGGGAGAACAGAGGTCATCCTCTCATAATAAATGTAAATGACTACTTGCCAAGCAAGCAAACAAATAAAATGGTCATATGAATGGGAAGTCAAGGAGTTTGCCAATCTTACAATCAATTCCACCAAACCATGAAAACCTTGGGGTTGCAAACCCGAAACATTATAACATAGTTGAGTCTCATCAAAGCATCCAAGCAGAATTTGAGGGTATAAGTTGTTTTCTTTTCTCTCTCTTTCTTCTTCCTTTTTTTTTTTTTTTTTGTTTTTTTTTTTTTGGGGAAGGGGTGAGGCAGAAAAAGTTAAAAAACATACCTTATGAAGATAAGGTACTTTCTACATTCATGAGAAGTTCCTTGTGGACAAAACACTGATTCTCGTGTTGCTGTCACTGACTTTGTGGGATCAATCTTCTTTGACACATATGCATCAAGATTATTGATGCAAGCTTAAGGGCCTTTTGATCTTCCTCCGATATTGCAGAAAAATCATTTGAAAAATGTGATAGAAGCAGTTCTGAAGGTTATATATTGTATTGACCAGCATCCCAACATCCATTTTTGGAGTTGATCCTGTTCATCCAGTTTAGGCAGCTTATGGACATCTTCTGCAGGCAAATATGAACTACATTCTACACCACGGAACAACAAAGAATCATGTTCAGAGGTATCAACCGTATCATTAACATTCAGCCCTGTGTCCGCAAGACCACAACATAATTTGAACTCTCTTCCAGGTATAAACTCATCCTTATCAATTCCCGGTTGTTTGGTGTAACTAGACTTCAAATCAGGGTCGCTTTTTGAGTCATTTGCAGCATCATATTCTTTTCCTTGGTTTGTCAACGCCATCAGAGAACTGAACTCCAATGCTGCTAGAAACAATTGGATCCTGCCTTCACAGCATCACCTGAACCATTCTTCCTGGCCGGGCAATGAGTGTTTGAGAAGTCTCTCGGGACAGAGCAATGAACCAAGTTCCACATAGCCATTCTCCTGGTACAAATTGTTTTCACATGGACTTTGACAGGAAACTTTTGCAGTATCATCAGAAGAGGAAGGGATAATTTGAGTCTGTTGAAGGTTCAAACCACCGCATGCTTCTAATTTCTTCACAATATGCTCCGGACCTGTAGCTTCAGGAAATTCAAATGGAGAAAAACGAGAAACTGAAGCACCTTTCCAGCAGGGTGAATCCACAGCAAGATTATAATGATCTAAACTCTCTGAAGAATCTTCAAGTGAAATAAAGCCTTTGCATTATCAAGTGCCACAGTAAAGCCATCGGGGACTTTTTATCAGGGTGTTGAACTTCCACTCCTCCTTTCAGCATATGATCCAACACATCCTCTTTCATAGACTTTTTGACAGCTCTTCTTTCCAGTGGAGGGTAGTACGACAACAAAGTGGTCACTCCTTTCTACACATAAGTTGGTTGGCTAGTATCCACGCAACCTTCTTGCCACAACTCAGTGACAAGGTGAGGCTCCTTTTTATCAGATGCATAATGGAAACCAGAATCCTTGTTGTTAGCACCAGCAACAACGCCAATAGATTTCACATCTTCAGATGAAACTGTATCTGGCACTGTAGAAGTAGCGGGAATGGATGGTGGTCTGATGACAATGGCACGAGAAGATTTCTTCACTGATATGCAATTGTCCATGCAAGAGTCAAGTGGGTTGGAATGACTTATCATATGATGCAGTGTATGGCTTTTGATGATTCCAGAAATTTGTGACGGATTCTAAAGCCGGCACCTGCACCTGCGAATCCTGAGTGTTGAGTTTCCCGAGATTAGTGTTCTCGAGGATTCACCAACGTGAATCTGGGATCTTGCAATGAAGGGGACTTATTACTTGGAGACACAATTTGGTTTTCTATTCCCAAAAATACCAACACATTTTGGATGTGAAACTGCAGAACTTTCTTCACATTTTGTCGAGCTTCCAGCTGTACGAACCCCTGCATAGAACATAACAGTTAAGAACATGGGCATCAATAACTTGTATACCATGTTGGTTATTTGAAAAAGAATAAATAAATAATAAATAAATCGTTCGACATATGGGAACGTGGCCCTAACTATCATGAGGAATCATACATGTATTTGTCATAAAATTATATGGATATTTATTTTCCAATTATTAGAATATTTGTAAGTGTCAAACATATATCCACAAGTTTCTGAAGAGTGTAACAAAAAGGATATGTGACTCCTATGCGGAGGCGTTTGTACTTCTTCAAGAAAACCATAACCAAACAATAGGTAAAGAGAAAGATGGGACGACGAGATTTCTCGTTGTGTTAACCAACTTGTAAACTTGCTCATGAGAATGGAAAGTAGACAAAATTCCAGCCAATGACAAATAGGATAGGCAATGCTATTTTCAAATAAACCAACCAATAAGGTCCTTCTCTATTGTGCGATAGAAATACTAAAGGCATTATAAAATAGCACTCTTAATAAAGTAGGGTATGGGCAAGTAGGTAAAGAACTGTATCCTAAATCATGAATCATTGATCAAGAACTGAAAAATAAATGTTACACACACTGAACTAACCTCCAAAATGTAAGTCCCACCAAAAAGACCAACCAGGTCATATAAAGTGCTAACAATAGAATTACGAAATTCTGTTAAATCATAACCAAATCAGGAAAGTTGTGATCTAAATACCACAAAAATGATGTCCAGTATAATAGTCAAAACTCAACGTAGAAAATATAAATAGTGATACCTTGTTTCATATAATTCTTGTAAACACGTGAACCGTCAATATTTGTCTCCTCCAAGCAGGAACTCCCATCATCCTCTACCCTTTACCCCGAACCCCAGCAGCCAATCTGTTCCAAGCGCTACCCCACTGTGTGTGTATTCCAAACCAGACAAGCTTTGAGTGTAATCAACTTGGGAGGATCCATCCAAGGGGAAAACACCGGAAGCAGACAACAAATCATAACCAGGTTCATTAAGGGTCACCAAAGGGATATCATCATCATCAACCACAGGGGAAACAAACGCCTGGTAATATGGTTTGGATTCATTGGGATTTATCGGTACATCACCCGAGTACTGCAGAAAGCTGAATGAATCAGTTGGAGAGCTAACATTAGGGTTTACTAGAGGCATCTGGGTACTAGTTGCACTGACAGAGTGTGAGCCCAAGAGATCGATAATCATTGGTCCGAACGAATCATATTCCGAGTCAAGATTGGCAGATAAATCAGGCCTAGAAGCTGACGAGTGTGAACACTGCCAATTCTGGAAGAAAGAGTGAAATGGCCCAGCATAAGGCGGTTCAGTGAAATGAGATAGTGGGTTCGAATTGGAGCGATCGACGGTAAAAGGAACAGCTAAAGCTGACAAATTGGAGGACGCCGACGACGACGACGAACCTCCATTACCCAAGACCCAAAACTCATTGCTTCTCGTGTGTAGAAGATGACAAAGAGTCAACTGGTCAAAACCCACAAAATTTTGTAACAGAACAAGGGTTAATAGTGACGACGATCAAGAACAAGATATCAAACAAGTTGAGGTGAAAGAAACGATCAGTAATAAACACTACGATTAAACAAATCAACGTGCGATCTCAACAACGATATATATGAACAGCACACCATAACAGCAAAGGTCATAAAAAGAAATTGAAGATATTTCGTGGAAAACGCTTACCAGTGAAGCCAACGAACCCGAATAGGCGCCAAAAGGCGAGCAGAGCCTTCTTGTCTCACCGCCCGTGGACTCCCAAGGGGAAAGACGGTAAGTGGCGGACCCAGAGATTTAGTGTAGGCGTTAATTATAAATAAGATTTTAAATTTTAAATATATGTATAAAATTTAAATAAAATATAAAATATATATATTAATATTAAATATTATTTATAAAAAATATAAGAGTAAATACTTTATATTCTTGGTTCAATAATAATAATAATATAATAATAAAAAGAAGACGGTAAGAAAAAGAAAATATAAAATGTCAATAATAATAAATAATAATAAAAGAGATGGTGAAAAAAAAAAAAATAAAAATAAAAAATTGATAGGAAGAAAAAAATAAATTTAACCAGGGATAGAGAGTCTCGAACGCTCACCAATTAAATCAATAGGCGTCAATTGCCTGCATTCTTGTCACCTACATCATCAGTCAAAATGATGTCAAAAACATATATTTTATTAATTACTTAAAACTCAGTGTAAGAAATCACCTACATTCGGCGCAACATGCATTCCGCCTCCGAAGACAGTTGAATGACTCGGCGAATTAGTTTTCTTTCGGCGAATCGGCAGCTGTTAGATTTTGGAAAATTGCATAGCCACCCCCTTTTTATTTAGTAATTGTATTTAGGTCACGGATAATTCTCCTTAGCCCACTGAAAAATATAAAAAAAATTAATGACAAAAATAGCCTTTGAGTCCCTTTGATTTGTCCTAGCATTTTATTACTGGCAACGTCGATTTAAATGAGTTTAAGTGATCACAACAAAAATCAAAATATATTCTTAACATTTTATTCATCTCTAGTCAACAGCCTACTCATAATCCGCCCTCAAATTATACATATTTCCCACTCTTCTCAATTAGTGTTAAAATATTTTATTAGGGACAGTTACGGTATTATAATTATTTTTGGTCCTCTTAAAAATAGAACAAATCTCAACAAAAATTTATAATATAATCTAAAATTTAAAATTATTAATTATAAATTTAAAAATAAAAAAATTTATTATATTTTCCACTAAATTTCTAAGAATATTAGGTGTCATTTGATTTGTTTTTCTATTTATGTTTTTTTTTGAACTAATTTTTTATTTTGTCTAATTTTAAAACTAAGGAAAACAGTTCAGAACTCATTTGATTTACTTGTGTTTTAAAATTTATTTTTGAAAATAAAAATATGAGTTTACCCGTAAAATAAAACATGATAAAAAATGTTTTGAAAGTTTTTAATAAAAAAAAAAATCAAAATAAACAAATAGAGGTATTTTTTACTTTCTCATTTTATAGTTTTAACACATAAAATAAAAATAAAAAATAAAAAAATAGATCTAAATGTCACTTTAGTATTGATTTATCCAAAAGTAACATGCTGATATGTGCTATATGGGCCATCATGCTAAGACAGCTGCCAGATATCATTCATTTGGGCACATGTGGGATTTATTAGACACACGATTCATAGGCCCTATGTTTGACATCCCTAACCAAAATAATATAAATCATTATAAATCTCTAAAAATTTATTATACATCTAATTTTTTATTATTATTAATTTTAAAAAATTTCAATATTTCGTTAGAAAAATAAAAAATCTGGAAGTAAGTTAACCGAATGCGTAAATTATTTTTAATAATATTCTTCATGTCGAAAGTGATCAAACGAGTACCATTGTCTCTATTTTATGTGAATTTTTTTGAATCCGTGGGAATAGATTTGAAAAACCGTTCCCACGATTTACTACTATTCAGAAAAAAAAGCACTAATATTAACCTTAAATCATATTTTATCTCAATTTATCTTATTCTTTCTTACTTTAAACGGAGCTTGAGCAATCGTGGTGCTTGTTCTTAACATTCCTCTCCTAGAAGTATTATTTATTTTGGTTAAACCCCCAAAAACACAATATTTAGCTACCATTATTCGTAAAAGCATTTTGAAGTTAAACTAGATCGTGGAACAAACACATTTTTTTTGATTGTTATAAATATTAGTTCACAATTACCATCTAGTGATTGAGAATACTTGATTCCCCCAAACAATAAGAATTGGAAAATAATATAATAATAATAATAATAATAATAATAATAATAAAATAAAAACCCATGTCCACCAGTTTGCTTCAAAGTCAGTTAACTAACCTTCTTAAGGCTTGGCTTCTTGGAATGGAAAATTTGGATACTGGCAGAAGTGGCACTGAACCATATCCATGAACCAGAACCTGAACCTGGCCAGTATTGTGAGGTCCACATGGAATAGGCACGGGCCCACCTGCTTTACGAGGCCCACGTTCCGTCATCAGGTTCCAGAACATGGACTGTTGCTGATAATGAGAGCAAGGATGAGATCACGCCAGATGATCAAATTCAGAAAATCCAACGGCAGTCCCATAATCAGCTCTCAGCAGATGCATATACATGTTTATGTAACACTAAATTCCGGTATTTTTTGGTTGTTTTTTGGGGGGGGGGGGAATTATTTGGTTTTGTTGGATACTGGGTACATTTTGAACCTGCTTTCTTCTTCTTGTTGCTTCCAAGTGGAAGCATCTCCCACCATAAACTATATTTAATTAAGGATGTTTGGAGTGTCAAATAAATAAAAATACATTAAAAGTTGATGTTAATGTGATGTAAAAGTGATATGTGACAAAATTTAATTGAAAGAAATTTAAAAATTTTTTAGTTAATTAAAAAAAAAGAATTTATGACCTACCAAAACAATCCCTTAATTTGTCAGAATCCTAGCCTTCATACCTATGAAAAATTGTCTGTACGTTACAGAGATATCCATTTTGCATATATATATGATCTATATATATATTGCTGACAAAAAATTAAATTCACAGCACCATCTCTTCGTATATATGTGCATACATACAGGTGAACATGTTACAAAATAACAATTCTTTCAGAGATAAATTATATTTATCAGTAATAATTTTATGATTTTGAAAACACTTTTGTTGCAGTAATGTAAGCGAAAATATTATAAGTATTATACAGGCAAGCACCACTATTATCCAATTATCTGATTATATAAGCCTCAAGCATGCCATGTTGTTAAATAAGTAAAGTTGGATTACTGTATAATTCTTTCAAAATTAGCAACATTAATAGCTGTGCACAAAGTTATTACTAGACATAGGAAATGAGTGATTAATGAATTAAATCAGCTTTAAAAATCATTACCCATTAGATAAATTTAGGTCATTATATAAATACTATTGTCACATGTTATTTGTGTCGTAATTAATATTGATAAAAAGAATTATGATAGCAAGCATATTTTAAGTTAAGTTATTGGTTATTCTATCATAATTATTACCAATTTATAGTGTTGAAAATGAGGGGCAACTAATAATGAATCAATCACGTGCCTAAAACGCCTCTAACCCACTAACAACATTTAATACTACAAACATCTGGTCATCATGAACTCATTTTAACTAACCGATTATAGATAATTAAAAATTCTGATATCATATCACAATAATATAGAAGAAGAAAGAATATTAAGGGCTCCGTTTGGAGTAAAAAAAAAATATAAAATAAATTGAGATAAAATGTGATTTTGGGTTAATTTTGGCGTCATTTTTTCTGAAAAGTCACAAATAGTGGGAATGGTTTTTTAAATCCGTTCCCACAGATTCAAAAAAATTCACAAAAAATAACAACAATGGTACTCGTTTTGAAAGTTTTCGACACAAAGAATATGATTGTATAAAAAATTTACATATTCGATTAACATATTTCAGATTTTTTTGTTAGGCGAAATATTGAAAATTTTAAAAATTAGTGATGGTGGGAAATTAGAGATAAAGAAGTTGTTAAAAATTTATAAAATGTTTTGAAGTTTTATCTTATGTCAAACGGGACTTAAAAAGAGACTTTTAGAAAAACTTTTTTACTTTACCCTTCTTTCAACTCAGTACTTAAGAAAATTCTAATCTAAAGCCTAGCATGTACAATATGTCGCATACATATAAGAATAAAAAAAACCCAATAGAATGCCCCACCACAAAACATTATTTTCGAAGTTTCTACTGAATATTCAGCGAGTTCCTTTACACTTGTGCATCTCTTGACTTTTCTTAACAGGTTCCTAAGCGACACCTATATAATTACTGTACCATACCAGTACCTAAGTGCGGCAAAGTATATATAAATTACAATTCTGATATAACCACTTCTAAAAATATATTTCACTAACAAGTATCATATTACAAAAATGCCATGTAAACATCATTTTGACCATAATTTTGATTAAAAAAATTATTGCAGAATATCATTTTCTTAAAGTAGACTAATGCTATTTCGCAAAAATTTAAGCAACGCATTGTTTGGGGAATTTTATCATATTTAATTTTGGCCCTAATCCTATTCTTGGCACTTTTATTAGCCAGCCATACATCGGCAATTGAAAGCATGGATTAGCTGTTCTTGCTGACAGGTTTGCAGGAAATCTTATTACCAAAGAAAAACCATCTAGGGGCAACCATATATATCTATATATATATATATATAGTCCACCAAACCATAACTATCATATAAGCCATAGATTGCCAGAAATTTTGGAATATTTTTTCAGAATATTGGAAAATATCCAAGGAGAGAAGAAAAAAAAAAAAAAAAAAAGAGGTTTTCATATCTCAAAGCTCATTAATGAAGTACAAGGTACAGCAGTACATGAAAAAATAAAAAAATAAAACATAATAATGGGTTAAATAAAAAATGGAACCCATTGATGACCAAGCCAAATGAATGAATAAATAACAAACAAGAAGGTGAAAAGATCAAAAGGAAGAGCTGAGAGATTTAACATTTTTATACAATGAACTGGATTTGTTTCAGAAGTAAACACTGAACGAAGAACAGTCGTGAGCAGCAGTGATGGGTGAGGTCGAGGCAGAACCAAGACTCCTCAGAAAATGAACATTTCTTGGGATTGAAAGTTGCTCCCTCAGCCTTGCCATGGCCGCCCCGTACTCTTCCAAGAGCTCAACCACCATTGTCACCATTATCATCCTCTCTCTCTCTCTCTCTCTCTCTCTCCCCCCCCCCACCCGGTACTAGTTGTTATAAAACTGAACCTGAAAGTGGCTTGTGTGGGTCGATGGAATGAAGAAATATTGAAGGAGGGTTGGAATCAATGAAGCCAATAGTTATAATGCAGCATATGTCCAATAAAATAATATATAGGGATTGACTTGCTTTTCTTCATTCTCCGTCTGGTTTTTAACTTAATGGCATTATAGATATATATATATATATTCATCTATAAGAATAGCATAGTATATAGCAAGCATCTTATTCTATGGTTCTACAAAAAATTACTTGGATATCGCAACTAATTCTGATAATTAAACTCTTTAATTGCTGATAGATTGTACAAGTATGTTTCTGTTAAGAAATAATGTAGTCAAAACTCTTGTTATTATCTTGTTTATTTATTTATTATTTTTTTTACAGGAAAGGAAAAAACAAATTTATGCACAAAACCAACGGTGGCCATAAATTTTTTAAACAATATTATCATTACCTACATCGTTTTGCTAAAGTTTTTATGATATAAGAATATTTTGTAACAATATATATATTACATAATTAATAAAAATGTTATTTCAGAGTAATGGGGTTTTACTACTAATAAAAGGCCTCCTCATAATTATCAGATTAATTTTATATTATAATCGTAACTCATGTTCATTATATGTGTTAGCATATATAATCCACATTGAGTTGGTTATATATGTTAGGAATATAATTAATTGTATATAATAGGAATTAAAATTATTTTCTTGATCCTCTTATTTGTTTTTTCTTATTTTAAGTTTCCTATTTTAGTCTGTAGGTTTATGCCTATATAAGGCTTCAATGTATACTTGCATATACACACAGAATCAAGACATTCTTCTTTTTCCTTCAACCTTTTTCAATTATTTGTCCCTATTCTTTATTTCAACAATACTAAATTTTACAAACTTGAAATGACATAATTTTGGACTGTCCTGAAACGGTGGTTTTTTTTTTTTGGGGGGGGGTTAGAATGTGTATAGATTATTTTCATATGATCCTTCGTCCATTATTGAAGAGAAAAATATCAGATTTTATAACCTTAATTCCGATATTAGTGTGCGTGAATACAAAATTTAAATCTATCCGTGCATGACCAAACACCACATATTATGAAGTATTAACCGTGTATACTCGTTTTTATTTGTTAGTTGGTAGATGCAAATGGATGAAGCCACCTTCAGCTTCCAAAAGAGCTTGGGGTTTTCGCACTGCAACAACCATTTGGGACCCTCTGGGGCTATTTTCTCCCTTCCTAAACTCCCTCCCTGCTCTGTTTGGGGTCGGGGAGAAACTCGTAGCCGCTACCCCATGAGTACGCATTGGGTGAAATCCGCTCCGTGGCCTAGCCGGCCCAAAGAACCACGAGGAGGCAAACCAGCCTAGGCAAGCCCTGGCTGACCGGCTCAATCGAGAAAGGCTGTTAGATAGCTCTCCACAATTAAAGGTAGGACTGCTCTCAATAAGAGTCGAACCCGGGATCTATTAATCTCAGCCCTTCAGCCGTTATCCGAACCAACTCGACTACCCCTTCGGAGCAACTCCCTCCCTGCTCTTTAATTATTATTACTATTATTATATATATATATATATATATCGTGTATATACATTACCCAAAAACAAATTGCTACACTTAAACAAAAGATGTTGGGATTCCTACGTTAGTCTTAGAAGAATTGGTAATCAGTATATGTATATATACACGTATAAGTATGAAAAAAAAATCTTATCCTACGAGTTAAATTTTAGGAATGAGAGAGGTACAAAATCATTAAACAACTGATTTCATGTCCTCCGATCAAGGATTCGATGTGTAAAGGGAAAAATTTTTGATGTGTGAAGGTAAAGGTTATTGGGATTCTCACATCTGTTGTAGAATGGATTGGGTCCAAAACCACCCAACAAAAGAGTTGTTTTAACAGTAAAATAATGAATAATTTATAATTTCGTTTATTTTAATATAAAATATTTTGTTAGAAAACACTCTTATAGTTTTAAAAAATAATTTTTCAAAAAATATGAATAAAAAAATTGTTTTGAAAAAAACATTTTGTATCAAAGTAAACAGAACTTTATTGTAAATTAATGCAACTAAATTTTTACTTCACTTTAAGGCAAGTTATTAGCAAATGCAACTCAATTTCCCTCATCAAATATTTAGCCAACAATTCCATAGGAATTGCCTGTATTAATTAAAGCTAAAGGTTTATTTAAAAGCACCAAGTAAAGCCAAGTACAGCTTGAACCACTAATTGTTTACACAACGGAGCGGACAAACACACACACACGCATATGTACATATGCATTGAGATTAATACCCAAAAAAAAAAAAAAAAAATACATTAATTTATTATTTGATTACTCAATAAATAGTGATCTTAGAATGAAATGCTGGGGTCAGTCGCCATTGATCAACGCAGCAATAACAGATCGATCTCATCATTTATTCTCTCATGAGATCAATCAGTGGTCAACTCGATCATGACCATAGATAGTATTGCTCTAGAACGAATTAGATCTAACGAAGACCTTCTTCCATGATTCCAGCCGAGAGACGCTAGCCCTAGTCAGAGTAAACGACGCGAGGGAGAGTCGGAGAGCAATAGAGGATTTGATGGTGATGGTGATGGTGGTTTTGGTTGTAATTTCTTCTTCTTCTTTTCCCATTTCTATGTTGTCTTGTGGATTCCAAAATCGAGCTTCTTTTCTCTTCTTTCTCATGGTTGCTAGCACATCATACTTGTTGCATATTCCCCACACTGTCACCTTCTGTTTCATTGAAATCTACACTTACGGAGTATATGCCTGCAGCAGATATTATACATATATATATGATATTATCGAGTTAAAAAAATTTACTAGAATGGTACGTAATTTTGAGGTTACTACTTTAAATGAAAATGACACAACATTAATTACAAATTGAGTAAATAATGCATAAAAATTGATGATACCGCTTAAATAAAAGCAATAGATTTAGAGGTTGGTCATGACATCGACCTTGTGAGCCGTTAAATCAAATGGTATGACTCATAATTAAAGTCCATTTAACAATTTGAAAGAAAATTTTTAAACTTACTTTTATAAACCGTTCAATCTTAGTTAAACAGTTTACAAAATTGATATCACGATACAACCTAATTATAAAATTATCATTGACACGTAACTTTGTGTCTCTAACTTCACTGGGAAGGAATTTTTTGTTGTTTTGGGTTCCAAAACCCTAAAATATTCATTGATGTATATTTGGACTTCTACCTCGGAGATGTGATAAAGCTTTCTTTGCTTTCCTCTCACAGCCATAAGAATACAGAGGCACCTTCATTTCCACATATTGTGGCTCTACGTTCTTGCATGCTGGAACAATTTGCAGGTTGGCCATTCCGACCTCAAAAAAGCATATATCTTTACCTACAATCCAATATAGAGACCCTTGACAAACCAAAGGCCCCGCTGGGTATTCCAGTTGTTGAAGTACTGCTAACACACCCTTCCCATATATATAGGACTCTATAAGGCTGTAGGGATGACGATTTTACTAATTATCGTCATGGAAAGCAGAAAGAAGGCAAAAACTAAAATCCTAGATTCCCTGGAAAAAGAAGGGACTTGGTCCCTCTTTTCCTCTTTTAACTTTCCATCCTCCAATTCTAGAAAATTTCTTCTTAACTGGGTTGTGATGTACTTTGAATGGAGAACTCCTTGTACAAAGAAGGATATGGTTGTGACTTGGCAAAGTGTAAGTATGTGTCATCCAATCCTCTCTGTTGGTCAATTGAAAAAGGAGCCCTTTTTTTTTTCATTGGTATTGGAATTTGGGCAATTTACGGTAGCTAGTTTGACTTCCATGTGGGATGTCTTGCTTAGCAGAGAAGTAGATTTGAGAAGTTCGGAAAGTGCAAAAATTGATAGTACTATAGAAGTAAATAAAAAGAAAAGACTTTATTTCTAAACTAAAGCTACACTTGCACTCTCTCTCTACACTCTTTTTATATCTCACTAGTTATGACGGATCATGATCAGCGCATTCTGTTCAAAATCACAGCCGTTGGATGTCACCTTCTACGTGCAGTTGTGATAATTTTCAATTAGAATATAGTAGTTATGACCCGTCATAATTAGTGGAGTGTAAGAAGGGTGTAAGAGAAATGGTGTAAGTGTAGCATTACTATTATTTACATACTCGTGCAATGTTTACATCCAACTACGATAAAATACACTTAATTACCCTTTGGAGATTAATGTTTGGCATAAATTTATCAATTTTTGGAATTTAAGTATTTGGTAAAGCACAACATTTTATCTTTTTTCTTCTCAGCAATAGTAAATTGTTTAACTTAAAAGTTACCAAAATTTTTAACCACACAAAAAATTATTAAAAATTTTACTAGATATTCAAAAATTTCTAAAGATTGTTAAAATTTACTATTTGTTTTATTAAACATGTCAAAAATTTCAACTATCAATTTTTGAAAAAAAAAATATCGACAAACGACTCCTTAATATTTTTGTACTTCTATTATGAATTTTACTTAGGAATTAAATAAAAGAATGATATTAAAACTGTATCAGATGTACAAGAGGCAAGGTGACAAAATTAAAAGTAGAAGCCACGACACATTTTAACTACTATAAAACCAACTAGTCATGAATTTGTTTAATTGCTGAGTTACTCAAAGCAATGTCAGTGTCTATGCACCAGCATGTGCTTACTTTTTAGAGGTCCAAGAGCATGCTACTTGAACTGCTTAACATGAAACTCAAAAGGGGAGAAGAACTTAAAAAAAAGGAACAGACAAATTAAAGTGACGGGGTATCGTTAATTAGGAATTAGGATAATCATGAAAAGTAGTTCACTACTTTTGACTTCTAGTTTAAAAAAAAAGAAAAAAAAGAAAAAGAAAACAAAGTGACACCATTATTCTGCATTAATTACTTTTCAACCCTTCACTCGATTAGATTCGGTTCCTTCACTTACCTGCAAAAACATAGCCATAAGCTCGTGATTGGTCTAGGTGAATTTGGGACAAAAATTAGAAACAAACAATGGAGCTGAGCTACCACGGCCACGTTTGGGGATCAGAAGGGCCCCATGTAAAAAGGTGGATACAATGCCAATAGATTTGCGGTCAGATCGATAAGGATGACTCAGATCACACCATGGAATGTCCCACCACGTGAAAACCCACGTCCCAGATTTCTCAGGGAATCTCACCTTACATTGATTGCATTGCATATCATTCTCAGCATTTGCTACTGCTCTCATGTGCAATCCAGAGACCCTAAACAAGAAGTTCTCTCTCTCTCTCTCTCTCTCTCTCTCTCTCTCTCTCTATATATATATATATATATTATTTTTGAATTGGAAAATATTAGATCCTAGACTAAAAATTGAAGAGTACTGCTGCTATAAGAAAGAATTCAAAGATTACTATTGCAATTCTGATAGGTTAGCTGAGTTTTGCGGACCTATTAATTTGATGGGATATCGTTTGAGTATGATAATTAAAAAAAAAAAAAAGTCATTAAATCCATAATCTAAATTGCATTCATAAAATGGAATGAATAAAACTGAAGTTACAAGTTTCGATCTATTTATAATATATACTAAATTAATCTTGTCTTTCATGAGAGTATTATTCTGATCGGACTTTAGCAAACTAACTAATCCTAATGCCTAAGGGTTGCAATTAATAATCTTTGGCTCAAGTATTAAATAAACCTTTTAATTTTAATCTTGAATTAAAAATTAAAAAAATAGAAACTAAAAAAAATACTAATCCGAAATAGAATAAGAAATAAAAAAATTCATCCTATATCAATTTTTATCCTCGTAAAAATAATTTTTCTCGAGTAATCTAATGTAAAATCTAAAAAAGAGATAACCATCATAAGCAATTACTTTTAACATAATTTTTGTTACTGTTAAAAATATGTATAATTTTAACTTGGAAAGATTTACATTTCATATGCGACGGTTGTTTAATATTTTATTTTATAAATAACTTTTCATGGTTGAAAATTGTAATTATATTAACTCTTACTCTTACAGAATATTTATCCATCCCAGCAACATTACTAAATTTTTACATCTATATTGATGAAATAATTAACTTTTTTGTTATCCAAAAATGAAATAAAAGTCGTAACTCTTGTCATCAAAAGATCAATAAATTTCAATCTTGTGAAATTTTTATTCTTCCCTTCTTAAAGATTAATTATCATTTTTTTCTCTTCTAAAAATAGTTAATCCCAATTATAATTGTTTTGAAAAATGATATCCACAGCCGTAGAAATCATCTTTACCTCAACATCTTTTGGTTCTTGAAACTCCTGAAAATGTCAAAAGACTTCTCGATTGTTTTTTTCTGTTCATCAAGGGATATTTGATCACCTAGACAGACAATCACAATTAGATAATTATCTTTTTCTTTGTACAGCTGAATTTTTCCTAATCATTTGCGTTATCATGCACCTCGTTTCCAAGTTTGATGCTTTCAATGGCAACTTTATAATTATAATACGAGTCAGAAGTATTTTTATTTAAAAGTAATAAACTCAAAAATCTTCATATTCTTTCCCAATTTATTTTAATAATTAAATCGTTGGGACATAATATCATTTTTATTAACACAGTGACGTGTATCAATTGGAATCTTCGTACAATCAAAGGTAGTGATAAAAGAGGTATTGCCAATAATCATGTCACACAACAGGCATTTGGATTCTCATCGGAGAAGAGCTGGGGTGGTGGTGGCATTCTGTCGATCACATAAAGGGGTTGGTGATAGTGCATCATTCTCAGCACGCTCTGTTCATCACTAACGATGTTCTGATCACTATATTCTACCTTGGTCTCTTCTAATTTATTCTCGCCATTACCATCTTCACCACCACCTTCCCTTTTCACTTCTTCTGGTGGCTTCTCGTCAGCTGCAACTTCTCCTTCCTTCTTCTCCTCTGGTTTAGATTCCTCCGTTGGTTTCTTTTCTTTTCTTTCTTCTCTTCTGGTTTCTCCGGTTCAGGCTGTGGGACAATTTTGGCTTGCTTTTTGGTGCGTCTGTAAACATAATCTACCAGTTTGTTAGGATCCATGGTGCCATTCACAGTGACTTTCCCTGAGCTCAACTCAGTTGTTGCTGTTCTTACTCCTGCAATCCAAACAACCCCTTATGTTCATTTATTAACACCACTCAAATCTTTATTTCTTTCCTTTTCCCTTTTTTCTTTTTTTTGGGGGGGCGGGACTATTCCTCTATACTTTATCACTTTATTGTACTTTAAATTTAAAACAAACTATTTTATGCTGTATTTTTAAATCGTGTTATTTTACTCCTTTTATCAATTATTATTAAAAAAAATTGACAAGAAATGCCAGAATGGACATACGATGTTTCTTATTAATAAATTTGATGAAAAACAAAAAATATGATGGTTTAAAAGTATAATAGTAAAATAGAACAATTTAAAGCACCGGTGAAATTGGAGTAAAGAACTTAGCTGTTAAAAGCGTAATTTAGTTCAATGGACATGGCATAAAACTTCCATCATTTTATTTGGTGAGCTGCATGGTGTCAAATTCTATGTTGACTATGCCATATCATCTATAATAGAGCCAAATTAAATTTTGTTAAGTTTTTTGAGTTTCAAATATGAACAAATGTGTCAATAATTTAAAATTTAGCGCAATATCATTAGATTTAAGCTAATGATATTTGAGTTGGTGAAGAAAACCACTAACATACCTCTCATTTTGAGGATCTTTCTCTTGAGTTGCTCAGCACAAGCCTCACAATGCATGTTCACATCAAGTTCCACAGTTGTCAATTCACCAACCTGAAGCAACAAAAGATCAGCCAGTGATTATTAAACAAATTCAGGAATTGCTAATGAATTGAGGTTATGGTCTCTGATTTTGTTAGAAATGAAATGAAATGAAAGGGGGATTATGGATACGACCGAGAGACCTCTGAGCTAACAACTTCAGGAATAGGTTCACCCTCAGCTGGAGGCAATGGCGACAAGACTTGTGCTCGTCTCTTGGCTTTTTTCATTATCTTTGTACATATTGCTTGTGGCTCAACTACTCCTTTGATAGTCACCTGGTTTTGGGGCATGTCAATCACCACACTCTCCACTCCTGTTAACCACCCAATACCATTTTTTAGTTCCCAAATGAATCCAATAAATTCTTCTAAGAGAGGGAGGGAGAGTTGAAATAATTTGATATATATTGTTTAATCCATTTTTTAGTAGTTTAAACTTTTGAAATAATTGATAACTTAAGATGATATTAGAATTCTGGTTTAAGGAGATCTTGGGTTCGAATCTTATTATTTCTTATTTATTATTGTACATTTTGTCTGCTCATATTGGTGTACTTTGTTCGATTTGGTCTGTTACCTCTATTCCATGTGCAAATTGGAGGTTGTGATGAAGAGTGTTGAAATAAATTGATATATATTATTGAACCTATTTCTTAATAGTTCAAGTTTTTAGAACAATTGATGATTTAGCATAAAGAGACGCCCCGCCAGAGAGAGACTCTTGTCTTCAAGATGGATTTCTCAATTTTCTTTGCACATCCCACACAATGCAGGTCAACAAATAACACAACAGGGGAGGGTGGTTTTGGCCCTTCCTCCACCTTCGTCTCCTCTGCCTTCTCTTCTTTCTTCTCTTCTGGTTCAGCTTCTGCCTTAGCTTGCTCCTGTGCTCATTCCAGTTCAGCAAATAACAAAAATTAAATACAGCACCTAAACATCCAAATAGCATTGAAAATAATTGAAACTCAAAAAGAAACAAATATAGAATGCAGAGGTTTACCTGTTTAGTTTCCTCACCCATTGAGTCTATCCCTATTAGTTGGTCGCAAAATAGAGACCAAATTGATCAGAGAAAGAACTGATCAAACAAGATGGTAAAAAGAGGGAGGGAGGCTTAAACAAAAGGAAGAGATTGTATGTTTATATACAAGAATAAAATTTTAATGGAGTGGGCGGTGTGTAAACCAACCTCTAAAGTGAACTCTGTGAATATTCCTCTGCACATGCAGGGGCACTAAACCATAGAAGGGACCTCTAAATCCTCTCTTTGGATTTTGCTAGGCTGTAGAGAGGAGGAGGGGGGAAAACCAAGGTGCTGGGTAGGCAGATTTATAGTGCCAGGAGGGAGATGTCGGTGAAGGAGAGATGCAAAAGTTCAATTGGGCAAATGTCTCACTAAGGAGCCGTTTCGCAACACATATAAAAAAAATAAAAAAAAAGGAAAGAACTTTGCACCGATGAGCGACACATTGTTTATCAGGTGTTTCCGTAAAAAATTGTAAAATTAAAGAAAGTTAGAAAAAAAAATTGATACAAATTAAAGTAAAGTTAATAAAATTTTGACAAAATTGATAAAAATTAAAAAAAATTGGTAAAAGTTGATTTTGAACAAAATTTCTTCTTATTTACCAAACCAAGCCCAAACAACCAGACCATGAGGCAACCTAGCTAAACTTCTGTTTATTGCTATACTAGTGTATCAATTGTGTGATGCATAAAATTACATAATAATTTTTTATTGATACAAAAATAAACTTTTAAATATATTATAATTACTTGAAATAAAGTTGTATAATTTTAAATAATATCTCTATAAATTATGTTTTTATAGTTATTTTTTTATTTATGTCAATTTTAATAAGTAGATAAAATTAATTAAAATCACATTTTTATATGAACATTAAAAATTTATGGTTTTATCAAATCTCACTCTAACTTAATTCTAAAAAATTTCAATTTGGCTCTAAAATATATATTAAATCTCAAACTCACTTAATCAAGCTAATCTTTCTTATTTAAAATGTTTGTCAAATTTTTAATTTACTCTTCTATTTTTTTAATTATTCACTTGAATTAAAATATTATTAAAAAACTTTTTCAACCTAATTGTCACAATGAAAAATTTAATTTTTATAAAACTATTACTCTAAAACCTAATTATTAATATTTAGCTATTTTTATTAAATATAACATTTAGGCATTTTGTTGTCTGTTTAATTTAAAATATATTAATTTTTTTAAATTTAAGTAATATTCAATAATTTCAAATCTATTTCCTAAATTAATATTTAGATATAAATTTTATAACTACAACAAAATAATAAACAAATGGGTCCAACTATAATGGACCATAGCAAAGGCCCATTTGATGAATTCATGAATTTTCACGAATTTTCATATTAATTAATGTCATTTGGTTACAAGTTTCTCTTTTTAAAAAAAAAAGGTCAATTTGTCACAATGTTAATGCTTTATACACAAAAATAAAAAAAAAAAAAACTAAAATTTTATTTATCTACCAATGTGGGACAAAAAAGAAGTCAATTTTTTGAAATGAACGAGAAGAGAGTATTTAGAGAATGGAGAGTATTGAAAGCATGTCACGTAAGATTAGATGGAGAAGGAGAGGAGAGAGAAACTATATTCTTTTAGTATACAGGTGTCCATGTGATTAATGATCCACACAGAGACTGTTGAATATTCTGTAATTGTAGTAACAATAGACTCTGTTATGAGAAAAATTATCATAGACGTGCCTAAATTTGTGTTGCTGGATGGAATATGCATGCATCTTCTTCGTTATTCTTCACAAAGTAGTACTGTTTTAGAATTTGGACTAACTGCTAATGTTAATACGTGGATTCTAATCAGACTCCTTCACTTGACACATCATACATCCTTTAGGCACCCTTTTAAAGAAAGAAAGAAAAAAAAAAAATAAAAATCACTATTTCCCGGCCGGTCATTTTCTAAAGCAACTTGCTGACATTTACAAGCTTTCTGTGCAGATTAGTCGCCAACAAAAATATTTTTCTTCACTTTCTGCTTTCTACTTTCTTTTTCTTTTCTTTAGCATCTCAACGAAATTTGGGGATGCCGAAAGGGCCTAAAAACATTACGTGTAAAGGTCTGCTTACAAGCAAGTTGGTGTCACGTGGGGTTGCCCCCATTCTCTCTCTCTCTCTCTGTTCACTAGTATGTTTTGAATAAGGCTTGGCTTAAGAAAGAAAGTAATTGGCTTTTATTTAGCTAACTACTATCTAATTAAAAATAAACTAATTATTTTTGTGTTTGAGAAGAAAAAAGTGATTTTTTTAGATGAATTTTTAGTTTTGATTAATTTGATATTTTTATACTTAAAAATTTAAAAGAAAGTTAAAATATAAAAAGGTAAATTTGGTCACTGTAGCAGCCACTATAGTAACTATTAGTTTGGGTTGCCAAATCAAGCCTAAATATAAATGGCTTATTCTTCGTGGTTGAGGATGTTCTTTCTCTTTCAGTCCCTCACCTTGATTAGTTTCTCAACACGAAAGGGGAGTGACCTGGGCTAATAGTTCATATATTACAGTAAAACCTTACCAAAACTGCCTTGGATTTTGATGATGCGCATTTCTCTCCTTCCATTATATATATATATATATACAAACATAACAAAACCATCAGTTTCTAGAAAACCCCAAAACTAGTTCCTCCTGTTTGAATTTGTAATTTACTCCATCAAAAGTAAACTTTGGATCAAAAAGGGTCTGTAAATGTTTTAAGACAAGAAAGAAGTATAAACCGACCTCACTTGGGTGGTTTACGCGTGGAAATGAGTCAGCACCAATGGAATATCCACAGCTCTCTCCAAGGTTGGTCCTGAGATTTCAATTTTCAACCAAAGAAAAGATGAGCGCATCATGCAGCCAAAAAGGCATCTCGGAGGAGATATATGTTGACATTGTGACTAAATTATAATCATCTTTCTGTGACACCGTTTACGCGTGTGAAAACTATTTGTATGTGTTGACATTGTGACTAAGGGTGCATTGAGTGATAAAAAATAAAATAAAATAAAAATGAGATAAGTTATGAGTTCGTAATTTGTGCAATGATATAAAAAATTAATAACTTAAAAAATTTTTCAATATCTGTTACTATTTTTCAAAATTTTTTTATCACTCCAAATGAAACTTAAATTATAATCATCTTTCTATGACACTGTTTACGCGTGTGAAAACTATTTGTTTATGGGTGAAAACAGCGGAGTTTAAATTATTGGGTTTTTTTTTTTTTTTTTGGCATGGTTTTGAGCTCAGATTTCAGAAAGGGTCCATTCGGCACAGTGAAAACAACAAAAAATAACGAAAAAATGTGATTGAGAAAAATTTTGATATTTTGGTGTATACATCTTAAACTGCATTTTTTTATAAATAAATAGTAGGATTTTCGCTTCGAAGGATGGAATTTCCGTTTGAACGATTTTAAAATTTTATATCAGTTATGATTTCTTTGCAAATCAAATCAAACTTAAAATGCCACCATTTCACACTTTTACTCTGCTTGAATCGTCCTCTTTTTCCTGAAAGGTTCTTCACCTATATTTCGTTTCGTCAATCAGATGTCGCAACTAAGAATAAAAATGAGGAAGCTCATATTGACTATAGTAGATATTGGGTTTGAAGATTTCTCTACTTCTCTTTCCAAATAAGCGTGAATGAATTGAAAACATTTGTTTTCTTTCTTTTTACAACTCTATGGTGGTAGTCCATGTGATTGGAATGAGAGAAAAAAATACATTTGGTTGGTTGTATTCTATAAATATGGCATTCTGTAGTTTGAATCCCAAATGTGCTTAGGCGATTGTCTCGACGGGAATGCATCTGCCATTTGGACGCAGTAAGTCTGTGGGATGGCGTTAGAACAATTTACGGTAGTTTATTTAAAAGCGATTTGGAAGTGCCAAATCATTTGGACGGTAAAAAAATGACAAAATATCCAAACGTTTATATAATCCGTCGAAACGATCCCCAAAAAATTTGGTTATTATAGGTGTTATTTAGTAGTTTGGGAGTCCATGATAAGAACAGTAAAAAAATTTTGTTATATGATTAACCAAATTCAAGTTATCGACCTTTTTTAGAAGATATTGAATTTTTTTTCGAAATTTGAGAAGGTAAAAAGATGTAAAAATGTAATAGAAATTTTCATATGTTTTTAGCGATTTTCAACAATTTTGTTGTGTCAAATGGACCCAAAAAATTATTGAATTTAAACTTAACTGGCAAATAATTTTTACTGACAACGACGATGACGTTGTTTTCATTTACAATACTATAAACTAAAATAAACAATACTATTAAATTAAAGCAATATCATTTTAGTATAACATATGTATATATTATTTTTTTAAGCCAAACTCCTAATGCTCGTCCTTGAACACTAATTTTAAGTTAATCGATCACATAAAGAAATTAAATTCAACTTATTTGAGGTCAAAAATTAATCTCTACCAATAGCTCGATTTCTGACCACCTTAATTATTTATTCCTAATTGCCGAACGGGTTGATTAAGAGGATTCCAATCAAAGGAGTGGGGACAACTATCACAGCATTGGGAGAGGTTAGCGGCACCTAGACACTTGCTTTGTGGAATCAGTAGGTAGGGCAATCATATTCAACCACCCATTAATTCACTCACAGCCTTTTTGTCCTGTGTGTTCAAAATTCCCTCATTTCACTGTTAATATACACAAGTGCATGCTTAAAATGGTAAATGTTTGGTGACTGCTTTCACACGGTTAATCGATTCATGCTAGACTGCCCTGAGATCATACATGTCCGTAGCTAGACTACTGGCTCAAAGGCTTAAAATTACTAAATCACCTGATCAAACTGGAAAGCTGCAAAGTGGTGCTTCGTACAACATTTAGAAATCAATTAGACTTAAGTTCACAAAAACTAAAGTGGTATTTAGTTTATGTTTATATTTATATTTTTTATTTTTTTGTTTTGTTTTCTATTTTAACATAAAAGTCTTTGGTTTGATATTTTCTCCTTCTTGTGTTTTGAGATTTTTTTTTTTTTTGATTAAAAATGCTCAAAATGACTTTTGTTATTTTACATTTTATGCGTAAATTCATTTTCTGTTTTCTAAAATAGATTTTAAAAATACAAGTTATCAAACATGTTTTTGTAACTGTTTTCTTTATTTTCAAAATTGTAAAATGAAAAATAGGTTCAAATATATCAAATGGCACCTAATTTTTTGAATTTTTCTTTTCTTTTTGTCCCGTGTTCCAGAACACCTCATAAAAATCAATAAATATATGGACACATAATATTGTCTCATACTTTAATGGGTACCATTAACAAATGTCATAATATTTTTATAGCATAAAACTTGTTATTGAATTATACTTTTAATAATGATTGATTCATAACCAAACCACGTGACAATAAATTTGAGTAATAAATTCTGGCAAAAGATTATTCTAGCTTAATTATGTATATATTATTACATTTTGATCGAAAAATTATGTATTATTACATGCAATGTTAATACCAGTGCCAGTTCAAGCCTTTGTGTTGCCCAAACCTGGCCCAGTCATTCGGTTGCTATTGGCCAAGGGCCCTTAGCCCACTTAGTTGCTCTTTCAGCCTTGACCGGGGGGTTGCCCTAGCCCAATGTCTTGTTGGGCTTAACCCTGGGCCGACCCTGGTTAATACTAGTCATAAAGGAAATGAACACGTTGACTTGTGCACGGGCGTTTATTCAAGCCATTGAGCATGTGAGAGTTAGAAACACGTTTTGTCATGGGGATTATAAACCTTGTATATTTTAATTTGTTAGGGAGTCATGATCCGACTAAGGTCTTCCAATGTGCACGTAAGCGCAATCTATTGGGGAGTATCTATAAAGTACACACCATATCACATGAACCCAATATACATTGAATGACCTATATCCACTTAAAAGGCTAAGTCTTATAAGTGGGTGAGCCACCCAATTGTATATTAAGGTCTAATCTTTCTTTATTTATCTGATGTTGAACTCACTTTCACACATGTTCTCAACATAATTGATTTCAGTTTAAGAAGAAAGCACGTGCCGAACTTTCAACGCTAAAACTAAACTTACAAGTTGTAGCTCTTCATATGGAGATTTAAATTATGACAAAGACATCATAAAACAGACTTGAAATTGAAACTCTATATGAATATTAAAATTATTTCATAAGCGCAGTGAAACTTGTAACTTTGCTCATGGTGCCCGTCACAAAACGGTGGAGTTGTACGAGAGGGAGGAGGCTCAAAGATGGCCAAGAAGCTTCATTTAACACTAACTTGGAACTTGTCCCTGAAATTAGTGTAGGTGGCTCGTGAATATATTCTTGCGTAGAGCTCATAGATTCGATTTTTAACCATATTCCCTGCTCAGGATGTGTGTGAGGATAGTGTACATCCTCTAATTTACCCATCAGTTATGCAATTCATTAAGAATATAATAAATCGGTGTGAATTCTGAATTAAAAAAAAATTAAAATTTATTGTAGTATTGTTTTTTTTTCCCCTCTCAATTCATAAAGAGAATGACTACCTCAACGAAACTATAACCAATCAAAAAGTATAGAAAATAACGTAACAAGTGGAATTATAAAGAGTGTATGCATTGCCCTTCTTCAAATTCACGCACGGTAAAAGTTTTCTACACTGAACTGTCAAATTCAAACAATACATATAAAGAGCAAAATGAAACTTCCCTCTAAATCATAAGGGTGTAATCTGTAAAATAAAGTTTATCAAATATATATACATATTATACATATAACGAGAAAAAATGGTAGAAATCCAACAAATGAAACCCATTTGAGTGTGTGTGTGAGATAGAGATAGAGATACGATAGAGAGAGAGAGAGAGAGAGAGAGAGGGGGGGAGAGAACATGCCCTGTTTTGTATTATATATGGAAGTCCTGTTGGAATTCATGGTTTTAACTAATGAATTTTTATTGACTTTAAGCCAATATTTATGAGGATTCCATATATTATTAATTATGGATCAAATGTGGAATTAATATAATTATGTAAGAATATTAATTCCATGAATTATGTGAATGAAAATAGGCTTCAAAGTGAGGACCAAAGTGGGCATGAATAAATTTTGGGCTCAATTAATCTTATTTTGGATTTTGGGCTTAAATAATTCTTTGGCTCATTAACTTAATCTAACTATTAATCTGGTCCAATTATTATTTTTAAAAACTACGTCGTTTTGGAGTGTCCCTTCTTTAACAGACATGTCTGTTCTATGAACAAATGCCCCTCTTTATGAATGGTTATGTCTATTCTTCCAATGGACATGACTAATGGCTAATTATTTAAACATTCATCTTTGCATAAAAATGAGTTAGATTTTTTGCATTAACAACATTGCATAAAAAATTCTTTTGAATAAGGAAATTCATTCTGCATACAAAGAATACAAGCAAAGTTTGGTTCGTAAGAACACACAAATTGTCTCTTCCTTTTGTGTGTATGTATGATCATTCTATCATGGGAGACTGACGTCCGTTAAAACCAGAATCCTTGTGGGGGTCGAATTCAGTCTTAAGGAGATAGTGTCCAACACTAGACTTGATCAGTGAATTCGATTTTCTGCACAAAATTGTAAGTTCAATTTAATGATATTTAATTTTCTCAAAACAGTAACTGAATTTGACTAATTTATCCAACAAGTCCTACTCCTACGTGGTCTGTTGCTGAATCTGTGACTCAAATATGAAAGTAGAGATGGGTTAGTGAATTAAAGTTTCCCAACATTTTGCCGCTAATGCGATGTAGGTATGGAGAGTGGGTATGCAAAATGGTTCCCCATAAAATTTTCTTGTCCCTTTATTCCTGAACACTTTCAACACCCTGGAATGATCTGCCAATGCTGGCCATGAGCTAATAATGGTGGTAAAAAAGTATATGGCCATATGTGCAAACAGAATACATTATTAATAAATAAATAAATACAAAAATAAATGCTACAAAAGATCTAATAAAGTCTTATCATCATCACGAATCGTCCCCCTCCGAAAGTACCTGGGCACCATGTCTGAGTGTTCTTTAAAGAAGCTCAAAGAAAGGATGTCCACAAAGAAGAATGGCAGTTCATTGTCATTTATCTTCCAGCTACATTCAGTGTTTTGAAATACATATGCATCCTGACCTAATATGGATGTCTGTTGAATGCTTTCACAGAAAATAGACAGGCCAAACAATGGCGTGACCTAATTAGGCCTAGGGTGAACTTTTGGAAAGAGAGAGTATAGGGACAGCCCTATGGTCAATTAATTATAATGTTAGTCATATGACTTTAAGGTCGCAAGTCACAGAAAAAATAAATTAAAAAATTTTATGTAAAAATTAATTTTTTAATTTATTTTTATTGTAAATTATTCGATTTTAAACTAATGGCTAGCCTCCCTTCTTTCTAGTTATTGTTCAATCACAATCATTAATTAGAGTGGGACCGAACTGGGCAACCGCCACCATCACGGCTGTCCATATCTTTTCCCTTATAGAAATAGTTAAATCCCAGGCCAGGCAGGCCTAGTTTTCCTGCTTATCAAATTCAATTTTATAGTCAATACCAAAAAGAGACTAGATCCCATACTGTTTGTGTCAATACAATGGATTATTTCAGAACCAAAAATGAAGGCATGAAATGGCGTAATTATTTGGCTTTCACAAAATACACCACAAAGCTATATCCTATATGAGCTGATCAGTTTCCAATTAATCCACAGCTGAAGAAGATCACCGCACTCGTCCTTTCTCCTTTAATTTTTTCTTTTTTTAAATTTTAGGAATTTTAAAATTTAAAACTTTCAATTTAGTTATGAATTAAATTTCTAAAACAAATATAAATAAAAGCTAAATGCATTATAATATAAAAATAAACAAATATTTTATGCATACATACAAAGAAAATTGAGGTGTCCCCTAGTGATGAGTCGTGTATTGATATTCTATGAATTAAATTGACGCGTCTTTGTATTTATATTGTATTGTACAGACATTCTGTGTTTGTAGTTGTTCAATGAAAACTTCTTAGGAAAAACAGATTCTTGGTCGCCATTCAGATGTATCTCTGCGAGAGCAATGCCTGATGTCGCCCAATTGGAAGGACATCTTCATCAAAAAGGAATGAAAATTAAGACTCTGTGGGGGGTGGAAACAGACCCCATGTTTATGTTCCCTATCCAACACTAGACATGACTACAAGAATCACCTCTTGATAGAAGGAAGGAAGAGTCCTCGATCAACTGCCATCACCTTCTTAAAATTTTCGGGACCGAGCGCAAGAGGTCCAACAACCTTCTTCACACATGCTGATCCAAGCCCTCATTCTTCAAACAAATTAAGCTGTATGTGATGGGTGTTCTTCTTCACAACCAGAATACGCACACACTTCCAAGGAGATTGTTTTCTTGAGCTCCAACGTATTATGTTGAGGGTTTGATTATTCTTCGATGAAGCACAGAAAAGCCACAACATCTTCATTGTTGTAGAAGAGGAGGTTGAACATTTGTAAGTTCTAGCAAATGCCGTTTGAACATTTGGTGAGTTCTACCTAGAGTTGATAGGCGGAAGCAAGCAATCACACGAGAGTCAGTGTACCGTGGGGTCAAACGAGTAAGAGTAGATTCAATTAAGAACAAATTCTGGTCGATATTGTCATTGAAATAACTCTTGCACTCGATAATTTAATATAGTGAATTGCCTTTATCTAATAGATTCAAGAATTTTTTTTTTTTCCTCGTTAAATTGGATGTCTTTGTGTGATTGATTTAGTTATTAAAATTTAGCTTTTTATTGGTTTTTTTTTTTTTTAACATTTACATAGAAGTCAATGATTTCAGATTTTCATATATAATATTAAACATTTTAAATTAATTGACTGAGGTCAAGCCCTTAGCGAGTCAAATGAAACAATGTTCAAGATTGACTCAGTTATTAAGCCAATTTTTTTATTATTATTTTGGGGAGGGGGTTTCAAACTTGATTTGTATTTCATGTGATTCAAATAATTTAATATTAAAATAAATACTTTTTAAAAAACTTTGATATAAAATTCATATTTTTCAAAGAAATTATAAATAAAATAATATAAAATATAATGAAATATAAATTAAATATTTGACTTTTAACAGAAAAAATTGTTATTTGCACCACACTTAACACTAAATTAAGAATGATTTTCTTGATGATTTAGTTAAAATATTTTCAAAATTTTACAACCTGATATTTAAATATATATTTTTATTTCCTTTTATTTTTGATTCGTTTGAACTGAAAATTTGTCCGAACTCCTGCAAACCCAGCATAGAAAGAGAGTATCATCCCATTTCAACCATAAACTTAATGAAAATCAAAACATAGGTGCCGTTTGGCAGCATAAAATGTGTAAAAATTTATCAAAAATTGTAAAATAAGTGTTTGATAAAATCTTAATTTTTGTTACTTTTCTCCTCTATTACAGTAATTTCCTCTACTTAAGAATTACTAAAAGTTTTATTAAACACACAAAAGTTACTAAAAATTTTACCAAACACTCAAAAATTATTAAAAATTACTAAATGTTAGAAAAAAAAAATTTACCAAACACCTAAAAGTTATTAAAAATTACAATTTGGTTCATTAGACACACCAAAAATTATAATTAATAACTTTTAACTAAAAACTATAAAAAAAAATAGTCAAAATTATATTTCCAAACGCCTCATAGTGAACGACTCAGCACTAACCCACCCAGGAGCAGAGAGACAGACCGCAGAAAGAAAGAATTTGAGCAATTAAAGAGGGACTTGCGTTTTGGATTTAACTAGTTAAATATTGCAGCTGTCCTGTCTAAATTGTTTGGTGATGAGAAATAGAAAGGGCTGGGTACACCCAGACAAATGTCTACAGCGGTTAAAGTGTTCACACAAGGAGAGAAGATAGGCCATCTATGGTGGTTTGACTCAACACGAGATTTTCAATTCTACTAATACAGCAGATAGAGAGATAGAGATCAGAGAATTCCAAGAACAATTTAATATGTATGTAATATATATATATATACATATAATAAATCAGGCCTTAAATCGAGGATGATTTTTTCCCTCCCCTCGTCGTTCGGAATTCCAGGAACAATTTAATGTGTATATATATATACACACACAAATATACCTAATAAACGGGGGTCTCAAATCGAGGATGGGGCCTTAAATGAGGACGGTCTTTTTCCCTCCCCTCAACGTCCTCTGGAATTCCGGCGACAACTTAGGGGCCCTTTGACTGGTCAAAAATGACAAAAAGTCCAAGAAAATGGGTCCTATCAGTCAATTTTTTCTGGTGTTCAGAAGATTAACTAAATTTTATTAAAATAATCAAAAATTAGTACAAAAAGTTAACGAATCTTAAAAAAAAAAAAAAAGCGAGTAATATTTACAACTTTTTATAATTTTTTTATAAAAATTTGTAAAATTTAAATTTTAAAAATATACACGTGAAAAATGAAAATGATAAAAATTAATAAAAGTAGATAAATATTTATAACTTTTTATAACTTATCGATAATTTTTTTATCAATCAAATAGGACCTTAGTGTATATATAATACACATATATATACATAATAAATGGGGATTATATTACTGTGGACTGAGCAAAAGACCATCATATTTTGGGTTACAGGGGGCTGCAATAGAAAATCAAAGGTTAAGATTTGATTATTTTTAATCAAATGATTCTAATTTAATTTAATTAAAATTATTTTTAAAATAAAAATAAAAGTTAAAAAAATCTGATTGAAACACAATTAATGCAGAATGTAAAAAATTGCGTTCATTTCTTCACTGCAGCCCCTGGAACCCTCATATTTTTGGGTTTCAGGATCCACGGCAGGGGCTGCAGTGGGTCAATTAACGGTCATGATGTAATTGCATCAAATCTAATGGTCTTAATTTAATGTAATAAAATTAAATTCAAAATAAAAATAAAAGTTAAACAAAATCTGATTGGAAAATCGTTAATGAAGAATATAAAAAGACACATCATATTAAAATACAATTACATCCTAACCGTTGATTGACCCACTGCAGCCCCTGGAACCCCATATTTTTCTGCTAAGTTAAGCATATTTTGGCACTACTTGGAGTTTTAAAAAAATATAAAATTCTACAAATCTCTACAAATACGAATTACGAGATTATAAAATTTAAATTTTTATTCACTGCACAAATCACGAGATACTAACTTTTATAAATTTATACAAATTTATATAATTCCAAACACACCCTATATTCTTTTTGACTTGTGAATTTCTGGAATGGGATCCCAACTGAGATGGTCCTTCCCTTGGCAAACAAAAGGACCTCTAGAAAGAATTTAAGGAAGACACATAAAATCGAAGGGATCACCCAACTGTTTGTTGTCAATTCAAACCAAAACAAAACACCTTGATGAAATGAATTACGTAGAGTGAAAACCGAAAATCTCAACCTAAAACTTCGTCCCTTCAGTGATAAGACAAAATTAAGGTCAAAAAGAATAGTGATCAGTAGCTCTTTCACCCACACCTCCAGTTAAAAAACATCTTAAAAGAACATATGGCAGAATGATACTCCATAATGTCCCACCTCTGATACAAGTATGACACCTTCAGCAAAAATAGCCAGATTAACTTCAAAATCTCATTTCTATCGAGCTGTTTAGATCCAGATAACTTCTGGTTCAGAAAACAACTCGAATGAATTGAACAAATTTTCCAGCTCCTGTTTCAGAAAATTACAGACATTCGACTGATCTTTTATTTAAATTAGAAGACTACTTCCAATAGAAATATCCCATTGAAAGAAATGCATACATATGTAATGAACATCCCTAGCCATCGGGTCCTAATTAACTACAAAACACCAACTAGGGAAGTTATACAGAAAAGAAGAAGAGTTTCCCTTGTCCAATCACCTTTAAAGTCCAAGAGATCTCCACATTCCCACAAACATAATGGACAAACCTACGACCATAAATGCCCCAACCATATGAATAGAGAAGAAAACCGATTGCCATGCAGGAGCAGCAGCTTTCGAAGACACAGAGGGAACCTCTTTGTCCCCACCTCCTAAAAAAACACTGCCTGATTTCACACGGGGTTTTTGAGCAATTTCTGCGCCATAATTGACGGTAGAAAGGGATGTATCCTCGGTCTTGTTTATTATCTTAGCAGGCCCAACAGTTGCAGAATGCTTTTCTTCACCACCTTGTGCCTGCAAAAATGGAAATCAGATGATGAAGTTTACAGCACAAGCAGTGGCAAAATCATATTCCGTAAAGCTGCACTGACAAACTTCTCACCTTAGCCACTACAGGTTTTGCATCTTGATTTTCTTCCACGTAGCTCAAGTCAGTCAAATTGCCGGGATGATAAAATGCTGCAACTTGAAGTTTCTTCTGAAATCGGATTCTTCTTGGTGCATTCCCCTGCAGCTCCACGTTTCTGACAACAGGTTGATTATTTCTGCTTGATTCTAGAGGACTTACAGACAAATCAACTGCAGTTCTATTGCTGCTTGATTCTTCAACATTGAATAAATTATAGGATTGGCAATTGGCAGAAGCAACAGCAAAAGGTGGCTGCATCACGGACATAATTTCTGGTAATCCTGCGTTTCTCGGGTGCCCTCCATTGCTAATATCAGGAGTTCTAGAAGCTCCAGCAAATATTGCCATATGTTCAGGAGCCTTCACCTCATTCTTCTGCTCAAATTGTCCATAAATTTAAAATCCGTATCAAACAGGAGTGAAGAAGACTAGTTACTATGAGGAAATTATCTAATATACATCACAGAGAGCCATAATGCTGCATAATGGATGTTTAAAGCACCATAAAAAATAATGCAACTTGTGTCATTTGATTTGGAGATTGGCACAAGTCAAAGCTGAGTCATGAATTTGCAAAACCATAAAGCTTGTAAGGTTCTCGGAGACTTCATTATACCTGTGCCTGGTCCAATTCTGCATTTGACACATGATTCGGGGCCGCACTTTCAAAAGCCAAATCGGGTCACTTCCAGAATCTCCGAAGGAACATTCATCTGAGGTAGCTAGGATTGAACAAACGAAATTGGTATCCTCTTCATTTATACCATCCTCATCCTTGTGGCCATAACCCATATGATAAGGTACAGGATAATGCACGTGTGACGGGGAGAATATTTTGCCATTGTCATCTGGCTGCTCCAGAACTGGCGCATCAAACAGTCTCCAAATTTCTTGTTGATCGAAATCCTGCTGAATCAATAAAGAAAGAATCAAGCAACTATACGAATAGGATTTCATTATCTCCAAAAAGGTGGTTGATAAATTAACCTAAAGTGAATTGACCTTCTAACCTGAACAATCAGTTTATCTCCTGCATCCTCAGCAACACAGCTCTCACCAGGCCACACACTGGGTAATGGAACATGAAGAGTTGTTCTGTCAGAAGTTTGAGCAGGACAAATCTCACCAGTTGAAGGCAGCTTTTCAGCTGGGGCACTCATTATAGGAGTCACTGGCTTTGATTGCGCATCCTGAGCTAATGATTTAACTGTGACTGGAGAAGAAACGTTCTCTTCAACTTCACCGCATTTTGAAGCTTCAATGTCCTCATCCTGCTTTCCATCTAGCTTCATATCATGCTTCTTGAACAGCTTGCAGAGGACAAAAGAACCCTGAAAATAAATAAATGCCAAGATAATTAAGTGAGTCAGTATTTAAATTGTAAGCCACAAAACATACTCAAAATCTCTAAAAACTACAAGAAAATTTGAGCGAACAGAATCAATAAAATTGAACACAGACCAGTTGAATCTAAAGAAAAAAAAAAGTGAAACATATATTTTGAATGCTAATCATGATAATTATTATTTCTAAATAGCAAATTCTATTATGACGTCCAAAGGAATCCCCCACCCCCCCCCCCCCCCAGAAAGAAAAAACACGAACACACAAGACTAAATATAGTTAATATATCAACTATTTATAAAAGGACCAGAGAAGATCTGTTTACTTTTCGTTTGGCAAAATACAAGAACCATTGACCTGATGGCAGATCGAGGGACCTGTCAACAGGGTCAACTAATTAGACCTCCCAGAGACATTCACATTCCAAAGGTGTCCCAAGAAGGCTAGGAACAAATTCACTATGTTTTCCCAGATGCAAAAGCACCGTCGATATGTAACCCCTAACTTTTTTCCAAGATAACTCAATGAAGTGCGTTTAGGTTGTCATAGAAAGGACCTCATTTCAAATAAATATGTCTCCATGTTAAACTACCGACTTATGTTCAGAACTACTTACCAAAAAAAATAAAATAAAAAATAAAACTTGTCTTCAAAACCAAACAGAAGCCCTCTGCTTATCCGTTTTCCTCTGAACATGCAAAGTTCAAACCCACTCCATTTATTTCACTATCGGTACACAAAGCTAAACATGAGTTAAGCTAATGGTCTTGAGTAAACCCAAGTCAAAGGCACGGCATAATTACAGATCAGGTTGAATTGATACAAATTGAAGACAGGGGAAGGAGATCAGAAGTTGAACCTGTCCTGGTTTAGTGCCATCAAGCTCCTCGCTGGTTGCGCGGTACTCATGGATATACCAACAAGTCCTCTTCCCGTTCGGAGCACGCCCGGTATAGAAGACCAAACTCTTCTTCTTCCCGATCTCAGCCGTTCCCCTAACAGGCCTGATCGACCTATCCCTACCCGTAGACTTCCAGTACCCAGCTACTGTTGCTCTGTTTGATCGCTCTCCGTTAGGATACTTACGATCTTTGGGACAGAAGAAGAACCACTCATCATCAGTTGTCTCTAATCGAGACATATCTGCAGTTACACACACCAACAGTACAAGTACCCATTTCAACATAAGCTTCAATACTGAAAGCACACATATAGTCCAACCTATAGATAAAAACAATTTATAATTCCTAATACAACTATGGACAATATATATAACATATATATTAGCAACAATGATATCTTTCAAAGCAAGTATAGCGAGTAATCCAACAAAATCCCCCCAAATATTCGGTTGATTACCGGGCAAATCCCAGGGCTCCGATTTGCAGATATCAATTTCTCGAATAACCTTGTCTACCTCCTCACTGCCGTTGATCTTCAACCCTAGGTAGTGACTAATGAGCTCTTCGTCAGTCGGATGAAAGCGGAACCCTACCGGCAAACCGTTCAAGCGCAAAAGCTCCATTCCCTACACCCAAAAAAAAAATGTTAAGAGTGAAAGGACTACATATATATATATAGAGAGAGAGAGAGAGAGAGAGACCACATAGACAACTACCCTTGAGGTGAGGTTAGTATTAGAAAGGAACCAAGAGAAAGATATTCAGAAAAATTTCAGTGGGGATTTCAAATACAGAGAAAAGTGAAGATGCAACCGTTTGCTCTAGAGAGAGAGAGAGACAGATAAAGAGAGAGCGCGCGAGCGAGCCGCTACTGATTTGGAGCGAAGCAACTAAAGTACCGGCCTTTTTAATCCCGCTGTGTATATACCGCGTAGATGGGAAATTCTGTTAGTTACCAATTATACCCATAGGACTCGATGCAGGCTTGAGCACCAGAGGTGGTACGGAGAGTGATATTACCGTACGGATAGGGGTAGTTTGGATAGCTGACGAAGCGTGTGAAGCAAGATAAATGGTTCGGAACCAGACAAACAAATGTTCTGTTGCCACGTAGGTATGTGGGTCACCCTGCGGCGGGACGACGAGTCTGACGTGGCCAAGGATGAGTGGTTTGTGAAGGAGATGATAACGACCCTATGCAACGCAAAGCCCTGCACTATCAGATTCTTCCGTTTTTTGAATCCATTTGAGACTTATTAAATGAACAGAATATTAAATCACGTTCAGCTTGTGTTGGAAGATTTACGAAACAAAATAAATTTCCATAAAATTTAAGTTTCTTTAACTGTACAAATTACGAGATTAAAATTTTTATCTACTCATATAAACTTTTTTTTCTTTTCAAACACCCTCTTGATCATATTTAAGAAATGTTTAGAATAATAAAAAATGAAATAAATGACCTGTTTATTATATAAAAATTTGATAAAAATCTTTAAAATTTTTTAAAAATCTTTATTATATTTTTACATGTTCTTATCTTTCCAAAATTCAAAGAAGTTCAGTACTTTTTAAAAAAAAATCGATAATTAGAATTCGATTGATTAAGGGACCGTTTGGAGTATAAAAAAATCAAAGGTGAAATTTTTTTGGAATTTAGAGTGTAAAAAGTTATTTCAAAATGATAGTTGGATATTTGTGTTTGATTTGATATAAAGTTGTTAAAAATTATATAAAGTGACACGTGACAAAATTTTAGTAGAAAGTCTTAAAAATTTTTAAAGTTTTATAAAACTTTTTGGTGCAAATATTAGTTCAACTTTTAAAAAACAATCTGACAAAATCCATTAGAATACACCATTTTAGTTTGTTCTAATGGATTTTGATAAACTTTTTTAAAAAGTTGGAAGTTTTTAGAGTTTGAAAAAGTTGAAACTTTTTAATTTTTTTAAGAATTTTTTGAACCTTGGTAGTGCTCCAAACGGCACCCAAATAGCATAAATTTTTTTACCAGTCTTACCATTGACTCTCAACCTACCAATTGACACTCACTTTAACTATTTTTTGTAGGGTCATAAAAATCGTTTTGACGGATTTGCACAACCAACTTCTGTCCAAACGGATTATAAAAACCGTTTCGACTAATTATAGTGCAAAGAAGACACGATTGATGCGAAATTTTGAATTCATCCAAATGAAAATCTAATCCGTCGGAACAGAAATTTTACTGTTCACCTCCAAAAAACATGGTTTGAAATGTGTGGACTAAACACAAAAAATTTTCCAAATCACATTTTATCTCACTTTTTATCACTCTAAATACACCCAAAATGAAATAAAATGAAATAAGTTTTGGGTTTGTAATTTATATAGTGAGATAAAAAGTGAATAACTTTTAAAATTTTTTAGTATTTTTTATCATTTTTTAAAATTTTTTATCACTCCAAACGAAGTCCCAGGCAAGTAACATTTATGATTTATGACATAAGAAATACGAATATATATGTTATACAACGTGTATACGTTAATATACAAAACTTCTAAAGAAAGTTATAAAATGGTGAATGATATATATTTTTTATTAAATTTGCGTATTCACATTTCATAAATGACCCTTCATATTTTGTCTTATTTTTTCAGTAAATAAAATTATAAAATTATCCCTTTTTAATTAATTATTTTTATGTATAATTTAAAATAATATAATTACCCTCCATAAAAAAATTTAACCTCCATAAAAAAAAAAATTTACAACCCTTTATTAATTTTTTTTATTTATAAATTTGAACAAACATTATTAACAAACTTTTGTCATTTTTAACTTTCATAATCACTCTTGAATTATTTAGTAAGATTTTATTTGAACATTCAAAAACATTACCAAAATAAAAAAAAATCGCTGTACCAACAAAAAATTACTTTTAAACAAAATTCAAATTTATCAAATAAAATATAAGTATCTTTTAAAACTTAATTTAAATTTTTTATAATAGAAAATATTTTCTAAAATAAATCTAAAATTACAAATTTTTATCATAATACGATTACTCATATACTATATGAGAATTTTTTTCAAAATTTAAAATGGTAATTGCTTATCTGTTTATAGAAAAATATAAATAAATAAAAATAAAGATATTTATAGCATTATAATTATGCATTGAGCTGAATTTTTGTATAATCATATTGAGTTCAAGAATTTTTGAAGCTTTAAAAATTAAAAGATGAAAAATTAACAAGTGTTGAATTTTTTTATTTTAATATATTTTTCAATCTTATATGGTGTGAAAAGAGTGTTCTACAAATGTTTATATTTATCGCAGCACTAACGCAACGTCCTTTTAAAAGTGTACATGCTTATTATAATTGATGACAAAATAACGTTAGTTCGATTTTGTTTAGTGGAATCAAGAGCATGAATTAATTGAACCAAATCGAATAATTGAGTATTTAAATTTGATTTGCTAAACTTTGATGAAATTAAAAAAAAATTAAATTTGATTAGTTAATATTTTGAATCAAAGTCTAATGATCTTTTCGCCAAAACAATCCCAATTAAGCAGAGTTTGAATATTGTCATATTGATAATATATTTATCGATTATTAATTTACCGGGCCAAACTATGATTTAAGATTACTTTCATTTATACGGGCTTGTTTGGTGGCATCAAAAGTCACCAATTTTAATTAATTTTTGTACTTTCTTCTAATTAAAATTTTTCACATATCACATTTATATCACATCTTTATATTTTTATTATACTTTTTGTCTCATTTTTTGTCAACCAAACAGACCGTCAAGTTATGACAAAATCAGACCAAGTCTTGAATTGCTTAATTTGTATCACACACAACCCCAAGTGAAACCATGGAAATCAAAGCACATGAGAGACATATATTAATCAGGGTACTCCAACTTTTGTCTCGACAAACCCACTTTACAAAGGATCAAACAGAGTCCGAAGCAAAGGATTATTTGTAGAATTTTTCGGGTCCTGGATCTGATTCCAGTTCCAGAAATATCACCATTGCTATTAACTGCTGAGTTCTGAAGGAATATTGAAGAAAAAAAAAATCACAGGGCCTAATTGGTTGCTGGCAGAAGCAATAGCAGAAGAATGCTGCACAGAAAATACTAATCGTTGATTATTATTAGAATCTATTAGCTCTGGTAGACATTGGCATATGTGCAGGAGCCCTCTTCTTGTTCTGCTTAAATTGTCCGTAGCCTTCAAAATGAGCTTCAAACTGCAGTGCAAGCAAGGTAACTGAAGGTTAATTTTCTATATATCATACTTACATCTAATATACATAACAAAACAAATTCATGTTTAAATTTTATTCTTTTTCCCATTAAATTGGAAAATTGAGAAAATAATTGGTAAATATTTGTTGAGGAAAAAAAATAGATTTTAATCAATTAAACAGTAATTATTTTGTGATACTATTGTTGCTACATAGTTCTTCCGTGCTAACGTTTCTTTGAGGCGTAAAAATGAAGATTGAGGCTATGGTTGGCAAGAAGTATCTATCAACTACTAACTTCTTGGATTCTCCTAAAATGATTAAATTTATCTCTTACATTTTAATTTTGTTTTAAATCTTCAAGGACGAAAATATTAAATTAACAAAAAGTTAAAAAATATAAGTAATAAAAAGTTAACTTTTTTTTTTCCTTTCCAAACACATAAAAAGTTAACTTTTTTTTTTTTGTAATTAACTACTAACTAACTACAAAAAATAATAATAATAATAACATTTTTATTTCTCAAACCCAGCTTGAGAATTCTTCCCATGAAAGTGGGTGTTCAAAGGAAATTCAAAAATGAAGCTGGGTGAAAGACAGAGGTGGGCCCCAGCTATCCAAAGTCCTCCCTCACCTCCCCTCTCTCCCTCTCTCTCTCTGTGGAAGAATTATACATCAATCATTCTCATATGCACATCCTCTTCAAATGTACCTTAAAAGTGAGGTTGGATCCACCGGAGAAGTGGGGAGTTCAAGGGAGATTATCTTCATAATATATTCCAATCCTTTTCTTATAAAAGGACGCTTCAAAACAATGGTGGAAATTAAAATCTTGTTTGGTAGCATACTCCATCAAGAGTTGTGGATTATGTTGTCAAAATTAATGTACTCCAATCTCTGACAATAAAAACCCAATTCATGAAGGATCAAACACAATCTGAAAAAATATATATATTACTCGTAGAAATTTTCTGGTTACATCAAGGTTCCTATAAAAAGTAACTCTTCAGCTACAACAAAATATGAGTAAAGAAGTAACAAGCTGAAGGCCACTATTAGTATATCTTATCCTAATTCCTGAGTATAACACCAATAAAGCAAATTAAATACACACAGGATAAGGTCTATTTTCTAATCAAATTCATCAAAAACTTTAGCCATCTCCTCCACATGCCTACAAAGACTCTGGAGAAACCTACAATGACAAGTACCCTAAGGATATACCTAAACCAGTGCAATGGAGAAATACCCTTCAAAGACACAGGGAGACTCTCTTTCTCATCCCCAACAGGCGTGGAATACTTTTCTTCAGCTTCGTCAGCCTGAAAAAAAATGCCACTTCGGGGTTTACAGTCCAAACAGAGGCATTATTACAACTCTTACACAAGCTTTATTGATAACTCACTCACCTTAGCTGTTACTGGTTTTGCTCCATGGTTTTCATTCTCGAACCTCAACCCTTGAAGGTCCATCTGCAGCCGGATTCTTCTTGGTGCAGTTCCCTGCAACCCCGAGCATCGGCCACTAGGTTGACTACGAGATTGCCGAGTCCTTACTCTGATTCCAGTTGCAGAAATATCACTATTGCCATTGACATTGCCAAAACAGCCAGATTCTAAAGGACTATTGAATAAATCGTAGGGTTGGTTGCTGGTAGAGGCACCAGCAGCAGAATGCTGCTCACTAAAATGCTCTTCAGTGGTAATATCATTAGTTCTATTAGCTCCAACAGGCATTTCCACAAGTACAGGAGCCCTCTCATTATTCTGGTTAAATTGTCCATAACCTTCAACATCAGTTTCGAACTGAAGTACAGCAAGGTAATTTAAGGTTAATTTTCCTCCAAATATCAAAAGACATCTAATATACATCACATGGAACCACATAATGCTGAATGTTTGATATGCAAGCAACCATAAGAAATAATGTAATTTCATGGCATTTGAGTCAGACTAACAGGTCAAAACTAAGTTACAAATAGCACGGCAAACAAGTTAAGCCAAAACCTTATTGAGCTTGAAAATATATTCAAGCTTGGCTTGTTAAGCTTTGAATTGAGCTTTAATCAAGCTGAGGTTGAGTAGCTTGATTATTTTACACATATTTAAGCTACTGAGCCGAGATCGAATCAAGCTCGAGCTACAATTATGTTCAAGTTTAGCTTGATTTTGTAATGAATTGATCCTAAACGAGCTTTAGTTGAGCTGAACATGAATTTGAACCATTTGGTTCGTTTAACAGCCCTAGTTGTGAACTTGCACAATCCTATGAAGCCTTAGAGATGCTCAAAGGCTTCATTATACCTGTTGCTGGCCGACTTCTGCATGTGACTCAAAATTGGGGGCCTCACTTTCAACAGCCAAATTCGGGCCGGAGTCATGGGAATATGGCTTCAAAAGATCTTCAAATTCCTGTTCATCTATGCCCTCCAGAACCTCACGGTATCCAACCTCCGCTTCCATATCCAGCATCTGTCCCAACAATGCTTCTAGCACTGGATCCGGCTGAAGCAATCAAGAAAGCAAAATTAATTATATAAATGGGAATTCACTGTCTCCACAAAGATACTTGAGAAATTAAAAGAAAAATATTAAATTGTCTTCTCACCGGGATATTAATTATATCTCCTGCACCATCGGCAGCATAGCTACGATCCTCAAGCGTTCTGGCATCAGAATTTTCAGGGAGGCAACTCGCACTTATAGAAGCCATCTTTTCAGCTTGGGCATTTATCATAGGAGTCACCGGCTCTGATTGCATATCCTCAGCAAATGGTTTACCTTTGTCAGAAGAATAAACATTATTTTCAACTTCATCACAGCTCAAAACTTGATTTTCCCCATCAGCATCACAAATTTTTTCTTCGGTATTTTCAGCGAGGTAACTTGCACTAATTGAAAGTAGCTTCTCAGGTTGGCCACTCATCATAGGAGTCACTGGCTCTGATTGCATATCCTCAGCAATGGCAGAAGAAGAAACATTTGTCTCAACAATATTGTTCTCATCCTGCCTTCCTTCTAGCTTCTTATCTGCCTTCTTGATTAGCTTACAGAGGAGAAGGGTGCCCTGGGAGAAGGGGGGCAATAGACAGTGAAGATCCTCAGATTCTCCAGAACCAGCCAAAAACATGAAAAATTAAAGGGTTGGGGGGGGGAGGCGACGACGACGGCGACAACAACAACATTCACCAAAAAAAAAAAAAAAAAAGAACAACAACAACAACAAAAGAACAAAAAAGTTAGGACCAGTTCAAATCTAAAGAGAATCATGAAGCTGATATTTTGAATACTATGATAATCATTATTTCTATATAGCAAGTTCTATCTCAATGTGTATCATATAATCCATCAAAACAAAAAGAGTAAGATAATAAATCAACAATACTCAGTGTCAAACAAAGTTGTGGAAGGAACTGAAATATCTGTTTACCTTTCATTTGGCAAAATACAAGAAACTCTTGACATAGTTGCCAATTTGAGACACCTGTTCCAAGGCGTAGCTATTTAGACCTTCCATAAACATTGGCAATGACCATCCGTAAACATTGGCAATGCATGGTGTCCCGACTAGCCTGAGGAACATAGTCAATAGGTTTTCCTAAAAGCGAAAATAATTCATTTGCTCAAATTTTCCATATACCTCAATATAAGGCATTATAGGATGTCTAAAAAAAAGACCAAATCTCAAAATCAATTTGGAAAATTCTCCGTACTAAATCCTGTGTTCAAAACCAACAGACGGACTTTGTACTCGTCCATTTTACCCAGAATGTTCATATCTACTTCACCATTCATTTTAAAGAACCAAGAATTTCATTTCCGCTAATGGGACTTTTTTAGGTTCTCACAAACCAAGAATGAATTGGTAAAAATTAAACAAAAGTAATTAAAAAAAAAAAAAAGACAGAGAAGAAAAGAAGAAGTTAAACCTGTTCAGGAACAGAGCGGTACTCGTGCATGTACCAATCAGTTTTCCGCCCTTTCGGACTACGCCCAATATGGAAAACCAAAGTCCTTTTTGTGCCAATCACAGTGCCGTCAGTAGACTTGATTGGCCTATCAGGACCAGTCGATTTCCAGAACCCTTCCTCTGTCGCTCTTTCCAATCGGCCTCCTGTCCTATACTTCCTATTCATTGGATAGAAAAAGAACCATTCATTGTCAATTGTCTCTATCGGCGATTGAGCTGCACTTAGACACCCAAAAAAAAAAAAAACACACTAATGAGCCAATAAAAAAAAAAAACAAAAAAACAAAATGCATGAATCACAAAATTAGATCTTTCTTCTAATTAAGTAAATCACGGATCCAATAAAAAAAAAAAAAAAAAAGTAGAACTAAGTTGTTGTTTACCAGGCAACTCCCAGGGTTCAAATTTGCAGATATTATCAAGCTGTGGAATCTCTCTGACTGCTTCAACGTCGCCGTTGATCTTCGACCGTAGGAAGTGATTCAGAAGTTCTACGTCCGTCGGGCGAAACCGGTACCCTGGACGCGAAGGATTCGGCGCCATCTCCACACCACGGAAGCAATTCAGAGAGAGAACGAAAAAAACAGCGGGAAAGTGTGTGTGTGTATATATATGTCTTATTATATATATATATGTAGGTACAAGATCTTCTAGAGGAGAGAGTATGATGAATGAACCTTAGTACTGAAGCACTATAAAAAAGAGATTCAAAGAAAGTTCAGACCCGTCTGCACATACAGAGAGAGATTTCACTGATGGACCGTCTGAAACCCGTCTGAACATACACAGAGAGAGAGAGAGAGTGCGTGTTTGGCTGTAGAGAAATTTGGCCTTGTTGGTCGTTCGGATGCGAGGGAAAGCATTTATAGAACATGTTGATTATTTACTATTTTACCCCTCATTTGGATTGAAATCCCTGTCGTCCTGCCACAACTTGCGTGTCCAATGATATTCCAATAATGCCTTCATGACTGGCAGCCCACACGGGAAGTGATATTTCAGAACTAGGGGGTAGTTTGGTGAATTTAGTTACGTTTGGTACTAAAATTTATTAAAATTTATTAATTTTAACTAATTTTTTATCCTTTCGTTTAATTAAATTTCCTCCGCGTACTATTTTTATACGATAATTTACTACTTTTATTATATTTTTTATTAACTTTTTATTAATCAAACGCACATTAGTGAAGCTTCGGAACGAAGCCGGGAAGCTTCAAACAGGAGATTCAATTCCGAACTGACACGCGTGATACGTCCCGTCACCTGGGGCCCATGCGATTGCGTAAGCAGTTATCAACGAAAGATGCTTACGTGGCCGCACATTGTCCGTCCGTCTAAATCGGATGGTTAATAACAAAAATAAGCGTTATAAGTGTGAAAGAGGAGCTATAATAGAAAAAAATAAATACCTTTAAATATTATTAATAGTTGGCATAATTTAAACCTTTAAACAAGGAAAAGAAATAAAATGGTGGAACGAAGGGCAGTCGTATTTTTTTTTTTTTATGGCACAACTTAAAATTTTTAATTTTTTCTCTTTTCCACGTTAATACCTCTCTTTTTCTCACACTTCCACCCCCCTCGCCCTCTCTCTCTCTCATCTTGAATGTAAAATTTTAAAGTAATTTTCAGATTTTTCAAAAAATTTTAAAAATTTTTATCAAATTTTAGTACACCAAACGCACCCTTAATTTATATACGTCACACTAATAAAAAGTTATAAATGTCTCTTATTATATTTTTAAATATATTTTATTTTGTATTATTTTTTATAATTGGACATAGGTCATTATAAAAAAATGGTGTATATTTTTATTTTTATTTTTGTTTTGTTAATGTGGCACAAATATTTCACAATTCATGAGAAAAAGATAATGGGTATATTTGGCTTGATATATTAATGTATGTATATTATTTTTCCTTTACTTTGTTTATTGGTTTATACGTATAATTAAAATATTTTTTATGTTTATTATAACCATTTTTTTAAATTACCTAAGAAAACCATGTTTATTAGCGATACAATTAAAGTTAATCTTAAAAAATAAAACTGTAATCATGCATGCATCGTACGGATCTCCTTTACATATCTCTATATAATCATATTTATATACTTGTATTAAAATTTGAGAGATTTTAACGCCCAGTATACGTCCTTTTATTTTATTTGTTTTTATTTTTTTATTGATATTTTTGCTTAACGTTCTGAATTTTTATTATTTTTAAAATATATTATTAATTTAATTCTTATTTTATATTTAGAAATTTTGATTGTATTAATTTAATATTATTTTAAAAATTATTTAATTTTAAATTAAATTAATTAATAGATTGATTAAATTATTAATATATATACTAATTAGATAAAGTTTTAATTGATTAGCTTAAAAAAAAAATTAAGTCAATCGATGCTTGCTGAATGGCATCACGTGGCTAGCCTATGCATATGTTGAGTGTGTAACTAGCTTTGCTGCGTATCACACGTGTGTTGTGTGCATGGCTTGTCATAAGTCACGTGGCAGGCCCTAAAAAAATTAATAAACGCAAACAGCACCAAGCAGAGGCGGGGGAGGTAAGGCACGTTATCTGCTTATGTGTGATATTTCCACCAGTAATTATTTGCCCTTAAAAGGATAAAAATATAATTTTACTTACAAATAATTTAAATTTAAATTTATAAATCAAATTTATATTAAAACTTATAAAAAATAATAAGTAAAGATAAAAATTATTAATTAAAAGAGATTAAGGTGTCTATACAGTGTTTAATAAAAGAGTAAAATTTTATTATTTATTACAAATATATCGTATTTTTAAAAATATTAATTTAAAAATTCTATATAAAAAATATTAAAAAATATGAAAAGAGTGAGAGAATATATTTTCATTTAAAATGACTGAAAAGAAAATCAAAATAGAGAAAAAAATAATTTTGGTTATCCAATAAGTCTAACGATTGAAAATATATAAACATCACATCATAAATTTGCTTGTAATATAAATATATATTACATGCATTGTAGTTAACGAAGAAAATAATAAGGGAAAAAATAGTGAGAAAGAAAGAATTGCAAGAGATGAAAGAATTAAGACTGTATTTGATACGTGAAAATGAAATTGAATAGAATAGAATTTATTCTCACATTACTCTATTTTCAACTTTGGTATCAAAAAATTAAGTTAAAATAGTTTTTCATAGGAATAGTTATTTTCACATTAAAGGTATGTTTAGCACACTAAAAAAGTTTGAAAAACATTAAAAATATCTAAAATTTTCTAACACATTTTACACTTTTTGTATTTCGTGAAATCTCCATAAATTTATATATATTTACATATCTCAATAAATTTTTACAAACTCCAATAAATTTTTAACAAACCACGATAACATTCCACAAACCCCAATAATTTTTTCACAAATCTCAAAAAAACTTTTGGAGGACTTTTAATAAATTCTGATATAAAACCATTCCGACGGATACTAAAAAAAACCATTCAGAAAATTTCTCTTTTTAAAAAACTGACGCAAAAGTTAAAAGTTTTACTATTCATCTATGTAAAATATGGTTTAGTGGCTGCACACTAAATGCTAAAAAATTACAAAAACCATATTTTTCGTTCTTTTTCGTTATTTTTCAACGCTTCAAATGCACCCTAAGTGGGAAAAAGTATTTCACAATTTAAGTGATGGCATGGTCATCCCATTACAATCAAAATTTAATCTAAAAATTAAAAAATAAAAATAAAAAACAAGTAACCACTTTGTAATAAAAAATTTCTTTTAATTACTTCATTCGATTGTAAAATGACCATTTTATCCCTTCACCTTATTTTCGAATTAAATCTGAGTTCGTGTTGTAAAATGACTATTTTACCTCTAAATTCGTTCTTTTTTTTTTAATTCGTATTTTGGGCTTCTAAAAAGTTAATAAAATTTACCCTTAAGTTCATTTTTTGCCAAAATTTATATTTTGGGCTTCCCAAAAGATTAAAAAAATATTTATCAATATGTTTTTTAATAACAAATAAAATTTTATCTCAATTAAAACTCAAAATATAAAATGACGATTTTGTCCCTGAGCCATTTTTTGTCCAAATTCGTATTTTAAACTGTCTAAAAGGTTAAAAAAATATCCTTAACATATTTTTTAATAGTTAAACAAATTTTAACTCGACTGAATTCAAACCATAAAACAACTATTTTGTTCCTAGGCCTCTTTTTGGACCAAATTTGTATTTTAAGTATCCCAAAAGATTAAAAAAATACTTATTAATATTTTTCTTAATAGTTAAAAAAATTTTAGCACAATTTGAATTTGAATTGTAAAATAACTGTTTTACCCCTGGACACTTTTTTAATCAAATTTGTGATCCGAAAATAAAGTTTATTTTTATAGTTTTTAAAAAATTAATGTTAGTAATTTTTGTTATATTTCATTTTATTTCATTCTAATTTTAATTTAAATTAATTAATCGATTAATTAAATTATTAATATATATATATATATATACTAATTAGATTAAGTTAATTGATTAGCTTAAAAAAATTAAGTCAATTGCAGTGCAAGCAAGGTAACTGAAGGTTAATTTTCTATATATCAAACCACATCTAATATATATAACAAAACAAATTCATGTTTAAATTTGATTCTTTTTCCTGTTAAACTGGAAAATTGAGAAAATAATTGGTAAATATTTGTTGAGAAAAAAAAAATTTTAATCAATTAAACAGTAATTATTTTATGATATTATTGTTGCTACATAGTTCTTCCCTGCTAACGTTTTTTGAAGTGTGAGAACGAAAATTCAGAATTCTTCTCATGAAAGTGGGGGTTGAAAGGAAATTTAAAATGAAGCCGGGAGGAAGACATTGCTGGGCCCAGCTATCCAAAGCCCTCCCTCCCCCTCTCTCTCTCTCTCTCTCTCTGGAAGAATTATACATCAACCATTCTCATGCACATCCTCTTCAAATGTACCTTAAAGGTGAGGTTGGATCCACTGGAGAAGTGGGGAGTTCAAGGGATTCATCCTTACAACATTCCCATCCTTTTTCTTATAAAAGGTACACTTCAAAACAACGGAAATTTCGAAATCCCAGAATTCAAAACTTATTACTTCTATTTGTAAAGACATATATATAAATCAAATGTCCCAGAACATACATAAAAGCTCAAACGACCCAACTCCATGAGAACAGCAAATGTACATAGGATCATCCTCTGTTATTCACTCTCATCTTAGATAGGTTTTTGTTCATTAAAATTCAGATTCATCCCCATTGATTGAATCGAAGGTCCCAAATCCCAATTCTAAGCTTCTCAAATTCTCATTCCCCGCACTCTTTTAGCAGATCACACAGGCATTTGGGTTCTCTTCAACACTGTGTACGTCATAGTCATGAGTCGTGTAAGGATTGAAAACCTTATTGGCCAAGATAAGCTCTTGAATATCTTTCTCTTCGTCCTTCTTCTTATCTTCGTCTTCTTTCCTTCGTCTTTTTTGGGCTCGTCTTTCTTCTTTTCGTCTGTTGCTGGTCCGACTGAGTAATTCTACATAGCATAGTTTTCGCAATTTGCAGACTACAACAACTGGATCAATGTCTGCCATCACTGTTAATTTCCTCTCCTTCATGTCCATGGAAATCCATTCAAGCCCTTCATATAAAAAGTTGAATCAAAACAGATTAGTAAGCTGTACAACAAATTTTAAAAGTATTAGAGCTTGTTTTGAGGAAAAAAAAAAAAAAAGGAAGCTTGAGAAATCCATTCATAATCTCATTACCTGTAAGGCTAACAACTGTTCCCAAGGCTTTCCCTTTGGCTTTGTCATCATGTAAATCCAATTTCAGCACAACTTTCTGCTGCAAAAAGAAGACCATAAATAGTGAGCATCATGATGATTTGGAAACAGAGCACGATATCGAAGGTGGAAAATCCACTGGGACTCTCAAATTGACCCACGGAAAAGATATCTGACGGAAAATTCAAGATTTTAATCTGATTAGCAAATGGAAAAACCTTCAACAGATGGTGTTATGAATTCAGACCATTAGGATTCATGCTTTCTCCAAGAAAACTCAAGTTGAAGAGGATTCAAACTCAGTTCTTTTCCCAAAAAAAAAAAAAATATAGGTGAAAGGTAGTGCAAATCCCATCAGGAAATGGGTTTAAAATTCACATAACCCCAAGCAGAAATAGCAACCCCCCCCCCCCAAAAAAAAACATGAATTGCAGACCTATCAAGTAGGCATAAAACAGAGCACAACACCAGCGGAAAACGTATTGAATGGAACCCATCAGTGACCACGTTTAGATCATGTAAACATAACTCAGGACTTTGCTAGGAAACCGGTAGAAATTTCACCTTCTTGCCCATTTGGCTCAGAATTCTGACCGGGACTTGAACAAACAGAGGTATTATTACAACTCTTATACAGGCTTTATTGATAACTCACTCACCTTAACTGTTGCTGGTTTTGCTCCATGGTTTTCATCCTCGAGCCTCAACTCTTGAGGGTCCATTCTTCTTGGTGCAGTTCCCTGCAACCCCAAGTACCGGCCACTAGGTTGACTACGAGATTGCCGAGTCCTTACTCTGATTCCAGTTGCAGAAATATCACTACTGCCACTGACATTGCCAAAATAGCCGGATTCTAAAGGACTACTGAATAAATCGTAGGGTGGGTTGCTGGTAGAGGCACCAGCAACAGAATGCTGCCCACTAAAATGCTCTTCAGTGGTAATATCATTAGTTCTATTAGCTCCAACAGGCATTTCCACAAGTACAGCAGCCCTCTCATTATTCTTGTTAAATTGTCCATAACCTTCAACATCAGTTTCAAACTGAAGTACAGCAAGGTAATTTAAGGTTAATTTTCCAAATATCAAAAGACATCTAATATACATCACACGGAACCACATAATGCTGAATGTTTGATATGCAAGCAACCATAAGAAATAATGCAATTTCATGGCATTTGACTCAGACTAACAGGTCAAAATTAAGTTACGAATAGCACGGCAAACAAGATGAGCCAAAACCTTATTGAGCTTGAAAATATGTTCAAGCTTGGCTTGTTAAGCTTCGAATTGAGCTTTAATCGAGCCAAGATTGAGTAGCTTGATTATTTTACACATATTTAAGCTATTGAGCCGACATTGAATCAAGCTCGAGCTACAATTATGTTTAAATTTAGCTTGATTTCATAATGAATTGACCCTGAACGAGCTTTAGTTGAGCTGAACATGAATTTGAACCATTTGGTTCGTTTAACAGCCCTAGTTGTGAACTTGCACAATCCTATAAAGCCTTAGAGATGCTCAAAGGCTTCATTATACCTGTTGCTGGCCTACTTTTGCATGTGACTCAATACCAATTCGATCAGGGCGCGCAGATATTCAGAAGAATATACAAAAGCAAGTGATGGAATTTATTACTGCTGACGGGAGTTTTACAATACCAGGAAAGATTTACAAAAGACCAAAGAAAAACGTAAGTAGAAGCGTAGGTAAAAGCGTGTCGAGACAGACCATCGACTACCGCTTAAATAGAAAAGAAAAATACTGTTCGGACCCGAAATTTACAAGTTGGAATCCGAAATTATTATTATACTGTACACTTTTTGACAAAACGATACCATTGTTGTTTGCGTGTGCTGGCAAGGTGCAGTCGGTCGGCCAACAATGGTGACAGCTGTAGTGATAGCACCGAAAGTGAATTTGTCACTTTATGAAGGTGTAAAGTGAATTTGTCACTTTGGAGAGGTGGAAAGTGAATTTGTCACTTCGGTAGGCAGATGGAATCCTGGCACATGGACGGCCAGCTTTGGGTGGACAGCTGTCCACGATTCCTCAATCGGATGCAATGCCTTTGCCTTTAGTTTGTCGGAGCAGTTCAATGGCTGCTTCCAGAACTTCTCCCGTGGGCGTATCGTCCTCAGGATTCTGACTTTCTCCAGCTAAGATGTTATCATCGGCTGAGTGGTTTGAACAGGAATCAAGGGACATGGGAGTCCTGTGCTGATTGAGCCTTTCTTCATCGAATTCATTACTGAACTCATTTTGGAGATATTCCAGGCATTTGGCCAGGAGGGCTCTGTTGGAGATATTGGGATGTCTCCTCTTGATACTTAATTTTAATTGAGTCATATGGTTTGACTTAGAATCAAACTGTTCTGGGCTTTGAGCCACCTGTTTTTGCTTAAAGCTTGAAGTTACCTTCGTAATTTTAGAAATTAGCTCAGGTAAATCAATTTGTTTCCACCATTGGAAGTGAAAAGTTCTCATTAACTGAGGGATGCCTAGATCATCCTCACTGACTGATAATCCCCATTTCCATATCCAAGGGATATTGAACTCAGCCCAAAAATAGAATTGGGACTGCCCTACAAACGATTTCATATTTAAATCGCTTAATATAGGGTGAACTTCAACCCAAGAATCGTATAATTCCTGCAAAAGGGGAGGTACAAGATCCATGGGTGGACCAAGAACCTGCCATTGTTTAAAAAACCATCGAGGAATAACTTTGGTTTTTTCAAAGAAGTCTTCTCTGATTCTTAGAAACCAGGAGTGTTTTCTTTTTGCATTTTCATAGAGAAAAGTATATTTCCAGGCGTTAACATAATCCCAGAAATTAAAAGAATATTCCTTTTGTGGATCATGAGGGATCCTCAATTTACGAGTCTTCATCGGATCGTTTCCCCAGTCAATCAAAGTGTATATCTTAGAGATAAAACACTGACTATAGTTAATTTGGGGACCTACCTTGTTATTAGGATAAAAGTGGCGTATTTCCACTGATCCGGTAGAAGTTAGAATGGCTTCATAGAGATACCGATATTTATATTCAGGGACTGGATATGAGGTCTGATCCATATATTTTTGTTTAATATAAAAAGGATCATTAATCCAGTGATCATCTTCTTCTTCCAGAGGCAAAATTGCTTCGGTATACGGGCTTGTAATATATACAGGCTCCTTTTGCAGAATTTGGGCTGCAGTCTCAGGTTTAGAACCTTGAGCAGAAGATTCAGCAGACTTAGAGTCTGTCTGTTTGTATTGGGCCAAGACAGCTTTGAGTTGGGCCTCCTTTTTGTTAAGGTAATCATTGAGATCAATAAAATTGGGACCTTCTTCACCTAGAATGTTGAAGGGATTAGCAGCTGGGCCTAGAGCACCAACATTGGACCAAGAGAATTGGCCTCTCTGTCCAGTGGTCAGATTAGATCTGCCACGACCTCTTTGATGGGGCTTAGATCCCCTTCCACGGCTACTACTCATGAGCCCTGCAAAAATTCACGAGTTAAGAAATCAGGTAGGGAATTAGATTCACCTTTAATATATTCGACTGTAAAATCGAAACAAGATAATTGAGCTTGCCAGCCAGCATAGATCTGTTTGGAAACTAGGTTTTTTACATCCTTTTCAAGAATTTGTTTTATAGCACTGCAATCAATGCGAACCAGAAAATGCTGGTTTAATAAATCATCTTGGAATTTAGTAATTCCTTTAACTACTGCAAGCATTTCTCTTTTAATAGATGGATATGCCATCTGGGTCGGGTTCCATTTGCCCGAAGAAAATCGAATCAGATATTCCTGATTATTTTCGGGGTTGCGCTGTTTTAGAATAGCGCCATAGCCAATTTTACTGGCATCTGTCTCAACTATCTTAAACCACTTAGGATTGGCAAGAGTGAGACAAGGCAATCTTTGTACTTTTGCCTTAATTTTCTGAACAGCATATGTCTGTTCAATAGTCCAAGGATTATTGATATTTTTCTTGGACAAACGCGCATATAAAATAGCTGCGTCTGTTCCCAAATCCTTGTAATAATCTGAAATATAGTTCAGACTACCCAGAAATCGTTGTAACTGCTTTAGATCAGTTATCTGGTCTGGGAATTTTGAAGCAAATTCAATGCTTCTAGCAATAGGACTTATATTCCCATGCTCAATATTATGTCCGAGAAAACGAACATTGGTTTGGAAAAGTTTCATTTTTGGAAAAGAAAGAACCAAACCGCTTTTCTTAATAATTTCCTTGAAGTGAGAAAGATGTTTAAAATGGTCTTCAAGGGTTTTAGAAAAGATGAGTATATCATCAATATATACTAATATATAATTAGTATAAGGGGTGAATATAGAATTCATAATATTTTGAAATTCAGATGGAGCATTTTTCAAACCGAATGGCATAACATTCCATTCATAATGTCCAAAAGGGACAGTAAAACCGGTTTTGTAGCGGTCTTTTTCCTGGACTTGGATTTGCCAATATCCAGATTTTAAATCAAATTTGGAAAAGATTTTAGCATCATAAAGACGATGCAAAAGATCTTTTTTATTAGGAATAGGATATCGAATCCATTTTAAAACATTGTTTAAAGGTTTATAGTTTATGACTAATCGAGGGACGCCGCGTTCCTTCTCTGCTGCATTATTAACATAAAAAGCAGTACAGCTCCATGGGGAGTGGGAAGGTCGGATTAGACCTCTTTCAAGTAAAAAAGAAATTTCTTTTTTACAAAGTTCCAAATGTTCTGGATTCATCTGACTAGGACGAGCTTTAGTGGGAATTTGATTTTCATTAAAACTGTCCACATAGGGAAGAAAAACAGAATGCTGTTTTCGATTCCAAAAAGCATTGGGGATATCAGAACAAACTTCATTAAGAAATTCATTTTGAAGTTTTGAAATCTTTTCTTTGAGAAAAGGTCGCTGTAAAGTTTCAGAAATAGTCATAGACTGAATTTCAGATTGAAGAAAACGAATTTGTTGATCCTTCAAAGCAATATGCTCTAATTCATTGAGAATTAAAGTTTGAGGTTCAGTTATAAACTGAAATGAGAGGGATTTGTTTTTATACTGAAAATAGATTCCAGTAGAGTCAATTTTAGAAATTGGCATGATTTTTCGGAAAAAAGGAGTTCCGAGGATTACATGTTGAGACAAGTTCTTAACAAGTAAAAATTCTGTAGGAATACAAACATCAGAATTACAGACAGAAACATTTGTTAATTTATAATTAACATGCAACTTATTATTGCTAGCTGAAGTAAGAGATTGAGTGGTCTTTTCAAAATAGTTCGTAGGAACTAATCCTTCATTAATGCAATTTAGATCTTCACCACTATCCATTAAAGCAATAAGGTTTTTAATAACATAAGACTCATTTATAATGATCTTTACTTTTACTAACCATTTTTGAATGGTAATACCTTTTAGCTGTTGCAAGTAAGGTTGTTCTGCTTTCTTAGAGGAAGAGACAGGAGAGCTAGGTTGACCAGCTTCTAATCTTAAAAGTCTTTGTTGGGTCTGCTGGGATTCTGTTTTAAGAACAGTAATCTCAGTTTTGAGAAGATTGACTTCTCTCTTAAGATCCTGAATTGATACAGGCTGAAAGGATTGTAAAGGGTCTAAACTAAGACGCCGAACTACCTCTTTCATACTATAACCTTCTGGTTGATAATTGGAAGATTGACCGGAGGGTTCTATAATAGAGGCAAGAATTTGTCTCTGAAGTTCAGGGTTCTGGATCTTAGAGGCCAGAGTAATCAAGTCATCTTGATCTTGGGTTAAGACGGAAATTTCCATCTTTTGCATTGCTGCTATAGCAGTATCAATTTCACTAGAGGTTTGACAGTGACAGTCAAGCTGTGAACTATCGCTAGAATATTCGTATTCTAGAGGTTCATGGTCAGATTCATTGTTTGAGGGTGGATTTGATTCTAACACTAGAGCTAGAATTTTCTGCTTAGAGTCTTCATCTATATGAAGCTCTTGGATTTTCTTTTTCAGAGAACATTTGTTAGCAAAATGACCAAGTTTTCCACATTTCCAACATCGAATTGGAGCTCGGGATTTCTTAAATCTAGGCTTAGATTTAGATGATGGAATTGAGGGCTTATAAAAGTCCTTTGAAGGTCTACGTTTGCGAGCTTTATATGGATAAGTTCTAGATTTTCTAGGCCTATGTTTGAAAGGTTTGGAAAATCTAGATTTTGGAATGTCAAATGCGAATTGATCGCAAAAATCTCCTAATTCCTTTCTTTCAGAAAGTCTCTGTTTCTTTAATTGACCTTTAAGCTTAAGATCATTACAGAGAGCTAAACCCTCTTGTTCACAGAAGTAAAAAAGTTTACCATATGTGAGATGGGCATAAGGTATGACAGCACTGTTTGTGGCTAATCTAATGGATTGCCTAACCTTTTCAGCAAACAGAGCAGGAAGACCATCAAGAAATTTAGATTTCCAATGATCTGCGCCAGCGTCACTTAATTGGACGACGCGAGCTAAGAAAGTATCCTTATACCACCTATAGTGACTTAAGGACTGACACTTTAAATTTTGAAGAAGTGTCCTAATGGTTTCACTATTACTGGTGATTTGACCAGTAAAATGTTCCATAATTGCACAGATCAGTGTATATACTGCATCTTCTTCGCGAATTGGAACTGTGGAAGAAGCTTGCGGACTGACAACAGTCTCTTGCTTAATCTTAGTAGCGCGGAGAATTTGATCTCTTTGCTCATCACTAAGAACATGATCCCACCATCCACGGAGGGTACCTTCAAACCCTGAAACTAAATTTAGGGCGGTCTGTCTATCGCTTATACCATTAGCTTTTTGAACCGTGGCATAAATTGTCATGCGATGACACTGTTGGAAAATTAGTCTATTAGATAGACCGTCGATGTTCCAAGAATAGGCTTGGCGAGGAGCAAAGGCTACTTGTTGAGTACCTAAGTCTTCGATTTCCTCATGAAGGACATCTATTGGTGTGGGTCTAGTATAATAGAATTTTCCCAACGGGCGAGGTGTAGTCTTAGAAACTAACTTATTGATTTGCGGAGGATCAGGAGGTTTAGGTTCAATTTCAGTTTCATACTCCGAAGAGGATGATAGACTTAAAGTCTCTATCTTTAAAGTTCCAAACTGTTGCTGGATACGGTTGACTATAGATTCAACAGATAATTCGGGCTGTCGAAAACCTTCAACAGGTTCATTAATGGGCCGAATAATAGGATCTTTAAGATCTTCTGGAAAGGAACTAGATTCCTTGGGAGTAAGATCAGAAATCTGTTGTTGAACAGAGGCAAGCTTTTGCTCTATTCGGGTAAGTTGAGCACCTAGAGTACTCATAAAAACATGAGAATAATTAAGTTGTTTATACAACAAAACTATCTCGGGTAAAGCCTTTTCTGGAGGTTGGCCAACATAAGCGGTGGCTTCTAAGTGAGGAGATTTCAGAACTAAAGACTCTGAAGGGGGATGGACGGAACTTACAGTTCTACCGTCTTTGGTTTGCCAAGTTTTTTCTAGAACATTGATTTGTTCGTGAAGAGTGTTTAGATAATATGGCAAGAACCAAGGAATAAAAAACTGAATTTTGTCAGTTTGTTCCAGCGTATAGTAATACTGAATTTTATAAAATTCTTGCTGTTCTGGAGTAAAACTGGAAAAATACCAGTTTCTAAAAGTCTGATTTCTAGGATCTTCGAAATCATTTGAAAGGGTAACTCTTAGAGGGCTACCGGGAGTTAGATCTAACTTACCTTGTAAGGTAAGTGTTCCTATGTAAGGTGTATTATCCATCTAAGGAAGATGAAAGCTCATCTCAGATGAGGTTGGAGAAGTAGGTCTCCGAGAGTCTGACTCTTGGCGGTATACACCTTGAGGAATTTGAGAGGAAGAAACTCTCAATCCTTGAATTTCTTCAGGAGAAATTTCAGAAGGGGGCTCAGACACTCTATAAGGATGTTGAGAAGTAGTTGATCTAGAATCAAAAGGTTGAGACGGGGTAGATTTAGAATCTACAGATGCCCTAGCAGGTAAAAATCTGATTTTATTGGTGGGAGAGAAGCTAATCTCTATATCACCAGTTTCATGCTGGACAATTTGGTCTATTTCTTGCTGAGTTGGCTCTATCGGGTCAACTGCTCTAGGAAGAGTCCATTGAGAAGGAAATTGGATTTCATCCCATCTAAGGACTCGATTTGTAGCTAGATTTGAAGACAATAGATTTGTCTCAATGAAGACAGTTTGATCTTTCAAAGTAATATGTTTGGCTCGAGGACATAAAGTTCTCAAAAGCTTGAAATGGATCCTATAGATTATGGCTATAGTCTCCGAACCAGGCAAGAAATTATATCCATGCGTCTGAACTCTCAAACTTAAAGCTTTGGAGAGATTTCGATCAGTAAAACTCAAACTTAAGTTTGGGTAAACATTAAAAAAGACTGGTCCATGACACAGACTTGTTTGAATCACTCCCATAAGTGATTCTTTCCAGTCTCGACATCTAGAGTCGGTAAGACTAGCTAAAAGAGAGGTATTAAGACCAGGTAAAGTCAAGGGCTTAAAGGCAACTTGAACTAACCCTATATGAAGGTATTTGTAACTTTGCCTGTATGGGGCAAGGTCGGCAGGAGCTAAGAGCTCTATATCCTTTAAGGAGGAATCCATAGTGACGGTTTCTTCCATAGTTTTAATGGCCAGTTTAGACTGATCAAAACGATCCGTGAAACCTAATTTGTAGATTTCTTTAGGAGCTACCTTAGGAATAGTCCAGTCATTAAGTTCCTGGATTTTGTCCGGGAATTCTACCAAAGTGGTATTTTTAGGGACAGCATTAGATCTGTCTGAGCTTGTAGAAGCTCGAGAGTTGGTTCTTGTAAGCCAAGACATGAGAAAAGGTTCTAAGGTGTAGGTGAAGGAAGTAAAACTTTAATACTTATGCTTAATGTATCATGTTCTCAATTCTTACCCAGTTTTCTAATTATTTCTATTCTTTTTCCAAACAACGACGCCAAAGGGAAACATCGGCAACACTCAGGCCTTACACTCCCTTGCCAGGCGGAAAACATGGAATAAAAACAGAATAAATAGAAGGAGAAGTAAGAACAAGATAAAAGAAACATAATTAAAAGAGTATTACTTCATTCATACACACCTTAGAGGGTTGCAGTTTAGAACTGCATATTCAACTTGGCTCTCACGGAACCACATAATGCTGAATGTTTGATATGCAAGCAACCATAAGAAATAATGCAATTTCATGGCATTTGACTCAGACTAACAGGTCAAAATTAAGTTACGAATAGCACGGCAAACAAGATGAGCCAAAACCTTATTGAGCTTGAAAATATGTTCAAGCTTGGCTTGTTAAGCTTCGAATTGAGCTTTAATCGAGCCAAGATTGAGTAGCTTGATTATTTTACACATATTTAAGCTATTGAGCCGACATTGAATCAAGCTCGAGCTACAATTATGTTTAAATTTAGCTTGATTTCATAATGAATTGACCCTGAACGAGCTTTAGTTGAGCTGAACATGAATTTGAACCATTTGGTTCGTTTAACAGCCCTAGTTGTGAACTTGCACAATCCTATAAAGCCTTAGAGATGCTCAAAGGCTTCATTATACCTGTTGCTGGCCTACTTTTGCATGTGACTCAAAATTGGGGGCCTTACTTTCAACAGCCAAATTTGTGCCAAAGTCACAGGAATATGGCTTCAAAAGATCGTCAAATTCCTGTTCATCTATGCCCTCCAGAACCTCATGGTGTCCAACCTCCACTTCCATATCCAGCGTCTGTCCCAACATTGCTTCATCCAATATCTGTTCCACCGTTGCTTCAGCCAGATCCACTGGCTGAAGCAATCAAGAAAGAAATATTGATTATATAAATGGAAATTCATTGTCTCCACCAAGATACTTGAGAAATTAAAAGAAAAATATTAAATTATCTTCTCACCTGGATATTAATTTTATCTCCTGCACCATCCTCGAGCGTTCTCACATCAGAATTTTGGGGAAGGCAACTCGCACTTGTAGAAGCTATGGCAGAAGAAGAAACATTTGTCTCAACAATATTTTTCTCATCCTGCCTTCCCTTTAGCTTCTCATCAGCCTTGTTGAATAGTTTACAGAGGCGGAGAAGGGTGCCCTGGGAGAAGGGGAAAAAAAAAAAGGAACTTACCAAAATTAATTTAGCAAGCAGCTATTTAGACTTCAATACAATTATATATATATATATATATAATTAAAAAAAAAGACAGTGAAGATCCTCAGATTCTCCAGAACCAGCCAAAAACACGAAAAATTAAGGGGGGGGGGGGGGGGACACAACAACAACAACAACACAACAAAAGAAAAAAAATTGAAACACAACGCTGGTTCAAATCTAAAGAGAATCGTGAAGCTAACATTTTGAATGCTGTGATAATTATTATTTATATATGGCAAGTTCTATCTCAACGTATATCATATATTCCATCAAAACAAAAAGAGTAAGATAATAAATCAACAATACTCAGTGTCGAACAAAGTTGTGGAAGGAACTGAAATATCTGTTTACCTTTCATTTGGCAAAATACAAGAAACTCTTGACATACTTGCCAATTTGAGACACTTATTCCAAGGCATAGCTATTTAGACCTTCCATAAACATTGGCAATGACCTGCCGTAAACATTGGCAATGCATGGTGTCCCGACTAGCCTGAGGAACATACTCAATAGGTTTTCCTAAAAGCGAAAACAATTCATTTGCTCAAATTTTCCATATACCTCAATATAAGGCATTATAGGATGTCTAAAAAATTGACCAAATCTCAAATTCAATTTGGTTAAACATAGAAAATTCTCCGTACTAAATCCTGTGTTCAAAACCAACAGACGAACTTTGTACTCATCCAGTTTACCCAGAATGTTCATATCTACTTCACCATTCATTTTAAAGAACCAAGAACTTCATTTCCGCTAATGGGACTTTTTTAGGTTCTCACAAACCAAGAATGAATTGGTAAAAATTAAACAAAAGTAATTAAAAAAAAAAAAAAGACAGATAAGAAAAGAAGAAGTTAAACCTGTTCAGGAACAGAGCAGTACTCGTGCATATACCAATCAGTTTTCCGCCCTTCCGGACTACGCCCAATATGGAAAACCAAAGTCCTTTTTGTGCCATCAGCAGACTTGACGGACCTCTTATCACCAGTCGGTTTCCAGTACCCTTCCTTTGTCGTTCTATTCGATCGGTCTCCTTTCTTATACTTCCTATTCAATGGATAGACAAAGAACCATTCATTGTCAATTGCCTCTATCGGCGATTGAGCCGCACTTGGACACAAAATAAATAAATAAATAAAAATAAAAAACACACACACACACTAATGAGCCTCATTCAACAAAACTCAAGACATGTTGACCCCAAAAAAACAAAAAACAAAAACAAAATGCAGGAATCACAAAAATTAGATCTTTCTTCTAATTAAGTAAATAACGGATCCAATAAATTATAAAAAAAAAGTAGAACTAAATTGTTGTTTACCAGGCAACTTCCAGGGTTTAAAATTACAGATATCATCAAGCTGTGGAATCTCTCTGACTGCTTCAACGTCGCCGTTGATCTTCGACCGTAGGAAGTTCAGAAGTTCTGCGTCCGTCGGGCGAAATGGGTGCCCTGTACCCGAAGGATTCGCCGCCATCTCCACACCACGGAAGCAATTCAGAAAGAGAATGAAAAAACAGCGGGAAAGTGTGTGTGTGTGTGTATATGTGTATTATTATATGTAGCACAAGATCGTCTAGAGGAGAGAGTATGAAGAATGAACCCTAGTAGTGTAATTTAAGCACTATAAAAAAGAGATTCAAAGAAAGTTCAGGGATTTCACTGATGGATCGTCTGAAACCCGTCTGAACACAGACAGAGAGAGAGAGAGAGAGAGAGAGAGAGAGAGGGGTGTTTGGGTGGAGAGAAATTTGGCCCATCTTGGTGGCTCGGAAGCGAGGGAAAACATATATATAGCAAATCCGTTTGGATTGAAATTTTGAAATCGACTTCTTGTGTCCAATGATATTCCAATAATGCCCCCATGACTGGCAGCCCAGAAAGTGGTGAAGCTTGGCGAATTTAGCGAAGCTTCGCAACCAAGCTGGAAAGCCGCAAGTGGGAAATTCAATTCCGAGCTGACACGTGTGATGTGCTCCCCCTCACCAAGGGCCCATGCGATGGCGTAAACAGTGATCAAAGGAAGGGAGCTTACGTGGCCGCACGATGTCCGTCCGTCTAAAATCGTATGGTTGATAACAAAAATAAGTGTTTATAAGTGTGAAACAGGACCTATAATAGACAAAATAAAAAACTTTTTAATTTTTATGCTAAGTTCGCCAATGAAAGGACATAAAAGTCACAAAAAACTTTAAACAAGGAGGAGAAACGAAATGGTGGTAGGAAGGGCAGTCTTATTTATTTATTTATTTTTTTGTATGGCACAACTTAAAATTTTTAGTTTTTTTTCTCTTTTTAATGTTAATATCTCTCTTTTTCTCACACCTCCACCTCTCTCTCTCTCTTATCTTGAATGCAAAATTTTTATCTTTTCATATCTAGTGTATGTACGCCGCATTAATAAGAAGTTATAAATGTCTCTTATTATATTTTTAAATACATTTTATTTTGTGTTATTTTTATAATTGGACATAGGTCATTATAAAAAAAAATGGTGTGTATTTTTTTTTTTTTGGTTGATGTGGCACAAATATTTCACAATTCATGAGAAAAGATAATGAATATATTTGGCTTGATATATTAATCTTTGTATATTATTTTTCCTTTACTTTGTTTATTGGCTTATACGTATAATTAAAATATTTTTTATGTTTATTATAAGCATATTTTTTAAACAATACAATACAAGTTAATTTTAAAAAATAAAACTGTAATCATACCGTACATTATACGGATCTTTTATATATATATATATATACACACACACGTACACCTTTACAATCATATTTATATGTTCACGGGGGCTTTTAGAGCACAATTTTTAGTAATATTTGATTTTTTAGCTAAAAGTTGTTAATTGTAATTTTTGGTGTGTTTGGTAAAGTAAGTTATAAGTTTTGATAATTTTTAGTAATTTTTTACATCTTTTTGAATATTTGATAAAATTTTGGGTAACTTTTGACAATTTTTGGCAAAATTTGACCATTTTTAGCAAAATTTGACCATTTTTAACAACTAATGGTAACTTTTGAGTTGAAACTGGGTAAAAAAAGTGACAAAATTTGGTGATTTGTCAAACACTAAAGAATTGAAAACTAGTAATTTTCTGCTAAAAATTATGACTCCAAATGTCACATATATTAAAACTTGGGAGATTCACCAGAGCGGCTAGTATATGTCCTTTCATTTTATTTGTCTCTGTTTTTTTTTTTTTTGGTGATATTTTTGTGTGACATCCTAAATTTTTATTATTTTTAAAATATACTATTAATTTAATTTTTATTTTATATTTAAAATTTTAGATTGTGTTAATTTAGTATTATTTTAAATTTTGTTTATTTTTTGGTAATTATTAATATTTTCTGGTAAATTTTATTTAATTTTAATTTAAATTAATTAATAGATTAATTAAATTACTAACATATATATATATATATATATATATATCTAATTAGATTAAGTTAATTGATTAGCTTATAAAAAAATTAAGTCAATTGCAGTGCAAGCAATTTTCTATATATCAGACTACATCCAAAATACATAACAAAACAAATTCATGTTTAAATTTGATTCTTTCTCCTGTTAAATTGGAAAATTGAGAAAATAATTGGTAAATATTTGTTGAGAAAAAAATAGATTTTAATCAATTAAACAGTAATTATTTTGTGATATTATTGTCGCTACATAGGCCCCGTTTGGTATCAAGATAAATCTCTAAAAATCTCTAACAACCCCTTTACATCTAATTTTCTCACCATCACTAATTTCAAAAAATTCTAATATTTCGCTAAAAAAATAAAAAATCTAAAAATAGGTTAACCGAATGTGTAAATTTTTTATACAATCATATTTTTCGTGTCGAGAGCTTTCAAACGAGTATTATTGTCGCTATTTTTTATGTTATTTTTTGAATCCGTGGGAATGGATTTGAAAAATCGTTCCCATAGTTTACGACTTTTTAGAAAAAAAAATGACTCTAAAATTAACCATAAACTATATTTTATCTCAATTTATCTTATTTTTTCTTACTCTAAACGAGGCCAGCTACGTAGTTCTTCCCTGCTAGCGTTTTTTGAAGTGTGAAAACGAAGATTGAGAATTCTTCCCATGAAAGTGGGGGTTGAAAGGAAATTTAAAATGAAGCTGGGTGGAAGACACAGGTGGGCCCCAGCTATCCCAAGCCCTCCCTCCCCTTCCCTCTCTCTGGAAGAATTATACATCAACCATTCTCATGCACATCCTCTTCAAATGTACCTTAAAAGTGAGGTTGGACCCACTGGAGAAGTGGGGAGTTCAAGGGATTCATCCTTATAACATTCCCATCCTTTTTCTTATAAAAGGTACACTTCAAAACAATGGTGGAAATTAAGATCTTGTTTTGGTCCCATACTCCATCAAGATTTATGAAGGATCAAACACAATCTGAAGCAATATATATATATTATTTGCAGAAATTTTCTGGTTACATCAAGGTTCTTATAAAGTAAATGTTCAGCCACAGCAAATATGAGAAAAGACTTAACAAGCTGAAGACCCCTATTAGTATATCTTAATATCTTATCCCAAGTCCTGAGCATAGCACCAGCAAAGCAAATTAAATACACGCTCAGAATAACGTCTCTTTTCTAATCAACTTCATTCAAAACTTTTGTCATCTCCTCCATATGCCCACAAAGACTATAGAGAATCCTACAATGACAAGTACCCTAAAAATATACCTAAACCAGTGCAATGCAGAAATTCCGTACGGATAGGGGTAGTTTGGATAGCTGACGAAGCGTGTGAAGCAAGATAAATGGTTCGGAACCAGACAAACAAATGTTCTGTTGCCACGTAGGTATGTCGGTCACCCTGCGGGGGACTACGAGTCTGACGTGGCCAAAGATGAGTGGTTTGTGAAGGAGATGATAACGCCCCTATGCAACGCAAAGTCCTGCACTATCAGATTCTTCCGTTTTTTGAATCCATTTGAAACTTATTAAATGAACAGAATATTAAATCACGTTCAGCTTGTGTTGGAAGATTTACAAAACAAAATAAATTTCTATAAAATTTATTTTTCTTTAACTATACAAATTACGAGATTAAAATTTTTATCTACTCATATAAACTTTTTTTTCATTTCAAACACCCTCTTGATCATATTTAAGAAATGTTTAGAATAATAAAAAATGAAATAAATGACCTGTTTACTACATAAAAATTTGATAAAAAATATTTGAAATTTTCTAAAAATTTTTATTATATTTTTACATATTCTTATATTTTCAAAATTCAAAGAAGTTCAGTACTTTTAAAAAAAAATCGATAATTAGAATTCGATTAATTAAAGGGCCGTTTGGAGTGTAAAAAAAACCAAGGGTGAAATTTTTTTGAAATTTAGAGTGTAAAAAGTTATTTCAAAATGATAATTGGATATTTGTGTTTGATTTGATATAAAATTGTTAAAAATTATATAAAGTGACAGTGACAAAATTTTAGTAGAGAGTCTTAAAAATTTTTAGAGTTTTGTGAAACTTTTTAATGCAAATATTAGTTCAACTTTTAAAAAACAATATGACAAAATCCATTAGAATACACCATTTTAGTTTGTTCTAATGGATTTTGATAAATTTTTAAAAAAGTTGGAAGTTTTTAGAGTTTGAAAAAATTGAAACTTTTGAATTTTTTAAAGAATTTTTTGAACCTTGGTAGTGCTCCAAACGGCACCCAAATAGCATAAATTTTTTTACCATTCTTACCATTGATTCTCAACCTACCAATTGACACTCACTTTAACTATTTTTTCTGGGGTCATAAAAACTATTCTGACGGATTTGCATAACCAACTTCTGTCCAAACGGATTATAAAAACCGTTTCGACTAATTATAGTGCAAAGAAGGCACGATTGATGCGAAATTTTGAATTCATCCAAATGGAAATCTAATCCGTCGGAACAGAAATTTTACTGTTCACCTCCAAAAAACATGGTTTGAAATGTGTGGACTAAACACAAAAAGTTTTTACAAACCACATTTTATCTCATTTTATCTCACTTTTTATCACTCTAAATACACCCAAAATGAAATAAAATGAAATAAGTTTTGGGTTTGTAATTTGTATAGTGAGATAAAAAGTGAATAACTTTTAAAATTTTTTAGTATTTTTTATCATTTTTTAAAATTTTTTATCACTCCAAACGGAACCCCAGGCAAGTAACATTTATTATTTATTTATGACATAAGAAATGCGAATATATATGTTATACAACGTGTATACGTTAATATACAAAACTTCTAAAGAAAATTAGCAAAAAAATTAGCAAAAAAATACCAAAAATTGATTTTTGTGTGTTTGGCAAAACCACAAATTTTTTCACTTTTTTTATTTGCTATAGTAAAAAGTACCACTCCATAATTACAACTTTTTTTATTTGCTACAGTAAAAAATATACCAAACACCCAAAAGTTACCACTTTTTGCTTTGGTACAGTAAAAAATTTACCAAACACCCAAAAGTTACTAAAAAATACTAAAAATTCCACTTGATTCAACCAAACACACAAAAAAGTGTAAAAAAAAAAAAAAAAAAAACCAAAAAACTACCAAAACTTAAGTTTTTTTTTAACTTCCAAACACCCTCAAAGTTATAAAATGGTGAATGATATATATTTTTTTATTAAATTTGCGTATTTACATTTCATAAATGACCCTTCATCTTTTGTCTTATTTTTTCATTAAATAAAATTATAAAATTATCACTTTTTAATTAATTATTTTTATGTATAATTTAAAATAATATAATTACCCTCCATAAAAAAATTTAACCTCCATAAAAAAAAAAAATTTACAACCCTTCATTAATTTTTTTAATTTCTAAATTTGAACAAACATTATTAACAAACTTTTGTCATTTTTAACTTTCGTAATCACTCTTGAATTATTTAGTAAGATTTTATTTGAACATTCAAAAACATTACAAAAAAAAAAATCACCGTACCAACAAAAAACTACTTTTAAACAAAAAGTTAAATTTATCAAATAAAATATAAGTATCTTTTAAAACTTAATTTAAATTTTTTATAATAGAAAATATTTTCTAAAATAAATCTAAAATTACAAATTTTTATCATAATAAGATTACTCATATACTATACGAGAATTTTTTTTCAAAATTTAAGATGATAATTGCTTATCTATTTATAGAAAAAAAATAAATAAATAAAAATAAAGATATTTATAGCATTATAATTATGCATTGAACTGAATTTTTGTATAATCATATTGAGTTCAAGAATTTTTGAAGCTTTAAAAATCAAAAGATGAAAAATTAACAAGTGTTTGAATTTTTTTAGTTTAATATATTTTTCAATCTTATATGGTGCTTCATATGAACTATTGATGTCTTCTCTGACCATTTGAAAATTATCCATTCCTTTAAAAAAAATTAAAACAAAATTAATAAAACGTTTTTGAATAAGTATTTGACATGTGTGAAAAGAGTGTTTTACAAATGTTTATATTTATCGCAGCGCTAACGCAACGTCCTTTTAAAAGTGTACATGCTTGTTATAATTGATGACAAAATAATGTTAGTTCGATTTTGTTTAGTGGAATCAAGGACATGAATTAATTGAACCAAATCGAATAATTGAGTATTTAAATTTGATCTGCTAAATTTTGATGAAATTAAAAAATTAATTTTAATTTGATTAGTTAATATTTTGAATCGAAGTTTAATGATCTTTTCGTCAAAACGATCTCAATTAAGCGGAGATTGAATATTTTCATATTGATAATATATTTATCGATTATTAAGTTACTGTGCCAAACTATGATTTAAGATTACTTTCATTTATCCGGGTTTGTTTGGTGGCATCAAAAATCACTAATTTTAACTAATTTTTATATTTTCTTCTAATTAAAATTTTTCACATATCACATTTATATCACATTTTTATATTTTTATTATATTTTTTGTCCTATTTTTTTGTCAACCAAACAGACCGTCAAGTTATGACAAAATCAGACCAAGTCTTGAATTGCTTAATTTGTATTTCACACAGCCCCTAGTGAAACAATGGAAATCAAAACACATGAGAGACATATATTAATCAGGGTACTCCAACTTTTGTCTCGACAAACCCACTTTACAAAGGATCAAACAGAGTCCGAAGCAAAGGATTATTTGTAGAATTTTTCGGGTCCTTGATCTGATTCCAGTTCCAGAAATATCACCATTGCTATTAACTGCTGAGTTCTGAAGGAATATTGAAGAAAAAAAAAAAATCACAGGGCCTAATTGGTTGCTGGCAGAAGCAATAGCAGAAGAATGCTGCACAGAAAATACTAATCGTTGATTATTATTAGAATCTATTAGCTCTGGTAGACATTGGCATATGTGCAGGAGCCCTCTTCTTGTTCTGCTTAAATTGTCCGTAGCCTTCAAAATGAGCTTCAAACTGCAGTGCAAGCAAGGTAACTGAAGGTTAATTTTCTATATATCATCCTTACATCTAATATACATAACAAAACAAATCCATGTTTAAATTTGATTCTTTTTCCTGTTAAATTGGAAAATTGAGAAAGTAATTGGTAAATATTTGTTGAGGAAAAAAAAATAGATTTTAATCAATTAAACAGTAATTATTTTGTGATACTATTGTTGCTACATAGTTCTTCCGTGCCAAGCGTAAAGATGAAGATTGAGGCTCCGGCTGGCAAGAAGCATCTACTAACTACTAACTTTTTAGCTTCTTTTAAAATGAATAAATTTTTCTCTTACATTTTAATTTTGTTTTAAACTTTTAAGGACGAAAATGTTAAATTAACAAAAAATAAAAAACATAGATAATAAAAAGTTAACTTTTTTCCCTTCCCAAATACAAAAAAAATTAACTTTTTTTTTTGTAATTACCTTTCAAAAAAAAAAACTTTTTTTTTGCAATTAACTACTAACTAACTACAAAAAAAGAAAAAATTAACTTCTTTATTTCCCAAACCAAGCTTGCGAATTCTTCCCATGAAAGTGGGTGTTAAAAGGAACTTTAAAAAATGAAGCTGGGTGAAAGACAGAGGTGGTCCCCAGCTATCCAAAGCCCTCCACCTCTCTCTCTCTCTCTCTCTCTCTCTCTCGGTGTGCGCGCGCGCATGTGTGGAAGAATTATACATCAACCATTCTCATATGCACATCCTCTTCAAATGTACCTTAAAAGTGAGGTTGGACCCACTGGAGAAGTGAGGAGTTCGAGAGATCCATCTTGATAATATACTCCCATCCTTTTTCTTGTAAAAGGACGCTTCAAAACAATGGTGGAAATTAAAATCTTGTTTTGGTAGCATACTCCATCAAGAGTTGTGGATTATGTTGTCAAAATTAATGTACTCCAATCTCTGACAATAAAAACCCAATTCATGAAGGATCAAACACAATCTGAAAAAATATATACATTACTCGTAGAAATTTTCTGGTTACATCAAGGTTCCTATAAAAAGTAACTCTTCAGCTACAACAAAATATGAGTAAAAAAAGTAACAAGCTGAAGGCCACTATTAGTATATCTTATCCTAATTCCTGAGTATAACACCAATAAAGCAAATTAAATACACACAGAATAAGGTCTATTTTCTAATCAAATTCATCAAAAACTTTTGTCATCTCCTCCACATGCCTACAAAGACTCTGGAGAAACCTACAATGACAAGTACCCTAAGGATATACCTAAACCAGTGCAACGCAGAAATAGCCTTCAAAGACACAGGGAGAGTCTCTTTCTCATCACCTATTGGAAAATCACTTCTGGATTTGAAGTCCAAAGCCAGTCCTTGAGCAACTTCTGTCACATTATTGGGCCTGGAGAGGGATGCGTCAATGTTTACATCTTTGCTAGCATCATGACCAACAGGCATGGAATACTTTTCTTCAGCTTCTTCAGCCTTAAAAACAAAATGCCACTTAGGGGTTTACAGTCCAAAGAGAGGTATATTGCAACCCTTACACAAGCTTTACTGATAAATCACTCACCTTAGCTGTTAATGGTTTTGCTCCATGGCTTTCATCCTCGAACCTCAAATCCCTTGAATTTCTGCTGTAAAATGATCCAACTTGAAGGTCCATCTGCAACCGGATTCTTCTTGGTGCAATTCCCTGCAACCCCAAGTTGTGGCCAGTGGGTTGACTACGAGATTGCCGAGTCCTTACTCTGATTCCAGTTCCAGAACTATCACTATTGCCATTGGCATTGCTGAAACAGCCAGATTCTAAAGGACCATCGAAAAAATCATTGGGTTGGTTGCCGGTAGAAGCAATGGCAACAGAATGCTGCCCAATGAAATGCTCCTCGGTGGTAATATCATTAGTTCTATTAGCTCCAACAGGCATTTCCATAGGTGCAGGAGCCCTCTCATTATTCTGGTTAAATTGTCCATAACCTTCAACATCTGTTTCAAACTGAAGTACAGCAAGGTAATTTAAGTATAATTTTCCAAATATCAAAATACATCTAAGATACATCACACGGAAGCACATAATGCTAAATGTTTGACATGCAAGCAACCATAAAAAATAATGCAATTTCATGGCATTTGAGTCTGACAGGTCAAAACTAAGTTACGAATAGTGCGGCAAACGAGTTGAGCCAAAAGCTTATCAAGCTTGAAAATATGTTCAAGCTTGGCTTGTTAAGCTTTGAGTTGAGCTTTAATCGAGCCAAACTTGACTATCTTGATTATTTTAGACATATTTAAGCTTATTGAGCCAAGATCGAATCAGCTCGAGCTACGATTATGTTCAAGCTTAGCTTGATTTCATAATGAGCTACAATTATGTTCAAGCTTAGCTTGATTTCATAATGAATTGACCTTGAACAAGCTTTAGTTGAGCTGAACATGAATTTGAACCATTTGGTTTGTTTAACAGCCCTAGTTGTGAACTTGCGCAATCATATAAAGCCTTAGAGATGCTCAAAGGCTTCATTATACCTGTTGCTGGCGTACTTCTGCATCTGACTCAAAATTGGGGGCCTCATTTTCAACAGCCAAATTCGTGCCAGGGTCACAGAAAAATGAATTCAAAAGATCATCAATTTCCTGGTCACCTAGGCCCTCCTGAACCTCATGGTCAGGATCCATGTTATTAGCAACAGGGTAATTATATGGAGATCGAACCTCCGTTTCCATATCCAGCATCTGTCCCAACACTGCTTCTAGCTCTGACTCCGTCTGAAGCAATCAAGAAAGAAAATTTAATTATATAAATGGGAATCCATTGTCTCCACAAAGATACTTGATAAATTAAAAGAAAAAAAAATAAATTGTCTTCTCACCTGGATAGTAATTTTATCTCCTGCACCATCGGCAGTATAGCTATGATCCTTGAGCATTCTGGTATCAGAATTTTCAGGGAGCCATCTCGCACTTGTAGAAGCTATCTTTTCAGCTTGGGCATTCATCATAAGAGTCACCGGCTCTGATTGCATATCCTCAGCAAATGGTTTACCTTTGTCAGAAGAATAAACATTATTTTCAACTTCATCACAGCTCAAAACTTTATTTTCCCCATCAGCATCAGGAATTTTTTCATCGGTATTTTCAGCGAGGTAACTTGCACTAGTTGAAAGTAGCTTCTCAGGTTGGGCACTCATCATAGGAGTCACTGGCTCTGATTGCATATCCTCAGCTATGGCAGAAGAAGAAACATTTGTCTCAAAAATATTGTTCTCATCCTGCCTTCCGCCTAGATTCTTATCAGCCTTCTTCATTAGCTTACAGAGGAGAAGGGTGCCCTGGGAAAGAAGGGGAAAAAAAAAAAAGGAAAGAAGTTGCCAAAATTAATTTAGCAACCAGCTATATTTAGACTTCAATACAATTAAAAAAAAAAAAAAAAGACAGTGAAGATCCTCAGATTCTCCAGAACCAGCCAAAAACATAAAAAATTAAAGAGAGGAAAAAAAAAAAAAAAAAAACAACAACAACAACAAAAGAACAAAAAAATTGAAACACAACACTGGTTCAAATCTAAAGAGAATCATGAAGCTGATATTTTGAATGCTAGGATAATTATTATTTCTATATAGCAAGTTCTATCTCAATGTGTATCATATAATCCATCAAAACAAAAAGAGTGAGATAATAAATCAACTACACTCTCAAACAAAGTTGTGAAAGGAACTGAAATATCTGTTTACCTTTCATTTGGCAAAATACAAGAAACTCTTGACATAGTTGCCAATTTGAGACACCTGTTCCAAGGCGTAGCTATTTAGACCTTCCATAAACATTGGCAATGACCTTCCGTAAACATTGGCAATGACCTTCCGTAAACATTGGCAATGCATGGTGTCCTGACTAGCCTGAGGAACATACTCAATAGGTTTTCCTAAAAGCGAAATAATTCATTTGCTCAAATTTTCCATATACCTCAATATAAGGCATTATAGGATGTCGAAAAAAAAAGACCAAATCTCAAAAACAATTTGGTTAAACATAGAAAATTCTCCGTACTAAATCCTATGTTCAAAACCAACAGATGGACTTTGTACTCGTCCATTTTAGCCAGAATGTTCATATCTACTTCACCATTCATTTTAAAGAGCCAAGAACTTCATTTCAGCTTATGGATCTTTTAGGTACTCCCAAACCAAGAATGAGTTGGTAAATATTAGAAAAAAATAATTAAAAAAAAAAAAAAACAGAGAAGAACAGAAGAAGTTGAACCTGTTCAGGAACAGAGCGGTACTCGTGCAGACACCAATTAGTTATCTGCCCTATCGGACGACGCCCAATATGGAAAACCAAACTCTTCTTTGTGCCAATCACAGTGCCGTCAGCAGACCTGATGCGCCTCTCAAGACCAGTCGGTTTCCAGTACCCTTCCTCTGTCGTTCTATTCAGTCGGTTTCCTATCCTATACTTCCTATTCATTGGATAGAAAAAGAACCATTCATCAATTCCCCTATCATTTATCGGCGATTGATCTGCACTTGGACACAAAAAATAAAAATAAAAATAAATAAATAAAAATAAAAAATAAAACACACACACACACACACACTAATGAGCCTCGTTCAACAAAATTCAAGACATGTTAACCCCAAAAAAACAAAAAACAAAAACAAAATGCAGAAATCACAAAACTTAGATCTTTCTTCTAATTAAGTAAATCACGGATCCAATAAATTATTAAAAAAAAAAAAGTAGAACTAAATTGTTGTTTACCAGGCAACTGCCAGGGTTCAAATTTACAGATATCATCAAGCTGTGGAATCTCTCTGACTGCTTCAACGTCGCCGTTGATCTTCGACCGTAGGAAGTGATTCAGAAGTTCTACGTCCGTCGGGCGAAATCGGTGCCCTGTACGCGAAGGATTCGCCGCCATCTCCACACCACGGAAGCAATTCAGAAAGAGAATGAAAAATCAGCGGAAAAGTGTGTGTATATATATATGTATTATTATATGTAGCAGAAGATCGTCTAGAGGAGAGAGTATGAAGAATGAACCCTAGTAGTGTAATTTAAGCACCATAAAAAAGAGATTCAAACAAAGTTCAGCGATTTCAGTGAACACACAGAGACAGAGAGAGAGAGAGAGGGGTGTTTAGGCTGAGTCGCTCGGAAGCGAGGGAAAACATATATGTAGCACATACGTTTAGATTGAAATCCAACTTGTCGTGTCCAATGATATTCCAATAATGCCCCCATGACTGGCTGATATTTCAGAACTGCGCGCAGTTGGTGAATTTAGTGAAGCTTCGCAACCAAGCTGGAAAGCCTCAAATGGGAAATTCAATTCCGAGAGGACACGTGTGATAGGTTTACTCCGTCACGGAGTGCCCATTTGATGGCGTAAGCAGTGTCAAATGAAGGGAGTTTACGTGGCCGCACGATGTCCGTCCGTCTAAAATCGTATGGTTGATAACAAAAATAAGCTTTTATAAGTGTGAAAGAGGAGCTATTATAGAAAAAATAATTACCTTTTTAATTTTTGTGCTAAGTTCGCCGATGGAAGGACATAAAAGTCACAAAAAACTTTAAATAATATTAATAGTTGGCATAATTTAGTTTAAACTTTAAACAAGAAAGAGAAATAAAATGATGGTAGGAAGGGCAGTCCTATTTTTTTTTTTTTTTTTTTTTTTTTGTATGGCTCAACTTAAAATTTTTAATTTTTTTTCTCTTTTTAATGTTAATATCTCTCTTTTTCTCACACCTCCACCCTCTCTCTCTATCTCTCCCTTATCTTGAATGCAAAATTTTTATCTTTTCATACCTAATTTATGTACGTTACACTAATAAGAAGTTATAAATATCTCTTATTATATTTTTAAATACATTTTATTTTGTGTTATTTTTATAATTGGACATACCTCATTATAAAAAAAAAAATGGTGTGTATTTTTATTTTTATTTTTTGGTTGATGTGGCACAAATATTTCACAATTCATGAGAAAAGATAATGGGTATATTTGGCTTGATATATTAATATTTGTATATTATTTTTCTTTTACTTTGTTTATTGGCTTATACGTATAATTAAAATATTTTTTATGTTTATTATAATCATATTTTTTAAGTGATACAATACAAGTTAATTTTAAAAAATAAAATTGTAATCACACAGTATATTGTACGGATCTTTTATATATATATATATATATATAATAAAACACATTCTATTTTAAAAATATCCATCTCACAAATTATAATAGACAACTGAGATTTAATTTTAATTTTCAATAAATGGTTCAGATTTTTACACATCAAATCTTCTTCCACGAGCTACCGCTCAAATCCGTCTAATCTCGGTGACTCGGTCATCTCTTCTTCTGGCAACCTCTGTATTTTGAACTACAGCCGTCCAAAAAAAGCTTTCTTTCCATCAAGAAAAGCTTCTCCTTTTAGGTCAAATTCTCTTCCTCCAACTGTGTAACGTGTGTGTCCTGATCGTCAACCTAGCTCTCTAACAAATTTGTCTGCTTGCCCCCACTATATCGTGATCCAATCGCCTCTCAACTTCCACATGCTCTTCCACATCGCTATCGCTCGACCCTCTGTTTTCTTCTCCTTCCTCGACTTCGTGCCCCGGCAATCGGAGCCGAATCAAGCCCTTCATCGAACCATACCCGTCCACTCCCCACTCCTCCTTCGCCATATCAACCAAGACCTCCCTCGACGGTGAGAATATCAGAGTTGGCAGTATCGCCGAGGTCACCGGACATGGTGAGACCAGGGAAGCAATTCCGCCAGACTTCTCAGGTGAGAGACATGTTTGGGCGCGTCAAAGGTAATGCTTTTCCTACTCACTCCCCCAAGTGGAGAATATTTATAATTATTTATCTTTTTGCGGGAAAGGGACTCCCATTCTTTGGTTAGTTATTTCCTTCCCAACAAATGGTTACATCTAGATGATCATACATATATAGTAATCAAACAAAAAAATTCCTCTGCATCTTCCCTTCCACCGTTCTTTTGTCTTTTAGCTCTCTCTAAATCTACCGTCGGAGACCTGCAACCGACCTCTATGCGGTGCCGTAAACCTAAGCAAGCCGCCTCTCCAACACCGACGCTACAGATTTGACAAACTGGCTAGATTCTAGCTTCTCTCTCTCCACAAATCTGGCGAACTGGCCGTATCACAGGCAACCGTTAAGCCTTTACGCGGTGCCGTAGACCTGAGCAAGCCGCCTCTCCAACGCCGGCGCTATAGATCTGGCGAACTGGCTAGATTCTGGCTTTTCTCTCTCTACAAATCCAGTGAACTGGCCGCATCACAGGCAATCGTTAAGCAATTCTCTCTTTAACCCATTTATTTCTCTCTCTCCCTTCACAATTCACTTCTGTTTTGGTTTGGAATCTAATCTGTGGTTGGATTTATGTTTTTGTAATTTGTATTTTTTATTTGATTTGGTTTATGTTTTTTGTTATCATTGGAACATTTTGAAATTTGTTGGCGATTTAAATTACTTATACTAATTTTGTTTGCTTTTATCTATGAAGAAGAAATTGATTAGTGGAAAATAAAAGGCATCTAACTGGCACGTCTTTTTTGCACACGTTAGGGTTTCATTGATCTGATGCCAGTAATATTGATGGCCATTTCACTTCCATAACTGGCATATATATGTATAAGTATATATGTATATATATGCGTAGTAAATATATAGACATGTATTTGTGTAATTACCAAAAAAAACAGACATGTATTTGTGTAATTACCAAAAAAACACAAACATGTATTTGTGTAATTACCAAAAAAAACGAACATGTATTTGTGTATAGTGTGATGTGTATATAATATATATATAGATGTATGCGAAGTAAATATACATACATGATTCGGATCTTAAAAAGTGAAATGAAAGTTAATTGGAATGAGGAAAAGAGGCGACTTGCGCAGCGGCGGTGCCTGAAAGGTTTTTTTGGTAACTGGTGCCTGAAAGTTAATTTTGAAAAGAGGCGTTGCCTGTGAAGGCAGAGAAATATAATTTAGTTTGTAAATAATTTAAATTTAAAGTTATAAAATAAATTTACATTAAAAGTGTATAAATAATCTATAAGAATAAAAATTATTAATTAAAAGCAATTAAAATATAAAATTTTATTATTAATTTAAAATCTTTTATATAAAAAGCATTAAAAACATATGAAAAGAGTGAGAGAAAAAAAATAATCCTGACCATCTAACAAATTCAACAGTTAAAAATATCTTAAATTTAAAATTTTAAACTTTCTTATTATATAAATAACACATAATGTAAAAATTTATGTATTTAAAATTTAAGTTTTAACTTCATTTAAATTGAAATTTTAATCTAAATATTTATTTTTTAATAAAATTTTTAAAAATTTAAAATTTATATATTTTTTAAATAAAAAATTTAGTTAACTTCATTTAATAGATATATATATATTATATAATAATAATAGATAATATAAGTAAAATATAATATATACTAACAATTATTTGTGCCTAAAGACACAAAAAAAATAATTTAATGTGTAAATAGTCTAAATTTAAATTTATAAAGTAAATAAAATGAAAATGTGTAAAAGTCAATTATAAAAATAAAAATAAATTAATGTATCCGTATAGTATTTATCACATTTTTTATTTATTACAAATATTATCATCATTTTTATTTATTACAAATATTTATTCAAAATAGATATGAGAAGAATGAGAAAAAAAAATGATTCTGTCCATTGAACAAATCTACCAGTTAAAAATATTTCAAATTAAAATTTTTTTTCTTAATATTCTTAAATTCATTATTTACACGTTAAATTATATTTTTTTTTTTGTCTTTACGCACAGACAAAAGTTTACCTCTTAGGTTTTTGATTCAAAAAGTTGTCCATTCTTTTCTTAGTGGCTGTTTTGGGATGTGTGACTTCTTCATATTGCCTTTTTGTTTTCTTATGGGCAAAATGAAAATTTTACATATATGTATGTCAAGAACATTGATCGATTAATTTGTACTCATGACTGATTTATTATTGTCCCCTTGTTTGTTTTGCTCAGGCATATTTAGTTTGGTCAGTTGATGATGGATGCTCTATGCAACTATTGATAATGATCTCCTATGTTGAGAGTGGCCATAGCATGCTTTTGTTTTCGTTTTACATTGCTATCATATTCTTATTGTGAAAGGGCTGTCAAGTAAAGTGGCCTTGGGCTAGCAGTGTTTTATTTTATGAAAGTGAATCAAATAATTAGCAGACTACAGGCCTTATTTGAATTGTCCTGTTACTATCGAGTAATTTTTAATAGTTTGTGATGGATTATCATACGTGACAGGATTTTCTCTGACAAAACATTTATACAAGTGTCATTTAAAGAAGATGAGTGTTGGTAATTCGTGCAAAGCACGGATGTTAACTATGCATGCGTGTCAATTTGAGGGAGGGGGTTGCTGGCAAAAGGGGTGGGAGGGAGAAGGGGGGAGAGGGGGGAATTTTTTTAAAAGTAAATCAATTTGTTGGGAAGAGGGAGAATTTTTTTAAAAGTAAATTAAATTTTTATTTGAAATAAATATATAAATAAATAAGAATAATTAATTTATTATATAATAATTAATAAGTAGTAATATTCTTTTGATGATTTGATTGTTGTGTACGTGACATGAGGATGCTAGGCAAAAAACATTAATATTTTTTTTTCAGAGACAAACTTAATGAATTTATTTAATAGTTAGGATTATTTTTTTCTCTCCACTTTAATTGTTTTTTCGGCCACTTTATATAACAATGCACTTTCTTAATTTTTTAATATTAAATATTTTTTATATGGATGCATATTTAACACAGTTAATTAAGTTTTTTGTTAAAAAATAATATTTAAAATTTAATTTTAATGTACTTAAATTAAAAATTAAAAATAATATTCTTTAACGATTTAATTTTAATGAATAAACATTTAAATTAAAAATTTAATTTTTTTGATAAAAAAATCAATTTTGATGTACTTAAAATTTAAAATTTTAAATACATATATTTTTATACTATTTGTGTTAGAATTTGATATATTTGAGATAAAAAAAGTTATAAAATTTAAATTTGAGATATTTTTAGTTATTGAATTTATTTAATAGTTAGAATTATTTTTTATTTTTCTTTGTAATATAGTTATCTTTTCAGTCACTTTATATGGAAATACAATTTTTTGCTTTTCTCATATTTTTGTAAATATTTTTTTAAAATATTTATTTTTAGTAAATAATAAAGACCAGCAAATATTTATTTATAATAAATCTTTCATGTAATTTTATTTTACAAATTTATATTTGAGCTATTTATAGATTAAATTATATTTCTGTATCTTTAGGCACAAGTAATTTTTAGCCTTTCAAAAAATAAATTTTACTAAAATCAAGACAAAAATTAAAAAATTTTAAGATCAAATTAGGAGATGGCGATCCGTGTTTTGCACAGGCATTTACTAGTATATATATATTACAAATTAGCTCACTTGCATATATATATATTTACACACATATAAACAGAGACACCTTTATAAGGGTTGTTTGGAGTAAGAAAAATTGACATAAATTGAGAGTTCGTAATGCGTACAGTGAAAGGAAAAAGTTGATGTGATATAAAGTTAACATAGATTTATAGAATTTTTTAGAATTTTTTTTCAAATCAAACGAACCCATAATCATATTTATACATTTATAGAGGTGTTTGGAGCACAATTTTTAGTAATTTTTTATATTTTTTGGCTAAAAGTTATTAGTTGTAATTTTGGTATGTTTGGTGAAATAAGTTATAATTTTTAACAATTTTTAACAATTTTTTGCATCTTTTGGATATTTGGTAAAATTTTAGGTAACTTTTGATAATTTTTAGCAATTTTGGACAATTTTTAGTGACTTATGGTAACTTTTAAGTTGAGAAATTACTGTAACTGGATAAGAAATTAACAAAATTTGATGGTTTGCCAAATACTGAAAAATCAAAAATTAGTAATTTTCTGCTAAAAATTGTGACTCTAAATACCACCTATATTAAAACTTAGGAGATTTACCAGAGCGACTAGTATATGTCCTTTTATTTTATTGGTCTCTGTTTTATTTTTTTGGTGATATTTTTGTGTGCCATCCTGAATTTTTATTATTTTTAAAATATATTATTAATTTAATTTTTATTTTATATTTAAATTTTAGATTATGTTAATTTATTAGTATCATTTTAAATTTTGTTTTTTTGGGTAATTATTAATATTTTCTGGTAAATTTTATTTAATTTTAATTTAAATTAATTAATAGATTAATTAAATTATTAATATATATATCTAATTAGATTAAGTAAATTGATTAGCTTAAAAAAAATTAAGTCAATTGCAGTGCAAGCAAGGTAACTGAAGGTTAATTTTCTATATATCATACTACATCTAATATACATAACAAAACAAATCCATGTTTAAATTTGATTCTTTTTCCTGTTAAATTGGAAAATTGAGAAAATAATCGGTAAATATTTGTTGAAGAAAAAAAAATAGATTTTAATCAATTAAACATTAATTATTTTGTGATATTATTGTTGCCACGTAGTTCTTCCCCGCAAGCCTTTTTTGAAGTGTGAAAACGAAGATTGAGAATTCTTCCCATGAAAGTGGGGGTTGAAAGGGAATTTAAAATGAAGCTGGGTGGAAGACACAGGTGGGCCCCAGCTATCCAAAACCCTCCCTCCCTGGGAAGGGGGCAGGTCCAGTGCACCACAGACCGTTGGATAAAAAATATTTGAGTTTTTTAGTTTGATCCAACGATTCGTGGTACTCCCAACGGTCCGGTGCACTGGATCTACCCCTGATCTCTCCCTTCTCTCTCTCTGTGTGGAAGATTTATAGGGCCCGATTGGATGGTGCTAAAATTTCAAGAGGATAAATTTAGAGACGGTATAAGATAAGAAGGGATATTTTTTTATAAGGTTGGCCCACATTGATGTGATGTTTATGGAGGGGGATAACTTTTGTCTTAGTTTATATGTTTTATAAATAAAAGGAGATGAATGATGGAAAAAACAGTCAAATGACTCTTTTGCTCTTGTGGTGTCTCAAACTCGGTTACTAATTAAATTAAACTTGGTTACCCAAACTTAATTATATGTTTATGTTAATTATATAATGTGAAAACCAACTAGTACAAATTAATTTTAGACAAATTAATTATAAATAAATTATGCTATCAATAAATTAAACTTTATAAAATATATAAATTAGTTTCGTAGATAATAACATCCCAATTTATCCGAAACTTCCTTAGTCGCTTATTTTTTTCTCCTTATTTAAAAAATATCAATATATGTGTAATTTTGTATAAATTTGCTAAAAAATAATATTATTATATTTGCTAAAAATAATATTATTATCTTAAAATCACATCACCTCCTATTTAGAAAAAATATATTTTTTTAATCACACGACCCCTATTTGGAAAAAAATTATATTTTTTTATTTTTATTAATACATTTTTCCATTAGAAAAAAAAAAAAGAATTTATGTCTAATATATAATACATTTTGTAGGTGAGAAGGGGGATGAGAAGGGACATAATGATCTAATTTAATCCATAGAAGAGGGGATAATTTTTGGAGAGCTCAAACCTTCACAAAAGATAATACACCTTCTTCAAGATTAAGAAAGGTGGATAATTTTTAGTGAGGAAAAATTTTACTCCTCAAACAAAATAAAAAACATCACATCAAAACTTATAAAAATATATTATTTATGAAAACCACATTTTGTACCATCTAATCGCCCCATACGTCAACCATTCTCATGCACATCCTCTTCAAATGTACCTTAAAAGTGAGGTTGGACCCACTGGAGAAGTGGGGAGTTCAAGGGATTCATGCTTACATCATTCCCATCCTTTTTCTTATAAAAGGTACACTTCAAAACAAGGGATATTTCGAAATCCCAGAATTCAAAACTTATTATTTCTATTTGTAAAGACATATATAAAAATCAAATGTCCCAGAACATGTTAAAATTAATTAATATTTAATTTTCATAATTAATTTTTTAATTAAAGTGGTCCATATAAGAATCTAAATTTAATAAAGAATTATTTAAAAAGTTATTATTGACAAAAGATTGTGAGTTAATTTTCTAACTATATCTTACTTTGATGGACAGTAGAGATTAAATGACTAAACAGGAAATTGGGTTCTCTCTCTCCCTATAAATAATGAATGAATTCCATCAATTCATACACATTAAAATTACAACACATTAGGATTTATAGGGCAAGAGGGAGAAACCCTAATTTCTAAAGGGTTTTATTTTTGTGAAAGGAGAAGATTCAAGAACATAATTTTGAGGTAACTTCCGCATTCAGATTTTTCATAGCAATGGCTCAAAATACGCGTTCTTAATTAAAATTATGTAAATAGGCAATATATGTGAATATTATGAAGATCAATATCCTACATATTTAATTAAATTATTACGTGTAAATTTAATTTTAAACTAACAAAGAGCTCAAACGACCCAACTCCATGAGCACAGCAAATGTACATAGGATCATCCTCTGTTATTCACTCTCATCTTAGATAGGTTTTTGTTCATTAAAATTCAGATTCATCCCCATTGATTGAGTCGAAGGTCCCAAATCCCAATTCTAAGCTTCTCAAATTCTCATTTCCCGTACTCTTTTAGCAGATCACACAGGCATTTGGGATCTCTTCAACAACACTGTATACGTAATAGTACTGAGTCATGTAAGGATTGTAACCCTTATAGGCCTCGGTAAGTTCTTGAATATATTTCTCTTCTTCCTCCTCCCTATCTTCGTCATTCTTTCCTTCGTCTTTCTTGCCTTCGTCTTTTTTGGACTCGTCTTTCTTCTTTTCGTCTTTTGCTGGTCCGACTGTGAGTAATTCTGCATGCCATAGTTTTCGTAATTTGCAGACTACAACAACTGGATCAACGTCTCCTATCACTGTTAATTTCCTCTCCTTCATGTCCATGGAAAACCATTCAAGCCCTTCATATAAAAAGTTGAATCAAAACAGACTAGTAAGTTGTACAACAAATTTTAAAAGAATTAGAGATGGGTTTTAAAAAAAAAAAAAAGGAAGCTTGAGAAATCCATTCATAATCTCATTACCTGTAAGGCTACAAACTGTTCCCATGGCTTTCCGTTTGGCTTTGTCATCATGTAAATCCAATTTCAGCACAACTTCCTGCAGAAAAAAGAAGACCATAAATAGTGAGCATCATGATGATTTGGAAAGAGAGTACGATATCGAAGGTGGAAAATCCACTGGGACTCTCAAATTGACCCACGGAAAAGATATCTGACGGAAAATTCAAGATTTTAATCTGATTAGCAAATGGAAAAACCTTCAACAGATGGTGTTATGAATTCAGACCATTAGGATTCATGCTTTCTCCAAGAAAACTCAAGTTGAAGAGGATTCAAACTCAGTTCTTTTTCCCAAAAAAAAAAAAAAAAAAAGGTGAAAGGTAGTGCAAATCCCATCAGGAAATGGGTTTAAAATTCACATAACCCAAAACAGAAATAGCAAACCCCCCCCCCCCCAAAAAAAAAGAAAAAACATGAATTGCAGACCTATCAAGTAGGCATAAAACAGAGCACAACACCAGCGAAAAACGTATTGAATGGAACCCATCAGTGACCACGTTTAGATTACTTTATTAAGAAAGGAAAAGAGCTTATTCCGCAGAGCTAAGAAGCTCAAAGTTCACAAATATTCATGTAAACATAACTCAGGACTTTGCTAGGAAACCGATAGAAATTTCACCTACTTGTCCATTTGGCTCAGAATTCTGACCGAGACTTGAACAAACAGAGGTATTATTACAACTCTTATACAGGCTTTATTGATAATTCACTCACCTTAGCTGTTACTGGTTTTGCTCCATGGTTTTCATCCTCGAGCCTCAACTCTTGAGGGTCCATTCTTCTTGGTGCAGTTCCCCGCAACCCCGAGTATCGGCCACTAGGTTGACTACGAGATTGCCGAGTCCTTACTCTGATTCCAGTTGCAGAAATATCACTACTGCCACTGACATTGCCAAAATAGCGGGATTCTAAAGGACTACTGAATAAATCGTAGGGTGCGTTGCTGGTAGAGGCACCTGATGAAAAACTGGAATCGAGCAACACACAAGAATACAATCTAAGGCAGAAAATAAAAGACGATCACACAAGAACACGAAATTTTACGTGGTTCGGCAATGTGCCTACGTCCACGGGAGGTTTTCTGTCTGTTCTTTACTATGAAGAGAAAAACGGCTGAGTACATCATAATAACTAGGGTTTACCCTTTTAAAACTAGCATCTAGGTAACCCAAAATTACTCACATACCCCTCATTAAAAAACATACAATGAACTATACGGAATTACACCTGTACCGTACCGCGGGGGCTCCGCCCCTGCACCCCCGGCTACCTACTAATCCCTGCAACGGACCAGTACGAACTTGACCGGGAGAGTTGTGTGGTGCTCACGTACCCCACAACTCTCCCCTTTGCTGGAGCTTTGAGTGAACAGTATTAAACATCCTTCGAATATGAGCCATAATTAACATTCTCCACCTTGGCAAATATTCGCACCCTTAGAAGACCTGCTCAACCGTGAAGACTCATACCTCCACCTCAAGCCCCAACTCCTTCACAAATCTCAGTCTGTAACTTGGAGCAAGTCCAAACAATGTTTGAACTTCTCAAGCTGAAGTGCCTTTGTGAACATATCTGCTGCATTCTCATTTGTATGTATCTTCACCAACAGAAACTCACCAGAAGAAATTAGCTCCCTAACCTTGTGATACCTCACAGCAATATGCTTGGTTCGAGCATGATACACTTGATTCTTGGATAAGTCAATCGCACTCTGACTGTCACAATGTAGACTAAGAGTCTGCAGTTCAAAACCAATTTCTGTCATCAACCCCTTCAACCACAATGCTTCCTTAGCTGCCTCTGTTATTGCCATGTACTCTGCCTCAGTTGTTGATAATGCAATTACACTCTGCAAAGTAGACCGCCAACTAATTGGACCATTTGCTAAAGTAAATACATACCCTGTGGTGGACTTTCTATCATCCATATCTCCAGCATAATCTGAGTCTACATAACCAACAACAGACACTAAACTGTCAACTGTGCCAAAACAAATCCCATAATTAGACGTACCTCTTAGATATCGGAGAACCCATTTTGCTGCTTGCCAATGCTCCTTTCCTGGATTAGCCATGAACCTACTAATCACACTGACTGCATATGCAAGATCTGGTCTAGTGCAGACCATGGCATACATTAAGCTCCCAACTGCATTTGCATACGGAACCTTTGACATAAATTCCATCTCCTCATCAGTCTTAGGACATTGCAAACTGGACATTTTAAAATGACTAGCCAAAGGTGTAGAGACTGGCTTAGCCTTATTCATTCCAAATTTCTCCAACACTCTCTCAATGTACTTCTTTTGAGAAAGCCACAGTTTTCTATTCTTTCTGTTTCTACTAATTTCCATGCCAAGGATTTTCTTTGCAGCCCCTAAATCCTTCATATCAAATTCTTTACCTAGTAGAGACTTAAGCTGACAAACATCATACATACTTCTTGCAGCAATCAACATATCATCAACGTAAATCAACAAGAAGATATAAGAGCCATCATTCAGCATTTTAAAGTACAAACAGCAATCATACTCACAACGGGTAAAGCCAATGCTCAACATATATGAATCAAAACGCTTGTACCATTGCCTTGGAGACTGTTTCAATCCATATAGAGACTTCTTCAGCTTGCAGACAAGATGTTCTTTCCCAAGTTCTTCAAAACCTTCAGGCTGATGCATATAAATCTGCTCTTCTAACTCCCCATGTAGAAAGGCGGTTTTAACATCCAACTGCTCTAACTCCATGTCCAACTGAGCTGTCAAAGCTAATAGCACCCTGATTGTTGTATGCCTCACCACTGGAGAAAATACCTCATTGTAGTCAATCCCCTTTTTCTGTGAATAACCTTTTGCTACCAACCGTGCTTTAAAACGTACACCTTCATTTTCTGTAGCTCCTTCTTTCTTCTTGTAGACCCACTTACATCCAATTGGCTTCTTTCCACTTGGAAGTTTAACTAACTCCCAAGTCTGATTCTTGTGCAGAGACTCCATCTCTTCAGCCATAGCTTCCATCCATTTTTCTTTTTCTGCAGTTGAAACTGCCTCTTGGAAAGAGCATGGTTCTCCACAACTTGTTAATAAAGCAAAAGAAGCATAATCATCATTATCATCTTCAAAACCATACCTGACTGGTGGTTTAATGATACGTTTGGTTCTTCCTGTAGCAATGTTATGCTCATGCTGCTGCCTCTGGCTTGGAGTGACTAGATCATCATCAACATTTACTGATTCACTTTCTGGCTTAACTGACTTTGAGAAACTGTCAATGTCAACCTCCACCTGACTCACAGAACTTGAATCAGACTCTGTTTCCTGATGTGCATCCAGACCATTTAACATAGCCTCTTCATCAAAGACTACATCCCTGCTAACAATTACTTTCTGTGCCTCTGGATCCCACAGTCTATATCCTTTCACTCCCTTTGCATAACCAATAAAAATGCACTTCCTAGACTTTGAATCCAGTTTCGACCTTTCATCACTGGGTACATGTGCATAAGCTGGACATCCAAAAACTTTAAGAAATGAATAATCAACTGTTCTACCTGTCCAAACTTCTTCTGCAGATTTTCCCTCTAGTCGACTCGAAGGCGACCTGTTAACAATAAAACAAGCTGTATTAACTGCTTCTGCCCAGAACTGTTTAGGTAATCCTGCATGTAGTCTCATTGATCTAGCCCTTTCCAGCAAAGTCCTGTTCATCCTCTCTGCAACTCCATTTTGCTGTGGTGTCTTTGGAACTGTGTAATTTCTTACAATTCCTTCTTTCTTGCAGAACTCAATGAACTCAACTGAAGTGTATTCACCCCCATTGTCAGACCTCAAGCACTTTACATTCTTTTCTGTCTGCTTCTCAATGACTGCTTTCCACTCCTTAAACTTTGAGAAAACCTCTGATTTTTCCCTCATGAAATAGATCCAGACCTTGCAAGAGAAATCATCAATGAAACTAACAAAATACCTTGCTCCACCTTTTGCTGTAATCTTAGCTGGGCCCCAAACATCTGTATGAACATACTCTGACACATCCTTGCTTCTATGTGAGGAGATGTTAAACCGAACTCTGTTTTGTTTCCCATAAACACAGAATTCACAAAAACCAATCTGACACTGTTTATACCCTTTTAGCAGCTGTCTTTTGTGAAGTTCATTCAGTCCCTGCTCACTGATATGTCCCAATCGCATATGCCAAAGCTTGGAAGCATCTGAATCTTTCTCTGAAGATGACAATGCAGATGCAGAACCAATAACTGTGCTGCCTATGAGTTTATACAGATTATTCTCCATCCGTTTTCCCTTCATTACAACCATTGCACCTATTGAAATCTTCAAAACACCACTGCCTGGAGTTGCTGAAAAGCCATGCAAAGACTTCTCTAACTGCCCTAGTGATATAAGATTCTTCTTCAATTCTGGGACATGTTTTACCTTTTCCAGTGTTCTAACAATTCCATCAAACATCTTTATCCTAATTGTTCCAATCCCCACAGCCTTGCAAGCACGGTTATCACCCAATACAACACTTCCCGCATCACAGGACTTATAAGTATAAAACCAATCCCTATGTGCTGTGTAATGCGAAGAACAAGCTGAATCCAATGTCCAAGAATCAGTAAAACAAATGTTACCTGCTGTGTTAACAGCCAATAAATCTTCCTCTGCAGATGTATCGGACACCACGCTGGCAGAATTCGAAGGCCCTTCCCTTTGCCTATCAGTCACTTGATTCTTAAGCAATGGACAATCCTTCTTCCAGTGTCCCCTTTGTTTGCACTTGTAGCATTCATTTTTCTTAACCCTCGACTTGGACCTGCCTTTGGATTTCGGCCTTGACTGCTCTCTATTTTTTGTCCTGCCCCTTTCTGAGCTGGTAGCCAAACTCTCAGCTTGAGAGTTTCCTGCATCGAATTTCTGAAGGTTCTGATGGGATCTCAGGGCTGTGACAACTTCATCATAATCCAGCGTATCCTTACCAAACATCAGAGTGGTGGTCAAGTGATTAAACGAAGGCGGTAAACTGCAGATAAGCATTAATGCCTTATTCTCGTCATCAAGCTTCTCACCCACGCGCTCCATATCACTGACTTTTTGGTTGAACTGAGTTATGTGATTCCCTAAGTCTCCACCTTCTTCCATTCGAAACAAAAACAGATCTCGCTTCAAGAACAACTTGTTCGTGACGTTCTTTGACATAAACAGACTCTCCAGTTTTAACCATAAACTCTTTGATGTCTTCTCGTTGATTATATCATATATGACTGAATCTGCCAGACACATCCGGATTGTACTGAAGGCGATTGACTCCATGTCCTGCCACTCGTCTTCATCCAAGTTTGCTGGCTTCGTTCCCTTCAACGCCTTGTGAACCTTCATCTGAGTTAACAGATCTGTCACGCGCATGTGCCATAGACTGAAATTCCCCTTACCGTCGAATTTATCGAACTTCGCGTGTGCCCCCAATCCGCTCATCTTGCTCTGATACCAATTGATGAAAAACTGGAATCGAGCAACACACAAGAATACAATTTAAGGCAGAAAATAAAAGACGATCACACAAGAACACGAAATTTTACGTGGTTCGGCAATGTGCCTACGTCCACGGGAGGTTTTCTGTCTGTTCTTTACTATGAAGAGAAAAACGGCTGAGTACATCATAATAACTAGGGTTTACCCTTTTAAAACTAGCATCTAGGTAACCCAAAATTACTCACATGCCCCTCATTAAAAAACATACAATGAACTATACGGAATTACACCTGTACCGTACCGCGGGGGCTCCGCCCCTGCACCCCCGGCTACCTACTAATCCCTGCAACGGACCAGTACGAACTTGACCAGGAGAGTTGTGTGGTGCTCACGTACCCCACAACTCTCCCCTTTGCTGGAGCTTTGAGTGAACAGTATTAAACATCCTTCGAATATGAGCCATAATTAACAGCACCAGCAACAGAATGCGGCCCACTAAAATGCTCTTCAGTGGTAATATCATTAGTTCTATTACCTCCAACAGGCATTTCCACAAGTACAGCGGCCCTCTCATTATTCTGGTTAAATTGTCCATAACCTTCAACATCAGTTTCGAACTGAAGTACAGCAAGGTGATTTAAGGTTAATTTTCCAAATATCAAAATACAACTAATATACATCACGCGGAACCACATAATGCTAAATGTTTGATATGCAAGCAACCATAAAAAAAAATGCAATTTCTTGGCATTTGAGTCAGACTAACAGGTCAAAATTAAGTTACGAATAGCACGGCAAACGAGATGAGCCAAAACCTTATTGAGCTTGAAAATATGTTCAAGCTTGACTTGTTAAGCTTCAAATTGAGCTTTAATCGAGCCAAGATTGAGTAGTTTGATTATTTTACACATATTTAAGCTATTGAGCCGACATCGAATCAAGCTCGAGCTACAATTATGTTTAAATTTAGCGTGATTTCATAATGAATTGACCCTAAACGAGCTTTAGTTGAGCTGAACACGAATTTGAACCATTTGGTTCGTTTAACAGCCCTAGTTGTGAACTTGCACAATCCTATAAAGCCTTAGAGATGCTTAAAGGCTTCATTATACCTGTTGCTGGCCTACTTCTGCATGTGGCTCAAAACTGGGGGCCTCACTTTCAACAGCCAAATTTGTGCCAGAGTAACAGGAATATGGCTTCAAAATATCATCAAATTCCTGTTCATCTATGCCCTTCGGAAACTCATGGTGTCCAACCTCTGCTTCCATATCCAGCACCGGTCCAAACATTTCTTCAGCCAGATCCACTGGCTGAAGCAATCAAGAAAGAAAAATTAATTATATAAATGGGAGTTCATTGTCTCCACCAAGATACTTGAGAAATTAAAAGAAAAATATTAAATTGTCTTTGCACCTGGATATAAATTTTATCTCCTCCACCATCAGCAGTATAGCTATGATCCTCGAGCATTCTCACATCAGAATTTTGGGGAATGCAACTCGCACTTGTAGAAGCTATCTTTTCAGCTTGGGCATTCATCATAGGAGTCATCGGGTCTGATTGCATATCCTCAGCAAAGGGTTTAACTTTGCCCTTCTTGATTAGTTTACAGAGGCGGAGAAGGGTGCCCTGGGAGAAGGAAAAAAAAGAAAAAAGAACTTACCAAAATTAATTTAGCAAGCAGCTATTTAGACTTCAATACAATTATAAATATATATATATAATTAAAAAAAAGACAGTGAAGATCCTCAGATTCTCCGGAACCAGCCAAAAACATGAAACATTAAGGGCTGGGGGGGGGGGACACAATAACAACAACACAACGAAAGGAAAAAAAATTGAAACACAACGCTGGTTCAAATGTAAAGAGAATTGTGAAGCTGACATTTTGAATGCTGTGATAATTATTATTTATATATAGCAAGTTCTATCTCAACGTATATCATATATTCCATCAAAACAAAAAGAGTAAGATAATAAATCAACAATACTCAGGGTCAAACAAAGTTGCGGAAGGAACTGAAATATCTGTTTACCTTTCATTTGGCAAAATACAAGAAACTTGACATAGTTGCCAATTTGAGACACCTGTTCCAAGGCGTAGCTATTTAGACCTTCCATAAACATTGGCAATGACCATCCATAAACATTGGCAATGCATGGTGTCCCGACTAGCCTGAGGAACATAGTCAATAGGTTTTCCTAAAAGCGAAAATAATTCATTTGCTCAAATTTTCCATTTACCTCAATATAAGGCATTATAGGATGTCGAAAAAAAAGACCAAATCTCAAAATCAATTTGCTTAAACATAGAAAATTCTCCGTACTAAATCCTATGTTCAAAACCAACAGATGGACTTTGTACTCGTCCATTTTAGCCAGAATGTTCACATCTACTTCACCATTCATTTTAAAGAGCCAAGAACTTCATTTCAGCTTATGGGACTTTCTTAGGTTCTCACAAACCAAGAATGAATTGGTAAATATTAGAAAAAAATAATTAAAAAAAAACAGAGAAGAACAGAAGAAGTTGAACCTGTTCAGGATCAGAGCGGTACTCGTGTATACACCAATCAGATATTCGCCCTATCGGACGACGCCCAATATGGAAAACCAAAGTCTTCTTTGTGCCAATCACAGTGCCGTCAGCAGACTTGATGGGCCTCTCATCACCAGTCGCTTTCCAGTACCCTTCCTCTGTCGTTCTATTCAATCGGTCTCCTTTCTTATACTTCCTATTCAATGGATAGAAAAAGAACCATTCATCAATTCCCCTAGCATTTATCGGCGATTGATCTGCACTTGGACACAAAAAAAAAATAAAAATAAAAATAAACACACACACACACACTAATGAGCCTCATTCAACAAAATTGAAGACACGTTAACCCCAAAAAAACAAAAAACAAAAACAAAATGCAGGAATCACAAAAATTAGATCTTTCTTCTAATTTAGTAAATCACGGAGCCAATAAATTATAAAAAAAAAAAAAGTAGAACTAAATTGTTGTTTACCAGGCAACTCCCAGGGTTCAAAATTACAGATATCATCAAGCTGTGGAATCTCTCTGAATGCTTCAACGACGCCATTGATCTTCGACCGTAGGAAGTTCAGAAGTTCTTCGTCCGTCGGGCGAAATCCGTACCCTGTACGCGAAGGATTCGCCGCCATCTCCACACCACGGAAGCAATTTAGAAAGAGAATGAAAAAACAGCGGGAAAGTGTGCGTGTGTATATATATGTATTATTATATGTAGCACAAGATCGTCTAGAGGAGAGAATATGAAGAATGAACCCTCGTAGTGTAATTTAAGCGCTATAAAAAAGAAATTCAAACAAAGTTCAGGGATTTCACTGATGGATCGTCTGAAACCCGTCTGAACACAGAGAGAGAGAGTGTGTTTGGGTGGAGAGAAATTTGGCCCATCATGGTGGTTTAGAAGCGAGGGAAAACAATATATAGCACATACGTTTAGACCGAAGTCTTGTATTCCAATAATGGGCCCATGACTGGCAGCCCATAAAGCTTGGTGAATTTATTGAAGCTTCGCAACCAAGCTGGGAAGCCTCAACCAAGCTGGGAAGCCTCAAGTGGGAACTTCAATTCCGAGCTGACACGTGTGATGTTTTCCTCCCTCACCAGGGGCCCATGGACGGCGTAAACAGTGATCAACGGAAGGGAGCTTACGTGGCCGCACGATGTCCGTCCGTCTAAAATCGTACGGTTGATAACAAAAATAAGTGTTTATAAGTGTGAAACAGGAGCTATAATAGAAAAAATAAATACCTTTTTAATTTTTATGCTAAGTTCGCCGATGGAAGGACATAAAAGTCACAAAAAACTTTAAATAATATTAATAGTTGGCATAATTTAGTTGCTTAATTTAAAACTTCAAACAAGGAAGAGAAATGAAATGGTGGTAGGAAGTGCAGTCTTATTTATTTATTTAATTTTTTTGTATGGCACAACTTAAAATTTTTAATTTTTTTCTCTTTTTAATGTTAATATCTCTCTTTTTCTCACACCTCCACCCCTCTCTCTCTCTCATCTTGAATACAAAAATTTTATCTTTTCACACCTAATTTAATGTACGTCACACTAATAAGGAGTTATAAATGTCTCTTATTATATTTTTAAATATATTTTATTTTTTGTTATTTTTATAATTGGGCATACCTCATTATAAAAAAAAATGTGTGTATTATATATATATATATATATATATTGTTGATGTGGCACAAATATTTCACAATTCATGAGAAAAGATAATGGGTATATTTGGCTTGATATTTTAATATTTGTATATTATTTTTCCTTTACTTTGTTTATTGGCTTATACGTATAATTAAAATATTTTTTATGTTTATTATAACCATATTTTTTAAGTGATACAATACAAGTTAATTTTAAAAAATAAAACTGTAATCATACCGTACATTGTACGAATCTTATATATATATATATATATATATATACACACACACATATACACCTTTATAATCATATTTATATGTTTATGGGGGTTTTTGGAGCACAATTTTTAGTAATTTTTTATTTTGTTTGCTAAAAATTGCTAATTATAATTTTTGGTGTGTTTGGTGAACTAAGTTATAATTTTTGATAATTTTTAGCAACTTTTTGCATCTTTTGGATATTTGGTAAAATTTTGAGTAACTTTTGACAATTTTTAGTGACTTATGGTAACTTTTAAATTGAGAAATTACTGTAACTAGGTAAAAAATTGACAAAATTTGATGGTTTGTCAAACACTAAAGAATCGAAATTTAGTAATTTTCTGCTAAAAATTATGACTCCAAATGCTACATATATTAAAACTTGGGAGATTCACCAGAACGGCTAGTATATGTCCTTTTATTTTATTTATCTCTGTTTTATTTTTTATTTTTTTTGATATTTTTGTGTGACATCCTGAATTTTTATTATTTTTAAAATATATTATTAATTTAATTTTTATTTTATATTTAAAATTTTAGATTGTCTTAATTTAGTATTATTTTAAATTTTGTTTATTTTTTGGTAATTATTAATATTTTCTGGTAAATTTTATTTAATTTTAATATAAATTAATTAATCGATTAATTAAATTATTAATATATATACTAATTAGATTAAGTTAATTGATTAGCTTAAAAAACTTTTTAAGTCAATTGCAATGCAAGTAAGGTAACTGAAGGTTAATTTTCTATATATCATACTACATCTAATATACATAACAAAACAAATCCATGTTTAAATTTGATTCTTTTTCCTGTTAAATTGGAAAATTGAGAAAATAATTGGTAAATATTTGTTGAGAAAAAAAAATTAATTTTAATCAATTAAACAACAATTATTTTGTGATATTATTGTTGCCACATAGTTCTTCCCTGCTAGCGTTTTTTGAAGTGTGGGAACGAAGATTGAGAATTCTTCCCATGACAGTGGGGGTTGAAAGGAAATTTAAAATGAAGCTGGGTGGAAGACACAGGTGGGCCCCCCTGTGCCCCAGCTATCCAAAGCCCTCCCTCCCCCTTTCTCTCTCTCTCTGTGGAAGAATTATACGTCAACCATTCTCATGCACATCCTCTTCAAATGTACCTTAAAAGTGAGGTTGGACCCACTGGAGAAGTGGGAGTTCAAGGGATTCATTTTTACAACATTCCCATCCTTTTTCTTATAAAGGGTGTGTTTTGAATAAGAAAAAATGAAAAAAATTGAGATAAATTGAGAGTTCGTAATACGTGCAGTGAAAGAAAAAAATTGATGTGATATAAAGTTAACAGAGATTTATAGAACTTTTTGTTATTTTTTTTCAAACCAGACGAACCAAAAGATACACTTCAAAACAATGGTGGAAATTAAGATCTTGTTTTGGTACCATACTCCATCAAGATTTATGAAGGACCAAACACAATCTGAAGCAATATATATATTATTTGCAGAAATTTTCTGGTTACATCAAGGTTCTTATAAAGTAAATGTTCAGCTACAACAGATATGAGTAAATAATTAACAAGCTGAAGACCCCTATTAGTATATCTTAATATCTTATCCTAGGTCCTGAGCATAACACCAGCAAAGCAAATTGAATACACACTGAGAATAACGTCTCTTTTCTAATCAACTTCATCCAAAACTTTAGTCATCTCCTCCACATGCCCACAAAGACTACGAAGAACCCTACAATGACAAGTACCCTAAGAATATACCTAAACCAGTGCAACGCAGAAATACCCTTCGAAGACACAGGGAGAGTCTCTTTCTCATCACCAACAGGCATGGAATACTTTTCTTCAGCTTCTTCAACCTGAAAAAAATGCAACTTAGGGGGTTTACAGTCCAAACAGAGGTATTATTACAACTCTTACACAAGCTTTATTGATAAATCACTCACCTTAGCTGTTACTGGTTTTGCTCCATGGTTTTCATCCTTGAACCTCAAATCTTGAAGGTCCATCTGCAACCGAATTCTTCTGGGTGCAGTTCCCTGCAACCCCGAGTATCGGCCACTAGGTTGACTACAAGATTGCCGAGTCCTTATTCTGATTCCAGCTGGAGAAATATCACTATTGCCATTGACATTGCCAAAACAGCCGGATTCTAAAGGACTATTGCATAAATCATAGGATTGGTTGCTGGTAGTGGCAACGGCAACAGAATGCTGCCCACTAAAATGCTCTTCAGTGGTAATATCATTAGTTCTATTACCTCCAACAGGCATTTCCACAAGTACAGCGGCCCTCTCATTATTCTGGTTAAATTGTCCATAACCTTCAACATCAGTTTCAAACTGAAATACAGCCAGGTAATTTAAGGTTAATTTTCCATATATCAAAATACATCTAATATACATCACACGGAGCCACATAATGCTAAATGTTTGATATGCAAGCAACCATAAGAAATAATGCAATTTCATGGCATTTGAGTCAGACTAACAGGTCAAAATTAAGTTACGAATAGCACTGCAAACGAGTTGAGCCAAAACCTTATTGAGTTTGAAAATATGTTCAAGCTTGGCTTGTTAAGCTTTGAATTGAGCTTTAATCAAGCCAAGAATGAGTAGCTTGATTATTTTACACATATTTAAGCTATTGAGCTGACATCGAATCAAGCTCGAGCTACAATTATGTTCAAGTTTAGCTTGATTTCATAATGGATTGACCCTGAACGAGCTTTAGTTGAGCTGAACATGAATTTGGACCATTTGGTTCATTTAACAGCCCTAGTTGTGAACTTGCACAATCCTATAAAGCCTTAGAGATGCTCAAAGGCTTCATTATACCTGCTCCTGAACCTCATGGTCAGGGTCCATGCTATTAGCAACAGGGTAATTTCATGAAGATCCAACATCCAGTTCCATCAGTGACTGGTAGATTAATTTGCAGTCTGGAGGTTCCATCTCAAACATCTCTTCCAACGTTGCTTCCAACTCTGGATCCGCCGGAAGCAATAAAGAAAGAAAGATTAATTATATAAATGGGAATTCATTGTCTCCACAAAGATACTTGATAAATTAAAGAAAAAATTAAATTGTCTTCTCACCGGGATATTAATTATATCTCCTGCACCATCGGCGGTCTAGCTCTGATCCTCAAGCATTCTGGCATCAGAATTTTCAGGGAGGGAACTCGCACTTGTGGAAGCCATCTTTTCAGCTTGGGCATTCATCATAGGAGTCACCGGCTCTGATTGCATATCCTCAGCAAATGGTTTACCTTTGTCAGAAGAATAAACATTATTTTCAACTTCATCACAGCTCAAAACTTGATTTTCCCCATCAACATCAGGAATTTTTTCATCGGTATTTTCAGCGAGGTAACTTGCACTAGTTGAAAGTAGTTTCTCACGTTGGGCACTCATCATAGGACTCACTGGCTCTGATTGCATATCCTCAGCAATGGCAGAAGAAGAAACATTTGCCTCAACAACATTGTTCTCATCCTGCCTTCCTTGTAGCTTATTATAGGCCATCTTGATTAGCTTACAGAGGAGAAGGGTGCCCTGGGAAAAAAAAAAAAAGGAAAGAACTTGCCAAAATTAATTTAGCAAGCAGCTATTTAGACTTCAATGCAATGAAAAAAAAAAGACAGTGAAGATCCTCAGATTCTCCAGAACCAGCCAAAAACATAAAAAATTAAAGGGGAAAAAAAAAACAACACCACCAAAAAAAACGACAACAAAAGAACAAAAAAATTGAAACACAACACTGGTTCAAATCCAAAGAGAATCATGAAGCTGATATTTTGAATGCTACGATAATTATTATTTCTATATAGCAAGTTCTATCTCAATGTGTATCATATAGTCCATCAAAACAAAAAGAGTAAGATAATAAATCAACTACACTCAGTGTCAAACAAAGTTGTGAAAGGAACTAAAATATCTGTGTACCTTTCATTTGGCAAAATACAAGAAACTCTTGATATAGTTGCCAATTTGAGACACCTGTTCCAAGGCGTAGCTATTTAGACCTTCCATAAACATTGGCAATGACCTTCCGTAAACATTGGCAATGCATGGTGTCCCGGCTAGCCTGAGGAACATAGTCAATAGGTTTTCCTAAAAGCGAAAACAATTCATTTGCTCAAATTTTCCATATACCTCAATATAAGGCATTATAGGATGTCCAAAAAAAGACCAAATCTCAAAATCAATTTGGTTAAACATAGAAAATTCTCCGTACTAAATCCTGTGTTCAAAACCAACAGACGGACTTTGTACTCGTCCATTTTACCCAGAATGTTCATATCTACTTCACCATTCATTTTAAAGAGCCAAGAACTTCATTTCAGCTTATGGGACTTTTAGGTTCTCCCAAACCTAGAATGAGTTGGTAAAAAATTAGAAAAAAAAATAAAAAAAGGACAGAGAAGAACAGAAGAAGTTGAACCTGTTCAGGAACAGAGCGGTACTCGTGCATACACCAATCAGTTTTCCGCCCTCTCGGACTACGCCCAATACGGAAAAACAAAGTCTTCTTTGTGCCAATCACAGTGCCATCAGCAGACTTGATGGGCCTCTTACGACCAGTCGGTTTCCAGTACCCTTTCTCTGTCGCTCTATTCAATCGGTCTCCTCTCTTATACTTCCTAGTCATTGGATAGAAAAAGAACCATTCATTGTCAATTGTCTCTATCGGCGATTGAGCTGCACTTGGACACAAATAAATAAATAAAAATAAAAATAAAAAAAACACACACACACACTAATGAGCTTCATTCAACAAAATTCAAGACATATTGACCTCAAAAAAACAAAAAACAAAAAGAAAATGCAGGAATCACAAAAATTAGATCTTTCTTCTAATTAAGTAAACCACGGATCCAATTAAAAAAAAAAGTAGAACTGAATTGTTGTTTACCAGGCAGCTGCCAGGGTTCATATTTACAGATATCAAGCTCTGGAATCTCTCTGACTGCTTCATCGTCGCCGTTGATCTTCGACGGTATGAAGTGATTCAGAAGTTCTCCGTCCGTGGGCGAAATCAGTACCCTGGACGAGAAGGATTGGCCGCCATCTCCACACCACGGAAGCAATTCAGATAGAGAATGAAAAAACAGCGGGAAAGTGTGTGTGTGTCTATATGTATTATTATATGTAGCACAAGAGCTTCTAGAGGACAGAGTATGAAGAATGAACCCTACTAGTGTAATTCAAGCAGTATGAAAAAGAGATTCAAAGAAAGTTCACTGCGATTTCACTGATGGATCGTCTAAAACCCGTCTGAGCACAGAGAGAGATAGAGAGAGAGAGAGAGAGAGACAGAGAGAGAGGGTTTGGGTGGAGAGACTTTTGGCCCTAGTTGGCCGTTCGGAAGCGAGGGAAAACATATATGCTACATGTTGGTTCTTTATTATTTTACCCCTCGTTTGGATTGAAATACCCGTCTTTACCCACAGCAACTTGCGTGTCCAATGATATTCCAATAATGCCCCCATGACTGGCGGCCCACCCGGGAAGTGATAATTCAGAATTAGGGGTAGTTTGGTGAATTTAGTGAAGCTTCGGAACGAAGCGGGAAACTTCAAATGGGAGCAATTCCGAGCTGACACGTGTGATACGTGTCCTCCCTCACCTGGGGCGATGGCGTAAACAGTGTCAAAGAAAGGAGGCTCACGTGGCCGCACGATGTCCGTCCGTCTAAAATCGGATGGTTGATAACAAAAATAAGCGTTTATAAGCATGAAAGAGGAGCTATGATAGAAAAAAAATAAAAACCTTTTTAAGGGCTCGTTTGGAACCCCAAAAAAATTAAAAAACTTCAAAAATTTTTAAATCACTTTAATTAAATTTGGATACCCATCATTTTACATCACATCAACTCCACATTTTAATTTTTTTTTATTTTTTTGACTCCAAACTCCCCCTAATTTTTATGCTAGGTTCGGCCGTGGATGGACATAATAGTCATAAAAACCCTTAAATAATATTAATAGTTGGTATAATTTAGTTAATTTAAAACTTTAAACAAGGAAGAGAAACTTCGGGTACATTTGGTGTACTAAATTTTGGTGAAAATTTTTAAAAATTTTAAAAATCTTTGAAAATTTTTAAAAATTTCGTCATAAAAACCTTTAAATAATATTAATAATTGGTATAATTTAGTTAATTTAAAACTTTAAACAAGGAAGAGAAACTTCGGGTACATTCGGTGTACCAATTTTTGGTAAAAATTTTTAAAAATTTTTGAAAATTTCTGAAAATCTTTATACATTTTTACATATTCTTAACTTCTCAAAGTTTAAAAAAAGTTCAATGCCTTTTAAAAAAAAAAGTCAATAACTAGAATTCGACTAATCAAATAAGAAAAATTTTTTTGCCATTCTCACTATGAACTCTCAAACTACCGAATAACATCCACTTTGACTTTTTTTTATGGAATCGTAGAAACCGTTCCAAGGGATTATAGAAACCGTTCCGATGGATTATAGAAACTGTTCTGACAGATTCATACAGCTAACTTCCGTCCAAACAACTTGTAAAAACCGTTTTGACGGATTTCAGTGCAAAGCAGTCATGACTGATATAAAATTTTGAATCTGTCCAAATGAAAATCCAATCCATTAGAACGGGAATCTTATTATTCATTTTCAAAAAACGCGGTTTGAGATGTGTGCATCAAACGCAAAAAATTTTTTCAAACCATATTTTATCTCATTTTATCTCACTTTTATCACTCAAAACACACCTGAAATGATGGTAGGAAGAGCAGTCGTATTTGTTTATTTATTTATTTATTTTGTACGGCATAACTTAAAATTTTTAATTTTCTCTTTTTAATATTAATATCTTTCTTTTTCTCACACCTCCACCCTCTCCCTCTCTCTCTCTCTCTCTCTCTCTCTCTCTCTCTCTCTCTCTCTCTCTCTCTCTCTCTCTCTCTCTTATATAACTTGAATGCAAAATCTCTATTTTTTCTCATCTAATTTGTGTACCTCACACTAGTAAAAGTTTTTAATGTCTCTTATTATATTTTTAAATACATTTTATTTTGTATTATTTTTATAATTGGACATACCTCATTATAAAAAAAATGTGTGTATTTTTATTTATATATATATATTTTGTTGATGTGGCACAAATATTTCACAATTCATGATAAAAGATAATGGATATATTTGGCTTGATATATTAATATATGTATATTATTTTTCCTTTACTTTGTTTATTGGCTTATACGTATAATTAAAATATTTTTTTATGTTTATTATAACCATATTTTTTAAGTGATACAATACAAATTAATTTTAAAAGACAAAATTGTAATCATATCGTATATTGTACGGACCTCTTATATATATATATATATATGCACACACACCTATATAATCATATTTATATGTTTATGGGGGTTTGAAGCACAATTTTTAGTAATTTTTTACTTTTTTTTAACTAAAAGTTGCTAGTTGTAATTTTTGATATGTTTGATAAATAAGTTGTAATTTTTAATAATTTTTAGTAATTTTTTATAACTTTTAGATATTTGATAAAATTTTAGGTAACTTTTGACAATTTTTAACAATTTTTAAGCGACTTATGATAACTTTTAAGTTGAGAAGTTACTGTAACTAGGTAAAAAAGTGACAAAATTTGGTGGTTTGCCAAACACTAAAGAATAAAAAATTAGTAATTTTCTGCTAAAAATTGTGACTCCAAACGCCACCTATATTAAAACTTGGGAGATTCACCTAGAGCGACTAGTATATGTCCTTTTATTTTATTTGCCTTTGTTTTTTTTTTTTTTTTTTTGGGTGATATTTTTGTATGATATCCTGAATTTTTATTATTTTTAAAATATATTATTAATTTAAATTTTATTTTATATTTAAAATTTTAGATTGTGTTAATTTAGTATCATTTTAAATCTTGTTTATTTTTTGGTAATTATTAATATTTGCTCGTAAATTTTATTTAATTTTAATTTAAATTAATTAATAGATTAATTAAATTATTAATATATATATATATATATATATCTAATTAGATTAAGTTAATTGATTAGCTTAAAAAAAATTAAGTCAATTGCAGTGCAAGCAAGGTAACTGAAGGTTAATTTTTTATATATCAGACTACATCCAATATACATAACAAAACAAATCCATGTTTAAATTTGATTCTTTTTCCTGTTAAATTGGAAAATTGAGAAAATAATTGGAAAATATTTGTTGAGAGAAAAAAAAATAGATTTTATTCAATTAAACAGTAATTATTTTGTGATATTTTTTTTTGGTAAGTATTATTTTGTGATATTATTGTTGCCACATAGTTCTTCCCTGCTAGCGTTTTTTGAAGTGTGATAACGAAGATTGAGAATTCTTCCCATGACAGTGGGGGTTGAAAGGAAATTTAAAATGAAGCTGGGTGGAAGACACAGGTGGGCCGCTCTGTGCCCCAGCTATCCAAAGCCCTCCCTCCCCTCCTCTCTCTCTCTCTGGAAGAATTATACATCAACCATTCTCATGCACATCCTCTTCAAATGTACCTTAAAAGTGAGGTTGGACCCACTGGAGAAGTGGGGAGTTCAAGGGATTCATCCTTATAACATTCCCATCCTTTTTCTTATAAAAGGTACACTTCAAAACAATGGTGTAAATTAAGATCTTGTTTTGGTCCCATACTCCATCAAGATTTATGAAGGATCAAACACAATCTGAAGCAATATATATATATTATTTGCAGAAATTTTCTGGTTACATCAAGGTTCTTATAAAGTAAATGTTCAGCCACAACAAATATGAGTAAAGAATTAACAAGCTGAAGACCCCGATTAGTATATCTTAATATCTTATCCTAAGTCCTGAGCATAACACCAGCAAAGCAAATTAATACACACTGAGAATAACGTCTCTTTTCTAATCAACTTCATTCAAAACTTTTGTCATCTCCTCCATATGCCCAAAAAGACCATAGAGAATCCTACAATGACAAGTACCCTAAAAATATACCTAAACCAGTGCAATGCAGAAATACCCTTCGAAGACACAGGGAGAGTCTCTTTCTCATCACCAACAGGCATGGAATACTTTTCTTCAGCTTCTTCAACCTGAAAAAAAATGCAACTTAGGGGGTTTACAGTCCAAACAGAGGTATTATTACAACTCTTACACAAGCTTTATTGATAAATCACTCACCTTAGCTGTTACTGGTTTTGCTCCATGGTTTTCATCCTTGAACCTCAAATCTTGAAGGTCCATCTGCAACCGAATTCTTCTGGGTGCAGTTCCCTGCAACCCCGAGTATCGGCCACTAGGTTGAGTATGAGATTGCCGAGTCCTTACTCTGATACCAGTTGCAGAAATATCACTATTGCCATTGGCATTGCCAAAACAGCTGGATTCTAAAGGACTATTGAATAAATCATAGAATTGGCTGCTGGTGGAAGCAATGGCAACAGAATGCTGCCAACTAAAATGCTCTTCAGTGGTAATATCATTAGTTCTATTAGCTCCAACAAGCATTTCCATACGTGCAAGAGCCCTCTCATTATTCTGGTTAAATTGTCCACAACCTTCAACATCAGTTTCAAACTGAAGTACAGCAAGGTAATTTAAGGTTAATTTACCAAATATCAAAATACATCTAATATACAGCACGCGGAACCACATAATGCTAAATGTTTGATATGCAAGCACCATAAAAGTAATACAATTTCATGGCATTTGAGTCAAACTAACAGGTCAAATTAAGTTATGAATAGTGCAGCAAATGAATCGAGCCAAAACCTTATCGAGCTTGAAAATATGTTCAAGCTTGGCTTGTTAAGCTTTGAGTTGAGCTTTAATCAAGCCGAGCTTGATTAGCTTGATTATTTTACACATATTTAAGCTTACTGAGCTGAGATCAAATCAAGCTTGAGCTACAATTGTGTTCAAGTTTAGCTTGATTTCATAATGAACTGACCCTGAATGAGCTTTTAGTGAGCTGAACATGAATTTGAACCACTTGGCTCGTTTAGCAGCCCTAATTGTGAACTTGCACAATCATATAAAGCCTTAGAGATGCACAAAGGCCTCATTATACCTGTTGCTGGCCTACTTCGGTGTATGACTCAAAACTGGGGGCCTCACTTTCAACAGCCAAATTCGTGCCAGGGTCACAGAAAAATGAATTCAAAAGATCAATTTCCTGGTCACCTAGGCCCTCCTGAACCTCATGGTCAGGGTCCATGTTATTAGCAACAGGGTAATTATATGAAGATCCAACCTCCGTTTCCATCGGTGACTGGTCAAAGATTTTGCAGTCTGGATGTTCGTTCTCCACCATCTGTCTCAACATTGCTTCTAGCTCTGGATCCCACTGAAGCAATCAAGAAAGAAAAATTAATTATATAAATGGGAATTCATCGTCTCCACAAAGATACTTGATAAATTAAAAGAAAAAAAATTAAATTGTCTTCTCACCGGGATATTAATTTTATCCCCTGCACCATCAGGCAGTATAGCTATGATCCTCAAGCGTTCTGGCATCAGAATTTTCAGGGGGGCAACTCGCACTTGTAGAAGCTATCTTTTCAGCTTGGGCATTCATCACAGGAGTCACCGACTCTGATTGCATATCCTCAGCAAATGGTTTAACTTTGTCAGAAGGATGAACATTATTTTCAACTTCATCACAGATCAAAACTTGATTTTCCACATCAGCATCAGGAATTTTTTCATTGATATTTTCAGTGAGGTAACTTGCACTAATTGAAAGTAGATTCGTTGGTTGGGCACTCATCACAGGAGTCACTGGCTCTGATTGCATATCCTCAGCAATGACAGAAGAAGAAACATTTGTCTCAACATATTGTCTCATCCTGCCTTTTGTCTAGCCTCTTATCAGCCTTCTTGATTAGCTTACAGAGGAGAAGGGAGCCCTGAAAAAAAAAAAATAATAATAAAAGATAAAACAAAAGAGACAGAGAGAGAGAACTGCCAAAATTAATTTAGCAAGCAGCTATTTAGACTTCAATACAATTAAAAAAAAATGACAGTAAAGATCCTCTGATTCTCCAGAAGCACCCAAAAACATAGAAAATTACCAAAAAAGTAAAATAAAATAAAAAATTCAACAACAACAACAACAAAAGAACAAAAAAATTGAAACACAACACCGGTTCAAATCTAAAGAGAATCATGAAGATGATATTTTGAATGCTATGATAATTATTATTTATACATAGCAAGTTCTATCTCAACGTATATCATATATTCCATCAAAACAAAAGGAGTAAAATAATAAATCAACTACACTCAGTGTCAAACAAAGTTGTGAAAGGAACTGAAATATCTGCTTACCTTTCATTTGGCAAAATACATGAAACTCTTGACATAGATGCCAATTTGAGATACCTGTTCCAAGGCATAGCTATTTAGACCTTCCACAAACATTGGCAATGCATGGTGTCCCGACTAGCCTGAGGAACATACTCAACAGGTTTTCCTAAAAGCGAAAACAATTCAATTGCCCAAATTTTCAAGATACCTCTATATAAGGCATTATAAGATGTCCAAAAAAGACCAAATCTCAAAATCAATTTGGTTAAACATAGAAAATTCTCCGGACTAAATCCTGTGTTCTGTTCAAAACCAACAGACGGACCTTGTACCCGTCCATTTTACCCAGAATGTTCACATCTACTTCACCATTCATTTTAAACAGCCAAGAACTTCATTTCAGCCTATGGGTCTTTTAGGTTCTCCAAAACCAAAAATAAATTGGTAAAAAATCAGAAAAAAATAATTAAAAAAAAAAAAAAAAAACAAGACAGAGAAGAAAAGAAGAAGTTGAACCTGTTCAGCAACAGAGCGGTACTCGTGCATATACCAATCAGTTTTCTGCCCTCCCGGACTACGCCTATAGAAAACCAAAGTCTTCTTTGTGCCAATCACAGTGTCGTCAGCAGACTTGATGGACCTTTCAGGACCAGTCGGTTTCCAGTACCCTTTCTCTGTCGCTCTATTCAATCGGGGTCCTCTCTTATACTTCTTATTCATTGGATAGAAAAAGAACCATTCATCGTCAATAGTCTCTATCGGCGATTGAGCTGCAGTTAGACACAAACCAAAAAAAGCACACACTAATAAGCCTCATTTCAACAAATTCAAGACATATTAACCTCAAAAAAGCAAAACAAAATGCAGGAATCACAAAAATTAGATCTTTCTTCTAATTTAGTAAATCACGATCCAATAAATTATAAAAAAAAAAAAAGTAGAACTAAATTGTTGTTTACCAGGCAACTCCCAGGGTTCAAATTTACAGATATCAAGCTCTGGAATCTCTCTGACTGCTTCTGCGTCCCCGTTGATCTTCGATGGTAGGAAGTGATTCAGAAGTTCTCCGTCCGTCGGGCGAAATCGGTACCCTGGACGCGAAGGATTCGTCGCCATCTCCACACCACGGAAGCAATTCAGAGAGAGAATGAAAAAAACAACGGAAAGTGTATGTATATAATATTTAGGTAGCAAAAGATCTTCTAGAGGAAGGAGTATCAAGAAACGAACCCTAGTAGAGATATCGTAAAAGGACTACTTAAAAAAAAAAAAAAGAGATTCAAAGAAAGTTCAGTGTGGTTTCACCGACGAATCGTCCGAAATCCGTCCGAACATGCACAAAGAGAGAGAGAGCGCTTTGGCGGACAGGAGGAGTTTCGCTCTCGTTGATCGTTTGGAAGCGAGGGAATATATAGCACATGTTGATTGTTATCATTCATATATACCCCTCGTTTTGATTGAAATTCCAATCTTTAGCCACTGCTACATGCGTGCCTAATAATATTCCAATAATGACCCATGACTCGCGGCCCACAGCGCAAAGTGATATTTCAGAAACTAGGGGTAGTTTGGGCATTGGTGAATTTAGTGAAGCTTCAGAACGAAGCTGGGACGCTTCAAATGAGAAATTCAATACCGAGCTGACACGTGTGATACCTCAGCTTGGGCCCATGCGATGACGTAAACTCCGAGCCAAGAAAGGAGGCTACGTGGCCGCACGATGTCCGTCGGATGGTTCATAACAAAAATAAGCGTTTACAAGTATGGAAGAGGTCCTTTCAAAAAAAAAAAAAAAAAAAGTATGAAGAGGAAAAAAAAAAAAAAACAACTGGTTATTGTTCGTGCCTAAATACATGTAAATATAATTTGATATATTAATAATTTAAATTTAAATTATAAAGTAAATTTACATAAAAATTATAAAAATAACTTATAAAATAAAAATCACTATTAAAAAAGACAAAGATATTCATAAGGATATAAATTTTATTATTTATTATAAATATTGTCACATTCTTTAAAATATTAATTTAAAAACTTATATATATAAAAAGTATTCAAGAAATATATAAGAAAGAGTGAAAGATTATGTTTTTATATGAAACTGATTGAAAAAATAAGTGGAAACAGTAAGAAGTAATTTTGACTATTAAACAAATTTAATGGTTAAAAATATATAAATATCAAATTAATAAGTTATATTATTATATTAATAATGCCTTTTTAATTTATACTAAGTTCGGTGTTAGGAAGGATAGAAAAGTCATAAAAAACTTAAATAATATTAATAGTTTGGATAATTTACTTAATTTAAAACTCTAAACAAGAAAGATAAATAAATGTACTGTTTGGAGTGATAAAAAAAAAAAAAAGATAAAATATAGTTTTTGGTAAATTTTGGTGTTTCATATTTTTTTTAAATTACGTTTTTTTAGAGATGAATAGTGATAAACCGTTAGAACGCTTTTCTCAAATCCATTCTAAATCGTTCTAATGGATTCAAAAAATCTCCTAATTAAGGTTTTGTCGACTGGACTATTTAAATGGTTGAAAGCATTAAACCATGGGAACGAAAAGAAGCAAATTGTTTGAATAGTTTTGTGAGCCCATGCCATAATAGTACTCGTTCAAAAGTTTTGGACTTGAGGAATATGATTAATAAAAAAAATTTTCATACTAGATTAACCTCCTTCCGAATTTTCAATTTTTTTAGTACAAAATATTAAACTTTTTTGAAATTAGTAAATGTAAGAATGTGTAAAAGTGTAATAGAGAATTTTAGTGATTTTTAGAGGTTGTTAGAGTTTTATTTTATTTTATTTTGTTTTTTGGCACACCAAATAGTGCTAAAATAGATGAGTTGAAAAAAAAAAGGTTTGTGTAAATACTAAAATAATAAAATCAAATTTATAAAATATTATTTAAAGTGCCTTAAGACACATATTTTTATCAATATAAACAAACATATAAAATAATATGATTTGATTATTTATATTATTTTTAAAGATTATGCATAATTATGCTTATTTTGAAATAATTTAAATATCTAATATATATTATAGTAAAGGGGTATTTTAAAAATAATTTTAAAGTTAAAATAAAATTTATTTATATTTATATTTTAAATAATTATTTCATTTTATTTTTATATTTTCAAATTTTTATTTATATATTTGTCATTTTATTTTTTATATTTTCTCAATTCTTTAATTCAGTAAAGTAAGTTATTTTTATTTGATTGACTTAAATAAAATAAATTTTATTAAGTCTTTGAAAAAAATTTTCTAACGTTTTATTGAGCTAAAATAAAGTAGTCTTTTCAAGATATTTGTTCTCACATTTTATTTTATTACATCATATTTAAAATATATAGGAATTGAATTGTTCATATAGGAGAGTAATGACAAAAGTTGAAAATTACAAAAGTTTGTAAAGTAGAAGAAATGAAAGAAGTTAAATTTTAATTTGACTAAGCTAGAAAATTAAAATAAAATTTATTTTAGCCTTGAAAAGCTAAGTTTAAAGATATTTGATTAAATTTATAAAGATTTTTTTTAAGGGAAAATAATTTGGTCATTTCAAATTATACATAATAATATCAAGATGAAACTGAATAGTTAATAATTTTACTTAGGTACCGTTTAGAAGTCTAAATTTTATTAATTTTTGGTATTTTTCGTCAAAAGTTATTAATTATAATTTTGGTGCATTTAATGAAGCACGTAGTAGTTTTTAGTGATTTTTTGTAACTTTTGGTTGATCGGTAAAATTTTCAATAATTTTGGACAATTTTTAGTAATTTTTAACAAGTTTTGAAAATTTTTAGTAATTTTTGGTAACTTTTGAATTAAGCAAATTACTTTAACTGAGTGAAAAAGTGACAAAAATTGGTGTTTACCGAACACCAAAGTACAACTTTTTGGATTTTTCTGCTAAAAATTGGGTTACTAAATGGTGCCTTAATAAAAATGTGGAATAAAATATAAGAGAAAATTGAAGAGTGCAAATAGATTTAGGGCCATTTGAAACTTAAAAAAAAAAAAATTAGCAACTTTTAATTTTTCAGCATTTAACAACATCTCAAAAGTTGCTAAAAACTTTTAAAATTTTCTCTAACTTTTTTGCCAAGCAATCAAAAGTTCCTAACGCTATGTTTGAGATATGGATTTGTCGAAAGAAATGAAAAATAAAATTTATAATTTGTATAGTTTTTGCATATTTAACTAAGTAAAAATTAAATTTTGTTGATAAATACCTATTCATTTTAGACTTGTTTTTCTAACTCATTAAAAAAAAAGAAATAAATTTAACTTTTTAACTTTGTTTTGTATTCTGACTATTTTTCTTCAATTTTCTTTTTCCTCCACAAATTCATGATCCAAACATAGCATAAATCTTTCTAAAAATTTTTTCAAAATTTTCAAATAACCAAAAGTTACTAAAGTTGCTGAAAAAATTAAATTTTTTGCAATTTTGTCATGATGTTGTCACATGTCATTTAAAAAAAAAAGTTATCAGTTTAATAAAAATTTGTAAAAGTTATAACAAATTAGAGATAGTTGGAGAAATTTTGAGAAAGTTACAAAAAAATAAATTATTTTTTTGTTTGATTGAGTTACATAAAATAAATTTTATTAAGTCCTTTAAAACAAATTGTTCATACATTTTATTGAGCTAAAATAAAATAGTATTTTAAAACATTTGTTCTTACATTTTGTTTTATCACATCATATTTAAAATATGTTATTAAGTTGTGGAAATTGAATGATTCATATAAAACCCTCCTAAATGACTTGATGCTAATGATAAAAGTTAACAATTACAATAGTTTGTAAAGTAAAGGAAATGAAAGAAATTAAATTTTTATTTGATTAAGTTAGAAAAAGCACAAAAAAATTTAATTTAATCTTGAAAATAAAGTCTAAAGATATTTGTCTAAATATATAAAGATTTTTTTTTTATGAAATACAATTACGTAATTTCAAATTATAAGTAAGAATAATAAGACGAAAAGAATAGTTTATAATTTTACTTAATAAAAAATGTGAAATAAAATGTAAAAGGAAATTTGAAGAGTGCAAATAGATTTAGTCAATAATATAATTTGTACTTTCTAAAAAGGAGCAACAAGAGTTTATTAAGGGGATGTTTGGTAAATTAAAAAAGATAAATTTTTTGTAATTTTTTGTCATAGTGTTGTCATGCGTCACTTTTAAAAAAAATTATATTTTGTAAAAATTAGTAAATTCTGGATCAAATTAGAAAAACTTTATAAAAAAATTGTGAACAAAAAATGTTTGAGATTTTTTTTTTCGGGGAGAAAGTTGAAAAAAAAATTAAATAAACTTGGAGAGAGTTAAAAAATTGACATGCGTTAAGAACAATTGGAACTCCAAACCGCATCCAAGCAAGTGAAATGAATTACAGAAATAAGCCAGCCAAACGCTTGCGGGGTCCCAATTTGATTGAAACTTGTAAAGAAATTTACAAAAGGTAGAAAGAGGAGAGGAAAGAGAAAAGAGAGGGCACATTGGCTTTTTCAATTGGATTAAGACTTGTAACTGAAAGAGGAGAGAGAGAGAGAGGAATTGCGTATAGAATTTGTCTCTTCAATTCATTGATACTTTAGTCTTTCTATTTATGCATAAGGAAGGCTACAAATAATTAATGTGTCTGCCATTTAGCTAAAAAGCCTAAAATGTATAAACTAATATATTGACCACTAATTCCCAACTGCCACTGGGGTATCTTAGAAAATTTGGCATTAAAGCCAAGTTCTGATGGATATATATATTGGTAATATACATACATACATACAATGGAGGCAATTATATATATATAATATTATAAGCAATGAAATCCACTGGCAACAGCAAGGATGAAAGACTTGTAATGATATTGACCCATCATTCTTGGCATTTTGCTAGGGTTTTGGCAATTGGGAATGGTGATAACACCAATGCTGTAAATATACAAAGAGTGATCGATATATTCAATTCGGATGTAAATTTTGTTAATTAAAAATTTTGAGCCCATATATATATTAATGTTGCACCATATAAAACCCAATAAAGGAATGTTCGGGTTGTGAATCAAATTCAAAGACAATTTGAAGCTGATAAGGACATCCAAATTATTTGTTTAAAATGATTAAATAAAGGGGAAAAAAAAAAAGAAAAGAAAATAAGAGAGATGCTGCCACCCTTGGCCTCCAAGCTTTGGCAGATAATTGTTCTTGTTTTGCTTTTTCTAATTGCTCCATCTCCACAACTAAATTACACGAGCCCTCCTGCAAAGTGGGTGTGCTCAAATACAGCTGGAAGAAAGACCCAAAGCGGGCCCCATCGATCTAGAACCCCTCTCTCTCTCTCTCTCTCTCTCTCTCTCTCTCTATTTGTGGAGGAATAAGCAACCGTCCTCACATAGCCCACAGAGTTGTTCTCCTAAAACTTCCTGAAAAAAGGAGGAGATTGGACGGGCCCAATGGAGAAAATTTAAGAAGGGAATTCAATCACCTTTTCCCACAAACTATCATGCACATGCCATATGAATGAGAAAAGGACAAGGGGGAAGGAGAATTTTCTTTTGATTGGCGTTATGTATAATACCTATTCCTTTTTTCTTTTTTTATTTTATTAGTTATGTATATACATACATACATATATATATATATATAAAGGGGACACTTTAGACAATGGTGCCATATATACATTACTACATCAAGGTAAGGGGCCGGTTTTCATCCCTTTGATAGAACCTTAGCTTGCATATCGAAAATACATGCATCTGATTTACCCCAGCGAATAAAGAATGTTCCCAACCTTTAGGTTTGCAAGACTGAAAATTTGTCTATGGCCAACTCTTTTTTGCTTTTTTTTTTTTTTTTTTTAAGTCTCCCTTTCTCTCTTTTTTTCTTTTTTATTATATACTAGTATTTTTTGCTTTTGCTTCAATGCAACTGTGCTTTATCCTGCCCCAACTGTTCTAAATTCGATTCTTTTTGTCTTGGATTTACGGTGTCACAACGTCTTGACTCCACAAAGAAAAAGGTATCAAAAGGGCTCAGACCAACAACAAAGCTTATTTTGTGCGAGTGGCCCTTTTAATCATAACTCAGAAAAGATGTGAGTGCCCTACTTTGCTTTGAATAGAGCTCTAGCATTTCAATAGTGGGATGATTATGTGATTCTTAGTTTGATTTTCAGTTTTATTTGAATTATTTTGATTTTTTTCATCTTCAAATAGAAAACTAGAAAATCGAATTCATCGAAGTTATATTTAAATATATAAATATTTAATTTCTAATTTTGTTTTTTTACAAATTTATTATTATATTAACCAAAGTTATATATATCTAATTTAATTTTTAGTTATTTTAGTTCTATAAATACAAGAACCAAGACCAAATTAACCGAAATTTTGGCTCAAACTGGTAATAAAATTAATAAAAAAAAACTTACCAAAATTTAGGGATCATTTAGAAGCAAAACTTTTAGGAACTTTTGGTAATTTTTACTTAACAACTTTTTATGTATTTGATAAAATTTTAAAATTTTCAATAATTTTTAAATAATTTTTAGTAACTTTTGATTATTTGATTTAAATTGAAGAAATTTCAAAAAAAAAAAAAATTAGTAACTTTCGGATCTTTCATAAAAAAAAAATTAAAGAAATTTTTAATAATCTTTAACAATTTTTAAATATTGCTAAATATACAACCCTAACTTGCATATATATGGAGAGTACATGCATCTGACTTACCCAAATAAAGAATGTTCCAACTTCCAACCTCTAGGTTAGCAAGACTGAAAATTTGTCTATCGCTATCCATTTTTTTAAGTCTCCCTTCCTCTTTTTTCTTTTATTTTTTTTTTAATTATTTTTTTTTGCCTATGCTTCAATGCAACTATGCTTTGTCCTACCCCCCACTTGTTCTAAATTTGGTTCTTTTTATCTTTATTTTAACAGTGTCACAAAGTCTTGACCCCACAAAGAAAAAGGGGTGAGAGAGAGAGAGAGTAGTGTTTACATCAAGGCTGAGAGATCAAGTGTGTGAGTGTGTGTGTGTGTGAGAGAGAGAGAGAGAGAGAGAGAGAGAGAGAGAGAGAGAGTATAGTGTTTACATCAGAGGTTGAAAAATCAATTGAACACCCATACTAGCATGAATTGCTTCAGGTTTTGTTACAGAAGAGGCCCTTTTAATCTTCACTCATATATATATTAATGTTACACCATAAAAAACCCACAAGGAATGTGTCGGTTGGGAAACAAATTCAAAGACAATTTGAAGCTGATAAGAGCATCCAAATTAATTATTTGTTTAAAACTATTAACGAAAGAAAAAAAAAAAGAAAATAAGAGAAATGCTGGTCTCCAAGCTTTGGAAGATTATTCGTCTCCGCAATTAAACCACGAGTCCCCCCCGCAAAGTGGGTGCGTTCAAATGCAGCTGTGAGAAAGACCAAAGTGGTCCCCATCTATCCAAAGTCTCTCTCTCTCTCTCTTGTCCTCATCTATCTAAAGTCTCTCTCCCTTTCTCTTCATCTTTAATATTCGAATGAATCTCTTCTCTCTCTCTCTCTCTCTCTTTGCGGAGGAATAATCAACCGTCCTCATATGAGCCCATAGAGTCGTTCTCTTCAAAACTACCTGAAAAAAGGACGAGATTGGACGGGCCCAATGGAGAAAATTTAACAAGGGAATTCGATCACATTTTTCTCACAAACTCTCATGCACATGCCATGTGAATGAGAAAAGGAAAAGGGGGAATTAAGGAGAATTTTCTTGTGATTGGCTTTATGTATAATACCTATTCTTTTTTTTATCTTTTATTAGTTATATATATATATAAATATAAAGGGAACACTTTAAGCCCATGGTGGAAATTAAAATCTTGCTTTGGTGCCATATTTATACTACTCCATCAAGATAATGGGTTTTCAACCCTTTGATACAACCTTAACTTTGCATATCGAGAGTAGTACGTCCATCTGATTTACCCGAATAAAGATTGTTCCCAACCTCTAGCTTTGCAAGACTGAAAATTTGTCTTTCACTAACTTTTTTATTTCGACTCTCTCTCTCTCTCTCTCTTTGCTTTTCTTTTATTATTATTATTATTATTATTTTGCTTATGATTCAATGCAACTTTGCCATGTCCTACCCCACTTGCTCTAAATTTGATTCTTTTATCTTGATTTTAACGATCTCACAAATTCTTGACCACACAAAGAAAAAAGTATCAAAAAGGCTCAGATTGAAAGAGTGTGTGTTTGTGTGAGAGAGAGGGAGAGAGAGGGGGTAGTGTTTACATCAAAGGTTGAGAGATCAATTGTGTGTGTGTGTGTGTGAGAGAGAGAGAGAGAGAGAGAGTGGTGTTTTTTTCCTTTTTTTTTTGTTTGGTAATTAGAAAGTGGTGTTTATATCAAAGGTTGAGAGGTCAAATTGAACGCCAATACTGGCTTCAGGTCTTGATAGCCCCAAACAAGAGAGTGGCCCTTTTAATCATAACTCAGAAAAGATTTGCGTGCCCTACTTTGCTTCGAATAGAACTCCAGCATTTTCAATACTGGAATGATTATTAGATTCTTAGTTCGATTTTCAGTTCTATTTGAATAATTTGAATTATTTTGATTTTTTTCATCTTCAAATAGAAAAATAGAAAATCGAATTCATCGAAATTATATTTAAATGTATAAATATTTAATTTCTAATTTTGTTTTTTTACAAATTTATTAATATATTAACCAAAATTATATATATCTAATTTAATTTTTAGTTATTTCGGTTTTATAAATATAAGAACCAAAATCAAATTAACCGAAATTTTAGCTCAAATTCGCAATAAAATTAGTAAAAAAAAATTTACCAAAATTTAGGGATCATTTAGAAGCAAAACTTTTAAGAATTTTTGGTAATTTTAGTTAACAATTTTTTATGCATTTGGTAAAATTTTAAATTTTAAAATTTTTAATAACTTTTAATAATTTTGGTAGCTTTTAATTGTTTGATAAAAATTAAAAAAAAATTCAAAAATATTTAGTAACTTTTTGGGTATTGCCAAATATACAACCTTAACTAATTGCATACGGAGAGTATGTGCATATGATTTACCCAAATAAAAAATGGTCCAACTTCCAACCTTTAGGTTAGCAAGACCGAAAATTTGCCTATCGCTAACCATGTTTTTAAATCTCCCTTCCTCTTTTTTCTTTTATCTTTTTATCATTACTTTTTTGCCTATGCTTCAATACAACTATGCTTTGTCCTGCCCCACTTGTTCTAAATTTGGTTCTTTTTATCTTTATTTTAACGGGGTCACAAAGTCTTGACCCCACAAAGAAAAAGGTATCAAGGCAACAGAGCTTTTGGGTGTGGGTGGGTGTGTGTGGTGAGAGAGAGAGAGAGAGAAAGAGAGAGAGTGAGAGTGAAAGAGAGAAGTGTTTACATCAAAGGTTGAGAGATCAAGTGTGTGCGTGTGTGTGTGTGTGAGAAAGAGAGAGAGAGAGAGAGAGTAGTGTTTACATCAAAGGTTGAGAGACCAACTGAACACCGATACTGGCAATGAATTGCTTCGGGTTTTGTTACCCAAAACAAGAAGAGGCCCTCTAAATGATCACTCGGCAAAAGATTTGTGTGCTCAATGGTGGGATGATTATTTGATTTTCAGTACCGTTTGAATAATTTTGATTTTTTTCATCTCCAAATTGAAAATAGAAAACCGAATTAATCGAAATTATATTTAAATATATAAATATTTAATTTCTAATTTTATTTTTTACAAATTTATTATTATGTTAGTCAAAATTATACATATCTAATTTAACTTTTGGTTCTATAAAATACAAGAACCAAAGCCAAATTAACCGAAATTTTACTCAATTTGGCAATAAAATTAATAAAAAAACTTACCAATTTTTTTTTTAAAGTTTAAAAAAAAAAAAAAAAAAACTACTAGCTTATGAAATCAGTCGTGAAGCAAAACCAAACACTTATGACAGAAATGCAACTACTGGTGGAATTACCCCTTAAAAAGCAGTCAAAAAGCGAAATTCAATAACCTTTACAAAAGTACAGCACCACCCTACTTTTTACAAGATGATTGCTACCAAAGAACAGGGCATTAGTCCCAAAGCCAGTACTCCTCCCAACAGGCATGAACCAAGCCAAGACTCCAAGGGATTCCAAAGAGAAATCTGTTTGCACTCCTCTTTTTTGCTTTTCCATTTACAGCAGGAAGCTAACTCAAAGACAATGGAGTGGGATAGCCATCCCCCTTGCTTCACCAACAAACAGAGAAATTTGGAAAATTATATCAAGGGACTATTATCGAAAAATGACTCCCACTATAATCCAAACACCTCAAAATTTATTACGTATACTTGAATTATATAGGCCATCATTCAATGTTGCAGCCAGAATAATTTCTTGAGGAATTGGCCGAGGCAGTGTCCTTAACTAGATCAGGGAAACGCTCATCAGCTCCCATTAGCAAGTTCTTGACTGTGACTGTATCTTCTTTGCAAAAAGAGTACATGAGATTAATGTCGACCCCAAGCTCGACCCTAAAGGGGCTCCAGTAGTTATTAATATCCATGGCTCCTTCAAGATCTAGCTCTAGAGGTCTCTCTTTTAAGGAACTCCAATGGCCATTTGAACACAGGGTCTCGGTCTCTCTCACTCACAACCATTCTTGTTTGTCTTTCCAATTCTTCACTCGAAAATGTTGCACTGAAGCAATATGGATTAGGGTACCAGGGAAGGACATGGCATTCTTACTGGTGAGAACACCACGGTAAGCCGGGCATGGTCCGAAAGAGAATAATCTTCTGGCCACGTTCCTTTCTCCACTTCAGCAGGGAAGAGAACGGCATTCTTCACACTGAAACCAATGGTTTGTTCCGTGTTGTCCACAGTATCTTCCCGGACCTTGTTGCTTGTTTCATCTCCTTCCTCAGACCATGTAGGATTATTCCAAATTCGCTGCTGCAATGCCATTAGTTAAGAACCACGTCTGAATTATGGGGAAAATAACTAATAGTATTTACATCTAATATTCCTTTGTGCAGTACTCCAACTGTTTTTTTGCATCTCTTAATGTGGTTATACTTTGCCATATCATAAAATATAGGTAGCATGGTAAAATATTCAACAAATTGATAATTCACACACCTTTCAAGGCCAAAAAATTTCAAGAAATATTGAGCTAAGGAATCATTCATGAATTCCTTGCATGCAAAAGCTTTTCACACACCCTAAATTTAAACTATTAAGTGTCAAGAATTGAAATCATTTTTCGTCCTAGTGCCCCGTAAGGTACCAACTTAGGTGGGGAATTACTTTAATAGCTTGAAAACATGAACAAAGAAGCAATTTCAGAGAGAGAGAGAGAGAGAGAGAGAGCTTATGCACGTGTAGATAAATGCATGGTAGACAAAAAAAAATTAATGAATATTTACCAGAAATTCTTCATAATAAAGAACGCCATTCTCGTCAATATCTGCTTGCATCCACAAATCCTGTGTCTCTTCGACACTAAGTCCATTGCAATGGCCAATCAAATTAAGCTGCATTGGACACGAGATGTTGTTATGTTTATACCCCCTCTATGGAAGATGTCAGCTGTGTCCATCCAGAAAAGTTATAAGAAAAATAACAGGTTGAATCATGGAATGGTCATACCTGGCGTAATGCTTCACAGAAACCATCAAAAGTAATGTAATTGCCATGGTTATCAGCCTTCAAAATGGCAAATGCATCATTCTCTGTGAGGGAGGCTCGCCGAAGTAGATACTGAAAATGATAGAATTTAGAATAAGAGATGGCAGACTCAGATGATATCTTTGTTATTTTACACCTAGTTAAACTAGAAGCTTCAAGCATCAAGCAGTAGTAAAAAACTATTTTTCTTCCAAATATATGCAAAATTTTAAACAATCTTGATGCATATAGATAGGTACAAACTCCTAGTGTCTCCTAACTTAATAATACTATTCTACCTATAGGAAGGATTAGCAAGTGCCAATCTCTAACAGAAGAATTTGACTGCATGGGTAAAGTCATACCTTAGACACAAATTTTTCTTGCTTTCTAGGAAAAAATAATATTATGAAAGCTAAGCTTATGTGAATTTCGAAATTAAGTGTAGTGCTAGCCCTTTCTCACTGAGACAGCACCCCCGCTCGTGGGGCCTTTTATTGGGGGGGGGGGGGGGGATGCGACCTCTAGGATTGTTGAATAACTAGACGTTCCATTTCCATGCTTAACTAAATTCCCATAGGACACAGTTCACCCTTTAATCATGCCGGTTCCAACAAAAATCATTCTGGTGATGGATGTATGATTAAAAATACTGAAACCCAAGGATAAGGATTCATGGATTGACAGGATGAGAATGTAGTAACAATTTGTATGCCCAGGAGCCATAAAAGAGAAATATGGGCAGAATTGCAGGCTTACTAAGAAACTTATTAAATAAAAAATATCTAAGTGCAGAGGGAGAACAAAGCACATCAAAGAGTAGAAGATTACAAACCCAATTGATTGACACCCCTCGGCTCCCTTTCTCTCTCTCTCTATCTCCTCCCATCTGTCTCTCCTCTTAATCCAAATAGATCTCTTGACACTTGACTACCAAGAGATGTTAATGAAATTAGCAAGATGACAAGTCAACAACCATACCGACAGCATCTTTAATATATTTTATAACCACGCTTGGATGACATTATGCTAAAATGTAGTTATTTGATAAAAAATTGTAAATTACTAGCTCCCATCATGAACCTGTAGTAATAGAACCACAAGACTATGTCTCAAAGAGCTGGCACCTTTTCCTGCCAGCATTACCAAGCAATAAGGTATGTTGGATGGCCCCAATTACAAATGAAGTGTAGCATTCATTAGCTTTCATTATTTCACTCAAGGCACAACAGTTACTCAAAACTGTGTACCAACTATTGCTTATAAAGATCTACCAAAAGAACCACATATGAGCTACGAAGGTAGTAAAAATTAATTGCTCACTTTGAACATGCCAAATACAGCTGCACTCCAACTTGTTTTTAGTAGTTTCCGATATCTATTAGGATTGAGAAGCCATATGAAATCTACACCACAGATATTCCCCCGGTGATTAAGATGGCTAATCCACTGCATAAAAATATAAAAGACATGAGAAATAAATTGAGTTTTGCATGATTTTATGGCTAAAGTGAACAAGATATCAGTAAAAACATCAGTAATAACCTTCTGCGCATCTCCATCAGTGTACTGATGAGCAGTATCGTATGACGAAACAAAACCCTGAGACCTAAGGAACTTGTAAACAAGACCTCTTTTGCTACCATTCCAGTCCCTGAACCAGCACAAAATTGCATGTTAATGAAAATAAGTGACTGCGCTTTTGACTTTAGCAGAGACTTGTCAGAGAAAGAAGTAAGCAGCAATAAACATACCCACAGAGTATGATGGGTAGAGGATTTAGCCTATTTTCTTTCTGATAAGATTCCACACACTGCAAGATCTTATAGACCTATCACAAGGCATGCAAAACAAATCAAAGTTAGAAAGAGTAGATGATATGACCAAGTCCATAATTTAATGAATGCTACAAATAGAGAAAAAAAGTTTAAATTTTAAAAAAATAAATAAATAAATAACTACCTGATTCAATCGTACCAAACGCAAACTAGAATCATGCGGAAATAATAGGTGGGTATTTACAACAAGGATTTCTTGTCGAACGTTGTTGCTTCGACACTGTGGAAAGGGTGCAACCAATTCAACATGCAATAGCTGAGCAACACGGTCTCCAATATCGTTGAATAGCATCTCTCGATGGTTTAAAACCCTAAAGTAGTCTTTATGCAGAGCAGTAAGCAGACCTGTTAAATTCCAAAAAGGAACACCTTAAGTTAGGACAGAGAACACTATCTTCGGCAAACTAAAACCAAAAAAAAAACAATAATAATAATAAGATAGAGTTAGCAGCCAAACACATTGATACATAAGGGAATCACCAACATTAATCATTAGAATAAAAATAAAAATTTCTCGATTCTTGAATACATGTTATACCAGTAATAATTCCTAAACAAGACAATACCAATCACCCCCCCCCCCCCCAAAAAAAAAAATCCATGTTTTGATCTTCTGCTCACATAAAAGGAGCGCTCATTGGCCACTTGAGTTAAAAGAGGAATTCTTAAAAACCAACAAATACAAGAACCCCCAATCCAGAGAACCATTTGATCAAATATAATATGCATATCCAATTAGAAAACTCTGCAAACCCCAAAAAAAAGAGACCCGCCTACACAAATTCATTTTTAACATGATTCTACATGTTATAAAATAAGATGTAAAATTTGCAATCAATCAAATAAATTTCCAAATATTTCATCCTAAAAGAGTTCCTCTCCATATAGATCCTCTGATTCTACAAAATTGCTTATTAAAAAATAAGATGGAAGAGAGGATACCATCACCACGGTTGTTGGTGCGCGCAAGCTTGAAAGTGGCATAGCCAGCATCACCCAATCTCCTTTCATACATGTTGACAAGCTCTTCATTACCAACCCAAAACTCCTAACAAAAGCAAAAATTCCACATTTTAGTAAGCGAACGATTCCATCAACCAACAAGAAATGCGCAAAAAAGCAATCAAAAAGGGCTGACCTGAAGACAAATTAACGAAGATCGTTCACACAACAACCAATCCAATATCTTCTGGTTCCTGTTCAGCCAATACGCTCTGATATCACTTTCTCGGCAGGGCTTGCCCTGTTCTTTCCACAACACAACGCTATATTTGTCAAAATTTCACTGTATATATATATATATATATAGAGAGAGAGAGAGAGAGAGAGAGTAGAATGAAAAGGGTATACCTCTTTATTGAGTCTCTTGTAAATGGGAGCGAGAATATTGAAGGTGGTGCAGGAAATAGATGATGGGTCGGCAATCGACAACGCAATCGCGTAGCTTCCAGCCCTCGACACCCTCCGCTTGGTCGTCCCTCTCTGCTTCCTTCCCATCTCTCTCTCTCTCTCTCTCTCTCTCTCTCTCTCTATGAAATTGATCGCAGTAAAGCAACAAAGAACCGAGAAACAGACGAATTGGGGAAGAAACGACTGACAAAGGAAGGGGAACCGCAGAATACGAAAAGTTCTTCGTTTGTGGGTTGGTTGATTGGGTGGTTTCAGTGTGTGTGTATATATATAACGATGAATAGAATGACGAAGAATGTTTGTGGGAGGGGGTTTTTCTTCTTTTGTTGGCAGGTTGATTGGAGAGTAACAGTGGATATATATAGATGACGATGAATAGAACAAAGAAGAATGGCTGTGGGATTATTATCAGATACGTCGACAATAGCAATGGAGCCGAATCATGAGAGAAGAAGAAATGAAAAAGTGGAGAGCCAGCAACAGGAACGGTTGGGGACCGGCGCGTATACGGGTCACACACGGAGAGAAAGATACATCGAGAGACAACGGCACAAACTTTGGTTGCCTTTTATAGGTTGCGCGTGTGAAGGATACGCCTATTATTAAACTTTGTAATGAAACCCCCGCATCTGTTGCTTTCCGTCTCCTGAAATTTAGGCACCGTTTCAAAATAATAGTCATTAGCATGTGTGTTAATAGTTACCTCAATAGTAATTGAATTTTTTTATTTTTTTATATTTTAATTTTTTTAAAATTTTTAAAGTTAAAATATTAATTTATTCTTACAAATTAGTAACTTAAAAAAATAACTTTTTTTTCTTTCCAAACATAAAATTAATTAATTTTTTTAACTAACTACTAACCTAACTTTGGTTTAACTACCATTAACACATTCTAATTTTTTCAAACAGTGCCTTATTAATAAAAATTTGGTGAGTTTGGTTGATAAAAAATATGGTAAAAAATATAATAAAAGTAAAAAAATGTGATATAAAAGTGAAATGTAAAAAATTTTAATTAGAGTAAAGTACAAAAAATAATTAAAATTAATAAATTTAGTGATTTTTTTTATAATACCAAACATGTACGTGGTGTGCATATTATAAATATGTACGTCTATATATATTTTGAAGATATGAATCCAGTCTTTCAATGAGAGGGAGAGATCCGAGGCTACGTTTGGAGGGAAGTTCATTCATTGAATAAAGGTGGGGATCAAGGTGGTGTTTGCTCGTAATACAAATAAGATTTCGTTTTGGGGTCTAAAAATTATTAAAAGTTATTAAAAATTTTAAAAAAATTATTTACTTTTTATTTTATTATACGAGAATTTATAATTTTACCAAATTTTAATATTTTTTGTCACTCCAACGTTATCTAAATGTAAACATTGATAAATATATTTATTTATTAATAATATATGTGAATATAAATATTAGCTGAACATTAAACTCATTGTCAAACACTTTGATGATTCGATAAAATTGAAAATAAGAAATATTTAATAATATTTTCAAGGATATTATCATTATTTATCAAAACTAAAGGTCATAAAATATCAAGGCAATTATCCTTATAAAATCTAGATTTATAGGTGAAATAGTTTGATTAATAATTGTTTGCAATAAAGGAAATAGATAAATGGAAAATAACAGAGATAATTATGGGGTATTTGATAACTAATTTTTATAAAAAAATTGATGTAAAAGTGACAAATGACCAAATTTTATTAAAGGACGCCGTAAAAAATTTATAAAAATTAGAGTTTTTTTATTTTGTGTGTGTGTTTTGGTTTGCCAAATACTCTTGACGTAATTTGACTTAAAACTTACTTTTAGGGATGACAGTAACAAAAAAAAATTTACTCATAAAGATGAGGGGTATTAGATGTGTAATCCTAACAATTAAAACTAAAAATATTTTATTTTTTAGTTCTTATTTTAGGATTGTTACGCGTCACTTTTGGTAAAAAATTATATATTTAATAAATTTGTAAAAGTCAAAAGAAAAATAAAAAAAAAAAGTTAAAAATATGTTGTATGCAGTAAATTTCTTATGTGAATAGGTATTGGTTAAAAAATAAAAAAATCAAGAAAATTGACAAAAATTATGACATACCAAGCAGTAGACGCGGGGCAGCAGTACACGGGTTACTCCTGTTGCAGCAATAGTCCAAAACGGGTGCGTTTTGGTAAAAACGGTGGCGTTTTGACAAATAAAAAAAACAAAAGAAAACCAGCGAGTCGTAAAAAAAACAAAAGAAAAAATTTAAGACTGTAGAGCGTAAAAAATAAATAAATAAATAAAGTGTGTTCGTTAATTAAAAATACTATTTTTTTATAAAAAGTCACAAATTCAATAAAAAGTTAATTTTTTGTTTTGTATTTTCTCAAAACATAAAACACATTTAATTTAATATTTCTATTTTCGTATTTTGAAATTTTCCTTATTTTGCATTAAAAACGTTCAAGATAATTTTTTACCATTTTTTATTTTATGTGTAAATTTATTTTTTGAAAATACAAGTAACCAAATAGAGAGTATGTAAAGTGCAAAAAAAAAAATCTAGGATGGTAGAGTACAAAAAAATAAAAAAAATAGTTTAAAAACGTATTTTGTATGTTTTTAAAATAAGGAAAACAGTTCAAAATACATTTGGTTACTTGTATTTTTAAAATCTATTTTCAAAAATAGAAAATGAATTTACACGTAAAATGAAAAAAGACAAAAATTTATTTTGAGCGTTTTTAATGTAAAATAGAAAAAATCTCAAAATACGAAAAAAAAATATTAAACTAAATTTGTTTTATGTTTTTTATGTTTTGAGATTTTTAAAACATAAAACACAAAAAGAGATATGTATTTTTAATTACTGAACACATTCTTTATTTATTTATTATTATTTTTTTTTTTTTCGCTTTACGGTTTTAGATTTTTTTTTTTTTTTACATTTCGCTGACTTTTTTTTTGTTTTTCTGATTTGTCAAAACGCCACCGTTTTTACTAAAACGTGTCCGTTTTGGACTATTACTGCGGCAGCAGTAACCCGCGTACTGCTGCCCCCGCGTCCCCAAGCAGTAGCATGATTTCGGGGGAAAGTGCCGGTAATCAAGTATACAAGGACGGTACCCGAGCAGGACAGCCCGCGTGTGGATAAAGCCGGTGTCACCGTTAAGCCATTGTCATTTCCAGATCAGCGTCATCCTCAACTCCAGATTTGCGCCGGTGTTCCGCGTTATTGTTGTTGTGATTTTTCTCTGCAAGGCGGTGTACGTATGACTATACTTTTTTTTTTAATTATATTTAAGGTTGAGGCTCCGTTCGAAGTGACTGATATTTTAAGAGGTTGTTTGATTGGTCAAATTTTAGATAAAAATTATAATAAAAATAAAAAGATATGAAATAAAAATGATAGGTATTAAAATTTTATTAGAAGAAAGTATAAAAAGTAATTAAAATTTGGTAATTTTTGATAAAATTTGGTAGGCCAAACAGGCCCTAAAAAATAATAAAAAAATTAAAAAAAATTTTAAAAATTATCTACATTTTTATCTCATTATACAAATTATGAATTCGTAACTTATATCATTTTTTATTACTCTAAATGTAACCTGAGTTTGGAAAAAAAATAACTAGTTACTAGTTACTAAAAAATTAACTTTTTGTGTTAATTACTACATATTAACAGATTTACTTTTTTGTGTTTGAACAAAAAAACTAGGTAACATGTGATTTATTCTTTTATTTTTTATTTTTTATTTTTGTTTTATGTTTTAAAGATCCCAAAATAAGGAAACAAAAAATACTTTATTTTTCTTATTTTGAAATTTTCTTTATTTTGGATTAAAAATGTTCAAAATAACTTTTTACCATTTTTTATTTCATGTGTATGTTAAAATTTTATTTTCAAATATGTTCTTGGATTATCATGTTAATCACAACCAGTAAGTATAATATAAAATTATGTATGAAATCGTAAGCATACCTGAATCTATGCCGTGAATATTCTTGATTTTTTTAGAGAGTATGATCACTGTAAAAACTTTACCTCAAAAGCGTCTCACGATGGTTAGAGGTACAAAAATGTTGTAGGTGTGAACCTTAGAGTCTCTTATTCCTTTTATAGGTCTCCCACCATCAAAGATACCAAACCGTTACTCCTAACCCCAAATTAATTCATTATAATATCTCATAATTATAATCAAATTAGTGTAACCGATAACCCATAATTTAATAATTTAAATAATTTGGTGTAATGGAGGTGTGGGTTACTTAATAGAATATTAATTTTAATAATATTCTTACATTCTCCCACTTGACCCATGCAGCCAAAAAAAGAAACAAAATAAAATATTTTGTGTTTGTAGAAAGAAAAAGAAATTGAAACATTTTTCTTCAAAAAAAAAAAAAAACAACTCTTATGGGTTATGACAATACAAAACTTATATGTGCGCACTTTTGAAAACCTTCCTAATCTGATATACTTATGTGAGTTCCATTATATCAATGTTAAATTGGCTACCAGTGCGAGTCATGGCAGTCATTCATTATCCATTAATGAAATTCCTTACATGTACCACAACACTGGCAACTTCATTCAACATGATCTTTTATAGGGGTTTAAGGCTAATACCATAATGCCTTGGGTTCATATTCATGTCTATTTCAGACATTTTCTTGTCATTATTCATCCACTCCATTCAATATATATATAGTGAAAAACAAAAAAACAAAAACAATCATAATTAGATATCCATATATGTCCAAAAGAAAACATCCAATACATCAATGAGCTCACTAACATGTTCAGATTGTGGATAAACACATAAGACCATACTTTCAACATGTTCTTTGAACTTTTTCCCTGTCAATCTTTCGTCAAAGGATCAACTACCATTAGTGAAGCCATGATGTGCTCTATGGACACTGTTTGTTTCTGTACTTCCTCCTTGACACTAAGGTATTTGAGCTCCATGTGCTTCACACCATTAGAATATTTGTCATTTTTGGGGAAGAAGACTGCAGAGGCATTGTCAGAATAAATTTTCAACGGCTTGGCTATAGAGTCGACAACTCCAAGTCTTGAGATAAAGTTCCTCAGCCATAAGCCATGCACTGTGGCTTCAAAGCACACCACAAACTCAGCCTCCATCGTAGATGAAGCAGTAATAGATTGCTTAATACTTTTCTAGGAAATAGCTCCACCAGCTAGTAAGAACACATACCCAGAGGTAGATTTCCTACTATCTAAGCAACTAACAAAATCAGAATCTGAGTATCCAATCACCTCAAGATTGTCAGTTATTCTGAAAGTGAGTGAAAAATCCTTAGTTCCTTGCAAATAACGCAGAACCCTCTTTGCAGCTTTCTAGTGGGACATACTTGGGTTATTTCGGTAACGCCCAAGCATGCCAACCGTAAAACTAATATCTAGTCTTGTACAAGTCTGCGCATATATCAAGCTTCTCGCAATTGATGCATATGGGATTTTCTCCATCTCATTCGTTTCCAAACATTTTTAGGATATTGTAAAACGCTGAACTTATCACATTTGCAGTTGGGGTATCTAAAGATGAACAACCTTTCATGCCAATCTTTCAAGAATTCTCTCTATGTAACTTTTTTGAGACAATCCTAATAGTTTTCGTTTTCGGTTTCGAAAATTTCGATTCCAATCACGAAAGATGCCTTACCTATATCTTTCATTTCAAAATTCTTTGAGAGAAAACTTTTAGTCTCATACAGAAGACCCATATCACTATTGGCCAATAATATGTCATCCACATAAAGGACTAGAAAAATAAACTTGCTCCCACTGACCTTTAGATATATGCATCGATCAACGATATTTTCTTTAAATCCAAAGGTAGTAATGGTATTATGAAACTTTAGATACCATTGTCGGGAAGCTCATTTAAGTCCATAAATTGACCTATTGAGCTTACATACCAGGTGACTTTTACCCTCTACTGAGAAGCCTTCCGGTTGCTCCATGTAGACCTCTTCATCCAAACTTCCATTCAAAAAAGCTATTTTCACATCCATTTGGTGTAACTCTAAATCAAAATGAGCCACCAATGTCATAATGATTATGAAAAAGTCATTTTTTGAGACTGGAAAAAAGTCTCTTTATAATCAATGCCCTATTTCTAAGTAAAACCCTTAGCCACAAGTCTGGCTTTATATTGTTGAACATTGCCTTTGGAGTCTCGTTTTCTTTTGAAAACCCATTTACATCTAACTCTTTTGCATCCTTCAAGCAATTCAACAAGATCCCAGACTTCATTTTTGGCCATGGATTTCAACTATTCTTTCATAGCATCAATCCATTTATCAAAATCACTTCTATTTTTTATTTTTGAAAACGTAACTGGATCATCAATTATTCCAATATCAAATCATGCTCTTGGAGATACACCACATAATCTGATGAAATAGTAAGTCTCCGATCCCTCTGAGATCTACGTAATGGTATCTGTTTTGGTATCTCTATAACTTGTTCATTAATGGCATTCTCATGTTATGACGGATCATCATTTACTTGTTCCACAATATCATTAGAATGATCATTAGGTGGAACTGTAGCTCTTTCTGAAAATGTAGTATAGGAATATCCACCCGCACTTCTTCTATGATCACATCTTTTAACTTTTTACTCCCACTGATTTCACCAAGCTCAATGAATTTAGCATTTCCAGTTTCAATAATCCTCGAACTGTGGTTAGGACAATAAAACCTATACCATTTTGGATCTCACTGGGTAACCAATAAAGTTCCCACTTATGGTTCTAGGATCCAATTTCTTTTCATGTGGATTGTAAACTTTTGCTTCAGCTAGGCAACCCTAGACATGCATATGTCTTAAACTTGGTACCCTTCTAGTCCATAACTCAAAAGGAGTTTTTGGAACTGCCTTACTAGGGACTCGGTTCAAGATATACATAGCTGTCTTAAGAGCTTCAGTCCACAAAGATTCAGGTAAGGAAGAATTGCTTACCATACTCCTAACCATGTCTAATAATATTTGATTACGCCTCTCAGTGGCACCATTCTGCTAAGGGGTTCCTAGTATAGTGTATTGTGCTACAATGCCACGTTGTTCTAGAAGTTTGGCAAATGGGCCAGGAATACGACCCAATTCATTATAACTACCATAATACTCACTACCTCGATCCGATCTAATGATTTTCACCTTTTATCTAACTGCCTTTCAACCTTATTGAGAATATCTCAAGGACTGTGACAGTTTGAGACTTCTCATGCAGTAGATAAATATATCCATACTGTGAAAAATCATCTATAAAAGTGATAAAGTATTTTTTGCCACCAAAACATTCTGTGGCGAAGGGTCCAAATATATCTGTATGAATAATTTCAAGAAACTCATTAATCCTTATGGCACTTTTCTTTGTATGTTTGGTTTGCTTTCCTTTAATGCAATCCACACACAAATTAAGATCAGTAAAATCTAAAGAAGGAAGAATTCCTTCATTTACTAATCTTTTCAACATTTCTTTGGAGATATGCCCCAATCTTTTATGCCACAAGTTATAAGATTTTTCATTAATCATGTTTCTTTTATTTCCAATGCAAACTTCATGGTTTAAGGCATAACATTATTAACAAAGGTACTATCAAGATGAAGTTGATAAAGACCATCGGAAAGAAAACTGAAACCAACAAAAATGCTATTCTTAAATAAATTAAAACAACCATTCTGAAAAACAAAAGAATAACCATCAATGTCAAGTCTGGATAAAGAAATCAAATTGCGTCTTACAGAAGACATAAACAGTATCATGAAGGTTTAAATAATGGCTGGTATGTAAAACTAAACGAAAAGTTCCAATGGCTAAAACTTTAATTTTATTTTCATTCCCCATGAAGATGAAGCGTTTTGTTGGGTTTGGTGTACGGCTTGAAAGGTATCCCTGCATTGTTATAGAAACATGAACATTAGCACCAGAATCTAACCACTAAAAATTAGTAGGAACACTTACAAGATTTGATTCGAAACATACAAAAGCATAAAGCTTACCCTTCTTTCAAACCAAGCCTTTCGTTTTGGACACTCAGCTTTCATGTGTCCATGCTTCCTACAGAAATGACAAATTACATCATTTCCCTGAACCTGTTTGCCTTTAGCAGGTCCTTTTACCTTTGGTGGTGCTTGTTTCTTACCTTTACTATAAATGGTGCTTTTTCTTCCTAGCTTCTTGAGACACAAAATTGATAGAAAAAATCCCTTATTGTTTCAACCTTGCCTCTTCCTGAACCACCATACTTGCCAATTCATTCACATTCTATTTGTCTTTGATAGAATTATAGTTCATTTGGAATGGATCATACTGATGTGGTTAAAGAATTCAGGATGAATTGTACAATAAAGGATTCTTCCATTTTCATTCCTAACGTTTCAAGTTTGGCAGCTATGTTGGTCATCTTTAGAATATGCTCTGCATCCCCTTAGCCCGTCATATTTCATGGTGGTAAGCCTAGCCATTAAAGTCCCTGTTAGAGACTTGTCTGCAGTGCGAAATCTTTCCTCAACATTAGTAAAAAAAGGTTTGGGCATCCTCTGTGTTAGGGAGTGAGTGTTTGATATTTTCAGCTATGGTCATCCTCATGAACATGAGACTCAACCTATTAGATCTCTCCCAAGATTTGGAAAAATATTTCTTATCTTTGCTATTAGCAGGTTTTGGAGGCAAAGAGATAAATCCTAGGTCAAGAACTCCTAGAGTGAACCTTACCATCTCTACCCATTCTGAGAAGTTATTCCCATTTAACATAGGAACAGCTAAAGCCTATGAGTGTAAAGATACTGATACATTTTATGCAATAAATTTTAATTAATAAATTAAAGCTTTGAATTAGACACTCGTAAAAACAATAATCAGAATTTAAATTAAAATGGATGAACTAACATATCATTAAGATTTATCCTTTGGGATAATCCTAACATATAAGTCTTCACTCCTATATTTAAATTCTGTGGATGAACTAGTAGTACCATCAAAATTTATCATTTGGGCATGAAATTTTGATATACAAATTGTTCACTCCAACGATAAAAAGTTTTGGATGAACTAATTGTATCATTAATATCCTACCTTTGGGTGGATCCTAATATACTAGTGCTCTATCCAATATTATTTATTAATTATGGGGTTAAATATTTGCCATCTAAAATTAATTAAAATTTTGTACCTTTGGGCAAACAAAATCTTACTTAATTTTAGTACAAATAAATTACCTCAATCAATTTAATATCGAATTTATATATAAATTCATAAAATAATAAAGAATTTATACAATGATGGACATTAGCAAACTGGAAATAATTTTTGTGCAAAGAAAAAATTTAACAAACGCAGCAATTAATTTATTTAATCAAACCTGAAGAAAATGACATGCAATATTTCAATGCAGCATTGATTTCATTAGCAGGTACAAAGCACAAAATGGACAATTAAAACTCTTTAAGGTTAAAACAAAATGGAGTTTTTTTTTACTCTAATAGCCACAAGAAAGAAGTCTCATATACACCAATTTATGGCTCTAAAATTTGCCCACCATATATTGAAACATCTTTGGATTGAAATATTGATAAAATCCAAATAGAATTTTTTTTTAATTTCTGTTTCTCATGCTTTGGTCTCACATGCATATAGCTAATACATACATACATACATACATATATATATATATATATATCTTCTACTAATGAAAAATAGTCGACAAATCAAATTTCTACATATATATTGTCATGGATTCAAAGTCATAAAGAAGTAATCATGACTCCCATGGTATTTGAAGGATCAATTGCATATCATTTAAGTTGCAAAATTCCTTATTTGTTAACCAATTCAATTTAATTAATTATAAGTTCCACCCGAGACCAATGGTCTTTTCCCTGTACATGGATCGGATGAGTACTCCATGGCATCCATTCTCATGATAATATATATGCAGATTGAAAAAGAAACATATTGAGATTCTACCAAAGATAAAATAAATATCTCAATTAAATTGTAGAAACTTAAAACATGGTCTGAAATACTATTTTGATTTTTTTTATTTAAATACAAAATACAAATTCTGTAACATATATTTTTCAAATTTCGACAGACCTGAATCCGCAAGATTAACCCACCAAAACCTTTTCCTTTCTTTTCCGTTTCAAACAAAATCAAGAGAAACGAAAAACAATCAACAACAAATATTCATTCAATGGAAAAACATAATAATCCTCAACCTAATGGCTCTGATACCACATGTTAAAATTTATTTTTCAAATATGATATTGGATTATCATGTTAATCACAACCAGTAAGTAGAATATAAAATTATGTACAAAATCGTAAGTGTACCTGAATCTATGCCGTGAATATTCTTGATTTTCTACAGAGTACGATCACCCTAACAACTTTACCTTAAGAGTGTCTCACGATAGTTAGAGGCACAAAAAATGTTGTAAGTGTGAATCCTAGAGCCTCTCATTCATTTTATAGGTCTCCCACCATCAAAGATACCAAACCGTTACTCCTAACCCCAAATTAGTTTATTATAATATCTCATAATTATAATCAGATTAGTGTAACCAATAACCCATAATTTAATAATTTAAATAATTGGGTATAATGGGGTGTGTGGGTCACTTAATAGAATATTAATTTTAATAATATTCTTACAGTGTAAACCTATTTTCTGTTCTTTAAAACAAGTTTTAAAAATACAAGTGACTAAATATTTTTTGAATTGGTTTTCCTTATTTTCAGAACCGTAAAATGAAAAATAAACTCAACATAGAAAATAAAAAACAAAAAGTAAAAAAACAAACCAAATGTCACTTGATTTTTTTAGTAGCTATCATTTTTTTTTTTTTGGTTAATATGACAATTTTACCTTTCATAATTTAAATTAGATTAAAAATGTAAAAGTGTAAATTTGATCCTTAAAAAAAAAAAGACAAAAAAAAAAAAAAAAAAAACAACCAAAAAGTTGAGTTTAACAACCAACGCGATTGTCAAATGGAACCTCAGACCCGTTTTGGTACCCCAGGTTCCAGCAGTTTTTGGGCATTGTAAATCATTTTGCGTTTTTGTAAAAATTGAATTTTTATTAATTTTTTTAAAAGCTAATATTTTATTAAAATTAAAAAAAATACTACACGTATTAAAAGTTACAAAATTTAAAAAAATTAGCTTTTATTAAAAATTTATAAATTTTTACCCAAATGAAAAAAAAGTTTACCAAAAATAACTCTGCCAAATAGGCTACCATATTTGAATTAAATTATACGCATCTTGATTAGTTTTTTTTTTTTTTAATTCTATTTGCTATCATATAAAATATTTTTTTTAAAAATACATTCATACAAATTTTTAAATTTTTTTTTTGCAAATTATAAATATTAATACTTTTTAAAAATATTTTACATTGAACCAACAGTATTAATTTAAAAATGATCATTTAGGCGGATTGGTATTAAAAATTATGCTAAGTTAATTGTTCAATCTCTGTTATCAATCTTCGTCAATATTCACTCTCTAATCTTCACAAGTTCCACGCTAGTTATATCAAAATATTTTAAACTAAGAAATTATATAAAATCTTATATGAATTTAAAAGTTTAAATTCAAGTTTAAATTCTTATACCCCGTTTGAAACATTTATTTCTTATAATTAATTTGATTTTAAAATAAAAAATTGATTTAATTTAATAAATAAAATTTTATGTTTGAATACATTTAAAATTTAAGAATTAAATTATTTAATTTAAGTGAAATATCAAATTTGACAATATTGATACGAAATAAAAAATGATAAATATGATATATAAAAATAAATTTATTCACTTATTTAGGTGGTTTAAGAAAAATTAAATTTTCATCAAATTATATTGTTTTAGATTAGATTTCAAATAATAGAGAAATCTTAAAATTCATATTATAAGATAAATGAAATTAAATCTAGTTTATAAAATTATATTTTAATTTCAAACATAAAAATTAATGAAAATTCTTATCAAATAAAATCAAATGAAATCAAATTTCATTGAATTCATTATTTCAAACAGAGTGTTAAGATTGTGATTCAACTTACGATCCTTTCATCAAATGCAAACATATATTGTGATGTTTTACTCTCATTATTTTTATTTTGTTTTTTTTTTTATTTTTATTTTTTTGGTAATTATTTTATTTTGTTTTACAATAGGTGTTACGGTTCAATTTGATTTCATAATTCAATTGGAATTCTACGTCAATTTGTACCTATCACCATCCAAGTTCTCTTTTTCTTTTCCTATTTTTTTTATTCGCATCTGAATAAAATATGTAAATATATATAAGTTAATTATAATTTGGGTTCATTAGATTTTAAGAATTTAGTCAACAACTCAAATATATATATCTAAAATTTTTTAAATCCTAATATAGGGTCAGTTTGGCACATGAAAAAAACTCTGAAAAATACTGAAAACTTCTGAAAATCTCTAAAATTTTCCAACAAAATTTTCACTTCTCGTACTTCATAAAATTTCTATAAGTTTATTTATACATACATATCCCAACAAATTTTTACAAACTTCAATAAATTTCTTATAAACCCTAGTAACATTTATAAAATCTAATATTTTTTTTACAAATCTCAAAAACTATTTAATCACTTCTAATAACTTTTGATATAAAACCGTTCCGATAAAACTAAAAAAACTGTTTGGACGGTTTATCTCTCTAAAAAACTGGCACAAAAGTTAAAAATTTTATTATTTTTCTGAAAAATTGTGATTTGATTACTACGCGCCAAGCGTCAAAAAAATTTTCAAAACAATATTTTTTATTTTTTATTATTTTCTACGGCGCTAAATGGACCCATAATATGCGCAATAATTCGAATTCACAGCAAAATAACCAACGCCGAAAATTAAGGCAACATCCCATTTTCATATCGAATCGGAGAGTTTTTAAATAATTCTTTCAAAAAATTTAAATAAACCATCACCGAATTAAATAAAAGAAAATTAGATTGGGTCCACCCATTTTTAGTATGGGCCACGGCCCAAATAAATATCCTTATTTTCGGATTTTTTTTCAGTGGAAAGGGAAAAAGCCCATTATTGAATCAACCCACCATTTTAGGGCTTCTAAGAGAATTCACTGAGCCGGTTGAGGTAGGTTTCCCGAATAGAGGCGAGAGACGAGTATATAAACTCTTCGGTTTTGCTAGGGTTTTTGGTAGCCTCCAAGAGAGAGAGAGAGAGAGAGAGAGAATCAGAGATGAAGACGATACTGTCATCGGAGACCATGGACATCCCAGACGATGTCAAGATCAAGGTGAAGGCGAAGATGATCGAAGTGGAAGGGCCGCGAGGGAAGCTCACCCGCAACTTCAAGCATCTCAACCTCGATTTTCATCTGATTACCGACGCCGAAACCGGCAAGAAGAAGTTGAAGGTCGATGCTTGGTTCGGATCTCGCAAGGCCACCGCCGCTATCCGCACCGCCCTTAGCCACGTCGACAATCTCATCAAGGGAGTCACCAAGGGCTACCGCTACAAGATGCGGTTTGTCTACGCTCACTTCCCAATCAACGCCAGCATCACGAATGCCAACAAGTCCATTGAGATCCGTAACTTCCTCGGTGAAAAGAAGGTCTATTCGCAATCTCATTTGATTCTCTTTTATACGCGCTTGGCTCTATATACGTAAAGATACAAAAATGATCTTTTTATCCCATTGGCAAATGATAATTTCTGGCAAGTTATTATGGTAGTAATTTTTGGTTCATTTGTTTATTGGTTTTGATTTTTTTTAATGACTGTGAGCGGATTGGCTGCGATTCGTTTTAATCTTTTCTTCATCAAAGTTTTATTCCTTTGCCGGGTATGCATCCCCCCCTCCGAGGGGGATGTCATATATGAGTTGTTAAGCTATATATGCAACTACATTGACGTATATACTTACAAATATTTAGAATAAGTCCCCGTTTGTTTCAATGTTATTCAGATAACACATTTACTCGTTTTTTTTTTTATTTATGAAACATGAATAAAAGTATTGTTCGAAAAACATTTTAACAGACAGAGCTATCCGTTTCTTAAAATTTATTACTTCAAATGTGAAATGTTCTTGTCTTGATTACCTCAATTATGTAAAGCACAATGTAGTTTCAGTTGGATTATATTTGTTTAATTTGTTGAGTTCGTTTGTTATTAGTGAGGTGGCTGGGATCTGGATTTTTGAATTCATTGGTCTATTCTTTTTGTGGGTCCTGTTGATGGTGGTATTGGTCTATGTGATTAGTAATTTCAATGTTGACATCAGTTTTCTTACTAGATTGACAAATTACATGCTGTGGTTAGCTCGTTATTGTGATGCAGTGATGACACTACTAGAATATGTCGATTAATGTTTCTGTTTGCCATCATCCCGATTTTAGTTACTCTGAGCAACTGTATGCAAATAATTTGATTTGTTTGTTGAAAATTTTGTGCTAGTAGCATCTCGGTTATTCTAGTATTTTGTTGATGCTTAGCCTTGTGCATGCATATGCATGCTATTACCATGAGGAATTTCAGTTTATAGTCTTACATGTCTCCACCCCTTTCATTAGGTGAGAAAAGTGGATATGCTTGAAGGGGTTTCCATTGTAAGATCTGAAAAAGTTAAGGATGAGGTGATCTTGGACGGAAATGATATTGAACTTGTATCTCGGTCTGCCGCCCTGATAAATCAAGTATGCATTTTGCTCTCTCGCTCTCTCTCTGCATGATCCCATCTGATCTTCTAACCTCCCCCCCCCCCCCCAAATTGACAATTTGTTATTGTCCCTACTGACATTCTCCTCTTGATTTGTTGTTCAGAAATGTCATGTGAAGAACAAAGATATTCGAAAGTTCCTTGATGGTATCTATGTTAGTGAGAAGGGAACTATAGTTGAGAAGCATGAGTTGATTGGTAGTAGCTGTACGCCGTGGTTCTTTTCTCATGGCATTTGCTAAGGTCATCTTTATATTTCCTAGTTTTGTGGAGGCCACCTATTTGTCAACTAGATTAAAATTTAATTTACAATTTTGTTTTGTAAGACTGTTTTACAATTTTTTGGGTAAGACTATTTTTTTGGTCTGTTTTGGTTCCATTCTAGTTCACCATGTTCTATGTCAAGGAGTTGTTTTTTGTTATTGGATATTTGAAGTGTTGATTGGTGGTTTGGTATCATTTAGTGGATGACTCACTTTGGCAGATCACATCATGTTTCACTTAAGTGTTTTTGAATACAACTTGTATAACTGATTCCTGAACAGCAGGTTTACGAGGATGGAGCTTGGGGAGGGAGTGATATATGTAGGAAAATCCTAACAGCAGGTTTACGAGGGTGGAGCCTTGGGGGGGGGGTGATATGAAGGAAAATCCTTTTTCGTTTACAGGGAGTAAAAAAGGGGTCTCTCTCTCTCTCTCTTTCTCTCTGCCCTTCTCTCTCTTATATCACAGCTCTCTGTTAAAATCTCTGTTAAAAAAGTGATTAATATTCGCTACCCCTCCTTTAATACTTCTTCACTACTAAAACAATGCACGCCTTCATTTGGTCTTCTCAAAGGTGAAAACATTGGACCCTCATTTCGTTGCAGGCTCAGATAAGAGTCCAATTCTAATGGCATTCAACCTTCAACGTCAATGTTGATGAATGGTCAAATGGACTCGATCTGTTGATTTGATTTGGGAAATGGATTTGTATGAATGGTACCTTGTCAAGCTCTCCCTATGAATTAAACTGTTGAATAGTTTCCTTTGCCTACGGTTGAACTGCCACTCAAGCTTAGGCTTTCTATTTTTATTAGGATACGCTTGGTTTGTTAAAAAATGTTAAAAAATTTTGAAAATTTTTGACGACTTCTAAATTTTTTTTTGGGTAAGAAAATTTTAAAAGTTATTTATTTTTATTTTATTGAACGAATTGTGAATTAACAAATTATTTTACTTTATTTCAATTCATCTCATTTTTTGTCACTTAAAATGTATTCATATATATATATATATATATATACTTCTTGGAGGGGGTGGGAGGGCAAAATACAATTTAGGGTGGACAATATACAATGTATATGGGTTTGGTTCAAATCAGGTGAGTTCAAATCATTTGTCTGCAGTTCCTATGCGGCCTTGCTTGATAAGGAGAGGTGATAAGGAGAGGTGGAGAGAAGATAAATGGAATGGTCTGAAAAGAAAAATGGAAGAGGAGGAGAAATTATAATGTTTGCTATGCCATGTTTGGTTTCTAAATTAGTGAGTGAAGAAACATCCGCAAGGCCATCGCCCTATGTCATTTTAATAATCCTTTTTTTTTTGAGTGAATAATAATACATTTAATGGTGTGGATTAATTAAAAAAATAAAACATGTTTTGGATTTTCTATTTTTTTCCCCTTTATTTGAGAGAGTAATTTTTGTACTCCAAATGTAAAAGACCATCCTACTAAATTGAAAGTGGGCAAAATCAGAGAGGGAAGGCCGCATTTTCTAGAGATGATTCAGCTAAATTTGGACGTTGCGGCTGTGTGAATGCAGGTAACGATAGGGTTAATTACCCTTTTTTAACCAAATCAAATTAAGTTTTTTCTCACTAGATGGGTCGGCTATATGAATTTGTTGACGTCAATTAGATCTGTTTAGGGTTATGTCTTCCGATAGATTTAGGTTGGCCAAGTCATGTTTAATAATTTCTTTCCAACTTCTCTAGGGTCTTCCTCTACTTTTCCTACTCCTGCCAATTTTCATTCTTTCACACCTTTTAACAGGTACTTTTGCTAGACGCCTTCTAACATGACCAAATCATCTTAATCGATTTTTTCTTATTTTATCTTCAATCGGTACTATTTTATACTTTGTCCCTAATCTTCTCGTTTTTAATCTTATCATTCTTTGTAATTCCGCACATCCACCTTAGCATCCTCATCTCCGCAACTATCATATTCTGTCCATGATTATGCTTTACTGCCTAGCACTTTGATCCATATAATAACGCTGGTCTAACCGCCATTTTATAATACTTTTTTTTCACCTTGAGGGGGACTTTTCGGTTGTACAAGACCTTCGAATCACTCCTTCATTTGGTCTATCCGGCTTGAATCTTGTGACTTACGTTAATTACTCTTTTTTAATCTCAAAAAATTACATCACCACGTCTACTTTAAAAATTAGTCCATAATTTTTTCATGAAGTTGATTTAAAATGTAAAATTAAAAATAATTATTAACTTGAATTGAATTTTTGCTTAATTAGTGAAAATTGATTAGAGAAAAATACTTTTATAAAATAAATTGATAAATATACATTTTATTAATTTTTATATTAAAATATAATATTATTTTATTTTCCCTAAGTGATTCAATATGAGATTTATAAAAAAATTTATCTCTACTGTTTCCAAATATATATATATTTTTCATGATCACAAATGAATTTTTAAACGCAAACATAATTACATTTTAACACTTTTTATAATTTAACAAATATAATTATAAGAGACTGTGTTAACTTTTAATTTTTTTTAATGGAAACTTCTAAATTTCGATTGAATTTAGGGTGGCTAATGGGTGGGTTGCGATGAGTTAAGAAATTTTTTTTTTTTTTAACTCATCCAAGCTAGGATTAATTTGTAAGTTCATCCATATAAATTTATTTATTTTTTGAAAATATTTAAATTATTTTTTATAAAAATATATTTCTTCAAATTTTAATGTAAAACATATTTTTTTTATAAAAAATACAAAGAAAATAATATATAAACACATAAAACATATAAGGGTTCTGTTTGAAGTGATAAAAAATTTTGAAAAATAGTAAAAAATACTGAAATATTTTAAAAATTATTTACTCTTTATCTACTGTATAAATTACAAACTTAAAATTTATCTTATTTTATCTTATTTCATCTTACTTTTTATCACTCTAAACATACCTAAAAAGTAAAATTTTAAATATCTCCTATCAGCCCTAGCTGGACTTGGATCTACAAGGTCAATTGTAAATTAATGTGCCAATAAATTTACCCAAAATCATGAAAAAAAAAAAGAAATTATCCCACGTGACAAATGACAATGTTGTAAACCGCTAGCGTGTTGCCGGGGAGGGACTTTGGTTGGGTTTTACTAGGGCTTTCTCTCTTGAATGTAAACCCTTCCCTCCCCCTCTCCTTTCTGCTAAACACCAGTCCACAGTTGAGAATTGAAATCCCCCAGATCAAATCCACTCCCTCAACCCATTCCAATTCCAATTCAGACAGATCATTGTCAACAACAACGACAACGGAAAATGAACATCGGAAAATCAAGCTCAGTTAACGCCCTCAGGTCATTGGCACACCTACGCCAATCGGCCATTTCTAATAGCAGTGAGCTTTCCTTTTCATCTCCCTCCCTCATTCTCAAGCAGTCGTCTCTCCTCTCCAATCACCTCTTCCCACGTCATCTTCCATCCTCTCCTCTCCCCTCCTCCCTCCGCTTTCTCCGCACCGCTCGCGATCCCAGCACGAGGTAACCGCATATATACGTATATATTATATGTATATGTATACATATGTTAAAAATGGAAATATACTGAAATTAAAGTTTAAATACACAGAAATTAAAGTTTATCTCTAAATGTCTTATGGTTTGTAATTGTTTGTGCTTTGTGAGAATAGGTATGAAATTCCGCCTCCTGTCAATTGGGGCATCCGAATAGTACCTGAGAAGAAGGCTTTTGTTGTTGAACGTTTTGGGAGGTACGTGAAGACTCTCACTCCCGGGATTCACTTGCTTATTCCCTTTGTTGATCGAATTGCTTACGTGCATTCCCTCAAGGAAGAGGCAATTCCTATTCCGGACCAGTCTGCTATTACAAAGGACAATGTTAGCATCTTAATTGATGGGGTTCTTTATGTTAAGGTATTGAAGACTGTTTTTTTGTTCAATTCGCGGATTTAATGAAGATATGGTTTATTACGTTCAGTTGAATGATTGCAGATTGTGGACCCTCGGCTGGCGTCGTATGGAGTTGAGAATCCATTGTATGCAGTTATTCAGCTCGCACAGACAACAATGCGTAGTGAGATTGGAAAGATCACACTTGATAAGACATTTGAGGAGAGAGACACGCTGAATGAAAAGATAGTGGTGAGAATTCGTTGGATTTGGTTGTTTGCCTGTTATTGCTTGCCAGGAACTGGTTTTGCTGCCAAAGATTGTTAATTACTGCTTGAATTGTTTTTCATGGTTGTAACGATTTTGCATTAATTCTTTATAGCACATCATTGATAGTGTTGGGGAAGCATGTTCCGTAAATGTTGGACACTGTCTAAACTACTCTCAAGACTGTCTTTATGTTTTGCCAGATGAAACTTGAAACATTAAATTGCTCTTTTGAAGGTTTTGTTTAGGAACCAGCTACTACCTTTTTGCTTTTTTCTAAAATGACCAAATTTACTCTCTTACATTTCAAACTTATTTTAAACATTGAAGGGCAAAAATGTCAAATTATCAAAAACTTCTTTTTTTCCATCCTAAACACAAAAAAAGCTAGCTTTTTTTTTTTTTTTCTTTCCAAACTCAACCTTAGGTGAAATGTCAATTTTACAGAATCATTTTATCTATTCAGTGAAATGACATTTCTTGATGATTTTACAGGCTTAGTCATTGTAAGACAACTTAGTTACTAGGGAAAATAAATTTCAAAACAATTGAATAGAAAACTTGTGGATGAATGTGTGGAGGAATGAGATATTTTTTTTTATTTTTCTTAAATTAATTTATTATGAATTATTGGAGGTACTTAGTAAATTCAAACATAGTAACTACTAACTACATAATAGCAAGAGACTAAACAATGATATCGGAATCATGAATGATTGGAGCTACGGGTCAAATTCGGACGTGGTAACTTGATAGTAGTGAGACTAAACAACAACATCAGAGAGTTGCCTGATCTTCGTGCCAGATGAATTAATTATGGTATTCATTGATTTATGTAATGCCAGATGGATTAATTATGGTATTCATTGATTTATGTAAACATGTGCTAGAAATGTGATAGTGAAAGTTTTTAAAATCGTTTGTGTCCTAATTACATGCAACATAGTAGTAAAGTACATGCTGCCAAACCTCAACTAGGCTTCTAACATGCTTGGAGAAATTGAAAGCGAAGGATGCAAGCTTTTATTTACAATAAACTTATTTTACATTTTTCATTTTACATTGTGGCCCTACAGCGTTGTTTTTCAATAGACCTAGAAAAAGTATCTTGAAGGAATTTGTGTTGTATTTTCTTTTGCTGATGACATAAGGAGGCAATTTTGGTGGATTGGTGTTTTTTGTTTAAATGATGATTCAGTGCATCATCTCCTTTTGCACTGTGCTTTGGTGAAGGGATTATAGGAAGTGGCATTATCTGGTTTTGAGATGCAGCGGAAGATATCCAGGTTTTTGTGCTGGTGGGGAGTTCATATTTGGAAAAGGAGGAAAGTATGCAGAGTAGTTCGTTTTTGTATTGGATGGTTGATTTGAGGAGAAAGGAATGGAAGAACCTTTCAAGACATTGAATTGCCTTCGTATTACTTTTATCAATTATGTATGGTTGGTTGTCTGGAAAAGTTTACCTTTTTTTTTCTCCCTCAAGATTTTCTTGATGATAAGGAAGTTTAGACCTGTTTGCTTGCTTTGACCTTTTTTCTTAAAAAAAAAAAAAATTTGTATCCCCTTTTATGCTTTCCCAATAAAATTATTTACTTATAGAAAATGACATAATTTTAATGAAGATAAACATGGCATAAACTTCAACTAGAAGAAAGATGGAGCAAATAGTCTTCAGAATGGAGGTAACAACAGTATGACATCATTGGTATAGAGGATTAATTTGGATACGAGGATCAAACACAGCAGAATAGCCTGTTTTGAGTGCCAAAGACTGCCCAAGATGAACATAGTTTTATCATAATTGTTAAATAAAATTCTTCAGCATATACCAGTGCACTAGATTTTGGCTCTTCATTTAGGCGGGCCATGTTTGGCATTATGGTAAGCATGTTTCTGTCCAAGTTTTCTACATTTACATTTTCGGCTTTGTATCTTTAGATTTGGTTCTAAAAGTACATTTTGTCCCAGCTGGCCATCAATGAAGCTGCAAAAGATTGGGGCCTGAAGTGTCTTCGCTATGAAATAAGTAAGTGTTTTTATCCAATTCTTATTTGTTGAATTCTACTCTTTAATTTTAGTTTGTCATATATCTCATAAATCAAAACATTTCTTCTTCTTTAGGGGATATATCTCCTCCTCGTGGAGTTAGGGCAGCTATGGAGATGCAGGCAGAAGCAGAACGCAAAAAGAGAGCTCAAATTCTTGAGTCAGAAGGTGATTCTTTCTTTCCCTTTAGTTGGACTATATATTAGTCATTTATCTTTGATCAAAATAATGTATTGATAACGTGGTTAGGAGTAGCCGCTGTATTTGACATAGCAAAGTGAAACAAATCAGTGTCTTTATTTAGGAAATCCTAAAATCCACCAGGCGGAAATTCCTAGAATCAACAAGGAAAGAGAAAAAAATATATCTGAATTTTGTTGACCAATCAAACATATTTTTTGTTTTTCCAGCACAGCTGCTCATGGCATGTTCTAGGCTCTAAAGGGCTTGAAAGGCAAGAAATAGCTTTGTAAATATATCCTTCACCAATAGAGTATTTCACTGGGACTCAAATTTGACTTCAACACCTAATAATAGCTTAAGTTATATTAAGAACATAACTCCAAAAGGGGAAAATTAAACAAGAATATAAGACATCAAATAAGTCATATATCTTCTCCTACAGCCATATTTCAGTTCATTCACATGGCTTCATACATTCTTCTTTTTGACAAGTGATTATGATTGTATGGGAAAAGACGAGAAAAGGTTCATATACATGTTTTTTTTTTTTTTTTTTTTAACACTAGACTGAAGCCCTTCAAGGGTAATTAAAGGAAAAAAAAAAAAAAAACGCTAATCCTTCTAAACTTTATCATTCTGAATATCGATTTAACAATGATTTACTTGAGTCAATATACTAGAAATCCAGAATTCATGAAGGTTCCTCTTTGCTTGTCCCAAACCCAATTTAAGGATACCAGGGTCTTTTCCAACAGTGGTGGGAAACTGCAACAAGCTGAATGTGAATGCAGTGCCCTAAATCCTCCCCTAAATCCTCCACCATGAAAGAAGGCAGGATCTAGGAGCAACCCAACTGATGGGAGAATCTGTTACCAAGTCTCTAGAGGGGCAATGAATTTTCAAATTCACTGGTTTGACCTCCTTATTAACATAGATATCTCGTTAAGGTTTATTCAACTTTATTGATCAAGTAGACCATTCTAAAGTCTTCATTGCTGCTATCCAGGCTTTGCGGGATTGTGACCCTTTGTCCCGGTAATCATAGCACGTGTCACCCAAGGCATAATAGTGCAGCTGACCTCTCAATCCCACTAATGGGAAAGCTTTGAAGCTCAAACAGCATTGTTATTTTTTAGTGATGATCTCCTGAAAAGAAACCCAGTGTAATTAAACCAAGGAACTTTCCCATTTCTAGCGGCTTTAACAATGTTAAGAGTCTAAGGGAAGACTCCCTTGTACCTTACATGATATTTAGGGCTTATAAAAAACATAGAACACTTGAAAGCTTGTGTGTTGAGCAATGAATGCTGTTTTCCTTCATACATTAGTTTCTTGATAGTTAATGTGCTTTTATATTTAACAGGAGAAAGGCAGGCGAACATTAATATTGCTGATGGGAAAAAGAATTCAGTGATCCTTGCATCAGAAGCTGCAAAGATGGACCAGGTTAATCGAGCACAAGGTCAGTTATTGTAGTTTGGTCAATCTATATATAGCTCTATATTTTTATTTTTATTTTTATTTTCCTACGTGACAGCAGGTTGTAGTGCTGCTCATTTGTAAACATAAATAAGAATAATGATGATTTGTGTGCTCTTTATTTTTTTTTTCTCTGAGAGAATTTATGTAATCAAACCATATAGAACTATCAATAGCGTTCGCAGCAATTTCAAATAAGACTTTGTCGTAAGGACAGAAAGTCTAGGTTATGAAAGGATGTTCCATATGGAGAAGCTTTATAGAACTTTTGAACAATATTGGAATGACTGGTCTTCACTGAATACAGTTTTTACCTCAGTGAATGAGGGACTTGTTCTTGCTCTTTGATATTGCCTGTGAACATCAACTTGTCGAGCAGTTTTGTCTCAGAGATGCTCACCATCAGTTTTCTTAGGCACTTACTATTCTCTTCTGGCCAATTGACATTATTTGGACCACTTGAGTTTGATTATGTTAATACTTCTTCAATTCAGAAGTATTGTTCCCACCTCTTCAGTATCTTCCATCCCTTTATCAATTTTATTCATTGTTAAATCAGGAGAAGCAGAAGCAATTATTGCCAAAGCGAATGCAACAGCTGAAGGAATTGCCATGGTGTCACAGGCTCTTAAAGAACATGGGGGTGTTGAGGTGAGTTCCTTCGGTTTTTTTTTTTTTTAATTGCAGACATGGTAATTTCAGATTCCACTTATAACAGAAGTTTCTCACATTTAATTATAGAGTCATCTGTGTGATAGTATTATTATTCAACAAATTCATTTCCTTCAACAAGTGAATACAGCACATTCTATAATGTTTTCTTTTTACGATCAAGGTTATTGTCCGTGTCGATCTGTCTTCGCCTTATACTAATATGTAATTCGATCCAAACAAATGCACAAGAAGTGATTGATACGATATTATTTAGTTGCATATTCCTACACATCAGAATAGTCCTGCACTATTGTGTATGCGTGTCAGGGTTGGGAGCCCAAGACTGGTTTGCATTCAGTTTTGGTTCCCCTTATTCATTGTTTATTCTTTTTGGGGTTTTGTGGTCTTTTTCTTGGGAGACTCTTGAAGCCATGTCTTGCACAAGAATTCTTCTTGGTGATATAAATATTAGAGCAATTGATAATAGCCATCTAGAGTGGCTTTTCCCCTCCTTTGGGAGCTTAGGAGTTTGAACCCCAAGAGCGGCTCTTGGGGTGAGCCACACATGAATTTTCCATGTTTACCGGCCCGTATGATTTGTGATCTATTGCGTGGGTCCAGTGGGTTTACCAGTGCATACTCGAAGGGTAGTGTTTGCGGTTTCCCATCGCATCAGGGAAAAAAAAAAAATTAGAGCAACTGATACCTGTGAAAAATGAAGCAGCTCTACAGCTGCTTGAGTGTTGCATTCTAGCTTTGAGCCCGCTTGATGTGATGCAGCACAATAGTTGGTTATAACACTTGTCACAGTGACACTATATAAGTCTTGCAACATGTTAATTCCAGTATCATTCTTGATGTGTGGGTGGCATATTTCTATATCAATTCACTTAACAGTGATGATGTGTGTGGGATAAAGGCATACGGCTATAAAGTATGGCCATTGCATGGCTATGTTGTGAATGCGTGTTATTCTTGCGTTACATGATTATCGATTTCAGCCATTGGGGCTCATTCCAGTTTGTAGATGGGTTTAAATATGCTTTACACATCTGATTAACCATTCTGTTGTATTCTTTGCATTCTTAACCTGAAATATGTGAATGTGACCATGTACACACACTTGTAATCACTGAATCCTAGTTGATACAGTTCACTTCTTTTCTCATTTTGAATGCAAATTATCATCTAAATTCAGTTGCATAAGCTGAAGAATTATCTTTGATAATCATATGTGGCATGCATCGAGGCTCAAAATTTACCATGGTTTTGCAGGCAGCCAGTTTAAGAATTGCCGAGCAATACATCCAAGCCTTCAGCATGATTGCTAAAGAGGTAAACAATATAGCTATTAAAGACCATCATAATGTTTTGTTGTGAAGCTGTGATATACCAAAAAGTAATATCCTCTGCCCTATTCCTATATCCTCGTAGGGCACTACATTGCTGCTTCCTACTTCGGCTTCCAATCCGACCAACATGGTGGCTCAAGCTCTGACCATTTATAAAAGCTTGATTGGCAGCAATTCTGGTGATGCGCGTCAAGATATCTCTCGTGCTGAAATCGCTGGAAAAGTCAAGCCTGAGCCTCCCTCTGATAAAACTGAAAACGATAGCTCAGAGCCTGTTAAATCTAGTGATCGCAATCATCTAAACGAGCCAGTTTTCTCCCTTCAGAGTCCCAAGAAGGAAGGCTAGACTTGATGCCAGCCAATATTTTCATCCAGCAAGGCGAAGGTCTATTGCGTCCCTTGGTTCTGTTAAGTCTCCGGATTTCCCCCCATCTTTAGACCATTTTTACATTAATAGGACAGGGAAAATTAAAGAATTCTGTAGACTAACAAGATTGATGAGAGGTTGGTTATTCTTTTTCACCTAAAGGCAGTCATTTTTTTAACCTTTTCCTTTGGAAATGTTAAGAGGATGAAAAAAAAGTTGAAAGACATTTGGTGAGAACATTATGGTTTTGCTCTGTTTAGGAGATTTTCTTGTCACCTTGATCAACGGGGTGCGTTTGTAATTGGATAATCCGCGGCTGACATCTTGTGATTGATGTTTAGCACATATCTGCATGCTTGGATTTGGAAAATTCACAGGAACAGCACTAACATTAGAAAATAATAGCAAGAAGAAAATCGCTGATAATGCATAATTTTTGTGGAGCACAAGAAAGAATGAAATGGCAGCACAAGAGGTACCAATCTGCTCAGAATAGAACATTTTATTGTCTCTTCACAGACCTGATCATAGAGGTTGCCTCTTTATTTTTGGGTTAAGTAGGTTGCGTGAGTGGGTTCTATTTCTGAAGCCAAACAGTGTTGTGCTTCTGCCAAGGGAGGAGGTTGAGGCCTTTTTGAAAAATTCCCATCAGCTTTTCATTAGAGGCCCAATTAGGTGGTTTGCCACAACCACCAGCATCTGTGCCCGAGGCACTCAATCTAATATTGTACTTGGTAGTAACGAATGGTGCTTTAATTTTTGAATTTAAGATGATTTTTGGTCAAATTATCAAATTAAAATGAAATTTTTATTTTTTTATCAGTTATTTAAAAGACGTGCAATTATAATGATTAAAATATGGCTTCCTCTGCCTTTTCGCCTCTATATTCCTTTTAATTTTCTTAGCATATGTGTGTGTGAATGTATCATAACTCACAAATTCAACTTCTAACTTTAATCCGCTCCCTCTCTCAATCAGTACTCCCAATCTCCTCAAATGTCAAATCTACCACCAGCCACTCCGGCAGCCGATTCCGCTGTCAAGTCTCTCTCCCGCTTTCACTCGGTAAGCGACTACACCATCTCCTCCTCCCTCAACTCCAACCCTCCCCAAACCATCTCTCTACATGGACACCGGCCTCGTCTGGCTCACCTGCCACCTCTTTGAGTGCATCATCTGCAATGACAAACACAACCATGCCACCATCTCCAACCCGGGTTCCTCCCAACCTCTTCTCCGCCCCTGCAAGTCACGTGTCTTCTCCGTCGTGTTCACTCGCCTCTCTCATTCTCTGACCTCTGTGCATTGCTCGTTGCCTTCTGGAATCAATTGAGATTTTCCATTGCGCTGTCTTCCCCTGTTCACCCTCCTACTATGCTGTCGCTGACGGAAGCCTAATCGCCCATCTCTGCACTGACAATTTATTAATCGAGAGTTTAAAAAGTTTCCAGTAAGAAAAACTGAAAACGTAACGTCAATGTTACTGATGGTTTTATTAAGATAAAAATGCCAATGACATTGACGAGCTTGGCTCTAATTTGGTAAATAAATTTTTTCTATAACTTTATTTAGATAAATATTGGGAGTAGCGTCACCGTTATGATAAAAAAAAACTCTCAACACATTGACATCAGTAGCATATATAAACAAATAAACAAACAAGCAAAAAAGCAATCTCCATTCCTTCAAAATTAATTTTATAAAGTTGTGTTTGGCATAAATTTTTTTTTAAAAATTTTTATAAATTTCTATTAATTTTATATTACATCACTTTTTTTCTTTTACTGCATACATCAATTTTTTTCTTTTACTGCATACATTACGAACCCGCAATTTATCTCCTCCGAACAAATCCAAAACAACAAAGAATTGAGATAAGCCCAAGCTATCATTTTCCTTTTGCAGAGTCTTTCTATACAAAACAATGCAAATTAATCACAAAATTAGGACAAGTTGGGAAAAGAAAAGAGAATCGCCAGCGAATGAACAAACACGATGCCGCAGATCTAATCTCAGGCGAAATTGAGAAGTCAAATCAGACGAAGAATACAACTACTGATTCAGAGAAGGCCGAACAAGACAGAGAACCCAAGCAATATGAGCCAGACGATGTGAATCAACAGGAATGCCTGACCCGAGACCGACCCATTCCCCCCGCTCCCGACCTCACAGAAACCCAACTTGGCGACCCGGGTGCCGGCGCAGAGGGCGTCTGCGCACCCGCACCAGTAGGTTACGCCGTCGACGCCGCACACGGGGTCGGTCCGGAAGCACTTGACAGGGCAAAAGGCGGGCAACAACGTTCCGGCGCAGGCATTGCCGCCGCCCTCGCTGGGTAACCTGATGACGGAGGTGCCATCGTACTCCGATCGGACGGCGGGAAAGAAGGAGAGGACAAAGACGGCCACAAAGATCGCGAAAGAGAAACCAAATTTGGGGAATGCAGACATTGTCGACATCGTCTTCGGCGGCAGCGAGCTTCCTTTTCGTGAAGAAAAAGCTCGCCTTTTTTTTCTTTGTTGGTCTGTCTCCCAAATTCGCAGGCAAAAACTCTAATCGATCTAGGGTTTCCGCTAGTTGCAGAGAGAAATTTTTGGCAATGGCTATAAATGCATTGAGAGAATAAGGAGAACGATATTCAAATTTGCGAAAGAGAGAGTGCAAGAGACCGTTGAACGTTCCGATTTATTCAAGGACGTTGCCCCTTCCTCCAACGGGGAAAGCAAGGAATAACCGTTGTTAGGTTCGCTGTCGGTTTTCTGCTTTCTTCTGGAAAAGGTGTTCCATTTATTTTATTTTAATTTAATTACGTATATTTTATCTTTCAAATATATTTATTTATTTGTCTTGGGGCATCATGAGTAGAAATTTCTCAGCTGGATGCATTTGCATATGATATGTTTCCAATGCCAGTTATTTTATTCTTATTATGTTATATTTTGGTGTGTTTGGTGTGAAAAAAGGTAATAAATTGAGATAAGGTGATATAATTTGTAAGTTTGTAATTCGTGCAGTAAAATAAAAGTATATAATTTTTAAAAATTTTTAATATTTTTTAGTAAATCAAACACATACATACAATGCATATTATACATAATTTCTCGTTATTAATTAACCATCTTTATAAGGGTGAGTAGGACATTAGGGCAAATGGGATAAAAAGTTTTTAATCTTTTTTTTTTTTTTTTTCGGGGTACAACGTTGGAATTAGAGGATAAGTAACTGTTACTTTACCCTCACCTTGAAACTAGGTAACAAGATTTAAAGTTTAATCTGGTAATCTTTTGTAGTCATTTGTTTATTCTACTAATAAATTTATTTTTATAATACTTTTTCCTTGCATCAGCCAGTCAAGTTATATTTGTACTTTTTGGTGTTAAATAAAAAAATATAAAATTTTATAAATCTTTGTAAACACGAATTACGAAATTATAAAATTTAAATTTTTTTTACTGCATAAAGCACGAGACATTAACTTTTATAAATTTATATAAGTCCAAACATACTCAATAATGTATTGTATATTATTTAAGAATATTAAATTCACTCCATTTTTTATTTAGCTCGAATTCAAACTCTACGATAAATTTAATAAATAAGTTTACGCACAATATAACTAATTCATTCAAAACTTAATAATTATACTAAAAATAAAGTATATTTTGTATCACTAATTATTTTATTCATTATTGCACAATCTAACGATTGAATAATGAATAAGAAAAGCATAGAAAATGATTGAGGAAAAATATTTAACAGTTATAGCATTTCTATTTAGGGCACGTTTGGCAACTGCAAAATTTGTAGGTTTTTTTTTTTTTTTCTTTCAAAAGTTACGAACTTAGTAAAAGTGTAACATTTCAAATTCTATAAAACTCAGGGTAAGCGAAATAAAGTAAATGGTTATAATGAATATCAAATTTTTCGAAGTCAAAATCAAGTTATAATGCACAATAAAATGTTAATGCAATTGTTTATAATAATTATATCGAATTCTTGGTATTTTCCAAAAATTGATTCTATAAAATAATAATATTATAGTGATAATTTCTTACGATGTTTGTCAGGTCAAGATCTCTCATTCAACTTATTATGATAAGTTGATATTAGAGATAGATTTTCAAGAAAATAATTAGAATTATTCATTGGAGTATTATATCAAACATTAAGTGCGCATTACAAATCCCAACTCCAGGAACCTAATTACATTGACCTAAGTCAAGATAAATATTTGTAAATTTATAACATAGTAAATTAAAGTGTCAGACTGACAAAAATAATGCCTAAAAACTTCTAATTCTAATTTAGAGTAATTTTTCCTTCAATAATGCCTAAAAGATGAAAAAAAAATCTGTAAAATAAAGACGTTGAAACTTAACAATCATTTCGGCTTATATTGTAGAAGATATATATATATATATATCACACATTTCATAAACAAAATTTATTCATATATTTAAAAAAAAAAGGAAAAGAAGAGGAAAATTGAGGCTTTTTGTCAATGTCCCACTCCATTTCTTGCGGCCTTATATCTTTTTCTATTGTTGCATTGTAATTTAGACTTCTCTCCTATGTCAATATGAATTGGGCCGGATGGATTTGCCATTTAGGAAGGTTGTCAATATGGTTTGAAAATTGAAACACATACCCCACTGATTGTAGTCCCAAATCTACAATGATTGGTTATCTTGTTTTTTTTTTTTCCTTTGATATTTTGAGTGAGTCTACAGTGAGATAAACGTATGAAAAGACCCAGATTGCTAACTTTTCTCTAGTATTTATATACACACATCCATATGTATATATATACTTCAATTCCATGTAATTAGCACCATTGAAATACTTACATTCTTAAAGAAAAATATTGCTGCGGAATTATCACAATAATTTTCAGCGACTTGGGATTTCCAAGTTCTGGAATAAAATTCTGTAACAACAATAGATGAATTGTCATGACATCAAAGCATATATTAAGCGCAGCATTAGCTAGTTTCATCGGTGGAGGCAGACACAGGTGGTGGAAGAGAAGCTTCCTTGGATTCTGTAAGACCACCATTGGTGTCATCAATGGAGGGAGGAGTTAAAGCCTTGGAGGTCCCTTCTTTATTAGCCATCTGATCATGATCACGATCATCATCTCTCACAGCCAACATCACCAGAACTGCTAAAAGAGGATAGCTTGCTGTAGTCATTGCCCAGTTGGCAATCAGCTTGTTCATAAAGGACACCTTGAGTGTATCTATTTGCCAAGCAACTGCCGCCCCTGCACTTTGAACTCCCTTGTAGAATCCTGCATACCTGCATTATTAATCTTATTAACACATACCCAATTGCCACATAATATATATATATATATATATATATATATATTTTGTGGGAAAATAGATGAGAAAAAGAGTTACCTGCTAAGGGTCTCAGAATCATTGGCCAAAGCTCCAATGACCCAGTAAACCATGCTCTGGAACATGGCATCTAGCAACCCATAAGAAAAATACAACACAAATGGCCCCGCAAAATCAGAACCAGAGTTCTTGAAATCTGAAAATTCCCAAAAACTCTATCAGATGTTCAAATCAAGCATTACAGGGCCGAAATTAACTAACATCCATAAAGACAAATCTGCTCAAAATATACATCCACCACAAGAACACAAGAATTTTGTTAACTAGGGAAAAACTCCTTTGAACTCAAAGGAGAAACAACCCCGGATCCTTGAGTGGATCAGCCCAAAAATCTTCACTATATAGTAATGAGGTTAGAAGGTATCAAAGAAGAGTTATACAAGTTTTCCCAACCAATAAATCATTGATCTACTCGTACATCACACTCTCCTAACCTTGGTTGCTAGACTACCCACAACTCACCTCAACCCATAAAGATTCCAGCCTTCAATCCTTAAAGAGTAAGCTCTTGAATCTGATCTAATCACAGATCTGAGCTCCAGAGAGTTAGATTGTTGCCAAAGATAGTAAGAGAACACCTTGACGTAGGATGAGATCCAAGCCCTAGGTCATCCTCTCAGCTTTTTGCCTTAAGAAGAAAGAGTGAGCTGCGCAGCAAAAAAAGCTTAGGTCTGAAAAGAAAAACTTTTCTTTTTATATCACAGAAGAGGGGTAAAAAGGTCACTTAAGTTCAAGTAAAGAAATTCTGCGCGTCAGTCAGGGGAAGCTTTTGGGCAAGAGCTTCCCTGCTCAGCACAAGAACCTGCATTCTCAGGAACAAAACAGAGGACAGAACCTCCTCTTTACAAACCAAACTCACAACCAGAATCCAATGTTCACAAACACTCTTTGGCTTATGTTTGTGAACAAAATGATCAACAATGTGACATTGTAGGAAACAAAATACAACCAAAGTGTTTGCTCGAGAATTGCCAATCAAAAAACTATACAGACACTAACAATCCCCCTTTGGCAATTCCGAGACAAAACACACACCCAAGCCAAACATTACAATGGAATTGTCACATGTTCTAAACCTAAGTAGAAAGATATAACCAATCAGATCTTGAGGCTTTTGAACAATAATCAGATCCTGAAAAAAAATGAGCATCCACATGCAACAGAGACAAGCAAATCAAAAAACAATACAGAGTTCCAAAACAACTTAACTCCCCCTCAACCAAACAGTGTCAAAACAATCATGCTGCATCACTATTTAACTCCCCCTCAACCAAAAACAGTTTCAAAACAAACATTGTTGCATGCAAAATCAATAACAGTAACAGTTGACATTTTCTCCCCCTTTTTGTGAGGAATTGCAATTAACAGCCAGTTAAAAGAAATGTCTAAGTCAGCAAAGCAACAACAAAAGGGAAAACTGAAAAGAGATCAATAGCGAGAGGGGCGGGACCCTCGTCTACAAAACTGTTCAAGACGAACAAAAGTACGGTTCAAGTCACCAACATCATTCGCCAAACTGTGCATTTGAGAAGAAAAATCAGCCAAGCTTGCTTGTGCTGGATCAACTAAGCCCTTCACAGAGGAGACAAGGTTGGCCATGTGAGCTTCAACTTTAGAGGTAGATTGAGCAGTAGTTTGAAGCTGTTCAGCGTATGCATTTGGAAAGTATCAAGCTGAAGTTGAACAGTATCTTCCTTTTTTTGAAAACGAGTTTGCATAGAATCTTGAATGGCTAAATTGGAAGTTTCAAGACAAGAGAGACGCTCAGAGAAGGATTGAAGGGTAAAAACTACCACAGAAAGAGGATCAGAATGGGAATGTGGAGAGGTATACACACCTCGGGAACGAGCTGCTGTAGGGGAAGGGTCCGGAAATGGAGACTCAGAGGTCACAGGTTGTTTCTAGGCCATGGTACGCGAATGGTAGTACGATTAATGGGAGGGTCCTGAAATAAGGCAGTCTCATCCAGTTCTTTCACAACAGCAAAATGATCACGTAAGAGATTGGTGATAAGGACACCATAAGGGAGAGCTAGACGTGAATTTCGCTGTGTGTGAGCACACCATAGATTGGATCAGGAGTGAAGGAAGATCAATAGAAATTCCGTTAGTAAGACAATGCAGAAATTTGATCTTGTCTTCGGAAATTTCAGAAGACCGATTAGTAGGCATGAGAAGAGAGTCACAAATAAGATTCAGGATTCGAAAAGGAACCGACAAATCACTTTATCGAAACAACATTCCAGGGAACCACGGATGAGGGTTGTCACGCATGGGGACAACAAGATCATGTAGTGGGGGATAAGTAGACCAGTCAACATGGGGATATGTGGGGTCTGGTGTTCTAGACACTCGCAGAAATGAAGATAAAAAATCAGCAGTGACATGCAAAGTCCTGCCTCGAACTAGAGTGTCAAAGCAAGCATGTTCTGGAGAGATGTTATGAAAATTTTGTAAAATTCTCTAATTAAATCGACTGAAGCACTACCCTGAAGATCCCCAATATGAATCCACCCCCGAGTTTCAAAAATTTCAGAGATGAAAGCAAACTCTGCTGTGAAATAGGAAAACTCGACTTGACGTTCTAAAGTAATGGGGCGACGGGAGAAACAGGAATCAAATATGGACAGACGCCCTCGCAGAAATTTGTCTGAAAATTCTAAGCCAGACGGAGAACTTACCGAGGGGGGAATGGAGGGATCAGAACCCTGTGAAGGAGCAGCACCCTTTGGAGAAGCATCAGCCCGTGGAGAGGGAGAGTCTGGTAACTCAGAATCAGACGAGATATGGAAAGGAGATGAGGAATCAGCAAGTATAGAAGCAGACCCAGCAGATGGATTTCGAAGAGAGAGGCGCCGAGGATGGAGAACTGATTTCTTGCCATTGCGACCCTTCGATGTGGATTTGGTTCCTTTGGGTTTAGGCTTCGTAGACTTCTGGGATTTGGAGCTTTGAGCACGAGAACCAAGTTTCTTGGTCATGGCAGACTTGAGGCCCTTCGTCTTGGCCATGAAACAGAATCGAGAGAGAAGGAAGACGAACAGATGAAAATTAGGGCTGGGAACCCTAGTGAGAGTGGCTATTAAATGAGCAGAGGAAGTTGAAGAAAACACGATTCAACCATGAATGAAGTGAACCCAGGGGACACACGACCGAATTAAAGAGAGGGCCATAATGACCTGAGCACAATAAATGCAAAGGCAATCCTCTCTCACATTAAACCCATTAAATAAGCTGACAAAGAACAATGAGATAAATCAATGCAGTAATTAATGTAATGATAAATATCAAACATGAGATAAAGAATCTGCATTAATAAATTCCAAAATAACAGAAACTCATTCAAATAAAACAAATGCCAAACATGTACGGGTAAAAACAGGAAATGTCAGAGAAATTTCAGGAAATATCAGGAAATGTCAGAGAGCCAATCCAACTACTATTCAGTCCCTGCCTCTGTGCTGTACATCTGAAATGTCCGAAAAAGTTAGTGGAAAGAAACCCAACAATTTTCAGATGCACTGCAATAAAAAAAAATGACCAAAATTTTTTTTTAAATTAAAAAACAAATAAAACAAAAAAACAGCCAAGATAAACTAGACTAGTCCTCACAGTGGCTGTGTAGAGTATGAGAGCAGAAGCTATTGGCCACGAACTGCCAGAGAGCAGTCTGATTTAAAACTAAAGTTCACAGAGACATCACAATTACTGCAATTTTCACAGAGACTATTTAGTAACAGTTAAGAACAATATTGAAAAAATGAAACATTATTCTTCAATCAAACAAGCCAATCTATGAAATATCAGGAGCTTCAAGCAACCAAAATGTGACAATTAAGAATCAAAAAGCTGATTTTTCAGAACATATGAGAATTTGATATGTAAAAGTATAATTCATCAAAGACAAAATGTTAATGATCTTACAAAAAACTTTGACAAACTCATAGAAATATGAGTAGTACTTCTAATGACATATTAATTTCTCAAATAAGACTCATGATTACTCAAGCGACATCTCGAGACATAGTACTAGTTGTAGTTCCACATTTAAATTTTGCTAGATAATGTCCACATGAAAGTCAAACCAATTGATTGCCCAAAACATGAGATGACTTTCCCATTTAGTGAATGTATACAAGATGATATTCAAGTAGATGTACACTTTCCTTATCTCTCATATAAAAGAATTTCAAGGAGTGCAATGTGATAATGGTTTTCACACATCTTGTTTTAGTCTCTTTTTTTTTTTTAAACTCACTCCAACGATTCAATGTAGAGACCAAGATGGTAACCCTTTTTATCACCAAAAAGTATAGAGAAAATCATAGTAACAAAACTGCTACACTTCCAACTTTTGACTTTTGGGATATAAAGTTGTGGGCTTGTCAATTGTAGGTCAATTCAATGTAGATTACACTAGAAATTCAAGAAAGGCACTATCTCAATTGACTGTGTGTGCAATATCACATGAGCAAGATCAAGAAGCACATTTGTGTCATCAATATACCATCTTCAATACAATCTCAATATGCTATGAGATATAAAGAGTTTCACTTGAAATCAACAATTGTCCAAGATTCAAGATACAAGCACATATCAAATGCAAACATACTCCTATTTAACCAAGAATTTCAAAACTTAAAAGACACATAATGATCTTATCTTCTCAATCAAGTTCATAGACAAAATGTAAGATCATTTATTCAAGTTTCATTGAGACAAGATTATTCAATAACTATAACTCCTAGAGATGAACGAAGGTGTTCAAATCTGGATGCATCTAGAGGTTTTGTGATATGTCAGCAAGCTGTCTAGCTGTGGGAATATGCTCAAGTGTCATGACATGTCTCTCAACAAGGTCCCTAATGAAATGGTGTCGTATATCTATGTGCTTGGTGCGTGAGTGTTGAACAGGATTCTTTGAAATGTTTATGGCACTCAAGTTACACAAAATAAAGACATGGTACCTTGTTCAATGCCATAATCTGATAGCATCTGTTTCATCCATAGAGCTTGAGTACAACAACTTCCAGCTGCTATGTATTCGGCTCAAAGTGGATAAGGAGATAGAGTTCTGCTTTGCTATGCCAAGCTACCAAATTGCTTCCAAGATAAAAACATCCTCCAGAGGTGCGTTTTACGATCATCACAACAACCTGCCCAATCTGCGTCGGAAAAAACAAGAGATCTCTGTAGAAGAATCATTAGCAAACCAAATGCCATGATTTAAAGTCCCATTCACATACAAATGATCCGTTTGACAGCAGTCAAATGAGACTCTCTAGGGCTAGATTGGTACCTAGCAACAAATTCCCACACTAAATGCTATGTCAGGACGACTAGCAGTTAAGTATAAGAGACTACCAATCATGCTTCGATACAAGGTTTGATCCACACTTTTTCTAGATTCATCTCTATTCAATTTGGTAGATGTGCCCATGGGAGTCCTAGCATGCTTAGTTGTAGAGAGTCCAATTTGTTAACTAAATTTCTTACATACTTGGATTGAGATATGAAAATGCCATCTTTCATTTGTTTAATTTGCAACCCCAAGAAAAATTAAGTTCTCCCATCATGCTCATTTCAAATTGACTTTTCATGAGTTCAGCAAATTTTAAGGTATATTTTTCAGAGGTAGAACCAAAGACAATGTCATCTACATATATTTGAGCAACAGTGATGTGCTGAGAATCTTTACAAATGAACAAGGTTTTATCAACACTCCCCCTAACAAAATTAGACTCAACTAAGAACTTAGTAAGTCTCTCATACCAAGCTCTAGGGGCTTGTTTTAAACCATACAATGCCTTAATTCAAGCGGTAAACATGATTGGGAAACTTAAGATCAATAAAGCCTTTGGGTTGTTCAACAAAAACTTCTTCTTGATAAAACCCATTCAAGAAAGCACTTTTCACATCCATTTGAAAGAGTTTAAAAGCCTAAGTAGCAAGAAATAACCAACAAAATCCGAATAGATTCTAGTCTAGCCACAGGTGCAAATATTTCATCAAAGTCAATTCCTTCAATTTGAGAATACCCTTGTGCGACTAGTCTAGCTTTATTTCTAACAATGGTGCCAAATTCATCGATTTTATTTTTGAAAATCCATTTGGTCCCTATAACATTCACATCTCTAGGTCTCGGCAACAAGCTCCCAAACATCATACGAGAGAATTGTTCAAGTTCTTCATGCATTGCATTGATCCAATGAGAATCATGAAGAGCTTCTTTTGACATTCTTTGGTTCAATGCATGAAGTGTAACACAAGGTAAGTTACCTCATTTCGAACCTGTCTCCTAGTTTTCATAGGGGCATTTATCTCACCAATGACTTGTGTAGTAGGGTGGTTTAGCTTTACTCTAGATGATGGATTGAGTGTCTTTGCTTGATCCTCGGCTTCTTCCTTCCAAACATGTCATCATGATGTTCAATTTCAGGTTCGACATTGCTTTCCTCATCTTTATTTTGTGTCTCCAATGATGATATCATCTTGAGGAAGCATGGTGAATTCTTGCTCTTCTTCAGAAGAATTTTTCCTGCAAATAGAATTCACCCATCATCATCCACAACAACATTAATAGACTCCATAACAGTTGAGTGTTTTAAATTAAAGACTCTATATGCCCTACTGTTAGTGGAGTAACCAAGAAAGATGCCTTCATCACATCTAGCATCAAACTTACCAAGGATTCTCTGTCCCGATATATGTAACACTTGCTTCCAAAGATATGAAAATAAGAGATACTAGGTTTCTTACCATTCCAAATCTCATATGCAGTGGCCCTTGTTCCTCTTCTCCCACAAAAACTCTATTACTAATATAACAAGCTGTGTTTAAGGCCTCAGCCCAGAATTTTAAAGGCAAATTCTTACCGTGTAGCATGACTCTTGTCATTTCTTGGAGCATCCTGTTTTTCCTTTCTACAACCCCATTTTGTTGGGGTGTTTTTAGGAGCTGAAAATTCATGCAAAATACATTTCTCATCACAAAAATTAGAAAATTCAGCATTCTCAAATTCTTTACCACGATCACTTCTAAGTTTAATTATTCTACCAATCACCGTGCCTTTTTCATTTTGAAGTCTGTTACACAAGGATTAAAAGATTGGAAAGTATCTGATTTTTCTCTAAGAAAATTAACCCAAGTGTATCTAGAAAAATCATCTACCATAACAAAGATATACTTCTTTCCTCCTAAGCTTTCAGTTCTAATGGGACCCATAAGGTCAGCATGAACTAGTTCAAGAACTGTAGAAGTAACTATCCTATTTGTTTTCTTATGGATAGCTTTGGTTTGTTTCCCTTTTTGGCATGGTCCGCAAATACTTTTCTTCACTTTAGTCAGCTTTGGTAATCCTCTCACAACTTCAGACTTGGAGAGTCTAGCAAGATCTTGAAAATTGACATGCCCAAGTCGTTGGTACCAAAGTTCAACAATGTTATCCTGTGCAACATTACAAAGAGACACACAATCAGCAGATAAAGCATAGTAATTATCAGAAGTTCTAATTCATCTCAACACTACTTTGTGATTTCTATCAAGAATAGAACAAGTGTCTTTAGCAAACAACACATTGTAATGTGAATCACAGATTTGACTAATGCTAATCAAGTTTGCTTTCAACCCATCCACATACAGCACATCCTTGAGTTTAGGTAAACCTTGACAGCCAATGTTACCGATTCCAAGATTTTTGACTTACTACCATCACCAAAAGTGACCATGCTATTATCACAATCATTCAAGGTTGAAAACATGGATTTAATTCCGACACATATGCTTGGAACAGTCGCTGTCCAAGTACCACATATTAGAGCTTTGTGCCCTAAATGCAGTGTGTGCAACATTACACCTTAGGTCCTCACACCTAATCCAAATTTTTCTGGGTTGATTTGGAGGAAATCATGCTTTTGACATAGTTCCTAGTGATGGTTTTAGTCTTAGGATTGAAAGCATTTCCATTTGGTTTGAATGGAGCTCTTTTATTCACATTGACATGGGTGGCAAGACTGCTGAACCGGTTAGACAACCAGTTTCTTGTCAAACCACTTTTATAAGCACTACCTTTAGACTTGACATAGTCTAACGGTAGCCCATACAGCTTATGACAGTAAGGTCTAATGTGTCCTCTAATCCCACAAAAATGACAGATTGGAACAAGTTTTTTATGCAAGAAAAATCTGAATGTATCCTTAGCAAGATGTAATTTTTTACCTGTGAGTCCTGAGAGGTTATGAGAGAAGAAGTTACCATTCGAAGACCCCTCATTCTTAACACCTCTGGATTTTGAAGACTGTTGAACCAACTTTGCTTCTGAATTTTTGACTTTTTGCTCTTTTTTCACAGCAAAATTAGCTGCCAAACCAGCTGCTGGAACAAATTTGATGGGACCTTTTCTTTGAGAAGTTGGTGGTAAATCCTCGTCAACACAGCCCAGCCCGGTTCTATCATTAGAAGACCTTTGAGCCTCCAAGATTTCATCAAGTCTTTTGGTGCCAGATTCCTATTTCTTGAATGCATTTGTGGACATCGCTACTCTTTCATTCAAACACACAAGTTCCTTCTCAAGAGAACCATTCAAGAAGATCAGTCTTTCTTCATTCTCCTTCAACTTCTCAATCATTCCTTCCAGTTCACCATTCTTAACTTTAAATTCTTCAAGTTGACTAGCCAATTCTTCCTTTTCTTTTTCAACTTCATTCAATTTAGCAAAGGCTTTTGCCTTGTGTTTGGCAAGAACAATGCTTTGTTTATACAGTTCATTGTACTTTTCTTGCAATTCTTCAATTCTTCTTGTACATCCACATCAGAATCAGATTCTGAGCAGCTCATCATGTCCTCTACTGGTGAGTTTTGCAGAGAGCTCTTTAACTCAACTTTCTTTCTTGACTTATCTTCATTAACTCCCACCACAAAAGCCAACACTTGTGAGGATTATCTTCTGACCCAGATGACTTTTCTTCATCTTGGTTTCCATCACTATCAGATTCCTTCTCATCATCCCAAGTTGCGGCAAGGACTTTTTGATTCTTTCTCTTCTGTCTATTTGCACACTCATTTGCAAAATGTCCATAACATTTGCACTCAAAACATTGCTTTTCTCCAGTCTTTGGTTGTTTCTTGTAGCTTACAAATCCTTCACCAATCCTCTTCTTCTTTTCCTTGTTGAATTTTGAGGGTTTATTGAATGGAGACTTCTTTGAGAAACTTTTAAATTTCTTTACCAAGAAGGCTATATCATCAGCACTGACTTTTGAATGTTCAGCTTCTTCACTATCTTCTTCACAGATGCTATTTAAGGTTATCCCTTTGTTTCTTTGTTCTGACTAAAGTTAACTCATAAGTTTGTAAAGATCCAACTAACTCTTCAACCCTCATCTGATCAACATCTTTGCTCTCCTCAATGGCTGTAACTTTTGGCTGAAATCGATCAGGCAAGGAGCGAAGTATCTTCCGCACAATTTTTGATTGAGAAATAGTTGCTCTAAGATTTGCTGAAGAGTTGATAATATCACTGAGCTTTATATAGAATTGATCAAAAGTCTCATTTTCTCCCATTCGGATCACCTCGAAAGCAGTTGTCAATCTCTGTAACTTAGCTATCTTTACTGCTGTAGTTCCCTCGTAAGTCACCTGCAGAACATCCCAAGCCTCTTTAGTTATTTCACAATTCGATATCTTTCTAAACTCATCCTGAGAAACACTATAGAATATTGCATTGAGAGCCTTGCTATTCCAGCCAGCTGCTTCATTGTCTGCTGGAGTCCAATCCCGTTTGGCTTGAGAGTTAAATCTGTATCACTCACAGTAGGATATCTCCAGCATCAACAACAGAATCCCAGACTTTTTCATCAATTGACTTGAGAAATACTCTCATCCTAGCTTTCCAGTAGTGGTAATTTGATCCATCTAGAAACGGTGGCCTCACAGTAGACTGGCCTTCCCTTTGATTATCCATGGACAACGTTTGGATCTACTCTTAGACAGAAAGTCTAACTCAACAAAGAGCACCCAGCGCTCTGATACCAATTGAAAATTCCCAAAAACTCTCTCAGATGTTCAAATCAAGAATTACAGGGCCGAAATTAACTAACATCCATAAAGACAAATCTGCTCAAAATATACATCCACCACAAGAACACAAGAATTTTGTTAACTAGGGAAAAACTCCTTTGAACTCAAAGGAGAAACAACCCCGGATCCTTGAGTGGATCAGCCCAAAATCTTCACTATATAGTAATGAGGTTACAAGGTATCAAAGAAGAGTTATACAAGTTTTCCCAACCAATAAATCATTGATCTACTCGTACATCACACTCTCCTAACCTTGGTTGCTAGACTACCCACAACTCACCTCAACCCATGAAGATTCCAGCCTTCAATCCTTAAAGAGTAAGCTCTTGAATCTGATCCAACACCACAGATCTGAGTTCCAGAGAGTTAGATTGTTACCAAAGATAGTAAGAGAACACCTTGACGTAGGATGAGATCCAAGCCCTAGGTCATCCTCTCAACTTTTTGCCTTAAGAAGAAAGAGTGAGCTGCGCAGCAAAAAAAGCTTAGGTCTGAAAAGAAAAACTTTTCTTTTTATATCACAGAAGAGGGGTAAAAAGGTCACTTAAGTTTAAGTAAAGAAATTCTGCGCGTCAGTCAGGTGAAGCTCTTGGGCAAGAGCTTCCCTGCTCAGCACAAGAACCTACTTTTTCAGGAACAAAACAGAGGACAGAACCTCCTCTTTACAAACCAAACTCACAACCAGAATCCAATGTTCACAAACACTCTTTGGCTTATGTTTGTGAACAAAATGATCAATAATGTGACATTGTAGGAAACAAAATACAACCAAAGTGTTTGCTCGAGAATTGCCAATCAAAAAACTATACAGACACTAACAAAATCAATGATCTTCTCAATCTTGTGATCGCGAGAATATCTCCGTTGATTGAAGAGGCCACCAACCCATATCCCAGTTCCGAGCAAAGCAACAACCCAATCCCCACCATTCCCCTCAAACTCCTGCTCTTGAAGCTGAAGTCCATTATGTATCCGACCACAACCGACCCAATCATCTGTGCTCCCCAGTAGAACACATTGTTAAAACCTCTGGTCCTCAGATTGAACAGAGCTCCATTAACGTTGTTGAATTGGTAGTTGTAGAAGAAGTTGCTGGCGAACGCCGCCGGAAAGATCAGCAGCATCTTCCAATTGAGGAAGAGTTTCAGGATTTCCATGGACTCGACGGCGACGCTGGAGTATTTGAGTTGGTGCACTTGGAGCCGTCGTCGCGAATCACGCGGCTCGGGTGGAGGATTGCGACGGCGGCGAGGGCGGTCCCGATAGACATGAAGACCATGAACCCGATGTAAGTGCCGTCGTTCACGCTGGCGGGGACGTCGCCGCGGTTGTAGTTGAGGATGAAGGGGATGAGGCCGCCGATGACGCCACCCATGTTGAAGATGCTCCAGAAGAGGGAGATGTAGACGCCTTTCCCGTCGGCCGGGGGGTAGGCGGTCATGATGGCTCCCTGGCCGGCCCAGAGGAGGCCGGCTCCAACGCCGAGGATGGCGCCTGCGACGATGACGAAGGCCTGGTGATGATGGTGGTTGTAGTAGAGTAATAGCCGGTATAGAGGACGTAGGTGGAGCATCCGGCGAAGAGGGTGGCGCGTGGGCCGAGGATGTTGTAGATTCCGCCGCCGAGGATGCCGAAGACGGCGAAGGTGGTGTAGAGGGCGGTGTTGGCGTTGTCAGCAGCCGTCGGATCCACCTGCCCTCCTCCACCCATCCCGGAGAGAGCGTTGAACATCCCGGGACAACAGAAGCACACCAGTCCGATCAGACTCACCTGAATCAGCGGTGAATTGTACCGCAAAACGAAGATTTCTTCGCCGCCGCCGCCGATTCTTCGCCCCCTTGTAAACCCATGGTTCGATTAAAATTTTCCAAGATAGAGAAAGAGAAAGTGGGAGTTGTGATTTGGGTTTCAGAGAAGCCAACGACCCTGTGAATTTTAAGGAGATGGGAGATTCTGAGCTCGCTATAGAGCGTATCGTTCCGGCTCGAATTGGGTTTTCTTGTCGACGGATGATACCAATTGAATAAAAAAATTTGACTACGAATCCAAGAAATCTTTAATTATTCAGCTTTGAATATTCTTCTCCATTTTTCCTCTGTTGTGACATCGACTACCAGCTCAAGTTCCATAATTCATGGCATTGACGACTCCTCCCTCCCTCACGTGTCATTTTCCATGGTTTTCAATTTCCAAGTGTATAAAAAGATTGTGTGTTAGCTTTAATGTTATTTCACCTCACCCGTGCTAGTAAATTTTATTATTCTTACAAGATACTGTATATCCTGAATTCATAACTGTGATTTTAAGATTGAATTCTACTCATAATTCTAATATGATATCAGATCTAAGTTCATTACCTTTGCTCGTGTAACCTGTTCTTTGCACAAGAGGGTGGATTACTTCCATGCTATCTCACATCATCCGCGGTGAGAAATTTATTCTCCTTATAAGATTTGAACACTCTTATCTCGTAACTATGGTTATAGGATTGAATTCTACATGTGATTTTAGTAATGTGAAAGTTCTTATCTTTAAATATTATTTGTAATTTTTTTCTAAATAAGAATAATAAGTCTAAAAATTAATAAAAACAAAAATAAACATAATTTTTTTAGTAATTGTTCTCTTCCTTTTCTGGGTTGATATTCTAAGCAACATAGTTCGTTGATGAATGAGAGAGTGGAACTTTGGTCCACCTTCCATATATATATAGCTGGTACATTGCACTAGTTGATGGCTTGAACACCAAGGCCAAGTTAATATTGACTGGCAGAAGAGACGTCAGTTACTAATAACGGATGATCCATGTATTTATATATGAAGACAGAGAGAAATATATATATATATATATATATATATATGTATGTATATATATATGTATGTATATGTAGCATGTAACATGCATGCATTATCTGATGAACCAAGGGATCATTGGGAACTTCATAGCATATGTTGTTTCTGGGAGAATTTTCCAGCAACGATTGAATCTCTTATTTAGGCTTAATGGAACCAGACAAATTACAGAGATGGGCTCAGCAGTTACAAATGAATTAGGTCCAATTTTCGCTTGGACTTCCTTGATCTGCTTCATTAATTAATAGTCTGGCTGGTTGTTAGACGAAGTTAGAAGTAGTTAGTATATCTGTAAAGTAGGTTGTAGACCATGTATTAGAAACTATAAATACAAGATGTAATGACGAGAATAATATGACAATATAATATTCAAATATTTCTTCTTTTACGGGAGTCTGAATTGTCCTCAAATTTCTGTCTTTTCTTTTTCAGTCATTTCTCTGTCATTTTTCTACCAACCAAATATAGGTGTAAAAAAAAAAAAAAAAAAAGGAATAAGCCTTAGGGCTCATTGCGTCTAGTCAAATGGTAAAATATTATTCCTTTTGATCATCTGCTTTCATGATTTTAAAATGCACCATACTAAGTGAATGTGAGTCTTATAAAATATCTCCTCTAGTTTTTTAACATTAGAGTCCATAACCCAAATTAAAAAAACACAGGCATACAATCCAAATTCTCGATGTGGGAACTAGTCCCACAACAGGAACCATGATCTTACCATGCTTACACGCGGTTGCTAACACGCGCCGCAAAATGGACAGGTTCCTTTAGTTTTTTAATACTAGAGTCTACAACCTAAGTCAAAACTTAGACTACAGACTAAGACTTATATAATACACGCACACAACCCGAATTCCCGATGTGGGAACCTATAACATATCTCCTCGCCACATAAACAATGTGGATTATGGGAGAAATTTCATTGCACATCTTTGGTATTTTGCAACCTCTCGTCGCTTTACCTATGCAAAATTAGTTTATCACAAAAATAGTTTCTCCAACAATTTTTTTTGTGACTCAGAATCCCACCGGACATTACCGATAGGTAAATTGGAAGACACCTGACCAGCTTCCTCAACTACACACTCTAGTTAAGTCGCGGGATTTAAAACTGCGCCGTTTATGTAAGAAGCACGTCCACTAACCAATGCAGATGCATTCGGGGGCTAACCATTAGAGACAAAACTACGCAAACATTAATCTCTACGTAGATGTGGCTAATGCATGTGGGAGGAAAGCTTTCTTTTTCAATACATGTAGCCAAAGAATAAATTTCCTAGCTTATGCACCACCAAAGTTATCGTTTGAAACGACGACTTTAGCCTTCTCTTCCCACCCCACGCTGCTACTTTAAGATATGATAAGAACCATAAATCAAGTCATATATATATATATATATATATATATATATAAATACATTAACCTTGTCTCACGCAAACCAATATTTAAATTCCCCAATTAATAGAGCTTATCCTTCGAAAATCGCAGTCTTTCCCCCACCTTGTTTACCAATTAACACGTGATTGTTCTTTAGGTGTTTTTGAAGTGAGATAAAATGAGATAAAGTAAGATAAATTATAAGTTCGTAATTTATACAATGAGACAAAAATTAAATAATTTTAGAAATTTTTAAAAATTTTCAAAAGTTTATAATAAACTAAATGGGATCTTATTATCCAAAAAGTAATATGAATATATCTATGCATTTCATCATCACTTCTAACAAGAACAAATTATCCTGCTCTTCCATGGCAGTCGTTTGATTTAGGGAAGAAGATAGACATTAATGTCGTTGGTTGCAAAGACAACATTAAAGTTGTTTCTAAAAGTAACTTCAACGTTTATTGCATTTTTTTCAACCCCCCCTCCCCCTTTTTGGCGGCTAAAGTCGTTTAAAAGAATGACTTTAAGGCTCGTTTGGAACTATAAAAAAAATCAAAAAACTTTAAAAAATCTTAAAAGTTTTCAAATTCCTCCAATCACATTTTACCATCTATCATTTTTACATCACATCAATCCCATCCATTAGTTTTTTTTGATTTTTTTGGAATTCCAAACACCCCCTAGATTTCACAAAAAGTAAAGGAATTGTTTGAAACCACAATTTTAGTGGTTAATTTTTTTTTACTAAATAAATTAAGAAATAAACCTTTCCTCTCACATATATTGGGCAAAAGACTCGAGTTTCGTTTGACATAAAATAATATGCTATTTCCATTACTTTTTTAGATTTTTTTTTAAAATAATCAAAATTATTTTCTTATATTTTATTTTTTAAACCATGAAGTCAAATTTGTCAAATGAATAAAAAAAATAAAAATTTAACTACTAAAATTAATTAACTATTTTTATTTCTAAAAAAAAAAAGTTAACTTTTTCTTTTTTTCTTTTGAAATCAAACCAGAGCTAATCTCTTATGACTTCAATATATTTTACAAGGAACCTGTACGCACAAGGTGTCACATCCTAGAAACGAAGGATTTGAGGGGTGGAGATGATATTCAGGCTGAGTTCGGAAAGAAAAATTAAATAGATGTTAATTTTTTTTCCTTTTTTTTTTTTTTTTTGGAGAAAGGACAAAGATAGCTCTTTAATAATTAATTTTTTTATTTTTTTATTAATTTGATATTTTTATCCTTTAAAATTAAAAAAAATTAAAATATAAAAAGATAAATTTAATTATTAAAAAAATTATAAGAGATTTTTAGAAAATTTCAAAAATTTTTAACAAACCAAATTTGACAATTTTACATCTTAAATGAAACATTTTGTCAATTTTTATTACTTCATATTAAAACAATTTATTTTTTTCAAATATTTTAATAAGTCCAAAAATTTTCCAATAAATAATATATTATTATAATAATTGGAAGGGGGCGTTGCGGACCAGCAGAACCTCTAGGTTTTCAGGGAAAGGGTAGGTCCGTGCACCACATGACTTTTGATCCAACGGTTTGTAGACGGTCTGGTGCATCGAGCTTACCCCCGACCCCAGGTCCTAAACCCATCGGGACACTGGTTAACTAGGAATAGTTCCAAATCTTATTCAAAAGGTTTCTGCATAACAGAGGTTGGACGAAAGCAGAGTACGCTATTAGTACTACCACTCAAGACAAGCAATTCAATTCAACTTGAGTTGAATTCTAATTAATTGCTCTCTCTCTCTCTCTCTCTCTCTCTCTCTGAAAGAACATGTTTGATCACACAGTGCCAGTCTCCTGATTCTTCTCGTGTTGTTGATCCTCTAATTCGTCATCTGAAGAACCAGTAACCCGCCCAAAATCAAAGGTGAAATCGAGGAAGAAGAACAAGAAAACCAGGGCAGGGCAGCTAACGAACATGGGAATTGGGCCGAAAATCCACAGAAACAAAGGGAAAGAGAAGTAGAATGCTCGAAGACCCAGTGACCAGAAATAGCTTCCCCTGTTCACCATCCGACCGACGTACTCCGCCGTCAGATGCAGATTATTCGACTTCTTCAACGGGACGTTGATGAGAATTCCGGCGTGGCTGTAGTACCTAATGGACTGGACATTGAACAAGAATGCAACCGAGAAGCAAACCATCACGGAAAAGAACTTGACGGAGTAGCCAAGCTGAGTCCTGTTCCCGTAGACGACCATCGCCGCCGATTCGCTGCCTTTTCCCCCTCCGTTTGTCATCAAGACGGCGATGAGGTAGCTGAGCATGATCGCCGTAGATGCCAAGAGCGTTGACGCCATTATGTTGTTCCTCATAGTCTGCACTGCCAGAACCCCATTCTTTGGGTCCTGCCATTTCAAATTCGGATGTAAATCAAATCAACAGGAAATTTCTTACATTCCGGTTGTTGTTTGGAAGGTGGGTTGGATGAGATTTGATTTTATTTGGTAAGAATTTTTATTAAATTTTATGTTTAAAATTAAAATAAAATTTTATAAGTTAAATTAAATTTTATTTTATAATTTAATTTTTAAAATTTTTATAAAATTTAAAATTTAATTCAAAATAAGAGAATTTGATGAAAATTTATTATTTTATTAAATAAATTAAGTAAATGAATAAATTTATTCTCTTATATCATATTTATTATATTTTTTTTATTCTCAATTCATATGATCAAATTTAATAATTCATTTATATTAATTTAACTTTTAAATTTAAAATTTATTTTAAATATAAAATTTTATTTATCAAATTAAATTAATTTTTTATTTAAAAATAAAATCAATCCCGCTTACAGTAAGATGTTTTCAAACGAAATGTTAAACTACAAGGAGAAGTTAACTAGTGAACATTTACCCAAAAAGAATAAAAAGGGAGGTTAACTAGTGAACCTAAGGTTGCTTTACCAGTGGTCAGTAGTCGTCATTGATTCGAGGCCTTTCACAATCACTGAAGATTTACTTAGGATTCGTTTAGTGCAGTAAAGAATAATAAACAATATGATTTAAAATTTTTTTTTGATGTTTAATATGTAATTATTAAATTACGTTTTTCAATGGTAAATAATAAAATTTTTTAATTCTTACGTCTAACAAATAAAGAGAGAAATTATCTAAATAATTTTTTTGAATCTATCGAACCGATTTTATATCAAAATTTATTAAAAATATTAAAAAATTTTGAAATTTGTAAAAAAAGTTACTGAGATTTGTGAAATATTATTAAGTTTTGTAAAAATTTATTGAGATTTGTAAAAATTTATTGACATATATAGATATATATAAGTTTATAAAAATTTTATGAAATACGAAAAGTACAAAATGTATTAAAAAATTTTAGAGATTTTTAAAATTTTTTGTAATACTAAACGGACCCCTAATTGTTAATTTTAAATTAATTTTAAAATTTTAAAAATTAATCAAAATATGCATAAAATAGCCAAAACACCTAAACGTGATAAATCTGGTTCACCTCATTTCACGACTTTTTTCTTTTCCAGTGGAAGACACGAGTCCTATCAGGTCCCTCAGAATATTTAATTATGAATATGAATGAAAATTTTGATAATAAAAGGTTCTTATATCAAATGGATTTGAATTTTCGAAAATTTTTTTTATTACTACAAATTATTTTCTAATTCTAAAAAACACTTCCATTTTTTTATGTACGTGGTATAAAAACAGACCATCTATTTATTTTTTTTCAAATCAACAAAAAAAAAAAAAAGAAAAGAAAAAAGGAAGACAAAATTAACTGGTGAATTTAGGTTACTGACATCCATCATGGCGTGAACCCAGAAGCGGCGATTGATTGCGTTGACGCCTATGACGGTCCTGGTGGGGCGCTTCAAAACCTGGTGGAGGAGGCAGAGGTGGTAACCCACCATTATGAGGAGGCCTGCTGGTACTAGCACAAAATCAAGATCTTTTTTCTCCATTACAGAGTTGTGGGAAAGAAAAAAGAGAGCGAAAATGACCACTTTTTGAGGCTAAAGATCTCTAGATCACGCTCCGTCTGATCCGTAACAGTCCTTTTCTCCCGGAGAGAAACAGAACACAGAGAGAGAGAGAGAGAGAGAGAGTCCAGGGGTTCCAGGTGATGTTTTGCTGTGTTGGCTTGGTAAAATCCAAGTGAGTCATTGTGTGTGTATATAGATGCTCCCCCCAACCCCAAACAACAAAAACAATAATAATAATGATAATAAATGGCAATTTGGTACACAAAATTTCTATTTTATCTAAAATTTTAGAAACAGTCAAATCATAAGAGTTTACTGTACGCAGCTTACTTTACATTTGCAAGAGACTATTTTTACGACTCAAACCCGTGACCTCAAGGCTTTTCTTTAATAATAATAATAATAAAATAACTAAATAATAAAAGGCCAAAACTAGAACCTTTTATTTATGTGCTACAATTAATAAGAGTATATTAGTAGGATATGTCAACAGAATTTCAGAAGCTGCCTTTGCTTTGCTTTCCTTGATTTGATGACAATGATGCAACCACTAACTTGCCAAGAAAAAAAACAAAAAAAAGGAGTTAACTTTTTTTACTTTTTAAACTCTACCTTAAATTGTAAGGTCGTCTCATCTGCAGTCGAGCTTAGGTAGCATACTTGAATGGAGATGGTGACCCACAGATTTGTTCTGTATTTATTGATTTAAAATTAAATAATTTAAGGTTGATTATTTAAGAATTCAATGTAACCATTTCAAAAGAAGCTTTCAAAATTCGAAAACTGTTGCTCCGAATGGTATATTTCACTAATAGATAGCATTTAATTAATAAAGACTGTGTTTGATTTGTTGATTTTCTCTAAAAATTTTTAAAAATTATTTAATTTTTATTTTATTACGTAAATTATAAATCCATAACTTATCTCGTTTTATTTTATTTTTTATTACTCTAAACACTCAAAAAAAAAAACAAAAAAAAAAAAAAACTCCTTATTTTGGCTTGGTGAATCAAAGAGCCTACTTTGAGTAGGTTTTTCACGTAATAATAATTAAAATTAAACTAAATAAATAAACCAACAACGTCACAAGAATTTTTTTGGCTTTGCTTTGTAGAAGAGGGGGCTGCAGTCGAGGACTGAAGCCACTGTCCCTTTTAACTGTAATTGCTCTAAAACGATACTGTTTTATCTATTCTTTATTTAAAACAATATTGTTTCATTTAAGTTGTCATATTTAATATATATCAATTTATATTTAAATACATTAATTTATGTTTAAATATAATAATTTAAGTAGAACGAGGTGTTTAAGCGACTGTGGCGGCTGTTAACACCACAGCCCCCGAGTCGTTGCTTTGCATATGCTCTAAGAGCAGACTTTCAATCTAGGCCGAGGGCAAAACCGATGGCTAGCCTATCTAATAGGAAGATCTTTTAGTAACGGCGAACCTAAAAGGATCTTAGAAGGAGCAGTTATCGAATTTTACCAGCTGGGGATGTCAGCAATGACATCAATTGTTGATTCCATCACATCAAAGGGGAATTCATAGTGCCTAAAAAAGTTCAACAAAAGAAACAGTTTTTGTATTTTTTTTTTCTACCTTATTTTGATAACTTATTTTATTTTTCTCGTAAGAGAGGCGTTGAAATTTGTTGAAATTCTTGTTTTAATAATACTTGGAAGTAATTGAAGTATAGAAAATGGCCTCATGTGATGTGATTTCATCTTTGTCGAGGTACAAGAAAGTTCTCTGCATCAGCTAAAGAATTTATAAAAGACGGGGTGAAAGGTGAAACTTCAAACGTATTATGCATCGAGTTCTCATGGCTTCCCCTTTCTTCGCCTTTTTTCCTCATTCTTTTCTTCTCCGTTACTTTCTTTTTTTTGTTTTTATTCCCTCTGGATTTTTTTTCTTAAATTTTTTTAAGCTCTATCAATAACAGTTATACACACACATTTGAAAAAAAAACTAGAAGTTACAAGGCATTTAAATTATGTTTGGTACGTAAAAATATGAAATTCACCTTTCAAAAAAAAAAAAAAAAAAAAGAATAATCATTCCTACATTAAGTGAGAAAATGTATTTTACAATTTAAATAATAGAATAGTTATTTTATTGCAACCAAAATTTGATCCAAAAATAAAAAAGATAAAAATAAAAAACAAGCAATTACTTTAAAATTTTTTGTAATTACTCTCTTGTGTTATAAAATAACTATTTTACATTTTAACATTATTTTCAAACTAGATCTAAACTTGAGTTGTAAAATAATTGTTTTACCCCAAGTCCCTTTTTTTTTTATTTTTCAAATTCATATTTCAGCTAAAATACTTCCTTGTATTATAAAATTGTTATCAATCCTAGTTTTCAAACTCTATTCTCTCTCAATTTATATTTTACGCGGCACAGCATTTATTTCTTCTGTCAAGGAATATCGCTTCTCTCTCACTTGTGATCTCGTTTGAGGTAAAAAAAAACAAAATAAATTGAGATAAATATAGTTTAAGGTTAATTTTGACGCTCTTTTTTTTCTTGAAAAGTCACAAACTGTGAAAACAATTTTTCAAATTCGTTCCCACGGATTCAAAAAAATTCATAAAAAATAGTGACAATAGTATTCGTTTAAAAACTTTCGACACGAAGAATATGATTATATAAAAAATTTACACATTCGATTAACTTACTTTTAAATTTTTTTTAGCGAAATATTGTAATTTTTTGAAATTAGTGATGATGAAAAAATTAGAGATTAAGGGATTGATAGAAATTTATAGAATTTTTTGAAGTTTTATCTTACTCCAAACGGAAACTTTTTAAACTCCAACACCACTCGCTATCTTCCTCCCGTGTCAGCAGTCAAATGCTATCTTTTCAGCCCCGATGCCCTCTCACATTTTTTGATCAAAGTGAATAACTGAAACTTTTTATATAATTTCATATATATGCATTGAATTCCTCTTTAACGAGTATCCTGAGTCGGTCGTGTTTATGTGCATATGAACGAATATTACAAGTTAACAACAAACTGGCAAACCAGTGGACGTTCATAGCCAATGCTTCAAGCCTAGTCTGGCAGGAGAAAAGGCAAGCCAATTCTTTTTTTGTATAGTTAGTTTTTTTAGTAACTAATTTTTTTTAATTTGTTTTTTCAATTAACTTATTTATCTTTCATAATTTAAAAAAAATTAAAATGTTAAAGGATAATTTCCAAAAAAAAAAAAAAAAAAACAAAGGGTCGAAAAACTAATAGTGATTCTAATGTAGGTGAGTGGGCAGAAATCGATTGAAACCCTTAAGTTGGTGCATGGGTATTAGGGGTATAAACGAATCAAGTTATTCGTGAGTTATTTGAGCTCGATTCGAACTTGATTCGTGATTAAAATGAGCTGAAATCGAGCTTGATTTATATTGCGTTTAAGTTCAAACTACTCGCGTATATATATATTTTTAATAATATCTTAATATTGTCTAATAATATTTTTATTATATTTTTTATAATATTTTATTTATTATATCTTAAATTAAAATAACATCGTTTTGATTTAATCGAACTACTCGCAAGCCAAGTTTGAGCCTATCAAGCTGAACTCAAATCTAAATAAAAATTTAAATCGAGTTTGATTCAAATAACTCGAGTTGAGTTCGAATAAATTAAAATTCGACCAGTTTCCGCCCCTAATAAAGTACCTAAAAATTATTAAGTGATTTTAGGTAGAATATAGAGAGTAAAGGCACAGACAGTGGACCTATCACAACGCCCGCGCATTAAGTGGTTTTAGGTAGAATATAGAGGTTAAAAGCATAGACAATGGACCTTTCACAACGCCCCATACTTATTGCTTATTTCCAATCTTTATCAAGTTGGATTCTAACCTACCAACCCACTTTGCCCATGGTGCATTTCTAGGTATGTTCTTATATTCCATCCTCTCAAAAGTGGCTTCTATCAATGGTTAATATTGTAATCTTTATATAATTAAAAAAATAATAATCAGAATGACATGAAAACTTACACACATAACAAATTAAAATAATAAACTCACACTTCAATTATCACGTTGTCATCGGGATTGGTTTGGACTTAACGCAACTTAGGCAGTTTCCTAGGGCTCTCAGTGAGGGAAAAAAAAAAAAAAAAAAAAAAACGTTCTATATACTTCTTGATACTAATGGTTTTGATTTATTTTTTTAATTAAAAGCACTGAAAGAATTTTTAAAAATAGAAATTAATACTCGTATCGATATATTAAATTATATAAAATAGTTGAATTCAGGGGGCGGAGTCAGAATTTTTGCTGAGGGGGCACCGGGTGCTAAGGGGGGCACCGAGCACCAAGGGAGCACCGAGCACCCAAAAAAAATAATAATTGACTTATTTTTTTATTAAGAGTAGGAGAAAAACGATGTTATTTTTAAAGAGAGAATAAATTATTCTTGAGTATTAACTAGTGAATATATTTCTCACGATTAATGGTTTAAGCACCTGAAGTTTATTAGAGATATCCCTCACTACAAAAAATATAATTATTATCTTAAATAAAATTAAAATAACAAGAAGGGTATTTTAGTAATTTTATCTTAAAAATTGAGAGGGGTCACTTGCCCCCTTGCCCCCATGTAGCTCCGCCCATGATTGAATTCTTTTTCTAACGCTTGTATTATTTATAGAATATTATTAACGATACTGATAACAGTTGTTCCTGCTGAAATAAATTTTTAAAAATTAAAATTTAAAAAATCTTATTCAAATTCAATTAGGTCACAGTATATATTAAATAGATTAACTATATTATCTATTGAAAGTACGATACTAAAGTATCTTGAATATAAACGTTTGATTCGTAATTTTACGTCTCGAAAAATACACAAAATTTTTTATACTCAAATTTAATTTGTTTCATTTTAGCTCCTAAATAATTTAGTACGGCTTTGATTGCTATTGATGACTATTATTATGATAGAATAATCTTTTTCTCATACAAAAAGATCTATTTTTGGAGCCGGTAGGAAAAGAGTGGGAATATAAAAAAAAGAAAAAAGGATGATATTCAAATTCGTTACCCATTTCAATACCCATAAATTCCTAGGAATCTCTCAGGAACATTCATATCTGTCTAGATTCTGTCCTACAATATTGTCACAGAGCAATGTTCCCAGTGAAATAAAATGAATCCAAAACAATGGAAAATTCGATCCCCACCACTCCCCAATTGAAGGAAGATATGCCGGCCTCGAAAGGGTACTCGAGTTGGTTCAGATGACGGGCTGAAGGGCCTGGGACCAATAGGTCCCGGGTTCAACTCTTCTTGGGGGCAGTTCTTCCTCTAATTGTGGAGGGCCATCTAACAGCCTTCTCGGCTGATCGGCTGAGCCGATTAGCCAAGATTTGCCTATGCTGGTTTACCTCCTCGTGGTTCTTTGCCGGTTAGGGTCACAGGGCGGGATTCATCCAGTGCACATCTATAGGTAGCGGCTGCAGGCTTCTCTCCGACCCCAAAAAGAAGATATGCCGTAGCATATTGCTTCTCAACATTCTTATCCCCCATCTCATCTGTATCACATCACTCAATCAAGGAATATATGTTTAATAACTTTCTTATCAATTGGATTTGGCTCACGTGGAACAAATTGACGCGTAACAGAATATATGTGAGTGAGCTTCATATAATTCGAACTCGATAAAAAATTGTTGCTTATTGTGCTTCTCGAATGATGAATTATAATTTAGAATCCACCATGTAAATATATATATTTTTTTAATAAAAAGTGAATTGTCCAAACAGTATGATAATATGTTTAAATAATGAAATCTTAATCTTAAATTAGAAAATAGTAATATACTTGAAATTTATCAAATTTGACAAATATAGAACAAAAAACAAAAAGAAACTAATACAAAATTGATAGAATTGATTCTGATTCACAACTTAACGGCAATTGCCAAAAATAAAATTTATCAATAATAACATAATGAATAATTTGAGGCTCTAAACTTCTAAAGAGTGAAATATATTCTTAGAAATACCTACTTTACAATCATAAGTGATGAAAACGACTTTAGATGATTTAAGAAACTCAAACAAAACATATTAATTAAACTCAAACAGATAACATATAATTAAAGTCTTAATCAGACAATTTAATAAGAATATTATTAAACTCTTGAATGTTTCTATCCTCACTATTCATATAGGGTGTGTCTGAACCGTCGAAATATAACCAAAAATGTGATTGAGTAACTTTTTGGTGTTTGATGTGTAGGTACTTAGTACATTTTTTAGAAATAAATAGTAAAACTTTTTGACTTTTGCGTCAACTTCTTAGAGGGAGAATCCGTTCAAACGGTTTTATATCAGAATTTATTAAAAGTCGTTAAAAAATTTTTAAATTTTGTAAAAAATTTATTGAGATTTGTAAAAATATTATTAGAATTAATAAAAAATTTATTGAGATATATAAATATATATATATTTATAAAATTTCAAAGAGTATTCGAGAGAAAGGCAAAATGTGTTAAAAAATTTTAATGGATTTCAAAGATTTTTTCAGAATTTCAGCCCGCCAAACAGGTTAGTGTGATATAAACGTAACTTACGCGCGTGTGCTAAAAAAACAAACAAAGAGGCATTAGATAGAGATTCAATTTGGGGACAACCCATTAAACAATAATCTTATTTCAAACAAAATAAAAGATAGCTTTAGTACTAGTAGACAAGGAGAGTGAACTTCAATTCAACTTGAGTTGAATCCAAATTGATCTCCCTCCGTTCCTACGTTGTCTGATGACAGGTTGCTACTACTTTAACAGTTAAAAATAAATATTAAAAAAAAAAAAAAACATACAAGATTGATCACTCTATCACATCATACTCTGTTAGTAACCTCACCATCATCATCAGAAGCACCAGCAGCAACACCCCCAAAATCAAAGGTGACATCCAGAAAATAGAGCAAGAAAACCAGAACAGGGCAGCTAACAAACATGGGAATTGGCCCAAAGATCCAAAGAAACAGAGGGAAAGAGAAGTAGAAAGCGCGCAGACCCAGCGACCAGAAATAGCTTCCCCTGTTCACCGTCTTCCCTACGTACTCCGCTGTAAGACGATGATCCTGAACTTGAGGATCACTCATCTTCTTCACTGGGACATTGATGAGCAAGCTGGCGTGGCTGTAGTACCGAATGGACTGCACATTGAGCAAGAAGGCGACCAAGAAGCAGACTAATATGGAGAAGAACTTGATAGAGTAGGCGAGCTCGCTCCTGTCTCCGTAGACAAACTCGCCGGCCGACTGGCTTCCTCTGCCGCCGCCTCCGTTGGTCATCAGAACTGCGATGAGAGAGCTGAGCATGATCGCCGTTGAGGCCAAAAGGGTTGACGCCATTATGTTGTTTCTAAGAGTTTGCACTGCCAGAACTCCACTCTTTGATGGGTCCTGCAGCCATATCCACCACACCCCAACTGAAATGTTATATTACAATCCCAACTACTAAAATTGAGTTTGGGTGAAAAAAAAAAAGTTAAATTTTTTTTGGTTAATTATTAGTTAACAACTAAAAAAATTAACTTTCCCAAACAAAATTAACATTCTGTGTTTGAGAAGGTTAATTTTTTTATTTTTTGTTAATTTGATATTTTTGTGCTTTAATATTGAAAAAAAAAATTTAATGTAAAAGAGTAAATTTGAATATTTAAAAAAAAAGTAAAAAAATTAATAGTCTGAATTATGAGCTTTTTTTTTTTTGTTCAAACGCACTCTAAACTCTGAAGGGTACAAATTAGAAAAAAATTGTCCAAATATATACGTATGTAATAAATTTATAGGTGATTCTGTAATACAATGATAAGAAAATAAAAAAAAAAGTTAAAATAAGTAATGCCATCAAAATACCCTGTTAAGAATATTGTGGTTGCTAAATTATTTTTGGGAGATTTCCTTTTTTTTTTTTGGGGGGGGGGGGGGAAGTAGAACAGCATATTTTCTTCTGAAATGTTCTTGAAGGATCCTAGTTTCCAATTAATTCTAAAACTGGAAGAAGAAATGAAGGGAATGGGAGGGATGAATTGCGACAAACCTCCATCATAGAGCGAACCCAGAAGCGGCGGTTGACGGCGTTGATTCCGATGACAGTGGTGGTGGGGCGCTTGACGACCTGATAGAAGAGCCAGATGTGGTAACCCACCATAACGAGGAGGCCAGCTGGAACCAGCACAAAATCAAGATTTTGTCTCTTCATGGAGTTACGTCTTCTCTTTGTTCGAAGGTGAGAGAGAATGGAGTTACGGGTTCACTTGTTTGAAGGTGAAGATCTCTCTCTCTCTCTCTGTGTTAATTTGTTAAATTCCTTTTGCCCAGAAATTGTTAAACTCGGAAACAATGGAGAGAAAGAGGGGATATAGAGAGATAGAAAGCCAAGCGTCACACGGCTGTTTTCGTGGCGTGGAGTGCTGTGGACTAAGATCCGGAAAAGGCGACGGGCACTGATTCAAACGAGTCAGAACGCCGGTGTATATATAATATGCACCGCTATCGCTGAATTAAAATTTTCTTTTAAGCTTTTTTATTTAAAAAATAATAAATACACTCTTCCATTCATTTTTTCTAATACATATTACTCTTATTTTTTTAAAACTATTATAAAGCGGAGAAAAATAATAAAAGAGTGCAAATAATTTTCATAAGTTATTCTCGAATAAAACCGTTTATGTTAGATAAAAAAGATAAATAAATTTAAATATATTTTTAATTTAATAAAAATAAATTAAACTTGAATAAAAATAATTGTTTGTTAATTATTTATGAAAATAATAGTTTAAATATTCAAAAAAATACTCATAATTAAATTAGTTAAGATTAGTTATAACTTCTATGTTAATTTATAACTTGTTTGTTTAAATAGATAAATTTAAATTAACTTGTTTGTTTAAATAGACAATTTAATTTTTTTCTATTTAAGTTTATTTGTTAAAAATAAATGAACCAAGTTTGGTTATAAACTCGCGGGTAAGGTCAACTTAACTACGAGCTCGTTAATAAATTTACAAATAAACTTAAATACAATGATTTCAAATTCGTTAATAAATTTAATTAAAAATAAAATTGAATATATTGTTACTTGTTTCAATGTTTAGTTTGTCAAAAATTACTGAAAATTTTTAAAAGTTATTCACTTTTTATTTTATTGTACGAATTACGAATTTATAAGTTATCTTATTTTATCTCACTTTATCTCATTTTTTTATCAGTCTAAACGCGCCCTCAATTTTTTTTTTTTTTTTGGATAACGGGAGAAATCACCCGTTGGGTCTTTTGTACTCACCGCGCTACAAACTCTCGAGGAGATTAGCGTGTTGCCCACCACCACGTTCCTCCATTTAAGACTTAGCCGCTCAAGTAAGAAGTCAAATCTGCGATCTGAGTAAATCACCCAAGTCTTGGGGTCACCCCCCACCCCATTGAGCTAAACCAGCGGTGGTAAACGCACCCTCAGTTTCACTAGCCAGATGTTAATGTGCTTACGTTGGGGGAAAATGGAATGCAAGGGAGGGGACCAAACCCCACCGCCCACCACCGAAAAAGGTGCCAAAACCAGGTGCCTTTCTTGCGACGACATTAATTATCTTTGTGTTCTTAATAAGCGGTAGCACCTTCAGATGTCAAAAAGATTTCGTGATACGGCAATATATTATTTTTATATTAATTTTTTTTACTTCTTTTTATAATATCTTTTTTTACTATTCAAATACCCTCCAGTTACAATTTAAAAAAAAATTCTAAAGAAAAATTTTAACTTTTTTAATTTTTTCTAATTAAATTTTGTCACTTGTGACTTTTACATTATTTTAATATTAATTTTTAATTATTTTTAAACTTTTTTTTTTTCAAACTCTAAACGACTCCTTGCCTATTTGATGACTACAATAATAGTACTTGCCACTTTTACCGTAGCCCTTGGGAGGAAATCTAGTCATACTACACTTTAGTCTAAAACGCATGATTTGAATTTTAGTATTAAACTTGTCACATTCATGCCCAAAATGCATAATCTCGGCCTTGGGTTGACCTCGTTTGGGAATATCAGCTTTCTAATTTTTTTAACATAACAAACAATCAAGAATTGCTGAATTTTTTTTAATTATTTCTCAAAACTAAAATTTTTAAAAATTTTAAATTTTCATCAAACGGATCAAAAGTTTTAATTCTTCAAAATTCCTAAAAGTTATAATTTTAATTTTTTTTATTTATTTTTGTTTTGTTTTTTTGGGGGAGAGGAATGGCAGGTAGGCCTATATTTTTTGGTTTTAATAAGACTCCAAACAAGTATTGTTTCTACCTAAGAAGAATTTTTTGGATTTGACGAAAAAAAGAAATAACTTTGCCGACGATTACATATTTTTCGTTTGGTCAGAAGAGGCCTCTGAATATTTTGTTAATGCCCCCTTTCGCCATGCATAAACTGAACCAACAATTAAGACAAGCTCGAAAATGAAAGATTCTATAAATACAGATACACTTAATACATCAAAACTCGTTGTTCATGGATCATAAAGAAAAACTGTTTTAACATCAAAAACAACAAAAATTAGAGCAAATATAATAACAAATTCAAAATTGTAATTAAGCGTCGCCTATTAATTCTATACCTAATTTATAACTAAAAAGTTTCGATGATCCATTACCAATAGTTAGGCATTTCTACTTACCAAAAAAAAAAATAGTTAGGCATTTCATTTTTTTTAGTGGTCTTTAAACCCTTCTCCTTTTTGTTTGTCCCGTTAAAAATCTAAGGAGAGGACCAAACGCAGTCAACCTCGCCCGTGGGTGAGAGGACCTCACCTAACCTCACCTCACCTGTGAACCCAAGCCATGCAACCTCAGCTTATTCCTCATTGTTACCGGAATTTTGGGTTGGGGCAATGGAACTTTAACAAATTTAAGCAGCATTTTCGCAGAATTATGCTTCCTCTTGCTGTTAAAATGTATGTGTGTGTGCATATGTGTATATATATATATATGAAAAAAAAGACTTCCAGTTCGGCTGCTGTTTGTCTGAGGCCATGATAAACTTGTGCCTACCCCTCTTTTAGTGGAATCCTCCCCGGTTGCTAGTATCTTAATATGGATAAATGACTTTCTTCCACAACTATGTGATCTAGTGTACAGAAGCCAACATAGCAAAAATAAATGAACAAGAAAATACCGAGGAACAATGACGAAGAATACAAGACATACAATTACCGAAAAAAAAAAAAAAGAGGAATACAAGACATACATAGTTTGATAATATATCTATATCCACAAGCATAATAACATTTAATTTTTACAATAAACTCCAGTAACAGAATAAAGAATTACAAGAAGAAAGATGAGAGAGAAACTCTCTCACTTTACTTTTAGTTTTTCTCTCAACCTTAGCATTTAAAAACCCTAATTTTGAACTTAGTATGAATGTATAATGCATCCCATTTATACAAGAACGAGAAATTCAATAAAAATGGACTAAAAAACAACTCTACAAAATTCTGGATCATTGCTGGAACGAGGTTCCGAACGAGCTTTCCCATTAGGTAGCTATGTCGCAATGCAGTCTCTATTTTTAAAGCAATACCAGCGACCTTCGCAACAAGCATGCTCCATGTTGCTATGTTGTACCCTTTGTAATGCCCAGTAACACTCAATAATCATTCAGTGAGCTTTCAATATATCTATACACTTCTCGACTTTTACTAACGACTCTCTGTATTTATTACGTTGCGCTCCGCTCGTTTCGCTCACATATTTACATTTTTACTAATATTTGAATATAAAATACGTGTGGCGCATTGACAAACGATGACAAAATCTGAAAATTTTTAAAATTTATTTATTTTTTATTTCACTGTACAAATTACGAACTCATAAATTATTTCAAATTATCTCACTTTGGAGGCATTTGGAATGACAAAAAATGAGATAAAATAAGATAATTTATAGATTCATAATCCGTATAGTGAAATAAAAAAATAAATAATTTTTAAAGATTTTTAAAATTGTTCAACTTTTTCATTCTACCCAACATACTCTTAATCTTATTTTTTTGCCACTCCAAACACCCGTCACAATTTTAATAATTATATTATTTGAATAATTAATTTTGATAGATTCTTGTGCTAGATAAACATTTGCTTTCCTTTTCATCTTATTAAATTACAGCACTTTTGCATAGTGATCACATGCCGGGAGAAGTTTCCTTTGTTTTCTCTCTTCTTTAAAGCACGTGAACACCACGTACGTACTACGGACCGTTTCTTTTTTTTTTTTTTTTTTTTTTTTTTGATTCATCTGAAGGGGCTCGAGAAAGCACAAAGGCAAGCACACCAATTTAGACCAAAAGACTAATATTGAAGAGATTTTTAGTGCGTAGCCCAAGTGCTTTTAGGATGTTTGGATTGAAAATTTGGCGAGAGAAAAAGAGGAAAGAGGGGGGAAAAGAAAAAAATAATAAACAAAACAATAAAATAAACATAAACTTTTAAATATATATTCCTATTTAAGTAAATTAAAAAATATAGAAGGAAAAAAAGATATTCATAAAAAAAGAGAGTAAAATTAATTTAATTTCTCAATTTTCATTTTTTTATTTTTATTTTTTTAAGTAAGTTTAAATCCCTTTCTCTTAAACAAATTTTTACTCCAACTACAAGCCCATTTGAAAGCAAAAAAATTTAGTAACATTTGGTAATTTTTTGACAAAAATTGATATAAAACTTTTTGTGTTCAATAAAATAAATTGAAATTTTTAGTAATTTTTGACAATTTTTAAGTGTTTGGTAAAATAAATAAAAATTTTTAATACTTTTTGACAACTTTTAGGTATTTGGTAAGAATTTTAAAAACTTCTAAATTGATTAAAGTGAAATAACTATTATACCCTCAACCAACTCAAAAAAAGTGATATTTTATCACAGTACCAAGCAAGAAAGAGTAAAATTTGATATTTTACCAAATACCTAAAACACCAATAGTAATTAACTTTTTTTTGCCCCTCATCAAACGTTGTCACGTGAGACGGCACAAAGCATAGAAGACAAGAATTAGCTCTGGGTATTGCCCATAGTATATATATAAAGGGGGGGGGGGGTCGTCAGCAAGCTGCATGCTAATAAGCCAGAAGAATCATATGATCAACCCTCCGTTCATATAACTCCCAATTGTCCATAAGCAAAAGACTCAACAACTGATGAATCATATCATGTCAAAGGAGAGCTCAGCTCAAGTAGAAAAACGCACCTATTCATGACAAAGGTCATTACTTCAACTCACCTTGATGAAATAAATATATCGACTGCTTCGTGTGTGTCCATACAAATGCACTACATAAAACGTAAAATTACTTAAGCTAGATGGATAGGTTTTGAACGCTTATAGTTTAGAAGGGGCCTTGGAATTTGATTATATATATACACATACATACATACGCAACTCATTTCTATTTTAAAAGTTTAACAGAAAACTTTTTCGTAATTTAAGATAAAGTATAAGATTAATTGAATTTATTAAATTTAATTGAATCTTTACCTCATGAGTTAAAACTAGTCGGCAGAAAAACTTCCCACAAAAATATATAGACAAAATTTCATTTTTGCTCATTATATAAAAAATTAAACATTATTATATTTTTTTAAAAATATTCAATTTGTCTCTATTTTTCTTAATAATATTTTTAGACGGTTATACATAAACTTATATAACACGTCTAATGCATCTAGTTAAATATAATATTTTTAAAATAATTTTACACTTTAATCTAAATTACAAAAAAATTTTGTATTACTTTAAAACTGGTAAAATTTACGTATTTTTAGTCAAACCCACAAAGGGGAAAGCGTAGTTACTCCCCTAGATTGGTCATGGAAACCGATTGAAAGGCCCTCCCAGCTGCTGCAGTCAATCCTTTCCAGTAGTGCTCATTACAAAACGCAGTAAGGTTAGTATGACAAATCTCTTTAATTGGACGAATCGTATTTAATTTTTTAGTGTGGGTCTGAATCCCTGCCACTACGCAAGTCTGTGACTTACCGCTACACATGTTGAGAGGCCAATATGTACGGCACAAACAAGGGAAATTCACTCCCCAAAAGTTTGGCCTGAGAAGTGAATCTCTCGAAATCAATTTTTTTTTTTTTTTTTTTTTTTTTAAGTAATGCTTCAATGTTGCATGGGGAGACACACTGATACTTTTAACAATCTACCATAAGAAAACTCAGTGTTCCAATTTTTTAATCTTCTCAAGACAGTTCTGCATATGCTGGCAAACTTCAGCAGAGAGACTAGCACCTGAGTCCTGCCACAAGATTCTGTGCTTCGATTCATCGCACTTCAGAGCTGCGTTTTTACATGCCTTGATACTTCCTAAAAAAAGGAAAGAAAATTGAATTTCAAAAGAACTCATCGGATATCATTGTTAGTTGACAAGGCATCACTTTGATGATAATTAATGAGATTCCAATTAAAGTAGTAATAGGGGACTTGCATTAATAGTACATTATATGCCATCATAGGTAAAGGTGGTACTTCAATGGAATTTCCCAGTACTCTATTTTTTTCCCCCTAATTCTCCAACAAAACATTGATATTGCCAGACTCATCTTAAAATTAATTCCATTTGTCCGGATCTCTCAAAAAGTATTCCACTTGATAATCACCTAAATCCTCACTTTTCCATAAATTTACAAATGGAAGATTTTAACTAAGCATCAGCAAGTCACAAATAGTCTATCAATCCCACAGTAGTTCCACTTACCACTAAGATCCAATAAGTTGGATAGCACTGGGCAATTTCCTATACTCCTGACCAGGGTAATCGCAGACCAAACTCTTTGGTACTCCTTCCTTGAGGCTCTGATGATGCAAAGTTTTGTGATAGGATTCACATACTTGACCGCCAAATTAAAAATCACAAGATCAAAAAGGCAATCAACCGAAACTAAATATTGTCATTGGCATATTGTTAAATTCTGAAAAGCAAGGTCACTAAGTAATACAAAACAACCAACCGTGTTGTTTAAATGTTGCACTTTTACCTTGGAATGATCCAAGTGATGAAGCTAAACCACACTCCCCAAAATTTTCAAGAAGGCTGCCTTTGATTGCTTTTGACACGTTAAATTGGGTGATTATAATGGGATCATCTAACACAAGATCTCGATTTGGATCCAGAAAAACCTCCGTTACCATGTACCTATTTTTGAAGCCCACCATGTTCCTTCACCTTCTGGGCAACAACCAGCACATTAGGTTAGGCTATGAAGCATGAATTCTGTCTCTTGTCTTTGAGGGAAATATATATTTGCTATAAGATGAAGGAAACAAATTAGCAAAAATACAGAACCTACCCCCCTTCAAAAAAAAAAAAAAAAAAAGAGCTATATAGACAGGAAGGCATAGTAGTGTGCCGATATAGTTTAGATTCATTCCCAAACTAAGTGGTCTCAAAACCATTAAAAATAAATAAATAAATAAATAGATAAAACTCAACTCAACTCAATAAAATTTTAATACCAAACTAGTTGGCAACGTGAATCGTTTTTCTCTATTCATTTTATACGTTAAAGGTTATGTTTTCTATGATATTATTTAAAATTACGTATTTCTTCATAATTTCACTACATATATCATCTTAAACCTATTTATTTTACCTTTTTACACTTTTTACTTAGATCCAATTACTCTATTTTACTGCGCATCTCTAAGTTTATCAGTGGATATAACCAATTTAAACCATATTAAACGGTCATCATTCAACATCTCTTTTATTATTGTTTATTTCCCATTCTATCTTAAAGTGGTCTAACAATCATTTAAAAAAAAAAATCTTCATGATGTGGTAAAATTGTTTTCCCCCATTTATTTTTTGTCAAAAGCTATTTTTTTGTGAAATTATTTAAAATTAGGGGCTCACCTATCATTAATTATGGGTCCTTGGTGAAATTATTAGAGTTTAATGTGAACACTAATTCCATGCATTCACAGATTCAAAACCACGAATTAAGCAAATGGAAAATGGCTTCAAAATGTGTACCTGGCAAAGGCACATTGGAAAAGAAAGAAAATTTTCTAACCCCAAGGGGTTAGATGGGATGGTCTTGAGCTAGGATTTAGAAGTTTATCACCTCAAGGTCTCAAGTTCAAGTCTCCTATTTAGCAAAAACTTGGGGCCAACCTCCCGAGCGTAAAGCGTAGCAAAAGTTGGTAGGACGGGTTTTATTGGCTGGACGAACCGTATCTAGTTCTTGGGTGTGAGTCCAACTCCCCGCCGCTACTCGAGTCTGTGATTTACTGCTACACATGTTGAGGGGCCGGTATGTGTGGCGCAAACCAAAAAAGATTCACTCTCTAGAAGTTTTGGCCTAGGGAGTGAATCTCTTGAGATCAAATCCTTTTAAAAAAAAAAAAAAGAAAGAAAATTTTCTAAGGCTCGTGTCGCCGTCTGTTCAGACAGCCGCTCAGCTCGGTTCTATTTGCACGAGCGTGTGATGGCTTTAACCTAATTCCTAAATTAATTAATTTTTGGTAACAGTCATATTTGAATATTTAAATTCAATTAATTTTAACTAACAGTCAAGAATATTCAAATTTCAACGGAAATTTGAATCTCTCTCCAACAGTCAGAAGTGTCTATTCAAACAGGACACAACCTAGACACGTCCAGTGTCTGTTCGGTGTGTCCACTCACGAACAAGATATTTTTAGGTGTGTCTGTTCAGAACAACCTTGTCCTTTCAATCCCCAGAGTCGTGTCTAATGGCTGTTTTTTTTTTTTTTTAAATTTCATACATTTTGCTTTGTTTTCAATCAATCCAAATCACTCCAACTTTTTGCATGGGAAGAGAGAGTACTTCCATTATTTGGTTTGAAAGTCACGCGGATTACTTGCTTCTTTTCTGTGTGGGTGTGATCAACTTATCCTACAAGACTAATGCTCCTTGCAATCCAGAAACAAGCGCAAATTTTATCTTAAAGAAATAGCGTCAAACGCTAGACTCATCTTCTGATTTTCTTAAATCCGAATTGTTACCTCTATAGCATTGTTTAATTAATCTGTTTTAATTCAGAATATTTGTTTTATATTAAAAAGTGACATTTAGAAGACCTTTCGTCTTTTTTACACGTTCAATTGACCCAATTACTCTTTCTTCACATACATCTGTGTTTAGACATGGACAAACTATCTTAAATGGAGTTACTTTGACTTCACTTCTATGTTGTTTATGCTTTTGGAGTGAAAAAAAGTGAGATAAAATGAAATAAAGTGAGATAAGTTGTGAGTTTGTAATTCGTAGAGTAAGACAAAAAAAGAATAATTTTTAGAATTTTTAAGTATTTTTTACAATCTTCTAAAATTTTTTATCACTTCAAACGGAGGTGATATTTTATAAAGTGGTCTAAAAATCATTAAAAATAAATTTAAAAAAAAATCTATCTTCGTGATAGGGTAAAATTCAATGGAAAATAATATACAGGGAAAACCCATCCCTCTTCAAACAATAAATTCATAAAGAAGAGAGAGAGGAGGAGCAACGCAATTGTGGGTGGAAGACGATCAGTGTGAAAAACGTTCCAGAAAGTGAAGCTCTTGAATAGGATTTGAAAGTCAAATTTGCGGTACAACAAAGATTTGTTTGATTTGTAAAAATTTGGAAAAAAAAAATACATTAAATTTATAAAAATTATATATGATAAAATTTGATTGGAAAAAATATAAAAAAATTGACAAAATTCATTGAATTTGGTTGATTTTGACCAACTAAACATTCCAAAATTAACCTATAAGCAAATACCAACTAACAATAATAGTCCACTAATCAAAAAATTTATCGAACACGAAGTTGCATAAAAAGTCAAGGGTTACCAGACTGTAGCTGAACAACGATGATTGCTCGTGAGAAGAGCTTTGGTAAGTTTGCCTCTCAATCAAACCCTATACCTGGTCTTTTAGGATTGATCATGTGACTGAGAGAACAGGGTTGGAATAAAGAAAGAAGAAAAAGAGCAGAGCAAACAGTTACGGGGAGAGGGGGCGAACTCGTGCCGGAGTAACCAGCGCCGTCCACCACGGTGCCGGAGGGCGAGAGAATAACACCTTTTAGGCCTATGTCTAGGTTCGCGTTAAATTATTGGGGTTTTTGGAAGTCGGTCACTATTTATATATTTATAATGATTTAAGTCATACCAAAAAAATTTACTTGTGAATAAGTCACACTTGCAACAAAAAAATAAAAAAGGACATCACGCGTTTTTCACCACATTTCAAAACTGCCAGTTTTATCCGAAAATAGTGCACACTTTACTCATAACTTCCGTGACTTTCCATCTTCTTTATAAAGCAAGTAAAACTGATTTTTGGAAACAAAATCAAAACTGTTTGAGAAAAACCTAATTTCACGACTTTCTATTTTCTTTACAAAACAAGCAAAACTGATTTTTGGAAACAAAATCAAAACTATTAAGGAAAACAATACCACATAATAAAACAATACCGCACAAAAAACAGTACCACATAATAAAACATTATCGCATAAAAACAGTATCGCATAAAAAACAGTACCACATAATAAAACAGTACAGCATAAGAAAACAGTACCGCATAAGAAAACAGTACCGCATAATAAACAGTACCGTATAATAAAACAGTACCGCATAATAAAACAGTATCTCATTAAAACAGCACCATTCTTTGCATAATATAGTCATGCAGTACTGTTTTTGAACGAGTATGCATCCTAAAAAAAACAGTACCGCAGACATGTAGTACTGTCACACATGCGGTACTGTCGGTCATTCGTTTGATAAGTGAACTAATTTTGTGTTTACATGTGATGTTTGCATGATAGAGTCATGCGGTACTGTTTTTGAACGAGCATGCATCCTAAAAAAAACAGTACCGCAGACATGTGGTACTATCACATATGCGGTACTGTCGGTCATTCGTTTGATAAGTGAACTATTTTTGTGTTTACATGTGATGTTTGCCTGATAGAGTCATGCGGTACTGTTTTTGAATGAGCATGCATAAAAAAAAAAACAGTACTGCAGACATGTGGTACTGTCACACATGCGGTACTGTCGGTGATTCGTTTGATATGCGAACTATTTTTGTGTTTAAATGTGATGTTTGCTGTGTTTAAATGTGATGTTTGCATGAAAGAGTCATGCGGTACTGTTTTTGAACGAGTATGCATCCTAAAAAAAGCAGTATCGCAGTCATGTGTTTAAATACGTAATCTAGATCCGTGTATATTACTTCGACCGACGTTAATCTTACAGTACAAACTCGCATAATCCGTGTGTATTCCTTCGTATATAATCCTTTAACAGATTTTTATCTCACTATATCTTCACGCGATTTATAAGGAATGAAACAAAAACGGAAAACGTGATTCTCGGTTCCATAATTTTCGGCAACTTCTTCTCAATTAATTATAAAAAAAGGGCATTTAAGTCATATTATAAATTATATTTAAAACAAACCCGTGGGATCCACTCAAAAGTATGACTTAAATACAAAAATTTTCACATTAATGTAATTTAAAAGTAATACTTTTTTTTTTAGTGTAACTAATAGTTTTAAAAGATTACCAAATATGACTTAGATACAATTTTTCGTAAATTATTAATGGATGGGCTTATCACTATTTAAATGGACTCTTCTATTTCTTTTAAAAATTCAGCCCAGACGACAACATCTCGAGTCCACACATTCAGTGGCAGGCAGGAGCATACCTTTAAGTGATCGTTTCAAAAAAAAAAAAAAAAACCTAGTAACTCATATTCTTACTATTAGTTTTTTTATTTTTTTTAAATATCCACTTTATTTTTTTATATTTTAAACTTCTTCTAAGTTTTGAACGGTAAAAATATTGAATTAACAAAAAGATAAAAAATTAGTTCTTTTCTCTTTCTTTTTTTTTACTCAAAGTATTCAGATCAATTTACACGCAACTCAACTAATATATAGAGCCATGGAATAAACGATTAGGTAAGTTTTCCAATAGTTTAAGGAAACTTGAACTAATAACTACTGTGAATCGACGCTTTTTTTTTTTTCTCCTCTTCTCAAATACCAAAAAACTAGTACTAAAAATGTAGCCCCCCCGGGCCAAAACTCAGCCTAAATACTGTAGCTCTAAATACATTATAGGTAAATACACTATAAGATAGTGTATTGATTTTAACATTAACGTCCTCACGGCTGTATCAAACTATTTAGGTATTAAAGCTAAAAAAAATTTAGATCTTGTACTATAGATACTCTTTGGAGTTATTATTTTTATAAATTAAGATAAATTCTAAAAATATTTGAAATTAAGATGAGTGTTGAAATTAATGAAAAGATAAAATTAAAATTATTAAATATATCTATGTATATGTGTATATATATATATATATTTGAATTTGAAGTTTTCTTATTGGTTACAAGATATTATTTTTATAAATTAAGATAAGTTTTAAAAATATTTGAAATCAATATAGAATTAAAGTTAAGAAAAAGATAATTTAAAATAATTAAATATATCTATATACATATATTTTAATTTGGTGCTTCTTGAGTTTTTGGCAATTGTCTAAGTTATTTAGTAATTAGTACTTGAACGAGCACTGATGACAGTGCCATAGTTAGTGCTATTATAAAAATTATATATTTATGAAAACAATATAAAATTGACTCTAAAATCAAATAGTAAAAGTTTTGAAAAATAATTAAACTTAAAAAATGGATAAATCTACCTAGATCGCATTTTTCTACAAACAATGCAACCCAATAAAGGTGCGGTTTCACGAAATTTTAATTTTTTTTTTTCATTTAAAACTTATTAAGTATGCATGCTATTCATATTTGTAAGAAAAAAGTATGTAATAATTAAAAATATAAAAATTTACGCGCGGTAAAACTGAAACTAAATAGCTAATGCTGCTAAATTAGATTTTGGCCGACTGACATCAAGTTTAAGATTAGTTCCGTGATATCGCTTTTTAAATTATTGAATTTTAGTTTAATAATTCAAATATCATATCATATTATATTATCTATATATAAAATAGAATCGGACAACGCCGCTGTATCACGTAGAGCCTAACTTGCGTTATGGTTGTGACACGTGACACCTAATTATAATTATTTTGCGCCACATAGGACTTAACTTGCGCTACGATTGTGATACGTCTATAATTGTGACTAGTAGTACCTAATTATAGTTATTTTAATTATCTTATAAAAAAATTAGTATTTTATATATTTACTACTTATTTACAATTTTTAATTTTATTCAAACTAAAATATTCATAGATATCACTTGATATTTTTATTTAATTTCTATTTCTATTTATCATATAATTTCTTTTTTTATTTTTATTAAGAACATATTCTTATTTTTTGTTTTTTATATTTTAATAATAATTATTTAAAACATAGTAAATATTATTATTGTTATTAAACAAGATAATACAAAAAATTATTTATCCTGTTAAATAAAAGTTTTAATAATAAATAATAGTAAATTATTAAACAAAATAACGTAAAAAAATAATTAGCCTATTAAAGATTTTAATTTATTAACATAATTTATAATTATAATTATCTTAATTTATAATTATATAATTTAAATGAAATTATCATTGTACATAATTATCTCTTATTTACAATTTTATTCAAATTAGAATATTCGTAAATATCATTAGATATTTTTATTTAATCGACACTTCTATTTAATTATTACATAACTTCTTATTTTTAATTTTTATAATTTAATAACTTGTTATTTAAAAAATAATAAATATAATATTATTATTAAATAAATTAACGCAAAAAATAATTAACCTGTTAAATATATATTTTGATTTATTAAGAAGTAACATATTCTTTATTATTTTTATCATTAAGCAAAATAAGTAATATATTTTAAATCAAATTGTAATATTATTTATTAAAAAAGTATAAAATAATATTAGACATTAAAAAAATAAAATTGGCAAGGAGTAAATTAATCTAATTAAAGTGCTACTCAAATTTTTCTTGAATTTGAACTTTTAATTATCAAAATAATATTCTAATCGGAATAAGATAGGATTTCAAAATAGTATTCTAATCTAAACAGAATAAGATTTTCCTAAATGTAAAATCTATAAATAGATACAAAGTCTTCTTTTATTTCAAATTTCTTAAAGACCTTTTATTATAACCATTTTCTCTTCTACTTTGCGATTTACTAGGTGTGTACTTAAATTTTAATTTTTAAAAATTTTTATATGTAATTGATATGTATTTTATTAGTTTTTATGGGCCCGTTTGGAGTTAAAATAAAATACTACAAAATTCTATAAAACTTTACAAATCTTTGTAAACACGAATTACAAAACAATAGATTTAAATTCTCCACTCACTGCACAAAATACGAGACATTAACTTTTTTAATTTTATACAACTTCGAACACACCCTATATATAATTGATATATATATATATATATATATATATAATTTTATACAATTTCGAACACACCCTATATATAATTGATATATATATATATGAGACATTAACTTTTACAATTTTATACAACTTCGAACACACCCTATATATAATTGATATATATATATATATATATAATTTTATACAACTTCGAACATACCCTATATATAATTGATATATATATATATATATACATCGCGGTAAGAAAAGTAGAAATGATAATTATAAAAATTATTTAATTATATGAGTAAGTGTTATTATTCTTCAACTATTTTGATTTTTTCTCTTACTTTTATTTATTGGAATTTGAATTCAATCGAATCGACACTATTAATGGTATCAATATTTTTTTTTTTTTTTTTGTTTTAGTTTACTAGCTATTTGATTGAATTTGCATAAGCAATATATATATTACTCTTAAATATATTTTTATATTTTAATTGTTTCAACATATGATAATACTCTCAACTTAATCATATAATATGACAAATTCGTATATTGTATCGATTATATCACTAATACTTATATATTTTTAAGTAAAAAAATACTTAAATCTAGTTCAGACTAACTATAGAAATACCTGATATCATAGAACTGGCGGCAACTTTACCATCGGTCTCCCTTCGCGTGAAATTACTCTAATCTAACAAAAAGGAGAGGGATAATTTATTTTTAGAAAAAAAGAAATCATCCGCTTTTTTTTTTTTTTTTTGAAACTAAGAAATCGTCCACTTGGGCCGGGAAGTAAACGGTCTAGTCCTTTTTGTTTATTATTATTTTTTTAATTTTTAATAAAGTACGTAAGCGGGTGAAACGGTACTGAGAGAATGACGCACCGCTAAAGTCACCGGTTATATAACGGTCCTACTTACATGTGTCAAATGCTGGTTTGCCATTACAAGTCACTAAATCTCCCTCCAGCGAGCACTGTGATCTATTATTCCAACGGTCCAATAACCCAAAACGAGGGAGAGAAAGTGGAGACACGCGAGGCCTTCTGTGCACTGCACGCGACCACGACTGGTCCTCCGGCTCGGTACCGAGTAACGCCTGTGTAATGTGATGGTACGGAAGTGTTGCAATGCATTAGGCCGACTTTGAAGAAAATAATAATAATAATAATAACAATATTTTTTTATTTTTTTATAATTAACTATTAAAAAATTAAGAAATTAATTTTTTTAACAGTTAATTTTTTAATTTTTGTTAATTTGGTATTTTTGTCTTTTAAAATTTAAAATGTAATAAAATAAATTTAATAACTTAAAAAAAAAAGCAAGAAACTAGTAGTTGGTAGTTAATTATCAACTTTTTTTTACCAAACGTTATCTTAGGCAAAAAAAAAAAAGTTAATTTATTTATAACTTATTGGTAATTAGTTATTAAAAATTAAATTTTTTACGAAGTGAATAAAGCTAATTTTTTTCAATTATTTCTTAAATTTTTGATTAATTTAATATTTTTTTCTTTTATAATTTAAAAAATATGAAGTGGTAAATTTAATCATCTTAAAAAAAATAAAAAAATTGAATTATCAAAAATAAAGAAATTACAAGGTTTGTTTACTAAACGAAACCTTATCCAGCGGTCAAACCTAACCTAACATATTCTTCCAAGCAACCACAAAGTGGGGAGAGAAGAAATTTTCACACTAACAAACACCTTAGTTTCGCCGAAAGTCCACTCGTGTTTCATCTACTAGTAGAACTATTTCAACGCGTCACTCTAATCGGATCCCCAAATTTTCCTCTATAAATACTCCTCAACACACCCCACCCCCCCGGGTCTCTCGCCATTTCTCTTTGCTTCTGACTCGGAAGGTCTACGTTGAAAAGGAGAGGGAGAGAGAGAGAGAGAGAGAGATCATTGTTTTGTTTTCAGGTTAGTTTCTCTGGATTACTTCTTCTCTCTAGTCTTCCTTTAATCTTTCTGGGTTTGTATGTTTATCTGTATATCATTTGGTTCCTACGGTGTTCTCTCTGGTTCACTCTCTGTATCTTTGCACGTGTATGTGGTTCAGTTGATTTTTCTCTTCTTTTCTTTTTTTCCCAGAATAAAGTTGTGTTTCCAATTTGCTTGTGGGGTTATTATAATTGTTTAGAAGCTGTAAGTTGGCTTGATGTAGAACTTTTTGCCGATGGTGTTCAACAAATTTTGTTCCTTTTTGACCATTTCATATTTAGAAGATCAAGAAAGGCATCGAGGTTACCAAAACAAAATAAGGAAGAAGTTTAATTATCTAGCTGATGTAATGATTGAGTTATTCTTGCAAGTGTTGATCGTAGATAGATTTATTTATTTATTTTTATTTTTATTTATTTATTTATTTATTATTATTATTATTATTATTTTGGTGGAGTTAATTGGGCAATTATGAGATGGGTAACAGGTTTTGGAAATTAATTACACAGAAGATCCAATATGTTGTTTCCCTCATTGGGAATACTAATATCCCACACATTTTTTTTTTACCCTCAACGACTGGAATCATATGTGCTTCTAATTCTGAAGGATCATTCTATTTCTCGAATTTGTAATGATTTCCGATAATTTAAACAACCTGAGTAAATTTGCCATGGTTTTCATTTAGAATGATTCTCATCTCTCCTAATATCACTTGGTCTTGTAAATTTTTTCTCGTTTACTGGTTCACCTTTCTCTCATGGAATGATTCTAGCAAGTTCTGTGTGTATGAGAGAGAGAAAGAGAGAGAGGGTTGTTTTTTGGGCCTCACACTATTGATGTGTGTAGAAAAAAAAATTAGTTATCTTAACGCTATTGTAGTTGTCATCATCTTCCGTAAACAGTCATGGCCCCCTTTACATTGAACTTAACAGTTTCTTGTGTTGTGGTGGGCTCTGCAGAACATTTTGGGGGCAAGGCCAATAAAGATATTGAAGTTTGCTGATTTCAGGAAGCGATGGAGGAGGTATTTGGCAAATCTATGGTAGCTGTGCCTACAAATGTTATTTATTTGTCGAGTATTCTAGGCCAAGATGGGCCAAACCCTGCTCACAAATGCGATTGGAAATGTGAAAATGAACGTGTATGTGGGAACATGTACCGCTGTAGAGTTACAGGACTCACACACATCTGTGACAAAAACTGTAACCAGAGAATTCTTTACGATAACCATAGCTCCCTTTGCAGAGTGAGCAGGCAGGTTTTCCCTCTGACACCAGCTGAGGAACAGGCAGTGAGGGGCGTCCGGAGGAAGATTGACACTGAGAATTCCCCCTCCGATAGCTGTGCTTTTAAGCGCAGACGGGATGCGCAATTCCATCCCTCACCTTTCGAGAGATCCTTCTCTGCTGTTGGTCCAATCTGCAGTCAAATTGGAGATGGCATGGACTTGAGCTAGACCTAACCTTTCTTGTTCCTATTTTCCTTTTCGATCTTTTATTTTTCATGCGTCAAGTATGGACATGAGAACTTGATTTGAGTACTTAATGGAGGACTGGGCATGTCCTGTCTGTCTGTAGGAACATCTTATATTTCTAAACTTATTTAATGTATCGTTGCTCTTTTACTAGCCAGACAACTTGTAGGAGATTTAACAAGACTATGGGGTTCCCCCTAATGCTTGGTTTCTACTTTCGTTCCACTTGACAAGTACATTGTTCTTTAGCAAGATCCCACTTAGTATATCTCCATTTGATAAATTTAACTCTTTATGTGGGCCACCTCAGTGTGAGTTGTTTGAATGTTACTAGATGTTGTTGCATCTGTGTTGTTATGCGTTGCTTATCTTGTTGCTGCTATACACGAGCTTACCCTTGATGTGTGTGATTCAGTTGGTGATTCAACAGTGTCATTTTCATCATCTCCTGAAACAATGTGCTTCCTTGTGGTTTAGTTTTGTTGGTTTGGTGTGATTTCTGACACCATGTCTTTGTTAGGATTATTAAGTATCGGAAATTCTTATATGATTGCCTCATGCTATGCAGATTTTCCCAATACAAATGAAGGACATTATTGGTCTGTACCCCCCCCCCCCCCCGGGGGGGGGGGATTGACTTTTAAGTATTGATTGGTGTACTTTTTCAGTTCTGTTTCAGGTTGAAGATGCATAACTAACATCTTTCATTTGTTTTTTCATTCACCGTGGAAGTTTAATTCATAGTTTCCTGGCTAAGGGTTGAACCAAGTGGCATTCAGGAGAGTTGACAATAGTTACTGCTTTTTAGATTGAACCATTCTATTTTAGAATTTTGTTAAACAGAAAGTCGGGCATTGTTAATGCAATTTGTTTATGTTTGTGCAGGAAGGGAATTCTGCTTTCGCTTGCAGAGGGGAACATTGGTGCACTGAAAGACACTGGACTGTGGAGAAATGCACTTGAGGAGGTTGATTTGGCCGGGCAACTTTGCACAATCCACCTTGTATGGAAACAAAGAAGAACCTTTATTGTGAACCATTCATAGTTGTCTCATATGCAGCGAGAAGCAAGAAAATCCACGGAGCATCTTCTGCCTCACAAGAGCAGATTCTTCCAGTTCATATGGATTGGTAGCCAAGCTGATCTTCTATATTAAGCACGAGTTGGCTACATTTGGAAGTATCCCCTGTTGAATTCTTGTATACTTCTATACAATATTTTTTTTGGAAAAACCATTCTGGGTATAGGCTGAGAGTACTACTTCGGTCAGGAGGTGACTTGTTTGAAGGTGTTTGGCTTTAGTGCTAGGAGGTGTGATGATTTAATTGTTGTTTCAGATATTAAAAAAAAAACAGAACAAAGGGAAAAAAGGTACTTTCCATGTTGGCAGCTTCCTTTCACTTCAATGTATTGACATGTTTGTGTTCAGGTTAGTAGAAGTATTTACTAATGCTGGAAATGTAGCATGGCCCTTTGCTTGCCTTTCAGGCACTCTTGTAACATGTCTTTTTTGCTTTTTGCTTCTGCTTGAAAGTATTGTTCTGCTTTGCAAGTGGACGGTTTTGACCAAAAAAGCTCCTTTTGAGCATCACGATCTCAAATGGACGTTGAGCTCTTCAAACACTTCCACATATTTTGTTTTCAACCTTTGGATGCTTTCTTCTTATTTTATTGATGACTTGAATCCAACCCAGTATGGACATCTGCCATTCAATTCTTAGCAATGATGACATCATGTCATATCGTTAGAGCAAGTCCTTTTCTCTGAGAGCAATCAACACAATCTCCTCGAAGGTCTGGTTACTGAAATTTTATTATAGTTGATTTGGATTACCAACAGTAATTTTTCATTTTGTAATTTATTTATGTTTTATATAATTTTTTATTAAAATTCAATTTTCATTTTAAAAATTATAGTTTTTTTAGGCATATTAATTACATTTGAAAAAAAATTTATGTAATTTTATTTAATAAAAAAAGTAAAATAAAGTGTAAGAATGTATTTATAGAATGCAAATATGTTCATCTTAATTTTTATTTTTTTTAACTCCGCACCAAACACACCATATACGTAATCTTTGGACACTGTAGAAGCTTTTTTAAATCGTTTATGGTAGATGTAATGTCAACCTTTGTGTGCTATGCTAAAATTGTTAATGGACTGAGAGGATCTAAACTTGATGAAGGTAACGGAAGGGCCCAGCCAACCTTTATCTTTTGTTTGCTATGCTATACATTCCTTCTCTGCGAGCTACAATGATTTTTGTGTGTTTGCGATCCTCAACTTATTCTAAATACCTTGGTTTCAGAAAATTCTTTTGTTTTATATGATTCTTTTATTAAAAATTAATTTTTCTATAATAACTTTTTAATATGTGATTTACATTTTTCTAAAAATACTTAGAATAGAAAATTTTGCGTGTGACTAATTAAGAAGGTATTTAATTGGTAAAAATTTAACTAAAAATATAATAAAAATACAAAGATTTGATATAAAAGTGATGTGATAAAATTTAATTGAAAGAAAATACAAAAAAATTAGTAGATTTTGATTTGTTTCAGCCAACCAAACATCTCCTAAAGAGGTTTTTTTTCATATATATATATATATATATATTTTTTTTTTCTTTGGAGGAAGGATTTTTTTCCCCCCATATATATATATATTTTTTTCTTTGAAGGAAGGATTTTTTTCCCCCCTCCATATTCGAGTTGACTCAGTTTGTTCCTTTCACGGTCATCGCCAGTACAATTGATAAAGAAAGGAATTGCTTGGCCATATCAGAGAAAGAAAGAGAAATGCCAAACCCAGAAGTTAGATCTTGCGGCTGATGGTTTAATTTAAACAAAGCAAAGGTTAACCCTTTATGCTTTCCATGGAATTGGAATCCATTCTCTCTCCCACAATATATTCATATTCTCGCAAAGTACAATATCTAGCAGCACCCACCCTTTCCCGTTCGCCGCAAATTCACCTCCTAAAAGAGAAATCTCAGAGTCCAATAATGACACCATGGATGACGTCCATGATGTTACTTCTTGCTGGTTATGTTCTACCATTTTCATTTGCTTATACGTTCACTATATCCAACAGTTGTCCCTACACAATCTGGCCCGGCACACTCTCCGGTTCCGGGTCGCCGCAGCTTTCGCCCACCGGGTTCCGGTTGGATTCCGGCCAGAGCATCAGTATTCCGGCGACTCCGGGGTGGTCCGGCCGGATATGGGCGAGGACAGGCTGCACATTTGACGAGTTAGGGGTGGGTGGGTGCCAAACAGGGGATTGTGGGGGGAGGCTGGAGTGCGATGGGCTCGGAGCCACCCCACCTGCGTCCCTCTTCGAAATAACGCTCGGCGCCGGCTACCAGAAAGACTACTACGACGTCAGCATCGTCGACGGCTACAACCTTCCCTTGGTGGCCTCACCACAGGGGGTTTATGGCGGCTGCAATGCCACAGGATGCGTTGCGGACATCAACATGGGTATGATCTCAATCCACCTGCCGGGCAGCAACGGAAGAAAATAATTTAAAGAGTAAATGCTATTCGAATTTATAATAATTTATAATAGGGTTGCTCTGCTTGCACTCTAAAGATAAATTTTTATAAAACACTCTATTTTTTCATTAAATAAACTTACACAATTATTCTTTTTTTTAATAAGATGCGTTGTATAATTTTAATATTATAAATACTACTTCTATAAAAATAAAAGTAATTATATAATTTTATTTAATAAAAAAATTAAGATGGAGTATAAGAATTCATTTGTGAAATATAAATAGTTCTACCTTTTTATAATATAGAGGGATTTATCTAAAACTTTTAGCTAAAAATTACAATTTTATAACTGGGTCAATCAAAATTTGTTTTTTTTAAATAAGTTATCGTTTAAAGTTGTCATTTCAAAAATCGTGTTACCTTAAATATATTATTTCAAACAGTATATTTAGATCAATATTTGGTAGATGCATAATAATTTGTTCTAAATATGATGTTTAGAGCAACATATTCAAATTAAATATTTTTTTTAAAATAACGATTTTAACAAGTGACTTATTTAGAAAAAAAATTAAATTTTGGCTGATTTAATTGTGGAATCATCATCTTTAACCAACTGCTTTGGGCAAAACTATATATATATATATATATGTATTGATAGATAGATTGATAGATGTTCATCTACGTGTATATATATATATATGTTTTAAGGAAAAATGGTACACTACGGAAATTTTCTTTTAAAATTGAATCATAGGGTAATAGCATTTGTGTGATAAAACAATACCTTTTTGGGCTTTTAGGATCAAGAATTTTGGTTAAAAATTTAGGATTGAAAATCGTAATCTCACCTGATGAAAACTAAATTAATGAGCTTCAGGTTGCCCGAAAGAGCTTCAGGTGGTGGGCGGAGACGGCGGCAGAGAGGGAGGCGGAGGCGGCGGCGTGGTGGCGTGCAAGAGTGCGTGTGAGGCGTTTGGGCTGGACCAGTACTGCTGCAGTGGGGAGTTCGCCAACCCAACTACGTGCAGACCATCTTTCTATTCCTCGTTTTTCAAGAGAGCTTGTCCCAGAGCTTATAGCTATGCCTTTGATGATGGCACTAGCACTTTCACTTGCAAGGCTTACAATTACGCCATCGTCTTCTGCCCCTCCACCGCCATCGCTTCCGGGTATTCTATCTTAAATCCCCAAAACTCTCCGTTTTGATACATACATATTTTTCTACGATCCGGGATAAGCACGATGCAGTGTATTGTCCGGTGTATTTTTATGTAAGGTTTAACCGGTTATGACCGTCATAACTAGTGTAAATTTTTACCATCACTACAGCCGTTGAATAATTTGTTACTGTTTTAAAATCAACGATACGTAGATGCACCGGACGTGCACCGATACGTAAATAGCGCACCGGACTTATTCTTTCCCATTTTTCTATCAATTTTATTTTTAACTTTGTAACCACAATAATGCAACAGCAACCCAAGAGTAGATTCAAGATTTATAATTAATAAAAGTAAAATTAAAATTTCAAAATAAATAAAAATAAAAAGACGATGGAGATAAAAATGTAGTAATAAAAGGACAAAAATAAAATTTACAAATAAATAAAGGCAAAACTAATAGTGTTTTTATGTAATTCTTTAAATTAGTAGGTACAATTTTGATGGTGTATACATATTTCTTACAATTTTTTTTTAGGTGAAAGACTAGCCGTTCACTTCGAAAAAAAATATTCAATATAACAGTGGTGTATACCATATGTTATCAACATGATATGACATCACAAGTCAATGAAATAAACGCACTTGTGTAAATTAAAATTTTAATCATCACGAGACAACTCATTTAATTTTAGATAAGAAAATTAAGAATTAAAATCCAACATCGTGATGATTACAATTTAAAATACACAAGTTTTTATTTTACTTTGATCTTGTTTGGCATAAGAAAAAATAAGATAAATTGAAATAAAATGTGGTTTGAGATTGATTTTAGCGTCACTTTTTTTTGAAAAGTCGCAAACCGTGGGAACGGTTTGCCAAATCTATTTTCACGGATTAAAAAAAATTCACAAAAAATAACAACAATAGTACTCGTTTGAAAGCTCTCGACACGAAAAATATGATTGTATAAAAAATTTACACATTCGGATAACCTACTTCCAGATTTTTTATTTTTTTAGCGAAATATTAGAATTTTTTGAAATTAGTGATGGCGGAAAAATTAAAGATAAATGAGTTGTTAGAGATTTATAGAGATTTTCAATATTTTTTTATGCCAAACGCAACGTTTATTAGTTCATTATATTACGTCGTGATGATGTAACATCATCATTACACATTACACACAATATTTATTTACTAACATTTTGGGCTCGTTTGGAACCAAGAAAAAATTAAAAAATTTCAAAAGTTTTCAAATCCATCCAATTACATTTTGCCACCTATCATTTTACATCACATCAAACCAACCTTTTGATTTTTTTTGAAATCTTTTGAGACTCCAAACTAGCCTTTTATATGATAAGAATAAGAGTTTAGAAGTATATACTATTTTTGTAGAGTGAATTTCTCCCCCTACAGTATCATTTTCTCGTTCAGAATACTTTAATAATTAATTTTTTTTATAAAAAAATTATTTATGATAGCATATATATATGTATGATAACATTATTCATACATTTTTTTTTTTTTTATCACCGCATGGGTTATCATCAACCTTTGCCTCCCTTTTATTTTATTATTTCTGTTGCAGGAGAAAGAGATCGAGTACTACAATACCAGCTCCACCAGTATATGAGGAACAACGCAAAGATGGAGAAATTGCAGACTTGGTTTCTTCAACATCCATCGCCCTTTTGCCCATCCCATTAGTCCTTATAGTACTCCCATTTAGTTTGTTCTTCTAATTCTTCCCATTAATTAATTTGTGCATGCAGTCACAATCCTTTTCCTTTTTTTTTTTTTTTTTGAACTTTTCATTTGTGCATTAAATGACCCCTTCAAGATTATTGATTCCTTTATAATTGAGAGCATCATAAGGTTGGATCGAATAGTCAAGTTCATAAGTTAATTAGGCCAAGCCTATATACATATATATGTACATTGATCACAATATATATATATGTATGTATGTACGTATCTATTATAAATAAATTAAGGAGGGTTACCCCGATGCTGTCTCTCATTGCCATTACTACCTAGAAAAGAAAAAAGTTTACCAAGCAATTTATTTATCTCATTTTAGTTGTTAGTTATTGTTATACCATAGTTTTTTTAATTTCTATTTTTTATTTTTTACTATTTGATGTGAGATTACTTTATCATAATGTCCATCTCCCTTACAGAAGTTCATAAAGTAAAACTACTAATCTCATTTATTTTTTTAAACTATTGTTACCCTCGGTCTTTTCAAGATCATAAATTATAAATTATATACTTACCAAAAAAAAAAAAGATCTTAAATTATAATTAAGGCAAATCTTATTTGGCTCCTAATCTTTATGGGAGATCTCATTTTAATTAGGATCTTAATTTATTTATATATCAATTAACAGTTTGATATTTGAAAATTTCCAAATCAGGTAATTGCACCCAATATAAAGAGAATAACAAATAACACTTTCACATGGAAAAAAACATTTATTACAAATTTCACTATCAACGGATTACAAGACTTTACTAAGACTTTTTGTGATTCACTCGCACAAATCTTTTCTTTTCGTCACTCTTACTCGACGCATAAAATTAAGAAAGATTACCGAGAGAGAGAAAGAGAGAGAGAGAAATAAGCTTACAAAGGAAAAATTCTCTCTCTCACGTACAAAGGAAAAATTCTCTCTCTCACAAGGCTTTATAATATGTCCGTTCAATTCCTTATTGTACATTAAGTTTAGGTGCATATATATCGACTTACAAAATTCTATTCTAATTAGGACTCAAATGCATTAATAGATTTTCTAAAAATATAAATAGATTTCTTAAATGGAACCAAAATCTTCTATAAAATAATTCGCTCGAGCCATTGCACTCCCATTGGCCAGGTTGCGAGATCTATTGGAATCCGTTCTAAAGCTAGAAATTAACATTGGCGAACCCTCGCACACCCTGCAAACTCCCAGCACCAATGTAGCGCAGCCACGCACTCCCTATGATCTACTTGCGATGCAAACTGCAATTTTGTAGTCTTTTTTTTCACTCTTATTTGGATTTAGATTGCAATATTACTTTCTTTTGAAAACTTAGGGATATCTTGAAATTTTGGAATAATTACTTTCCTCTTCAAATTAGGAAATATACAAATCTGTCATATTTAATTTAAAATTTTTTATAAATTTGTCATTATAAAATTTTACAATATTTTTATTAGTTGTAATGTTAGTCTTTAATGATTTTTTTGGTCCCTACACTCTCATTGTTAATTGTCAAGTCCTTAAATTTTAGGAACAAAAAAGTCACTTAAATATGCTATAACAATTGTCCAATAAAATTTATCCCCGGTTATTCGCAAAATAAATATGCTATAACAATTAATTTATTTAAAAAAAATAAAACTCTCAATATATATATATATATATATTCCACAAGGATTGAACATGAATAACCACATTCCATTGTCTTAACTAACCCAACAAAATTCATGAGTTGATTCGGACCCAACTTACTGAGTGAAAAATGCAAATCAAACTTACGAAATCAAATTCAACAATAATTATAATATAATAATTACTTCTTGATCTTTTCCATGATTCTCTGATTTACTACCACCATGGATCTTCCAAGGATCATCCGATCGATGGCTACATATACAACGAATCAACCTAGAAATTTGCAGGAAGAGTTTATATAATTAATGGATCCCATGCAAAGCACCATCACTGTCATGGCTTGCTCATCGCCATATCTCACCCTACTTAGAGCTAGCCAAAAAGCTCTCGACAAGAAACTTCAAGATCTATATGAGAACAATTCAAGGCAGTAAACTCTCAATGATTTTATTGATAGTTGTAATGATATTTATACATACAACAGTAGTTATTCGAATATGCTGCCAAGTTGCATTCAAGAAATTAACCAAATGAGCAAACACGGAAACATTTGAAATTTGAAATTGCTTGAACTTGGATGTGTGGAAGCGCTGGTTCTACAAATCTGTTGTAAAAGATTTAGGCTTATATCTTGCAAACTGTTGGAGCTATTTGTCTTGAGGAATGGTTGGCAAGATATTAGGAGTAGAGATATGTTTAAAATCCCCCTCAATCTGGCGTGGGAAGAAGACTGAACACGCAGGTTGCCCTGGAAAAGATGAAACGAAGCTTTGACAAGAGGCTTCGCGAAAATGTCCGCAGGACGTGAAGCGGATGCAACATATCGCGTAACCAAGCAATTGATGGACAGCCACATTTTCGCGTACAAAATGATAATTTAAGGGGATACGCTTGGAGTGAGAATGAAACATTGGATTAATTGTCATAGCGCCAAGATTATTCACAATTTGTCTTTTGTCCTAAATATTTCCGTTATCATCATCCTCCAACAAACTCTCTTCCCATCATCTTCTTTCCCTCTTTGTTAAAGCTTCGAAACTGATCGATTAGTTGAGAGAGCAAGGCGTGGTGGCGGTGGAAATGTCGAAGGGAGTGGTGGCGACTGAGGCGCAGAACCCAATACCAAGGAGTTGGAGAATGGGTTCAAGGCCTGGTTGGACAAGCAGTCGTTGGCCGTCGTGGCTGCCGTCGTCACCGCCACCGCGTGGGTGCAATCATGGGCACCCTCACCAACGACGCCTCCTCTGCTTTCGCTACTCCTCCCCCGAATGTCGCCTCGCTCAATCCCCAAGCTATGGCCTCTCTCAAGCGAGCCCCGGTTTGTTTCCATCCTACTCCCATTTAAATGCCTATTATTTCAATTACCCCTATGGTACTTTCTTCTGTATCCATCTTACTCTATTATTGGCATAATTTGCACGCATAACAGAGATAAGCACACCAACAATGGCATAATTTGCACGTATAACAGAGATAAGCACATCAACAAAAGCAAGGTGCACAACAATAAATGGAGAATCAGATCTCCTAGAATTAAAACTCTTATAACATGTTAAATCACCAATTATACCAAAAGTTTAAGCTATTGGAAAATGAATGTAATAATGTATATCAAGTTATTTCAACATCTTTTTTTTTTCCTTGGGGAAAATGGGCTCTGGTTTCCCTTCAGTTCATGAAAACTTTTGGTAAGCATAGAACCTTTCTCGGTGCTGGATTGATCACTGAATATAATTTGGAGCCCCCGTGCTTGAATCTGTTAAATTTGAAGGTATTTGTAGCGAGATAATGAACTCCTAGCAGTATAGCAAACTGGGGTTTTTTATTGTTTTGTTCTGATTTTTTTTTTTTTTTTTTGGGGGGGGGGGGAGAGAGGGATTATATTTGAATTTGAATATTTGGTGATGTTTTTATTAGGAAAAATGAGGATTTTCAGACATTCTGATATAAGCCTTCCTTCATTGAAGTCTATATTCAGAGCAAGACTTTGGGAGTGGAAGAAGCCTGCAATTCTTATTCTACTTCCTGTTCATGAACCCAAACTTTTTGATGATGGAATTGTTGGTTGATCTAGAAACTTAGCCGATGTGTAACAAATGGTTTGTTTTGTTTACAGGCCTTGGCCGGGGTCCCTTGGTACAGGCACGCAATGTTGCTGCCATGATAGGTGTCAATGCCGGTATAACTTGTGTCATGAAAAGAATAAGAGGGAAGGAGGAAGTGCAGTCCAGGTAAGCTTATTTTTGGTCTTCTGCCGCCTGATTAGTCTTGAAATTCTAAGTTTTGGTTACGATTGTACTTATCATTTGAAAGATGTTGCTTGCATTTTGAATTTTCATCTTCTTACCCAATCAAGTTTGAAAATATTGATAGGATTTTTCTTTTGTTCAACCAGTGGTCAAAATTCTCAGGAAAAAATTCCTTGTGAACCTTTTTTTTTTTTTTCTGAGGTTCTTTGTGAGAAAAAAAGAAACGCATTGTAAGTGGACAAAATTAATGATCGATTAAGGTTATGAATTACCTTTTTATTTGTGCTGTCCGCTTTGTTTTTGATAAATAATAACAGTAATTCGTATTCAAAAAGGTATCAAGGGGATGTCATCTGTACAAGACCCCCACTCGAGAAATACAAATCCAAATGCTCAATAGCACGCAAAAAGCTATTCAAGTGTGGTTTAATACCCTTTACAATCACCTATACAAAATTGTTAACAAAATGTTTTCCAACCTATAAATGGGTAGCTCTATGCTTGTAAATTTTTTCCTATTCATTTTCCGCTATATCACTCAAATAACACGAAAAGGAATCAACTTCCATACTTTCTTCCCCACATTTTGGATTTTTACGCCCTACCAAGCATCAAAAAAATGTTTTCCTTCCATGGGGAATGCCTAATGCATACCAAACCCTGAAATCACCAAGTCCCACAACACCTTAGTATAAGTGCAATGCAGAAAAAGGTGGTCAATAGATTCACTCGCCTAATTGCAAAGATAACACTTGTTTAACAATGGGTCATCTTCAAGCAGCATCTTTCCATGGATCAAGTACAAGACAAAAGGGCTACATTTGAAGGTGCTTTGGTCTTCTATTGCATAGCAAACAAGTAGTCCACCTCCCCACTTAGGTGTGATAGAAATATTTCACCTTAAATACCCCCCCCCCCCCAATTTAAATACCTTCCGTTTCATATTGCCCTCCCCTTACAAAAGATGGATGGGGTTAACATAAATATCCAACTCCCAAACCTAAAGATTTCTCCGAAGGAACAAATTCCAAGTCCCATTAGCCCTTTCCATTGCAAAGAACTTATCAATAGAAGCCTCTCGATCAACGGCAAGAGCACAGATTTTAGCTCTGTTACCCAGACTCACTCGTTTACAGGGGGAGTACTCGTGTTGACACCACATGATGCGGTTGCAAGTATGGGACTTGCGTCAAACACAACTTTCTCACCATCGGACACGCCTGTCGTGAATCAATTTCAGATCTATCTCTTTACAGGTGAAGCTTTGGACAACCACCATTATTAGAGTTAAGGTTGGAGAAGAACAGACGATGGGTTCGTTAAGGGCTTCCAGAAAAATTATTCATATTGTGACACGACTGTTTGCTGCTCATTGACGATGAAGCTGGTTTGAGATTGATGAGGCCATGTGTCGCACTTTTGGGATATATTTTACTTGAGTTTGGGTAGGCTCCTGTTAAACATGAGTTATAATGGGCATTGTGTCATGATTGTTGCTATTACTATCCTATATCTGTTGCAACTGTTTTTTCCTAATGAATCTCTTATGGTCGTCTAATTAGTTTGGTTATTGATTTGTTATTGCAGTATGGTGGCTGCTTTTGGCTCCGGAGCCATGTTTTCACTGCTGAGTGGCTTGGGTGGCCCAAACAATGCGGTCAATGTAATGACATCTGGCCTCTTCTGTCCACTTTTTCAAGGTAGGCTTTTCCAGGTAATCATTTACATATGAAATTCATCATCTTCAATGGCACCTCATTGCTGCCATGTGTTTATTTTGAAGTCCATTGTTACAAATAACTGCAATGAACAATGTGGACGTGATATATTCCACATACATCAAGTGTTGCTAGGGTTTGTTAAGGCTAAAATTGTAAATCGACAAATTCATGATCAAAGAAAGTGTTTTGTAACTTTTAGATTTAGTGTAGGCTAAGGTACTACAATCTTAAGTCAAATAGAAGTCTAAAGATCTCAGGAAAGCTATTTTTGCATAATTTTGGAAATCTAGAAAAAGTCAAACAAAGTCAAAGCACCATAACACAGGAATACTGCTGGATGGCCACAGGATAAAGCTGAGAGCTATTTGTTGAAGATTAGTTGTGCGGAAAGGCCACACTAATTCACAGGATCACCACGGGAAGGCCGCAGGAGTGAGCTTCTCGCGAAGTTTGTTTTTGGGCCTTCTGAGGCTCTGTTTTGAAGCCCGTACATCTTAATATTTATTATATATTATCTAGATGTGCTTAGGGTTCGACAACCAGAAAGAATAATTATCAGATTGTGAGCTAGAGAGTTCCATTGTTCTTTCAATCACTTAGCCAAACATTAGTACATTCGTGTAATTTGAAGGAGTTCAAATCTTTGAACACTGAGGATTCAGCAAGAGAGTTGTCGAGAATTCGGTGTCATGCTTTCGAAGAGTTGGAGGACTTTTGCTAAAGGAGTTGGTGCATCGATGATTCGAGTAAACATCAACAGTATATAGAGTCGATGAGTAGATCTATCGAGAGTTTTGAGTTTGTAACTAACGCTTGTTTTTAGTGACAGTTTTGTTGGAAAATTTGGAATTAAATAGGAAATGGTGAATGAGAAATTGCATTTTCCATAGAGCACTCTTGATTGAAAAGTGTGAAAGGCTAAGTGGAAAGTGTGAAAACACTTGTCCCACATTGGAAAAGAGGTAAGAGGTTAAGTGCTTCATATATGGTTACACTTTTTATGAGTGGTAACCAATGTTAAGTATACTATGCCTCGCGCGCACGCACAGGGGGGGTGCAAATCCTACGCCCCGACGGAGGCCCGATAAACTTCTGTCGTGTGCAAGCGCGCGACCTGCGGACACGAATGCCGGTCCGAAAAACGGGTCTCGCGAGTGGTCCAGTTTTAGCCTTTTAATTATCCACCAGCAGTTACAGATATTGGCTTAATTATGTAACGGGTTTAATTCTGCTGTTATAAACCTTTCAAATTCGAATTTGAATTCTGAGTTTATTACAGAATTAAATCAATTCTGTAACTGCAGCAGGTTAATTCCTAGTTTGCCCCTCTTCCCCACATTATATATACAGCCTTTTTCACAGCAGCAAAAAGTCTCTCTCTCTCTCTTCATCTTATTTCTTCTCTGCGTATTTTCTCTTCCAGTGATAGTGTTCTGCGTTTGTTTATTGTTCGCCGAGAGTATCGAAGTCTGTGTTATCTTCGGTGCTGTTGTTAACCGTTGTATCCTGGGAAACAGACGTCCATATAACCTCACGCACAGGTAGAGGGGACGAATCTGTTTTAAGAAAACTGTGTACATCACAGTCCTCGGTCTTCCTGCATTTTCTGTTTTGTTCTGCTTATATATATATATATATATTATTGCAACTGTTATTTGGAAAAAAAAATTAATAAAAAATATATATATATATATTTCTGCCTCTCATTTCATTATTTCGTGGAAGTCATCTTTTCTTTTAATTTAATTTTAATTTAGTTTCCTCCTTCTTCTTTTTGTTTTCAACAATCTTAAAACAGATTCGGCTTTAATTAAAAGGAAAATGGCTACCGGAAATGATGCTTCTAATATGATTGCTGCAAAAGAAGCCAAAGCCTCTGCCTCTGTCTCTACTGTCCATTTGCCCGGACTGACTTCTGCACCTACGGTTTCTGTAAACCATGGTGAAAAACCTGAAAAGTTCAATGGATTGAACTTTAAAAGGTGGCAGCAAAAGATGCTGTTCTATCTGACCACCTTGAATCTTGCAAGATTCTTGACTGAGGAGGCTCCTAAGTTGTCCGAGGAAGAAACAGATATCCAAGTCGTCAATGCGGTTGACGCTTGGAAGCATTCTGATTTCTTATGCAGGAATTATGTCATGAATGGTTTACATGACTCATTGTACAATATTTATTGTACAATGAAGACTGCAAAGGAGCTGTGAGAATCCTTAGACCGTAAATATAAAACAGAGGATGCCGGAGCAAAGAAATTTGTGGTCGGTAAGTTCCTTGATTATAAGATGGTGGATTCCAAAGCTGTGATCATTCAAGTGCAAGAAATTCAAGTAATCTTACATGAGATTCAGGCAGAAGGAATGATTTTGAGTGAAACCTTTCAAGTGGCTGCTATTATTGAGAAGCTACCTCCAGGGTGGAAGGATTTCAAAAACTACCTCAAACACAAACGAAAGGAAATGAATCTGGAAGAACTGATTGTTAGACTTCGTATTGAAGAAGACAACAGAAATTCTGAACATAGAGGATTCAATCTTGCTGCTGCTAAGGCAAATGTAATGGAGCATAAGCAAGGCCCCAAAAACAAGAAAATTGCCAAACCGAAATTAGGCCCAAAAGGTGGAATTTCCAAACCGAAGTTTCAAGGGAAATGCTTTAATTGTGGCAAGATAGGTCACAGATCTTTTGACTGTAGACTTCCAAAGAAGAAACACGAAGCAAATGTGGTGAATGAAATTGCTCAAGATGTGTCAGATATAAACCTCTCTGCAGTGGTTTCTGAAGTGAACCTAGTTGGGTCAAACCCAAAGGAATGGTGGATTGACACTGGTGCCACTAGGCACGTATGCTCTAACAAGGACCTGTTCACTACTTTCGAACCAGTTAATGGGGAGAAAATTTTCATGGGAAACTCTGCTACTTCTGCTGTAGAAGGACAAGGGAAGGTGCTGTTGAAGATGACTTCTGGGAAAGAACTGACTCTGAATAATGTGTTGTATGTGCCAGAAATCCGCAAGAACTTAGTGTCTGGGTCTTTGTTGAATAAGCATGGATTTCGTATGGTTTTTGAGTCAGACAAAGTTATTTTGTCAAAATCTGGAATGTATGTGGGAAAGGGTTATGTAACTGATGGGCTTTTTAAGCTCAATGTTATGGCTATTATTAATAAAAATAAGAAATCTTTTGCTTATTTGCTTGAGTCTTCCAATTTGTGGCATGGTAGACTAGGACATGTTAATTTTGATACATTGCGTAGATTAATTAACTTGGATCACATACCCGCATTCCAAATTGATTTAAAACATAAATGTGAAATTTGTGTTGAGGCAAAATTAACAAGATCATCTTTCCAAACAATTGAAAGAAACACCGAACCCCTTGAATTAATTCATAGTGATGTTTGTGATTTAAAATTTGTACAAACAAGAGGTGGTAATAAATATTTTATCACCTTTGTTGATGATAGCACAAAATACTGTTATGTGTATTTGCTAAAAAGTAAAGATGAAACTTTAGAGAAATTTGTTCTCTACAAAAATGAAGTTGAAAATCAGCTTAATAAAAAGATTAAAAGATTGAGAAGTGATAGAGGTGGCGAGTACGAAATACCAATTGGTGAATTTTGTACGAAACATGGAATTATACATGAAATTACTGCACCTTATTCACCTCAATCAAATGGTGTTGCTGAACGTAAAAATCGCACATTGAAAGAAATGATGAACGCGATGTTACTAAGTTCAGGATTACCTCAAAATATGTGGGGTGAAGCTATTTTGTCAAGTAATTACCTTTTAAATAAGGTACCCCGAAAGAAAAAAGAAAAAACTCCTTATGAGTTATGGAAGGGTAGGAGACCATCCTACAAATACTTGCGAGTGTGGGGGTGTTTTGCAAAAGTAGCTGTTCCAACACCAAAGAAAATAAAAATAGGTCCAAAAACGGTGGACTGCATATTCATTGGGTATGCACATAACAGTAATGCTTATCGGTTTCTTGTGCATGCATCTAAAATACCAGAAATACACAAGAACACGATAATGGAATCTAGGAATGCATCGTTTTTTGAAGATGTATTTCCTTGTAAATCCAACGAGATGTCAAGTTCTTCTAAACGAACAAATGAAACTATGAATGAAGGAAGTCATGATTCTGATCATGAACTAAGACTTAGACGTAGCAAAAGAGTAAGAGTGGAAAAATCATTTGGAAATGATTTTCTAACTTATTTGTTAGAGAAAGAACCACTAAATTATTCAGAGGCTGTAAATTCCCCTGAGGGACATCTATGGAAAGAAGCAATTAAAAGTGAAGTAGATTCAATTTTGCAGAATCATACTTGGGAGTTAGTGGATCTTCCGTCTGGTTGTAAACCTTTAGGGTCCAAATGGATCTTTAAAAGGAAAATGAAAGCAGATGGTACCATTGATAAGTATAAAGCCAGACTTGTGATCAAGGGATACAGGCAAAGAGAGGGCCTAGATTACTTTGATACTTATTCTCCTGTTACGAGAATAAATTCCATTAGGATGATACTAGCTATCGCTGCTTTGCGAAACCTAGAGATACATCAAATGGATGTAAAAACAGCTTTCCTAAATGGTGATTTGGATGAAGAAATCTATATGGAACAACCTGAGGGTTTTATAGCTCCAGGACAGGAAAGAAAAGTTTGTAGATTGGTAAAATCACTGTATGGCTTGAAACAAGCGCCAAAGCAATGGCATGAAAAGTTTGATAGTGCAATGATTACCAATGGATTTAAGATTAATGAGTGTGATAAATGTGTTTATAGTAAAGAGACTGAAAGTGGCTATGTCATTTTGTGTCTTTACGTGGATGACATACTCATTGTTGGTAGTGATTACAAAACAATTAAATCTACCAAGAATATGTTGAATTCAAAATTTGACATGAAAGACATGGGACTTGCTGATGTGATTTTAGGAATTAAAATCATAAGAGCATCAGATGGTCTTATTTTGAATCAATCACACTATGTGGACAAGATCCTTGAGAAATTCAACAAGGATGATTCTGGAATAGCGAGAACACCATTAGATAATAGTGTTCATCTATCCAAGAATAGAGGAGAGGGTATTTCTCAATTAGAGTACTCTAGAGTTATTGGAAGTCTAATGTACTTAATGAGTTGTACTAGACCAGACATTGCTTATACGGTTAGTAAATTGAGTAGATATACGAGCAATCCGAGTGTTGACCATTGGAAAGCAATAGTGAGAATACTTAGGTATTTACGGTATACTCGGGATTATGGTCTACATTATACCAGATACCCAGCTGTTTTAGAAGGATACAGTGATGCAAATTGGATATCTGATATAAAAGATTCAAAATCGACTAGTGGATATATATTCACATTAGCAGGAGCAGCTGTATCATGGAAATCCTGTAAGCAGACTGTTATAGCCAGATCCACAATGGAGTCTGAATTTATAGCTTTAGATAAAAGTGGTGAAGAGGCTGAATGGCTACGCCATTTCTTAGAGGATATTCCAAAATGGGAAAAACCTGTGCCACCAATTTGTATACATTGTGACAGTCAATCTGCTATTGGAAAGGCTCAGAGCAATATGTATAATGGTAAGTCTAGACATATACGTCGTAGACATAATACCATTAGACAACTACTCTCAACTGGAATTATTTCCATTGACTACGTGAAGTCAAAGGATAATATTGCGGATCCGCTAACCAAAGGGTTAAATAAAGAGTTAGTTGAAAAGTTGTCAAGGGGAATGGGACTGAAGCCCATGGGAAAATAAGCTTTTATAAAGGAAAACCCAACCTATTTGACTGGAGATCCCAAGATTTAGGTTCAAAGGGAAAACCTAATTATAAAACTTAATAAGGTCACTGTGGGGGGGCTATCCCTCAACCCATTCCTATAATGAAACAGTGATATTGAAAAGAAAAGGATAGCAAAGGTTTGCTTTAATGATTCTTAAGTGGAGTAAGTAAATTACTCAATATTAAGAAATCACCTATGTGAGAGAGAAGTGGGGCCGCTTCAAAGGAGAATTGTTTAGGGCTCAATTCTTTAGAAACTCTTGCAGAACCAGGTAGATGTTCATGGCCAAAACGAGCATAATCATGAGAACTGAACAAATGTTTAGATGACTCCTGTGTGCAATATATGGTTCATTTACATAAAAAAGCAGTTCAGTTCAAGGACATCATGTCTACTGAACAGCTAGTAAAGTAAATATATTGTCATAAAAGAAGGTTCAAGGGATAACTCCTACCTATCCTATGCAGGTTTCAACTATTGAACACTATCACAAATTTATTTTAAAATCAATTTCTATTCATGTGGGGGACTGTTGGAAAATTTGGAATTAAATAGGAAATGGTGAATGAGAAATTGCATTTTCCATAGAGCACTCTTGATTGAAAAGTGTGAAAGGCTAAGTGGAAAGTGTGAAAACACTTGTCCCACATTGGAAAAGAGGTAAGAGGTTAAGTGCTTCATATATGGTTACACTTTTTATGAGTGGTAACCAATGTTAAGTATACTATGCCTCGCGCGCACGCACAGGGGGGGTGCAAATCCTACGCCCCGACGGAGGCCCGATAAACTTCTGTCGTGTGCAAGCGCGCGACCTGCGGACACGAATGCCGGTCCGAAAAACGGGTCTCGCGAGTGGTCCAGTTTTAGCCTTTTAATTATCCACCAGCAGTTACAGATATTGGCTTAATTATGTAACGGGTTTAATTCTGCTGTTATAAACCTTTCAAATTCGAATTTGAATTCTGAGTTTATTACAGAATTAAATCAATTCTGTAACTGCAGCAGGTTAATTCCTAGTTTGCCCCTCTTCCCCACATTATATATACAGCCTTTTTCACAGCAGCAAAAAGTCTCTCTCTCTCTCTTCATCTTATTTCTTCTCTGCGTATTTTCTCTTCCAGTGATAGTGTTCTGCGTTTGTTTATTGTTCGCCGAGAGTATCGAAGTCTGTGTTATCTTCGGTGCTGTTGTTAACCGTTGTATCCTGGGAAACAGACGTCCATATAACCTCACGCACAGGTAGAGGGGACGAATCTGTTTTAAGGAAACTGTGTACATCACAGTTCTCGGTCTTCCTGCATTTTCTGTTTTGTTCTGATTATATATATATATATATATATTATTGCAACTGTTATTTGGAAAAAAAAAATTAATAAAAAATATATATATATATATTTCTGCCTCTCATTTCATTATTTCGTGGAAGTCATCTTTTCTTTTAATTTAATTTTAATTTAGTTTCCTCCTTCTTCTTTTTGTTTTCAACAAGTTTTTGGGGTATTCCTATGTGGGTTTCCTCGTTTATTATACTGTCTTCTACATTCATGTTTGTGTGAATGATTGATTGGAATAACTAGCAGATTTTAGAATTTCAGTGTTATCTATAGTTAATTCAATCCAGTGGCCTTCTATATGGACTTCCCACATATTTTCTTAGGGAACCTTTGCTTCTTGACTGAATTGTTGTACTAATGAGCTACATACTGGTGATTCAATTTTTTTCCCCCCAGATCAATACATGTAAGCTAAAATTTACCTTATCAGCTTTTGTCCGTTTGACTTGTGAGACTAGATGCTGGTCCTATGAAGTGTTAGATACTTTCTACCTTTTAGGAGTTGTGTGCACAAGGCTTTTCTCCAATTTGTCTGCTGCCGGTTTGGACACTTTATCGAAGATTATGCTATTGTAACATTTAAAAAAAAAAGAAAGGGGTGGAATCTGCTATTGCAACTCCAAATTGTATAGCTGAAGAAGTAAAAATTCACCATTTCATAGTGGATTTTGCTGAAAACTTGCTTTCACTTTTCCATGCACTGTGGTTTTTCTACATAAACTGCAGCTAGTCAAACAAAAAGGAAAGTTGTCTTTAGTTGGGAAAGCTTGCAAAGACATATATTTAGCTGTGTGCCATGAAAAGGGGAGGTTGACACCGATCTCAATGTTAGCTCCGTGACATCGAGGTCAAGTACTATTGAATTTTAATCTAACGGTGATATATTCATATTTTTTTAACTTAAAATGCATGAATATATCTATTCAATGGTTCTCGAGCTGCTGTTAGGAAACTAATATTATTTTTTATGTCAGCGTCACCGGGGGCGGGGGCCATGTATCCGTGCACCATTTACAAGGTTTTTGAAACTACCTATCTGTGACTCCTCATATACATCTCCACGGATCATCAAACATGGCATTACCAATCTTCAATTGCGTGGTAAAATGCTGAAAAGTCATTACCAATAAGTAACGTATTACCCTGACAGGTGACACAATAACATGCTCAACGTACAGCATAGATTCCGCTTAAAGTTCTCTTCAGTTGCATAAACTGGGTTTGGGGTGATTTTGTACATCTCTTTCTAAATGTAAACCCCTGGGATAAGGAAGTCTACATCGGATCTTAGATATAGGGAATGGGAAAATTTGTTTCTAATCTACATGAAAAGAAATCTTCATGTCCACCCTTGCATACTGAGACAATCCAAACCCAATGAATGTCCTCAAAGCAAGTTGTGGACTATTGGCAATATCAATAGGCTTGTGCATATTTTATTGGCTGTGTGGCCTTGTCAGAGCCCGGTGAGGATGTTGAAATGATTCTATAGCTGTGCAATTGCTTACTGTGATGAGAGCATTTTCTGTATGGTCATGCAGCTAGGACAGAAGTTTTCTCGACCACTATCCGAAGATGTGTTCTATGCCAAAACAAGAAGCATGCTGTCAAACCTGGGGCCTCCAGAATTATGAGAAGAATTTCAAGAAAGGCTTGTTAACGGACAATACTTTGCCTTTGCTCACTGATGGCAAGTGTTCGGAATCATATTACCCTACTTCTCATTTTGCATTTATCTACTGAGGGGCTTCTCTTCCACTGACATGTTGCAGTGCCGTTAGCGATGTCAAAATTCCTCCTGGACCGAGTGACGCAGCCGCGGAACGTTTGGTGAGATATTATCCTCAAGTATGTCAGGTTGCTTTTGAATCTACAAGAATGTGACTTTGAATCCATAAGAACCAAATAAAAACAAAAAGTTCTTAACTAAACATATTAAATAATTAAATTGAATTAATTGAATGAAAAGTGTCTACAAATATCCTTATTTATAAGGAAACTAATCATAAATCTAATTAGGTTTGTAAGAGTCTTCCTGTCCAATTTAAATTCTAATTGGATTATAAATTGTCTTTGGCTCAAAAATAACTAATAAAATCTAATCTTAACCAAAATAGGGATAAAACAAATTTAAAAGAAACTAGAAAATATCAAATTTGTCTTACATCAGTTCTCCTCCTCTTAAAAAAATAACTCATCCTCGAGTTATTTAAGGGAAGAAAAAAAAATTAAGAGAACCATCATAAGTAAGCACCTTTAATATAATTTATGTTGCTGATAGAAGTATATACAATTCTAACCTAAGAATAATCATCATTTTTACACGAATAGTACCCTAAATTTGTTTTCTGTGAACAATTCTTCAAGTAATTATTCATGCTTAAAAAATTTTGTCTTATTAACTCATACTTTCCCAACATAATATTTATCCATCCCAGCAAAATTAATCAATTTCAACACACTTTCATCTTTGACTCCCACTATTTGAAGATTAACGAAACCAGTTTCTTTACCATTGAACAATAAATCCAAATTGTAATGTTCATCACCAAAAAGATTAATAACTTCTAATGTTGTAGGATTTTTAATAAAATCTAATCCTAATTAAAATAGGAATAAAGCAAATCCAAAAGAAATTAGAAAATATCAAATCTGTCCTACATTATTGAGACTCCTTGTTCTTGATCACATACAAAGGTTTGCCCCATGCTCCCCATGAACTCGTATTAAGCTAGTAAATTCATCTCATTTGTTACCAGATTTCTACAGTTGAGCTGAGAGTGAGATAAGACAACACATAGTTTTTTTTCTCTTGAATGGGAAAAAAATTTGCGTGTACCACGGAAGAGCTTTTTTTCTCTTTTCTATGTCTAGAAGAGCTTTTTTTCTCTTTTCTATGTCTAGAGATAGTGTGATTTTTGTCTCTTTTATCTAATTATATTCTGCCTAATGTTATGTATTTAGTTTGAAACTTGATAGACAGTTTGTTTTAGGTTTATATTGTACTTCTGAGTAATTTAAACAGACAGCACATAATAAACGAGGCTAATGTAACAAGACATGTGAGCATTGTGAATGTCATAATGTTGCAAATTTTTTGCGAAATTTCTTCCTTTTTACTCTCTTTTTTCAATTTATCTTCATTGAACAATGTAATTTAAAGCCGCTCCAGACATGCTATGGAGACGTGTTAGCACATATATTTTTTCTTATTTGGGGGGGGGTTAGGGGATTACGCTTGTATTATGGTTATAAATCAAATAGAACATTTGACGAACAACTCTATAAGATCTTAGAAGAATGGGGTACACATCTATTAAAATTATAAATTAGGATGAACAGCTCAAGAAGATCTAGAAGAAATAAGGGGTGGAAAGATGATATACATTTATTTGGTTCAAGTTTGGCCCTAGAATTTTTTGAGAGGTAAGATCAATTTTAAAAATGGGGCATTTACTGCGAATTTTTTTGCCAAAAGCAATAAAGGGGCCTATAAAAAGTTATTGGGCGTAATAAATTAATTATTTTTCGATCCTTAAAAGGTATTAGATAATTATATTTAAGTTAAAAAAGACTACCACCTTTCCTAACTAAAAAAATTAATAGGTGGTCTTTTTTTTGACAATTTTTTTTGGGACACTAGACCCATATCTCTTAGACCTTACTCAAAGGCGAGCCCTGATTAGGTTGTAAATCAGTACAGCATTTTATGAATGGCTCGATAAAATCTAGAAGAAAGGGGCATTTGTTAAGGTTATAAATCATCACAGCATTTGATGAAAAGCTCATATTTGTTCGCCGAGTTAACAAATGAGTACGAATAAAATGCTTAAAATCATAACAAGCCAAATATAATTAGGAGTTGACTTAGTTTATACTTTTATTGTTCATAATCTATAAAGTTCATAAACAAACTTTATAGATATTCATAATAATATTTAACTATGTCTTAACAAATAAGTTTAATTACATGGCATTGAACAAGTTAAATCATATATTGAGAATTTTAATTTCTTTTTTCGTCAATGACATAGTACTATAGTATTAATGATTTTTCTATGAAAAGCACTTATACAAACAAACTAGTTAATTAGCTCATTGATGACAAAACTAAAAAACTTGAATAAAATTCAAATCGAATTAGGCACCGTTTCAAGGAGCAAAAAAAAGGAATAGCAACTTTTGGTAAGTGTGTTGTTTAGTAAGACGCTAACTTGTGCTCCTTTTAGTGAGTTGGCGCACGAGTTATATAAATACCAATTTTTGTTGAGTTAGCTGGAGTATGTTGTCATTTCATTTTAAGTCAACTCAAAAATTATCAAAATTTTTAACAAACATCTAAAAAATTGCAAAAATTACAAAATATTTTTATATACACAAAAAGTTCTTCCTACTATTTTTGGCTAAAAATTTATTAAAAATAAATAAAAATATGACTTCTAAATTGACATATTACTTAAGGTGCATTTGGAGCGACAAAAAAAATAAAAAATATTATTTGGGTAATTTTTTGACATTTGACGTGCAGCCACCAATTCACAATTTTTAGGGATGAATAATGAAACTTTTTAAATTTTTCATCAGTTTTTTGGAGAGAAAAATCGTCTGAACAATTTTTTTTGGGTCCATTAAAACGTTTTTATGTCAAATTTTATTAAAAGTCCTTGAAAATTTTTTGGGATTTATAAAAAAATTATTGAGATTTGTTGAATATTATTTGGGTTTATAAAAAAATTATTGGAGTTTATAAAAAATTATTAGGATATGTAGATAAATATAAATTTATAAAAATTTTATAAAATACAAAAAGTATAAAAAATGTATTAAAAAATTTTAGAAGTGTTCGAAAGTTTCGGTAATTTTTATCCTACCAAACACCTGCTTACTTTCAGACGAACTTTCAATAATGAGTTTGACTGTTGATTCAGTGGTAAACGTTTGCTCATGCCCTACTCACCATCCGGGGTCTAAGCGCGAGAGTTCGCCCTAACTATAAAAAAAAATCCAATAATAATAATAATAAACATCTCCGCCCTGCATATATGGCTCATGACACCTCCCAGTGTTCCACCTTTTTGGCTTGCTTTGATTGACAAATAGAATAAGTGGGGTCTATATGGCAGGCAACTAATGGTGTTCATGGACTCTTTTAGCAAAAATCTGCGTGGATGGGGTCATTGCAGAGGGTCAACTTTCACCTTGCATTTTCCTTTCCAACATAGTAAAGTATACCCCCCAGTTTAGTAGTAGTCTCATTCACTCAACACTCTCTTGGCATCTTCCTAAATAATTGAGCAGGAGTGGAATTTACTTTTTGGGGGAGAAAGAAACGTCAGTGCTTTCCGCATAACGTAGAAATTGCAGATCTTGGGGAGGTAAAAAACAAAATAATAATAATAATAATAATAATAATAAAAAAGAAGATGCTGCTGCCGCTGCACATTTGCACTTTACGAATTCCACTTCAATATATGTAATTTTAATTGTAATAATTAAAGTGTCATTTAATTTATATTTATATTTTTTATTTTATGCATTTTATATTTTTAAAATTTTAAAATAAATAAAATAAAAAACGGATTTGAAATTTTTCTTATTTTGAATTAAAAAATTTAAAAAGACTTTTTGTTGTTTGTATTTCATGTATAAATTTATTTTTTTATTTTTTAAAACAAATTTTAAATATACAAATAACCAAATACCTTTTAAATTATTTTTTATTTTTAAAATTATAAAATGAAAAATAGATCCAAAACCGGTATCCAAAAGTTTTGTTTAATTTGTTATAAACTTTTAAAAATCTTTAAAGACTTTTGACAACTTTTAACAATTATTTACTTTTTATCTCATTATACTTTTTATCTCAATGCACGAGTTATGAACCCATAACTTATCTCATTTTTTATCACTTTAAACACGCCCAAAATGGCAACTAAAGTTCTAAATCTGAATCTTGATGTAATTCAGATGCAAGGAGGAAAATTATATCCCAAAAATTTTACAATTCTAAATATAAACTTTTAACAATTATTTGCTTTTCATCTTACTACACTTTTTATCTTACTGCACGAGTTATGAACCTACAACTTATCTCACATTATCTTTTTTTTATCATTTCAAACACACCCAAAATAGCAACTAAATTTCTAACTTATCTCATATTATCTCATTTTTTATCACTTCAAACACACCCAAAATGGCAAATCTAAATCTTGATCTAATTCAAATGCAAGGAGGAAAATTATATCCCAAAAATTTTACAATTCTAAATCTAAACTTTTAACAATTATTTGCTTTTCATCTTACTACACTTTTTATCTTACTGCACGAGTTATGAACCTACAACTTATCTCACATTATCTTTTTTTTATCATTTCAAACACACCCAAAATAGCAACTAAATTTCTAACTTATCTCATATTATCTCATTTTTTATCACTTCAAACACACCCAAAATGGCAAATCTAAATCTTGATCTAATTCCGATGCAAGGAGGAAAATTATATCCCAAAAATTTTACAATTCTAAATCTAAACTTTTAACAATTATTTGCTTTTCATCTCACTACACTTTTTATCTTACTACACGAATTATGAACTCACAATTTATCTCACATTATCTTATTTTTTATCATTTCAAACACACCCAAAATGGCAACTAAATTTCTAACTTATCTTATATTATCTCATTTTTTATTACTTCAAACACACCCAAAATGGCAACTAAATTTCTAAATCTGAATCTTGATCTAATCTAGATGCAAGGACGAAAATTATACCCCAAAAATTTAACAATTCTAAATCTAAACTTTTAACAATTATTTACTTTTTATCTCACTGTACGAATTATAAACCCACAACTTATTTCATATTATCTCATTTTTTATCACTTCAAACACACCCAAAATGGCAACTAAATTTCTAAATCTAAATCTTGATCTAATTCAGATGAAAGGAGGAAAATTATACCCCAAAAATTAACAATTCTAAAACTAAACTTTTAACAATTATTTACTTTTTATCTCACTACATTTTTTACCTCACTGCACAAGCTATGAACTCACAACTTATCTCACATTATCTCATTTTTTATCACTTCAAACACAACCAAAATGGCAACTAAATTTCTAAATCTGAATCTTGATCTAATTCAGCTGCAAGGAGGAAAATTACACCCAAAAAAAAAAAAAAAAAAACCAAAGAGGTAGGAAAATTACAAAAAGCAAAACCCATTCTAAGAGTACCAATTTTCCCAACCCCACGATTCATGAAACCTTCAACACACAATTCATGGGGATTTAATAACAAGTGATCATATATATGTGTGTGTGGCTATATGTATAGGGTCATCGAGGAGCTGGGAGATCAGATACAGAAGTGGACTGGAGAAGCTTCTGAGCGGCGGTGAGCTGATCCATCAATGCCAAAATGCGGGCTCTATAGGCCCGGGCTTGGTCCACCGCTTCCGCCTCCAGCTCCCCGAGTTGGGAGCAAAGCCGCTCCTCCGCTTCCTCCGCCACCCGCAGCCTCTCCCACGCTCTCTGCAGCTCCTCCTCCATTTTCTCCTCTCTCTCCTGGCTCCTCTTCAATTCTCTCTCCAATTCCTCATTCCTCTTCCTCAGCTCCTCCTCCTCCGCCTGCGGAGACTGACGGCGGTGAGGCTTCGGTTGCGCAAGTGCCACCGTTATGGCTGGAGCCATCTCTCTTTCTTCCTCTCCCTGAATTATTGGGTGGTTCAGCTGCTCTCTCTCTCTCTCTCTCTCTCTCTCTCCGGGGGGCGGGGGGTTGAGATGCAAGGACGGTATCTTTGTTGGGATTTTATAAGCCCAAATTTGGTGTGTCCAGGTTCAATGTATCTGCCAGTTTGGCGGTTGTTTAACCACTTGTAAAGAAAATGCCAAGAGAATAGACCGTTGAGAAGCAAAATTTTTGGCAAATTTTTACTAATTTTTTAGTAAAAATCGTTGGGTAAATTTTTATGTATTTAGTTAAAAATTAGTATTTTTAGTAATTTTTAACAATTTTGGTTGTCTAGTAAAAAATTAATAAAAAATTTTAAAAAATTTAAAAAATATTTAATTGTTCAATAAAAAATTAAAGAAAATTTTAAGAAATTTTGGTACGTTATCAAAGCAAAAAATAAAAATTACTAATTTTTTTTTTAATTCCAATCGGCCCATGGTGGGTGTGGCGGTTATTTAACCTGTAGTTAACTTGTAAAGAAAATGCTGCCAAGTAGAATTCAAAAAGGGCCCACATTGGTCAACTTGGAAAAAAAATGCCAAGAAGAAGAATAGTTCATGTACCCGCACGGGTTAGCTCAGTGGAGCAGGGGCCGGCTTGGAGAGTGGATATACTTCTCACGTCTCGGGTTCGAATTCCTTTCTGGGCGCTCGGTCTTATCGGTGGGCGTATCTTGCGGGGTGGTGCGCTTGCCCGGAGGTTTTACTCGCGACAGTTCACCGGCGATTTGTTAGTCTCTGTGTGTCTGTACGAGAGAGAGCCAAACACGCCCCTCCCAAAAAGAAGAAGATTAATTACACTAATACTCTTAATTTATTTAATTAAAATTAATTTTTTAATCTCATTGAATCATATTTTAAATAAAATCCCATCATTAATACCAACACTTCAACTGATGAAGTTCAAAAAAAAAAAAAAAAATCAACCTCCAGCATTCCTAATAATATGTCTGAATAAAGTGAAATGAAAAAAAAAAAGAAGAGAAAATAAAATATTTTAGAATTAATAGTTTATTTGTGAGTTTTTTTAGGAGAGAAAAGAAAATAAATTGGAAGAAATGGGAAAAAAATAAGTATTAAAATTTTAAATTTTTTATCTTATCAATGGTGGGAAGAAATGGAGAAAATAGAAAGATGAATTAATAAAACTCTTAAAATGACATATTTACTAATAAAATAAAGAATAAGAAAATATAAATTACAAATATACACAAAGGTTAAATAAATTGATTACACCCTAATTTCTCAAATGATTTATTAGTAAAATAATTATTTACTTTTTCTTTTTTTCATTTTTTTAACTCATAAATAAAGACAAAATACATTACTATTTTTCTTTTCTAAACTAACAAACAAATAGAAAAAATATATAATCATTTCTCTTATGGTGTTGCTTCTCTTCTAATTAATATTCTCTCTTCTTTTATTTTCTTTTCTAACCTCACAAATTAATTACAATGTGGGTTTTTACTTCTTTTTTTTTTTTAACTTTTTTTCATCTTATATAGTTTTTTCACTAAAATTTAATTTTTTCAGAAAATGTAGTTTTAGGCATATTAATCGTATTCGTTAAAAAATTTAAAAAATTTATATCCATTTAAGTAAAAGATAAAAAAAAATAAAAATACTAACTTTTTCGTTACTTTTTATCTAAACAAATAGTTTTTACTTAAAAGACATGAATTTTTTAATTTTTTTACGAATGCGATTAACACGATTAAAAGTTACGTCTTTTAAAAAGGAAATCAAATTTTGATAAAAAAATCATATAAAAATAAAAAGATTATTAAAAAAAGGCTTGATAGCTTTTTTGAGGCTGTTTGGCCAACTAAAAAATATCAAAATTTACCAAATTTTAATTACTTTTTGTACTTTCTTTCAATAAAATTTTAACACCTATCAATTTTATGTCACATCTTTGTACTTTTATTATATTTTTTCCTCAACTTTTTTTTAACCAAACAATCCCTTTATTTATCTAGCTTTTTTATTTTTTAAACTAAACTAACCCTAATAATGCTAGGTGGATAAAATTTTAACAACTCAACTCTACTTGTCATTGCAATCAGCCTTTCAGGTGGGCCCTGGACTTTTGACAATTGCCCCCAACAAACGCTGGCAACCATTAAATTACTATTATTTAAATAGGAGAGGCGGCGGGGATTCCATTATTTAATAATTGACTGCGGGGCCCAATTGTTATTCAAGCCACGTTTAGAATAAAAAAAATAAGATAAATTAAAATAAAATGTGATTTGAAATTAATTTTGACACTTTTTTTTAAAGTAATAAATTAGAACGATTTTTCAAATCTGTTCCCACATATTTAAAAAAATTCACAAAAAATAGCAACAATAGTACTCGTTTGAAAGTTTTTGACACGAAAAATATGATTGTATAAAAAATTTATACATTCAGTTAACTTACTTTCATATTTTTTTTTATTTTTTAACAAATATTAAAATTTTTAAAATTAATAATAGCGAAAAAATTAGAAGTAGGGAAATTATTAAAAATTTATAGAATTTTTTATATATTTATAGTATGTCAAATGAGGCCTTAATAATAGGAGCGACAATTTCACATTTTAGTTGAACTTTTTTAACAACGGTCAGATTAACGTTGTCATTTGCTTGTGGTGTGTTTGGCAATTAAAATTTTTAGTAATTTTTTATTTTATAATTTTTTGGTTTGATAAAAGTTATTTTTAACAAAAATTAATATTCTACTAAATGCATAAAAAATTTTTATTATTCAATGCACAACTTTTTAAATTTAATTTTTAATATTGTTTTTAATTTAAATTTATAAAAAATTAAATTGCATGAGTGATAAAAATATATTTATTTTGAACTTCATTGATTACTTTTAATTATTTTTCAAAAAAAAATTAAGAAAGTGAAAGAAAAATAAGCTGCTGCAATGTAAAGTTATGGTAGGTAATTATAAGCGATAGAAAATTAAAAGAAAATAAAAATTAAGGGTAGAAAATTATCTATTGTTTATTAGAGATACTTAAAATAATTATTTAAAACTTTTTAATTATTTAAAAAATTGTAATCTCATAATTTTATAGTAACTAAAAATGTTTAAAAATTTTTAATATTATAAAACTTTTTTAAAATTTTAAAATTTTATAAAACTCCAAAAAAGCCAGAACTCTATACTGTTTTTGTGACAATAATTTCTTTGATACAAGGGGCATCTTTTCAATTGTCACCGCTGATGCTTCAATGGGCGAGTTCCGTTAATGAAGCTTTTTGAAGCAACGCCGGAGTTAAATATCCTAGGCTTAGATTAGGAATAAAAAAATTACTTTTTCTTTTTTTTTAGAAAGTTGAAAATAGAAAAGAGCTAACTTTTTGTAAAACTAATTCTTTTATTTATTTTACATAAGGCTCCGTTTGTAGTAAGAAAAAATAAGATAAATTAAGATAAAATGTGATTTGAGGTTAATTTTGGTGTCATTTTTTTTGAAAGGTTACAAACCTTGGGAACGGTTTTTCAAATCTGTTCCCACGGATTCAAAAAAATTCACAAAAAATAACGACAATGGTACTCGTTTGAAAGCTCTCGACACGAAAAATATGATTGTATAAAAAATTTACACATTCGGTTAACCTACTTTCAAATTTTTTATTTTTTTAGTGAAATATTAGAATTTTTTGAAATTAGTGATAGTGAAAAAATTAAAGGTAAAAGGGTTGTTAGAGATTTATAAAGATTTTTAGTAATTATTTTTTTAATGCCAAACTGGGCCATATTTGTCTTTCACGATTTGAAAGAATTTGAAAATGTAATAGAAAAATTTTAATTATTCTAAAAAATAAAAAAAAATTAAAATTACTAAAAGTTAACTTTTTTTTTTTTTAACCAAGAAATTTAGGTCACGTGGCTAGAACTTGAAATTCCCTAAAAATAGTCTCAAGTTTGACTTCAAATAGAATTAGAGTCCGTTTGGGAACCCAAAATTAGCACGTGCTAATTTGTAGCAAGGTACTAGCAGATACAAAAATTACTAGATTACCCTTGCTAATTTTTTCAAGTTATTGGCAAACTATTAACACATGAGGGTATAAATATCAATATATTAGAAATTTTACCTTTCCAAGAAATTAGCACATGCTAATTTTTCCAAACCAAGCCTTATTTCCTTAAAGTTGCCCTCACAAACTATCTAACTAAATTAGAAGAGTGTTCGTGATTGACCTTGGGGTCAATATGTGGGGGTGTGTACCGACAACTCGAGGAGTTTGCCATCTTCGAAGGGCTTACATGAAAAAAGAAAAATTTCTTCCTTTACAAAAATATATATATATATATATATCTCTCTCTCTCTCTCTCTTTGTTTTTTTTTTTTTTTTTAAAGGATGCCAAACTAAGTCTTCAATCCGTTCTTTTAACTTTTTAGATACTTTAAACCTTATTAATATTATCACTTCATTGTTTAACATTTAACAGACTAACTAGCGGGCCAGAATAATTTAATTGTTACAAACTTTTTAAGATAAAAGTTCTTCGGGTAAATTTAAAATGGTAGAGGGAGATTTTATTATTTGGAAGAGGTTAGTATAATTTATCTCTATTATGTTAATTCATTACAGCTACTGGACGTTCGAGAGGCTGGAGGTTTAGGACATGGGTAGCCTTTTTATTAGGTTTTATGTATTTGCGAATTTAAATTTAATAAATTTGTTATTAATTATTTAGCGATAATTTTTTAAATATAGTTTTATTATTTTAAATAAAAAATTTATTATGAATTTAAATAGTTTAACATGATAAATTAAAAATTATAAAAAAAATTATTAAAATTTTTTTTTTCTAAATAATAGCTCTATCATTTTAAAAAATATTTACTACATTAGCAATAATATTAGAAATATTCTATCTATGAACAAGTAAATTAATTTTTTATGTTACATTTTAATACAATTTAATATAAAATTTATGAATTTAAAATTTTTAAGGAGTATATAACCATATAGTTTAATTTGTAATAATTTCATCCTTGAACAAAGCAGTAATGTATTAATAAGTTTCAAAACTTATACCTAATAAACAAATCCATTTCTATAGTTCAATCCGTAACAATTTTATCATTGAACTTAGAACAGTGAATAAATAAGCTTTCAAACTTATATCTAATATAAAAATACATATTTGACTATAAGACAGTGAAAATGAGAATATGAGACTCACTTAAATACAAGAAAATAAAATTACCTAACCAAGTAACGACTCTTTTTCTCAATTTTTACCAATCCCTAGTTCTCTATCATTAAAACCTCAATATTAATTCAGACAAATTCAACTTATCAAAATCATCAAATCATTCATTAATATCGGTTCAATTGTAAGTTAAAGGAGTTAAGTATCTAAGAGGTAATTTTACTCCACTACCGATATGTCAATTTAACACAATAGAAAATTGGTCCACATTAACGTATTGTTTAAATTTTTAAACAAGACGAAATTGTTACAAATTGAATTATAAAAACGTATTTTTAGGTGTAAGATTAAAGGTTATTTATGCATTATTCTTTGGAATCGGGGTGAATTGTTATAAATTGTATCATAAGAACATATTTACGGATTGGGTGGAAGTTTTAGAGTTTGTTTACATACTACTCCAATCTTTAATTATCCAAACAACTAGTTAAGGTCTGTTTGGTAGGTGAGTTAGGGGTGGTTCGCGAACCATCCTGAAAAGGAAAAATAATCCGGACGAACGGTCAAGATTATTCCTGCCCGTTTCGCGCGTGCCAAACAAAGGAAAGTTTCATGAATATCTTGGGAGTCCGATTTCGATTTGAAGTTCCCTCCTCAGGCACGCGAAGAAGCTCTCTCCCTCTCTCCTGGACCAATCGCTGTATCTCTACCCAGAGAGAGAAGGAAGAAGCATCATCACTTCAGCTAATATGAACGAGTCGATTTGCCCAATTTGTCAGCTATCTGTTCCGTCCCTCGACCTAGAAAGGTATATTTTGTTATTCTTCTTGTTCATCACAAATATATAATCTGTAAATCTATACAATCGAATCAGAAATGTTTTATTTTTCTATTCCTCTTGTTCATACGTGTATTCATCTGCGTGTGTATATATATCTGTGTGTTGTTTGTTCTTCTTTGAGTATATCTGCTGTTTGATCTGAGAGAGAATTGTGATTTGACGGTGTAGGCATGCCAACAGTCACTTCGAGGATGAGGAACTCGCAAGGGACATTGAATTGGCCCAACAGATCGCATTTGCTCCCCCCAGCCCCCCCTTTGTTGTGGTACTCTCTCTCTCTCTCTCTCTCTCTCTCTTTGTTATATGTATAAGTGTGTGCATGGGGGGATATATATATATATATATATATATATATATAATTGTGTGTATATGCAATTTTGGTCCCCTTGCATATGTTTGAATACTTGCTAGGGTAAGCCCAAAGTTGCGCGGTTGTGTGTTTGGAAGTACTGATTCCTTGCTTCCAAGGACACAGTATATAATGCTAGACGGTCAAAGATTAAGTTGAAAAGTAAACTATCTGGCTAATAATTGTAAATATAAGTAGTAGGAATCAGAGGAAGAAATGGGAGATAAATTAGTGATGATCATCTGGTCATTATTGCGAGTCTGGACACATACAAGCCATATCTGGATCTTTGATTTGTCAAGGTGAAGGAGAGTGAAAGAAAAATGTAATTACTTATAATGTATTTATTTAATTTATTTTTTATTTTTCATGAGTAGCCTAACAAAGAAATGAAACTTTTTGACGAATACCTACTCATTTTCTTCTTATTTCATAGTCCAACCTGCAAAAGAAATAAATTTAGCTTATTTTCACTTTATTTGTCCCCTATTTTTTCCTTTCCCTATAAGATTGGAGTGTGCTTGGAACATGTACTAACTCAAGTTTGTGCGTACTACTAAATAAGTGCCATATATGTTCTACTCTCCAAGCTGTCAATTGCTTGGTTTGCTCTTCATGTTAGAATCTACTGCACGATGTACTTACACTACTTAATGACAAATTAGCAGGATAATTGGGCGAAGAATGACATTCCATATGAAGCCAGTGCTCGAAAAAGCCATGAAAGTAGTACCTTGAGGTATGATGGGAAGACAAGCAATGTTGATGAAAGGATTTGTCATTTAATTGGCTTACAGATCAGGGCACCCTTCTACAAAGTTGAAGGTGGTTTGATAATGCTGCTGAGAAAATGTTTGGAGTTAGATTCTGGAAATTCAATTAGTGTATTATCAGGTCCTGTTGATCATTTTCAGAGCATTAAATCAGAGGATGTAGGCTGGGGATGTGGTTGGCGTAACATCCAGATGCTCAGCTCACACTTGCTTATGCAAAGACAGGATGCTAGGGAGGTTTTATTTGGTGGTTCTGGATTTGTTCCTGATATTGCATCATTGCAAGGGTGGCTTGAAATTGCTTGGCAAAGAGGTTTTGATGTGCTTGGTTCAAGTCATTTCAACAACCAAATCTATGGGAGAAAAAACTGGATTGGAACTACTGAATGTGCTGCACTTTTTCGTTCATTTGGGCTTCGTGCGAGGATCGTGGATTTCGACAGCAAGGATATTAATTCAAAATCTTCTGCTCTTGGTTCACACAATGTGGCATCGGGAATAAAAATATTCGGGCCAATGGACAGATATTTTTCTAGACAGGTTCTTAATATCCCCCAAGCAGGTTCTAGTGGGCAAGAAAAATCTATTTATTCTGGTGTCTGCATAGGGAATGATGCAGGTACTTCTATCTGTAGCAGCACTCCTACAAGGTCACTTAAGGGTCATCAGGTTCTCATTGATTGGGTTTGGAATTACTTCTTTGACAACGGGGTCGCTAAATTGGGCAATGCTCATGTTATTGTCAGTGAGAAAGCGTAAGTGACTTTAACTTGCTATTAGCTACTACTTGTACTTGCTATTACCTACTAGAGTAACTCATGTTTGATTCAATTCCTTTTTTATTGGCTGTGTAAACGTGAGCTTTCTTCACTGTGTCGTGATATGTTGACCAGGCCCTTATACTTTCAGCATGATGGCCATTCAAGAACCATTGTTGGGTTGCAAGTCACACATCAACACAAGGGGATGCAACAGTACGACCTATTGATTTTAGACCCTGCTCATGTAAGTGTGCATGTTAATTTATATCTGCAAGTTATTTTGCTGCTTGTATATCATGTTTGCATAGAAAATAACAGGATAGTGTTGAACTTTTAATCCATGTGGGTTGTTTTTGTTTTCCAAATTGTTGGCATGTAATTTGTTCATTGGTTTTTCTTATTCCAGTAGTTCATCTATTTTCTCTGTGGATGTAGCACGTCTATGCATTTCTCCAAGCAATATACTAGAAGTACCATGGAAAATCTGTTGTCTCCAATATGCCATGTTTCTTTGCTCTCTCTTCTTACAGGAAACAGCTATGCTGGAAAGATGTCTCAAAAAAAATTTTGGATGGCAACGGCTAATAAAAAGAGGAGTACACACACTGAACAAACCACAGTACCAGGTTTTACTGCACTCGAAAACCCTTAGCTTGTGGCCTTATTGTTATTTGATAAGTTGGTTGATGCTTTGTCTGTTTCAGTTATGTTATATCGATCCTGGAATTGCTTGTGGAAAGGAGATGGAGCAGCTCAAGACCTTGGATAGTGTCCGTGTTGAATTTTAGATGATGCCCGAACTTTGGCAGTTTTATTAGGTATATCTGTTTCAATGCTGTCTGTCTCTATATTGAAATGAGTACAACATGCATACCCCGCATGATGAGATGTTTTTGATTATCCATTTTGTTCACATGTTAAGAAAATTGATGCATTATATAGGTGTTTGGAGCCACCCCTGCTGCGGGAGGAGATGCCCGCGCTACATTTTGCCGCGGCAAGGTGGCGTCACTTACAGCACCCCTGCGACCACACCATTGAAGTGGATGCTTCCTGCCCAAACCTCCTCCTTCCCCTCCACTCCCCTCCCCTCCCCTCCCCCTTGTGGGGTGCTGTAAGCCTTCAGATATTGTTACACTAGTGTGCCTGCTTCTTGCGGAGAAGTCAAGAGGGAATTGAATTTTTTTAAATAGAGAAGGTAGAAAGAAAGAAAACAATTCTAAGGACCTCGTTAATTTTAACAACATAACAATAAACACATCAAGTCAAACTTAACTGTTTTAATAATAAGGACATTGCAATCAATCACTGCACAAAATAAGGTCACCTGGACAATTGGTGCTGGGCAGCTGGCTCATGTAGAAAACAGCAGCCCACCCTCACCGAAGGCCACAGTTTTGTGTTGCCCCAGCCCCATTCCTCAATTGAAGTATGGTTGATGTTTTTTCTACTTGGGAAAAAATAAATAAATAAAAATTAATAGGTCCTATGATTCTTGAACTAACACGAGCTGGTTATGATGTCTTAAAACCACCAGTAACTTGAACTCTGGTATGTCAATATGATCTATTTTTGTCTTCCCCTACATCCATTTTATTCCCTATCTTGAACTTACATCTAATCTTTGACTGCTGCAGGAGCTGAAAAATGATGATTTTTGGAGTTGCATCCAATCAAGAAACTGAGGCTGTGACCGACCAAACAACTAAGCAACTAGACAAGCACCAAGAACTACTGGGCCAGAAAGAAAATTTCTTGCTTCGCGCAACTGTTGCTGTATTGTGTCATTTCTCATTTTTGGCTTACTGCCTTCTGTCATATATGGATTCTTGTTTCGGGAGAGCGATAAGAGGGACTTCTAACTTATTGCAGTTGCAGTGGCTTCTCTTTTGTGCATCATTCTACTTGCTACTGGAAAGGCTTGTGTTCTGAGGCCACCCAAAGCAGTAATGTACCAACTTACCATTGGGTTTATGGTCTCAGTTGTTTCGAACGTAGGAGGTGATCTAATCAAGATACTACTCCAGGAGAAACTTGGTTCAACTCTGGTTTGGTTCTGACCCTTCCCAATCTCGAGACAAATGCTGGATTTTGAAAGCAGAGTTGTTTGGGAAACTTGCGAGCTCTGATTGTATTATGGGTTGAAGCAACAATTCCCCTACTGTGGTTTTTGTTTATTTTATTTTTCAAATTTGAGGTGTATTGCGAGATTCTCTCTCTTTTAAGGAGTTCACCTCCACTATGTTGTTGTAAGGTTATCAACGAGATTCCAAAATTTCTGTTTTTGACATAATTTAATTCGCAGTAGAATGTTTAGATTAACTGCTAAATTGAACATTGCAGAATCAGCTAATCACAATTAAATTAATTTGAGAGTAAATTAAACAAATTTATGTTTAACATTAGGTAAAATACAATGAACTCTTTTTGATATTTAAATTTTACATTGACATGTTTTATTTAAAAAGGTTTGTGAGCCAAAGTCGTTTATGTGTAACCGATTCTGGCTATGGCTTTAGACACTTACACTGAGTCAATTTTGTGTGTGCGAGAGAGAGAGAGAGAGAGAGAGATTCAATAGCACTTTGAGCTTCAACCCCACCAAAATCAGAATCCCAACCCCAAGGTTTTAATCTGACTATTGGGTGATCTCAAGTCTATCTCATCCTAGAAAAATAGTTTATAAGATGAAATTTTTATTTACATTTATATATTAATCACTAATTCTTTCATCTTTTCACTATCGATGTAAGAACCTAACACCAACGAATCTATTTACAAATTTACTTGCATCACAAAAGCCACAAAAATCCTATTTAAGTATCCCCAATAATTCACAAATTCACCACCAAATCGTCTTCTTCAAATTGACTCGTTGAGACAAAGAACACAGTAAACCAGTAAAGCACCTAAAAGGAACGCTTCTACTTGTCTTTGCACACTGCTAAATTGACAAAAATTGCTTCCCAAATGAAAGCATAACGAACATAACATCAAGGCCAACTAAACCAGATGTATAATTGACATTTTAGAAAGACCGATCACAGATTTATTTCAAACAATGAAAGGCCACTCTTCGCAAACAGCGTCCACGTATATTATATATACTAGCATAAAGATGAAAAATGTTGTCGCAACTAAGAACTTTTGTTGAGAGAAATTTTGGTATCCTCATTCATGCCCATTCACATATCCACGATTCAACGAGCACAAACAACCCCACATTCCTAGGACTGGGATCCCATATTTAGTTCTGGCTTGCTTTTACTTTTCTTCATTTTTGCTTTAAACCGAGATTTGGCCACAAGGGTTATCACTGTGTTTCGAAAATTCCCAACTGCCATGATAATCAACAGCACCCCACAAGTAATCACCTGCCGAAAAAACAAATTGGCTAATTCATTAAGGGAGTGCTTGGAATAAGGTTTTGTAGAGGGAAAAGAAAAACGGAGGTGCAAAGTGAAATGAAATAATTATTTGTTCATCTGAGATTATGTAAATTACTTCAGTAAGTACTAAAATGGAATTAAGAATTTAATCTGAATAGCTCAAGCAAATCACAAATAAACCCATGAAAATACATAACCAAGACTCAGCATAATGCCAGAACACATGCTTACCTGCCACTCAGAAGCAATACCAGTCAGTGCAATTTTAAGTAGCAAGATTCCAATATATGCTTCAAAACCCTGAAATCAGGGCACAAATCATTAACAAATTGTTGCTGCTTCCACAAGATTTACAATGAAAGTGAGAATTTGATTTCCTGAGGCCTACTACTGAACTAAATGATTTATACAACCGCAAAGCTAGGCCTTGACAAGCCATAAAGTCCCCCCCCCCAAAAAAACAATGTTGCTGGTAATTTTCTTTTGTAGATTGTAGTGCTGAATTATTTCCTTCCAACAAAAGATTGGGCAATTCATGATCATCAAAATATGTCCTGCATTATCTTTTTCATTTTTCTTTTCAGTGAGGATACTTCTTTCTAAAATCTTAATATGTACTTTTATTTAATGAACTCCATAGTAACAAGTAAGCTACATAAATCTACCATGAGAAAGAGAAAGTTGTGAAGAAGGGGAAGCTAACATGAACAATAGTATACTTCCCAAATGACAAACCAAAAATTAATAATATAACTTCCGCCAGTAATGAAAAAAAAATATATATATATATATATATTTACATCTGCCTATAATAACTGATAATGGGTTTGATAGTAACAAAAACACCTTTCAAAACCAGCTATAGAAATAAATATTTTGGAATTTATTGTAGGAAAAGTATTTGTCCCATTTAACAATCTTGTTCAAATCACTTCTGTGTTTTTTGAAGTGAAAATGACTCGGACAATAAATTATCTATTAATATAATATTTCTAGGCACAATCCCCAATATAGCAATTTGAAGTTTTGAACAGCTTGAATCACCTGCAATATGAATAGAATGGGTGCCAACAGCCACAGTTGACCTTTGACTCCAGCAGTTTCACCCCAAACAATATCCATTCTCCTGGCCTACAACCAACAGAAGGATCAAAGGTAAGAGCCTTGTCAGACTTTTTAGAAGAGAATATCAGCAACTAAAAATTTAAATGATGCCAACAAAGAAATTCTATTTGCATTTGGCGGGACAATAAAAAATTAAAATAAATCAGCTAAATTATTTCCATCAACAGAAGCAAAAAAACTTAATAAAATTTTGAAAACCAGGCAACGTGATATTTAAAAAAAATGATAAATACACACGACCGGGTACAAGCCAAGTAGACTGCAGGAACCACAAAATTGAATCATGCTTCTAGTCGCACCTTGCCGAGTGCAATACGAGTGTAGAGTCTTTGTCGTTGATATCTATTTTGTAGAAGCATTGCAACTCCTTGCATGATAGCCCATAGCAGGAACAGTTGTATCCCTCTCTGCAAAGTATTTATACAGTCTCACCAGAAGAAGAAGAAAAGCAAACTATATTTCAATAAACACAGAAATATAATAACCTGCTTCTGGGCACAATCAGGCTCCTTTTCTATCTCCCAGGTGAGACTGATAAGTGCCATAGCCATGGCAAAATAATGATGATATATCCACCTATAACAGCAGAGTATGGTGTGTTAAGATATTCAGTGGTTCTGCATGTATTAAATCAAGCACGAGGCAGATAAGAATCATAAAGAAATCCAATGCATTTTCACATTTTCATCTAAACTCTTGATGTAATTCGGCAAATAAAGAGAACGAGGGCCAGCCTGTCGAATAAAGAATGTGATGTAAGTTACAATTATATTCAACACAGCAAGACAAACTTTCCTAGAAATAGAATGTAGCTGGCACATACAAGAATCAGTATAAGAGAACAAAACACAACAAAAAATAAACAATGTAATAAAGTTTAGTCCCACCTATTGGAGTTAATTAGATGAATCATATCCTACATATAGATTCACATGGAGCCATATCATCTGTTATTGACAAATGGAATCTTTCTCACAGGTTCTACTCTCCCTCTCTTCATGTTATAACGGCCATGAATCTTCATTGCAGTTTGGTTTAAGACTACAATGTGAATAAATTCATTTACCTCAATATCATATTATACTAGTATGCAAGGAAACACAAAAGATATTTCTAGCACTTATTATTCTGTTTTTTTCATTTACCTCAATATCATATTATACTAGTATGCAAGGAATCACAAAAGATACTTCTGGCACTTATTGTTTTTTTTTTTTCCATAAATACATTGCCCATAAAATTGTATATTTTCTTTCCTCACTGAAAGGTAAGGTGATGGAAATTGCATCACAATCAAAATATTTGACATGAAGGATAATGATATAACCATCTGACCATAAAGTTCAACAAAATGCATAAAAAGTTGTATCCACTTACCACGGGCGAATATCACTTCCGTTCACTCTAAGTATGTTCTCTCGCAAAGCCAAACTTGTGTAGAGAAATAACAACCATGCCTGGAAAAGGTACACTCAGTACACTTGCAACAAAAACTAAATTATAATATAAAAATTAAAACAAAAAAAAAATTTCCTTTAAAAAATGAGTTAACAAAGATTTGCTTCAACGTATAGGTACCTGGTAAAGCTGAACAGGCAATGCAGGTAAGCATCCACCCCATATCCATGACCTTAGCACAAGTAGCAGTGATGGGAAAAAAAGAAACAGAAACGCAGTTCTATCCTGTGCACCATAACATAATAAATTATAAGAAATTATACTTTAAAATATCTAATCTATTGTTTTAAACAGTAACAGATCCTAAACTAAGTAGAGAAAGAAAATCATATTCTAAACTGACTGGAATCCAAAGGAGACCAATCGAGATTCCGTAGAAAAACCAGAAGCCCCTCCGTATCTACAAACCCTTCACAGTATTAATAAAACGCATCCTTGAGATGCACTTACCATCAGGATTCAAGAACACCACCAAATAGCAGCATAAAAAGCCCACTGTGTTTCTCTTCCAATAACAGACCCTTTTACCACAGGTAGACTCTAGTTATTTCATTCCCTTCAAATACTAGAATACCATTTCTGTTTTCCTCCAAATCCCCCGAACACTTTTTTGAATATCATCTGTTTTTCTTAACCTGAAAACATTCACCAGTTTCCTCTTCAAATCCTAGCTGCCAACAAACTTACCATAAGTTAAATTCATTTCATAACCCATAGAGAAGATTTTTTTTGTTTAGATCCTTCCCTATTTTCATTAACAAAAATCTTTGAAAAATATTCATTGGTGTGCTACCTACCATAGCAGAGCCTATCAAAGCCCCTCCTCTTAATTTACTGCAATTCCTCCCGTCTATCAAGCCTTGCTCCTCCCAAATCCCTAAGCAATCCCACCACTTCAACTAGTCTGCAGCTAACCTAAAACAAAAATATCAGCTTGGGTTTCAAGCACCTTTAATAGATAGAGGAATGCCCCAAGATGGGTTTGCGTTTTTATTTCAGCATTGAATCAACTACACTCACTATTTACAGAGTATTGTATTTATTGGCTTAATTCCCCATGAATTACATGACCACTCAAATATTACCTACTCAGAACCCATAGTTCAGTTGCATGCTAAATATACAAGGGTGACACAAAATAATTGGAAGTCAAAAGCCCAAGGAAATGATATGGAAGCCCAACTAACTAGTATTCATATCCAAGGAATAATAATTCAACAAAGAAAATAATCACCTAGATTGCAACGGAGACCATGTCACAACCGGAACGAGTTGCATAGGTGCAATGAATGTAAACATACATACCTTGTAGCTATTGTATTCCTCTTTCACTTTCAATTTGACATCCTTCCTAGTGGCACGAACGTTAATTGGACCAAGAAACATAGTCAAGAACCGTCCTGCCGTCAGTCAATAGCAAATTAATCAAATCTTTCACACGCAACAAAACAAAACCCCGTCGATAAAATGGACAAAATCAAGACAAGAATGAAACAAAAACAACTGAAAGCACCATGAGATTTGCTAGGAAGAAAGGCAGCCGCGTCTCCTTCACTCAATACATAGCTGGATCTGTATAATTCCTCTTCCAGCTAATGAAGACAAATCATAAGCAGACAGAAATTAAATTATTATTAGAATATGCAAAAACCCAATACCATGTATGCGCACAAGTGTGTGTGTGTATGTATGCACATAAGGAGCTCTCAAGTTGTTACCTTTTCGGCGTCTTTCGAATTCAAGCTTCCATTCGCGACTAAGGAGGAAATCGACGAACGAAGTCTGCGAATAGTGGAATCAAGCGAGAGGGCTCGCTGTCGGAGGGCTTCTTCTTCGCGCGAATTTCCTGAAATCAAGGAGGCAGCCGAGTCCTGCAGCTCTTTCGCCGATTCGACCACTCTCGAAACCTCTTCGGCCACCGTTCTCTCCGTCTCCTCACCCATCGCGGAGGTTCCCGTCCACTGATTCCTCAATTACAAACTAGGTCACTCGCGTCTGTGTGTGCATATATATATATATATATATGATTGCGTTGATGCAAAGTAGAAAAAAGATGGATTGGATTGGGATTGGATTTTTTTAGTTGGGGGGGTGGGGAATAGAACCTAGGAAAAGAGGGGTGATCAGAAGTGCTTCGGCGGCGGCGGCGGCGGCGGCTAGCCGTGGCGCTAGCTGAAAGGAGGAGGTTGTGGGTGCGGCGGAGTTTAATTGAGCCAAATTTGTGTTTCTCGAAATGTGAAGCTCGCGCAATGAATATGGCTTCGGGCCTTGGGTTGTGGATCACTGGGATTCTCACTAGACTTCGCCGCGTGGCAACACCCTCTTTCCTACGTGTACAGTTCACGTGGACCTCTCTGCAAGTCCTCCATTACCCGTCGACAAATCCAATGTTACACAAAAAACGACGAAACATTTTCTCTGACCTTTTTCCCCTCCAAAATCATTTCCTTGTTGGCCAAGGCCCCCCCGGGGGCGGGCGGGGTAACAAATAAGTGATAAAAAGTACGTTTAGAGTTGTATAATAGTGTATAAAATAAAATAAAATTATAAAAATAAATATTTTGTGATTCGTGTAGTAAGCGAATATTTTAAATTTTACTGTCTCGTAATTAATGTTTATAGAGATTTGTAGGATTTTATTTTATTTTATTCAGTTCCAAACGGAGCCAAATTTTAATGAGAGTTTTGAGTCTGTTCCCACGTTGGGAGTTGGGGTGTGTGTGTATATTTAATATAACCTCAGTTGACTGATTAACTTTTGAGTGTTAACTTTGATTTTTATAAAAAAAATAAAATTTGATTTTTCGGTATTGGGTTTTACTATTTCTAATGAACTGCTCTGCAGTTCGAACTTAGGCTCAAGGAGATGTCTGGTGGACTTTTTGGGAGCTTGTTCTCACATCGGGAGTTGAGTGTGTGTGTGTTCAATATAATCTCAGTCAACAGACCAACTTTTGAGTTGGTTTGTTGACTTTGGCCTTCATCAAAAAATAATGAGAGTTCTGAATCTGAAATTCGTGCAGTGAAATAAAAAAGAGTGATATTTAAAAATTTATAATACTTTTTAACGATTTTAAAAGTTTTTTAGAATTCCAAATAAAGCTTAAATGAGTGAAAATTTGTTCTATTATGACTAGAAACCTAACAAGTTCACTGCGCTAATATTAAATTAAGACAAAAAAATAAATCTAATACAGAATTATGTATTAAATGAAATTATTAGCTACATTGTTAATTCTTTTTAAAGTGCGTTTAAAGTGATAAAAATGAAGTAAAGTTAGATAAATTATGATTTCTTAATTCTTATAATTAAATAAAAAGTAAATAATTTTTAAAATTTTTTTACTACTTTTAAAAATTTATTATCATTCCAAATGAAACCTTACTTTCTTTTTTAGGGAAACAACACGTGATATAACTAATAAAAACAGACTAGCCAATTGTCCAAAACATATTTGGCTCTAGTATAAACCTTTACACTACTCACGTACACCTTTCGAGTAATACAACGGGCGGACGGTTATGAGCTATGTCAACTAGATTGTCAAACATTCTAATTATGACACCATTTGAAGTTGAAAAAAAAGAATAGATTGTGACTTTGATTACTTTTTGACGTTCGAAAGTGTAAGTCATAAATCATAAATGTTGCGTTTAGTGCATAAAAAAATTTTTGAAATTTTTTATAAAATTTTACATATTTTTATCTTTTTAAAAATCAAAAAATGTTTAATATCTTTTTAAAAAAAAGTCGGTAACTAGAATTCAGTTAATCAAATAGTAAAAATTTTTTCGCTATTCTCACTATGAACTCTGAAATTACTAAATGACACCCATTTTAACTAGTTTTTGTAACGTTTTTAAAATCTTTTGGACGGATTATAGAAATCATTCCGACGGAATCACGTGGGCAACTTTCGTCCAAACGGTTTCTACAATTCGTTTGGACGGATTGTAGTGTATAGAAGTCATGACTGCCTAAAATTTTGAATTTGTCCAAATGGAAATTCGATCCATCGGAACGAAATTTTACTATTCATCTTTAAAAAACGTAGTTTGAGCGGTGTGCACCAAATATAAAAAGTTTCTCTAAATCACATTTTATCTAATTTTTTCTCACTTTTTAGTGCGCCCAACGCTGCCAAAAAATATAAATGAGTAATTTCGCTCGAACAAATTTTTTTTATTTGAACAGATTCCAACAGATATTTTTTAGTTTTTTATGTCAGAACTTTTTTAAATTTATAAAAATTTTATTGAAATTTATAGAAATATTATTGTGATTTGTAGAGATTTGTTGGGATTTGCAAAGATACATAAATTTATAGAGATCCATCTAATTGGAGGTAGAAAAAATTTATAAAGATTTGTAAAGATTTTTTTGAGTTTTTTTAGGTCCCAAACGCATTCTGGGGTGTTTAGTGACACAATTTTTAGTAACTTTTGGTATTTTTTTCAAAGTTACTAATTACAATTTTTAGTGTATTTGGCAAAGTAAGTAATAATTTTTAATTATTTTTAGTAATTTTTTACAACTTTTGAGTGTTTAGTAAAATTTTTAACAATTTTTGATAATTTTTAGTAACTTTTAGTAGTGTTTGATAATTTTTAGTAACTTTTGACAACTTTAAAGTGAAAAGGTTATTGTAATAAAGTAGAAAAATGACAAAATTTAGTATTTTGTCCAACATCTAAAGAACAAAATTTAGTACCTTCTTTGCTAAAAATTGCACTGCGAAAAGTCACCTCTATGTAACTTGGCATTTACCATTGTCTTAACAAAATTTTCACAATCAATCATCAAACATTGGAGTTATTGAATGAATCAAATAGTTTAAACTCAATATGTATTTGGTTTGTTAATTACTCATTTGAGATCAACTTGCCAGGAAATCAAGTTAAAATTGAATACAATTTATAATTTGAGCTTGGCTCCGTAAAGTTAAACGTGTAAAATAGCCACGTTAATCAAGTTTGCATCATTTACAATTTAACTTAAAAATTTAATAAGTCAAACTTGAACATAATTTCCAGTTTGATAAGATTTTTAAATTATATTAAATCGACTCGTCCATCATTTTATTTATTTTTGTATGTTCTAAAAAAAATATGTAATAATTTTTATTTTTAATAAATAATTCACATATCAAAATACAATATTTAGGTTTAAAACACATCAAAATATTAAAAAGTAAATTTTTAGTAAAAATACTTATCCCTCGTACACACAAACTCAATCCATTTAAATTTAGCATCAGATAAAAATGAAAAACTTACATCTAAGTAGGGGGTAACGATGTGAGAGAAATTTTTCCGTAATCAAAATCCAAGGGAAATGAGCGAAAGTATTATTAAATGGACTTTGAAAGTTTACATCAATTTCGGTATTAGTTCTACGACAACACTTATTTCAATTGTTTAATTTTAATTTAACGATCAAAGAATATTTATATATATATCTTGGTTCCATTTTTATTACTAGGGGTGAGGGTAAAAAAATTTTTAAAATCTACTTGTTGACAAAGCTGACGTCCCTACTTAAAACTAGTTGTTTTTAAATTTGTAAAAGCATAAAGGAAATAATTTTTATTAAATTTCTCAAAGAATAAAATTATTATTTATAATAAAGAACATGAACATTTTTTTTAGGCTATGTTTAAACGAAAAATTTATCTAAAGAAAAGGAAATGAATAAATATTAAAATTGTTTACCATATTTAGATTATGGTAGAAAATGAGAAAACATAAAATTTAAAAAATTAAAATTAATGAAATTATTAAAATAATATAATAATAAATATTATTTTATTTTGTTATCTTTTTAAATCTATTCAAATAAAAGTGTCTATTTAAATTCCCCCACCTATCAACCTCAACCCACAAAAGAAATAAAATAAGATAAATAAAAATAATTCATCTCCCTTGACAACTTGGATAGTTGGATCCACCGGACTAACAAACAGGGGACGAATCGTATTTTCCAAACAGAGACTAACATAGTTTCGTCGCTAGCCGGACAAATTCCCTGTGATTGTGTTTGGTCATGGCGACGAGGCTGCCACGGCCCCCGCTGCTTTCCTCAAAATCGCAAAGCCTCGATCAAACCCACCACCGACTATCTCCCCGTCGCTCCACGGCGACAATGTGGGCTCTCAGACGCACCGACCTCGACGGCTTCGCGAAGCGGATGGCCTCCGGTGAGGTCTGGAAGGACGTGTGGCGGAGCGCCAACGACGGCTTTGAGATGTTCCTTTACGAGACGAAGAAGACAGCGGAGCGAATCGGCCGCCGCTGCCGTGTCTTGTGGCAGCTATCGGGGGTCGCCCAGTCGGCCTCCTACCGGGCCAGAGAGCTCGACTGCGACTTCGAGTTTACACAGTGGTGGCGGACATTTTCCCTTGATTTCAGTCGGAACTGGCCAAGGGTTTGTTTCCTTTCCAGCATTCCCTATATATATGTGTGTGTATGTTTATATATTTGTACATATGGATGCTTTTGTTTTCTCAAAATTTTCACGTATTGAGTTCAATATGAATTTCGAGTTGACATTCTGTTCTGTTTATAAAATTGTGTAGCGAGGACATGGGTGATGGCTCATGCCACCATTTGTTCCAAGGTTGTGTGCCATGGTCTTGACACCTCATGAAGCAACTTTGGAAATCCGACCCATCATAGTGTGAAGTAATATTACAGGATGCATTTGATAATTACATGAACCAATCAAATGCTCACACTTGTTCCACAAGCCCCCTTCTTGGGTTGTTCCGTAGTTCTTTAGAGTGGGGCTAACACATGCTGCTTCAGTCTTGGACCTCGACGCTTAAATATAGATGACATATGCTTGTTGCACAGGCTCACCCAAATCTATCTCCTTGAGTATTCCTATCACTTGATATGAGGCACTTAGTCCCTCCATTTGCTTGAACGAATATCCATTTTCAAGCAAATAATGTCTTTGATTTGCTCACAACATCACATTTAGGACCTCCTCAAGTTGACCAAATGTGACCTTACTTGTGCATGTCTTCTATATCTCATTATTCCTTCTCTACTAGGGCACAACCTAGGTCATGGCCTAAGGAACCCCCCCCCCCCCCCGGGTGAAGGTTGGTGTCTCGATTATGGGGTGCTCGAGCGTTACCTATGACTTGTATTCATGGCCATTGGGTTTATGCAACTTGAATGAAGTAGAGGGTGAAGATTGCCCCTCCAACTATCCCTTGCCCATGCTTGATCCATAGTTGTTAAAATTGAAAGTTGATTTTGACTGAATCATTAAAGTGTGAGATATATTTTGTAAATAGTCGTCAGCATAATATTCAAGAAAATTATCTCTCTTTCATATATATATATATATATATAATTATTTCTCTTTCATATATCGTAGTCCCTGTTTATGCATTTTTTTTCCTGTTAGCTCACTTTGTATTTTCTTATATTTCTAGACAATATTCTTCCTCTGGTTTGCTCTATCTGGATGGCTGTTTCGGTTCCTGATATTTGCAACATGGGTTCTGCCATTTGCTGGGCCTCTTCTCATTGGAACAGTTGCCAATAATTTTTTAATTAAGGTAAAACAATTTTTAGTTACTTTTTCATGTATATTTATGTTTGTATATTGATCAATTTTTTTTTTTTTTTGATAATTATTATCTGGTTAATTTTCATCTGAATTGGTAAGATGCCATGCATTCTACACGTGGGAAATTGGATATGGGCTATCAAACTAAGTCCTCTTCGCAATTCAATTAACTTCTGTTTCTCCTCATAAAATATTAAAATTTTCTTCCAGTCTTGGGTAGGATTTACTGCTTTTGGAACCCTACATGCCCACTCGTGCCACTCTTTTATGTTTCGTGATGGTCTCACATGTTTGGTATTCATGCTTTCATGTGCCTGATGCCAGAAATTGCTCTGATCAACCTAATTCTGTCATTTATGTGGTCATCCTTATGCTATATCTGCAACAACGGGCAACTGTCGTCAAATTCATATAGAGTTGAGAGTCAGTATGTTTAGCTTTGACACCATGATCTATTGGCTCTATAGCCTTTAATCTGATTTTTCTGAAAGTTTCAATAATTTGTTGGTTTATTTACCTATTTGCTTTAATAACTTTGGAAATTTACTGCCTCCCTTACAGTTTCTTATTTGCCAATTTACGACTTCTTTTGGTGGAAATTATATATGCACTAGTTGAGCCTGTGCTTATAAAATGATCGAGTGAAGCCACTGGGGCCATGGAAACCTTTCTTTGCTAAACAATCAAGGGTAAACTAACCATCAGAATTGTTTTCGTCAATTTGATCAGGGGGCTTGTCCAGTTTGCAAGAGGCAGTTTGTGGGAAACAAGAACCAGACAGTTCGCTGCACAAGCTGTGGAAATATTGTATGGAAACCAGAAGGGGATTTCTTCTCAAGGGGCCATGGAGGCAGTACTCCCTCCTCAAAGTCTGGACCTGATATAATTGATGTTGAGTTTGAGGAGAAGTGAATAGAGAACCCCATGCTACATTATTATGAACTCTTGACTTGGATTCAACAAGGCACTGAGAAGGCAGATGAGAACAATAAAGTGATGCAAAACTTACAATTTTGACTCATTATATATATTTTTTTGTTTGTGTACGAATTATTCTCTTGTATTTTGTAGGAATTACTCATTTGTATTATGTATGGTAACTTTTCCTTTACTGGAAAAGTTGACAAACAATGAGCACAACCTTTTATCCATTTATAACTTTTTATTATTGCTAGGCCTGTTTTCTCATTATCAGTGGATTATTGTGGACTAGTTTCCAAAACCATAATGTCAGTTGTATTTTACAATTGAAGAATTTAAATGCATTTACCTTCCTTCAGCCAATGCAGAGACATCTCTGTGAAGAATATACATACAGATTCTGTAGCCAAAGATTTATATATCACTGCAACTCAAATCTCTCTCTCTCTCTATCTCACTGTCTGTCTGTCTCTCTCTCTCTCTCTCTGCTTGTGAGTCTAAATCATTCACTTGGAAGTGAAATTTTTAAACTCAACCTGAATTACTGCATTTTGTATGACATTAGAAGATAGAGCCATAAATAGAGCGGTAAAATGAGCCAAGCTATTGAAGAATCACTCAAGTTGGATCACGTCATAGGCTCATTTGAGCTCAACTCGACTTATAAATGAAATGAAATGAAATTATAATTTTAAGCTTGTTATATTATTGAACTTAACTAGAATAGGGCTAAGTAAACTAATACTCAATAAATATAGTATAAATATAAAATAATTTTAAGTTTGTTTTACTATTGAATTCAAAGTTTTAACTCAATTAGCTAGAACTCAATAAATATAATAAAATATTAAATTGTTCAAGCTTGATTCGATTAGAGGGTTGCTTGGTTCAACTTGAATCATAAATGAATTGAACTCAACTAATTTTTTAAGTTTAATGAGCCTTATCCAAACACAATTTGATTCTATTAACCGCAACATAATGTTGGTATTGCAGTGCCCAATTCAAGGGGCTCAATTCCCTTTATTATCTAGCTAACTATTTATTCTCCGTACAAATTATGAATCACTTGATATAGATCAAGGATGATTGTTGCTCCCACGTATAGACCACTTAATATTGATAAAGGACGATTCTAGACAACTAGAACTTTTGTCTTTTGGTTGGTTACACCCGTGTATAACAAAACTGTTAATTTATAGACGATTGATTGTTGACACATATGCCCAATTGCTGCTAAATCCATAATTTTTCCAAGAAGATTCTGATTTGATTACAAAAGCATTTATAGAGGAAATAAAATCTCAATGTATACATGGTAGAATCATAACCAACAATGATGGATATATTTTAAGAAAAGAATACATTGCTACTAATAAAGGTGTAAATTAACCAAACTCAATCTTAATAAGAATGATTTTTGGATTGGTAAATTATTAGAAAAATAGTAATTTTAGAGGAGGTATTCAGACACGTGGCACATATTCATCTTGGGACACTTATCAATCATCTGGGTAAGGCACCTTTTTTGCCACGTTTTAGAAGAGTACAAGCAGTACTACTGCTCTACCACTCTTGACTGCTTTGATTCAGTATGTCCCATTATCCACAATACCTGGATGATGGCCAGAACCATCCTATATGGAAGAACCACACGTGCCCTGAAAGTTATCAATTTAAGGGGAAATGAAAAAAAAAGTAAGTATCATTTGCTTTCTTGAAACTTTGTCAAGATTACTTCTGATCTTCCTCTTTCTCTATATATTCTAACTTAACTGTTAGAGAAGCGTTCGACTTAACATCGCCTGAACACCAGGAGATTTTATTGTCGAGTAAGGAGTCAAGGAGACCAAAGTGTAATCGCCGACTGAACACCTGTCCGACCACATCATCAACACCATCACATCTGGTCGAGAACGTTACCAAGAGATTTTATTAGATTTTTGACACTCCAAATTTTAAATTTGTATTTTTAAACATCTGACTAAAGTGTCTAGTGTATAGAGTTGATAGATATTTTTAGTAAAAATTATTTGCTCAAGTACAAGTCAAGTAGCTGGGTACAAATATATTATAAGCATGAAGAAGCATTAAATCTATACGTAACGTGGCTTGATGGAGTAGATACGTGACAGCAAATGCATCATCATCCAATTGGAATATTAGTGTTTTGCATATAGAGACAACGTGATTTTAGCAGGTTACTGACATGTGAAGTCTTTCTCGTGCAAGTGCAAGTGCGGAAAGCCATTATCATATAATGGTGCTACATTGTGAATATCAAGTGGCTCCCACATTATTAAAGTCACACTTTATTGTCAATTGAAGCAATGAAGTGCATTCACTTTAGGGTGGGGGATTCATCTTTTGCGAAGCAAGCAACGTCATTGTCCTAGTTTTGAATTAGAGTCATGCTATTCAATTGAAGCAATGAAGTGCATTCACTTTAGGTTGGGGGATTCATCTTTTGCGAAGCAAGCAAAGTCATTGTCTTAGTTTTGAATTAGAGTCATGCTTGTCAATTGAAGCAATGAAGTGCATTCACTTTAGGGTGGGAGATTCATCTTTTGTAAAGCAAGCAAAGTCATTGTCTTAGTTTTGAATTAGAGTCATGCAAACAGAGTGCAGCATCAAACGCAGAAGAGCCGTTGGCAATCATCTTTTATCAAACAAGCAAAGTCCATTGCTTCAGTTTTGAATTGAATTCATGCAAACATAGCGCAGCATCAAACGCAGAAATGTTGTTGGGAATCTTGCGAAAATTTTTCGACTAGTTTTCGCACTCTGTATAAGTTCATGGTCGCTTGGTAATTTGCTGGAAAAAATAAAGAGCAAATTATCTCATTAGAAAAAAAATAGATTCGATGCATGGACTGTAAAAGCTTGCTAGTTATCTAGTCTCAAGGAGCAGTGCAATTTTTAGAGTATTTAAGACAATTCTGTATTTTACTTTAAGCAGAATTCAATAAAAATTTTTTTTCTAAATATGCTGCATAGTTGTCATATTTATTTTGGAGAGTTTCTTAATGCTTGAGAAGGTTGGAAACCTTCTAAGAAAAGTTTTCTAATTTATTGAAACAAAGAAACTAGGAATCTTAATATAAATACGTATAGGACTGAATTATAATTATGGTCCTATAAATAAAAACCTTCTATTAGAGTTTTTCAGAATTTCAAGAAGATTACGTATTGATATTTTTAACTTCATAGAAAAGTTCCATCATACATCTAGTCAACAAATTTTTCATACAAAATATTCATTGATCTTCAAGGCGTTAAAGACCGATTTTTCGTTAGGAAAATTCATCGAGTGGTTAGAACAAATGCTCTATGGAATGAATCGTGAATTCGATTAGAATAACTTCATATTCTTAAAACTCGTAACCTATATATAATAAAACAATTTTGGACAGTCCCTACGTATAAGACTCATCATTTTTATCCTTTGATTAATAAAAATTTCTATGTTAAATTTATTGTGTTTGGATTGCTTGTTACTAAGCGATATTCGAGTTTTCAAAATTAGTTAAAACATGAATCATTATATTGGGTGTGTTTGGAGTCCCAAAAAAACCAACAAAAATCTAAAAATAGGTTTGATGTGATGTAAAAATGATAAGTGACAAAATGTGATTGGAGAGGTTAGAAAACTTTTGAAGTTTTTTTTTAAAGTTTTTTGATTTTTTTTTTTTTAGGTTCCAAACGAACCCAGTATTGCACGCCAAATAAAGAATTCGCACGGAACTGACTCGTGCAAGTATAGGGCTTATTTGAATCCCAGAGACAACCTCTAAAGTTCACTCCCCTTTCAGCAACTCCAATTTAAGTTCATAATTTGCTTAGTAGATAGCGACATAAACTCAACGAGTTACAGACACTTAGTTGCCTCAAGGCAAGAGATGCTTCTGGGAGGCCTTCTCAATCTCCATGCAAGGTTTCCTGTAGGTGGGAATAAAGCCGATGCACTTAAGCAACCTGGCCCATAAACCAACCACCTCTCTTGACATAGGTGGGTCAACAATGGGTTCTTTGAAATTTGCCTTCTGGCTAAGCTGTTCAAAAGAATGTACAATATTTTGAAGCCTGGCAACAAACTCGATCAGCAGGGAGGTGAATGTCGCAAACGATAGCGCACTTGCACTCTCATGTGTCCTTACTTCGCGTTCATTGAGAACGGTGTCCCCAACAACTGAAAGACGCGAAGGCCATGATGTCGGTTTGTTGAAAATCTCTTCCGTGGAAGCATATTGCAGAAAGGAGGGATTGGCGCTCGGGTTTGGATTCTGAGGATTGAAGTGTTTTAATGAAGTTGATCTCAGGTGAGCTAATTCACTGAGAGAGTGAATTACCACTTGTTTATTTTCGTCTTCCTTCACTTCAAGAGGGTTATTGGGATCCTCAAACTCCTTGAATCGTTTTCCAGCTTCACAACTTGCCACGTTAACTAGAAGGTGAGATTTTTGGTCTATCATCATTTGTAACTCTTCTGCAGCTTGATGCACTTCAAGGAGTATGTCTCCAGGGCTTAGCTTCTCCATCTTCTCTACTTTCTTTCCCAGCTCACGTAAAACTTTGGCCCCCTCAGTGCCAACCCTCTGAACCTCATTACGAAATACCTGTCTCAGATCTGGTGGTGCCTACAAGGAGTAAAAATGTTGAACCCGTTATCATGCAACTTCATTGCAATCTGGCAAGAATATTTGCAGCATTGCTGTCCCCATTAAACTAACCTCCAATTCATCATATCCTATTTCACTATCTAATTATGGTCATAGTACTATTCATTTAACAAGATAATAAAGAAGACAGGAAACAGATCCATGTTGCCTCTCCCAAGTAATTATGGAAACAGAGATACCGAATTCAGTAAAAATTAGCTTCTACATTTCCTAAATTCAGTTCAGCAGTATGAAGATGAATGATTGATCACATCCATGATAATCGAGCGCGTGTCCATGTGTATGATGATTGTTAAATGAACTAGCAACAGGCACACAGATGTTATTATATAGCGCCTTTTTACCGAAGTGAGATTGAAGTAAAGGCTTGAGAAACTGAGAATTGGCAACTATGAACTAGGCACTCATAGAATAATTGTATAAGAGCAAGAAAACCAAATTACATTGTTGTTTTTTTAATGCATAAATTACCCAATTCAGCTGGCGTGTGCAATCTCATGCATATTGGGATTTATGGACTTCAAGTTCTTTGGCTATTAATTACTCTACATAGCATCTTGGTATGCAAGTTCATCTCAGTTGGGCACACCAAAATCACCAAACAAAGTGCAGTTATGAAGATATTGTCTACACTTGATATTTTGAGGTAGCATGCTAAAATTGAGCCTTAAGGCATCTTATCTTATAGCAGCAGCATGAGAAAATGGTAACGCTACATTGTTACAACTCTGAAAAGCCTAGAAAGCCATAGAAAATTTCACCTGTATTTCTGAAAGTATACACCCGTGCATTGCCATGACCATGAACGCACAATGCCTTAATGCGCCACTCACTTTGACATATTCACTCCAAGGATAGTTGAACGTTTTGTAGCGGCCATGAGGTGGTTCCCAAACAGCAAAACCCAACTGCCCAAGAACGAATGAGTTAAGACATATATATATATATATGCCTTGCTTTCAATCTTTCAATTTTAACATGGCATCCAATAAATAAGAGAGAGAGAGAGAACATCACACCAGAGAATCCTCTTGACTTGTGGACTGTACAGCAGATCGATACCCACTATACATGGGGTCATCAAGAGCCTGGTAAGTAAGAATCTTTGAAGGAATCCGCCCATATTCAAAGAACTGCAGGTATCCATTTACACAGCCTATATAACAAGCTCAGAGGTATTATTAAACATATCATAGCTAGAGTACAAAGAAGAAGATAGTGTGAAATTTAAAAAAAAAAAAGAAGACAAGAACAGATTTTAACCTTCCAAGGAAGTGGCAACACCATTAAAATTTTTCACCACCAATTTATGCAAATCTTCGCCTGCCCAAATGGGGTAGATACAGATATTCACAACCAAACAAACACAGGCTCCGACTGCAATTAACAGCAATCGAGATACAGCTGTTTGGACAAAATTTGAGGTCTCCGATACCATCACAATACAAAAGGTCAACAAAAATACCCGAAATCCATATTCATATTGCTTCACTGCTGGGTACTGTTTCAAATAGCTTGCAACAAATCCTACCCCAAAAAAAAAAAAAAAAGAATGAGTTGTCACGGAAATGCAGTTTTCATGCAAAAGTGAAGGGGGAATTCTATGATACCGAACTAGTGATTTATGGTACTGCACCAAAAGTAAATGTTCATTTGAAAAAAAAAAAAAAAAAGATGTAGATTTGGTTATATTTTTTGGTGATAAAAAATGTCAGGTTGAATAGTAAATTGAGTAATTACGTTCATTGGTAAATTGTCACATTGACCAATAGGTTTAGTCAAGCTTATTAATAAATTCGGTCATATTCACTGATAAAAACAAAGACTCTGGGTTTGCATTATAATTTTTTATGCAAAAAGTTGCACCTATAATTTTACTTGAAAATCTACATTTTTATCATGATGACACATGTCAATATATATGGTTAAATTTTATTTCCGCATGGTGGTCTTTTTGGTTTGTCCCAAAAAAAAAAAAGGAAAAAAAATTGGTGTAAAAGTAACTTGGTTAGAGAAATTTGATAAAAATTAGAGTTTATTTGGGTTTTTTTTTTTGGGGGGGGGGGGGGGGGGAGTATCTCAAAAACCACTAATTCGATAGCATAGCCATTCCCCGGGTACATGACATAAAAAACCAAGGTCACAATGAGGGAATGGGGAAGATCTGCTGTGACTACAGGCTCCCCCCGATCCATCGAATATGTGGGTATTGATTGGTTCCACTGCTTATATTTGTACCTGCAAGAAAGATGCTAATCACAATGAAAACTTCTTGAGAATCTCCAGCCAACACAGATAGTTCAGCAACGCCCAAAGCAAGCGCTCCAGCTGAGATTGTCCCCAGCGCACGGTTAAATCCTTTGTTAAGTGTTGCTCCTAAACAATCATTTTTGACCAATAAGATTAACAGAACCACCAACCCCGCAAAAAGAAAATAAATAAATAAAAATGAAATCTTTGAGCTCACAAAAACTGCATATTCAAATATATATATATATATATATATATATAAAGCTAACTAATTGAAATCGAATGAAATTAAACAATTGATCGATACCTATGCTGAACTCGAAGACGACCACGACTGTGAGGATTGCCCAGATTGAGTATTGACCGATATAGGGAAGGGGTTCTTTGAAGAAGATGAGAATCGATACGAGGGCGAGAGCCAACCCCATTTTGGCGGCGAATATGAGTTTTCGCGGATCAGAACGACCCATTTCCCATGCTTGGATCCAGAAATTGTTCCAATCATCACGAAGACGCCGGAAAAAGAACCCCCCATCGCGACTGTCCGATCGGCCCAATCCCAGCTCCGAATTCTCCTTCCTAGAGAGCAGCCTTTCCTTGCTCCTCTCGTCGAAACTATGCCTCAGTGATCCAATATTGGCTGCCATTTCTTCTTCCTCTTTACTTTATTTACCTTTTTTTTTTTTTAATTCTCAAGCAAATCAAAACAATATTACCACTCAAAGAACAAACCTTTTTTCTTTTCCATAGAAACTTAAATCTACCCATGTTATATACCTAACCTATACATACATATGCATATATATATATATATATATATGTATATACACGTGTGTACAGACGAGGGAGAACGTGTCTGTAATGACGAGGAGTACGGATTTTCGACTGTTTGGTTACACCGAAACTCAGCAAAAATTACTAACTTTAAATTTTTTTTACACCTCCTCCTAATTAAATTTTTTTACATATTACCTTTATATTATATCATTTTACTTTTATTATCCTAATTCTTTCAATTTTTTTCAGAAAATTGTATCCAAATCATACTTTGTAATCTTTTAAAACTATTAGTCACACCCAAAAAAAAGTATTGCTTTTAAGTCACATTAATGTAAAAAGTTTTGTATTTAAGTCACACTTTTGAGTGGGTCCCACGAGTTTGTTTTAAATATAATTTCTAATATACCGATAATATCCTTTATTTCTATAACAAAGTTACACAAGTTATTTCCAGGAATTCCGGGAATCACGTGAAGATATGTTACCAAGAATCACGCTTCTTCCGTTTTTTTTTTTCTTTCCTTGTTTTCAGTTTCATTATTTACAGTTTTAGTCGTGAAGATATTAAGAAGATAGAACTTATTTGGCCTATCTTCTTCATGGATTGATTTTACCGATTGGCGTTTTGAGCTATTTTCAAAACAGTACCGGTACTGTTTCAAAAAAATGATGATGTTGACTCGTATGGTTGGTTTATGTTATGTATCGATTGATGTTTTTTAGGCAGTATGAAAACAGTACCGGTCCAAAACAGTACCGGTACTGTTTTATCGGTACTGTTTCAACACAGTACCGGTACTGTTTTATCAGTACTGTTTTCAAAACAGTACCATGAATTATAAGCGGATGACGAGTTTTAAGGGCAAGAGAAATCTATTGGGCCGATCAACGTTTTGAGCTATCTTCAAAACAGTACCGGTACTGTTTCAAAAAATATGATGATGTTGGCTCGTATGGTTGGTTTGTGTTATATATCGATTGATGTTTTTTACGTAATATGAAAACAGTACCGGTACTGTTTTATCGGTACTGTTTTCAAAACAGTACCATGAATTATAAGCGGATGACGAGTTTTAAGGGCAAGAGAAATCTATTGGGCCGATCAACGTTTTGAGCTATCTTCAAAACAGTACCGGTACTGTTTCAAAAAATATGATGATGTTGGCTCGTATGGTTGGTTTGTGTTATATATCGATTGATGTTTTTTACGTAATATGAAAACAGTATCGGTCCAAAACAGTACCGGTACTGTTTTATCGGTACTGTTTTCAACACAGTACCGATACTGTTTTCAAAACAGCACTATGAATTATAAGCGGATGACGAATTTTAAGGGCAAGAGAAATCCATAGGGCCGATTGGCTTTTTGAGCTATCTTCAAAATAGTACCGGTACTGTTTCAAAAAATATGATGATATTGGCTCGTATCATTGGTTTTTGTTATGTATCGATTGATGTTTTTTAGGTAATATGAAAATAGTACCGGTCCAAAACAGTACCGGTACTGTTTTATCGATACTGTTTTCAAAACAGTACCGGTATTGTTTTCAAAATAGCACCATGAATTATAAGCAGATGACGAGTTTTAAGGGCAAGAGAAATCCATGGGTTGATTGGCGTTTTGAGCTATCTTCAAAACAGTACCGGTACTATTTCAAAAAATATGATGATGTTGGCTCGTATCGTTGGTTTGTATGATGTATCGATTCATGTTTTTTAGGCAGTATGAAAACAGTATCGGTATATGAAAACAGTACCGATTCAAAAGAGTACCGGTACTGTTTTATCGGTACTGTTTTCAAAATAGCACCATGAATTATAAGCAGATGATAAGTTTTGGACAAGAGAAATCCATGGAGTTGATTAGTATTTTGAGATATCTTCAAAACAGTACCGATACTGTTTCAAAATAAAAAAAAAATAAATATACTTAGGAATGATGATCGATTTAGGTTTTTCCCAAATAGTTTTGATTTTGTTTCCAAAAATCAATTTTACTTGCTTTGTAAAGAAGATGGAAAGTCGCGGAATTAGGTTTTTCCAAATAGTTTTGATTTTGTTTTCAAAAATCAGTTTTGCTTGCTTTGTAAAGAAGATGGAAAGTCATGGAATTAAGTTTTTCCCAAACAGTTTTGATTTTGTTTCCAAAAATCAGTTTTGCTTGCTTTGTAAAGAAGATGGAAAGTCACGGAAGTTATGAGTGAAGTGTACACTATTTTTGGATAAAACTGGCAGTTTTGAAATGTGGTGAAAAACGCGTGATGTCCTTTTTTGTCTTTTTATTGCAAGTGTGACTTATTTACAAATAAATTTTTTGGGTATGACTTAAATCCTTATAAGTCCATAAATAGTGATCGGCCTCCAAAAACTCCTTTTTTTTTTCAACTAAACAGGCCCTAAGTCGTGATCCGCATTTATTTTATTTTTTTATTACTATTTTCTTTTAAATGTGCATGCATTCGTTGGGTTGGCAATTCTAAAACCAACTGATGAGCCGAAGGGTTTGACCGTCACTGTTAAAAACATAAATTTGCATCTGACGTTCGAGATTAAAACATAAATTTGTACGCATGGCGGCGGCAATGTGTGTGTAATTTTAAAATTATAATATGGAATTATTTTTACTATATATACTCGTATATATAAACACACACACACACATACACCCGCTCTATAAAATTTTCAATCCTTGTAAACTTTTTGTTGGACCACAATGGTGTTTTCTAGCTAAAATTCTAAAACTCTAGATTCTCTATCTCGATCAATTTTTAAATATGTACATTTATTAATTTTTAATAAAAAGACTGACATAATAATGTTATATCACTCTCGTGACATTGACATAAAAATTAAAATTTAACTGTTCAAATACATTCACAATATTTTAATTAAAAAAAATACATAAATGTATCTAAACCATTAAATTTTAGTCTAATGATTCTGATCACAACTCCCTTATTATATCAATCCTCCAAATCCTTTTACAATATATTATTATATACATATCTTGTAAAATTTTTGTTAGGCCATAATACTCTTTTCTTTTCAAACAAATTTATTTGTATTGTTTTGTCTAGAACTCCTAACTCAAGATTTCATTTTCTGTGATATATTCTGTATAAATATTTAAAAAAAAAATTAAGAGTGTGTTTAGAATGACAAAAAGTAAAATAAATTGAAATAAAGTTATAATTCGTAATTCGTGCAACAAAATAAAAAGTAAATAAATTTTAAAATTTTTGTAATATTTTTTACTATTTTTTAAAATTTTTTGTCACCTCAAACAAAACTTAAGTGCCTATAAAAGATTTTTTGGAGGGGAAGGGGGGAGCAGGCTTCGTGCATCGTCAATTCTCATCATATCTGTCATTAACTTAGCGAGATCTATCCTATTTAAAAGGTTGGATTTGATTTTAAATTATTTGAAATATACCTGAGAAAATTTTCAAACTTGATACGTCGCACAAGTCTTACCAAGAATATAATTTTATAATTATGTACCGTAAGTGTACACACAATTAGGGGTACAAGAGCCAGGCTTCTTGATTTATTGGCTCATGTGCCAACTCTCCATTTAGGAGGTTGGGAGTTCAAAACTCAGCCTTCTTGATTTGTTGGCACATGCTCATGCGCCAACTCTCTATTTAGGAGGTTTTTATTGGCTCATGTGCCAACTCTCCATTTAGGAGATTGGGAGTTCAAAACTCAGGTTTCTTGATTTATTGACTCGTGTGCTAACTCTCTATTTAGGAGGTTAGAAGTTCAAAACTCAGGCTTCTTGATTTATTGGCTCGTGTGCCAACTCTCTATTTGGGAGGTTGGGAGTTCAAAACTCAAGTTTCTTGATTTATTGGCTCGTGTGCCAACTCTCCATTTAGGAGGTTGGGAGTTCAAAACCTGCTATGGGCAAGACCTTTGGGGTTGAGACTGAAGATACTTCACTGGTCAACCAAAAATAAAATAAAATTAAGAGTACAAAATTAAAATAATGTGATGGTTAAAAATTTTAATTTGTAAAATGATTTAATTGAGAGTAGCTTTTAGAAATTTTTTGATTTAAAATTTAAATTTGATGAGATGTTAAAAGATAGTTCAGGAAATTAAAAAATTTCACCAATTAAAATTTCGTTAATTTCCTTCACTTTCACCAATATTCTTCCATCTCTTTGGATCAATTTTTAAACCCCTTCATTAATTTTTAATATTATATCTTAATACATATACACACTAACATGTGTATATATATACATGCATCAATATATTTATTCGATCAAATATTTTGAACGATCGAGCTGAGAAACAAGAGGTAAGAATGGACACTTGTGTGAAGGCTGACTCTGAGACGTATGGGAAATCGAAAGTGAAAGATACGGTTATATGGGTTTGTTGAAGCATAAAAGCAGCTGCACAAGCTGCAAAAACGGTTCTTTTGTGCTTGCATGCTCTTATGCCTTGTCAAGAGTAAAAATTCAGTATACCTTCTTGCATTATGATACTCGACCCTAATAACAATAACAAACCACCAATAGGGGCGGTAAAGCCATAAAACACCCTCTACCCTAAATATAAACAAATCAAACCTAAATCACAAATTTAAATTTGTTATTATTAAACCATGTTAAATATCAAACAAACCAAACTCGAGTTGAGATGAATTCAATAAAAGACCCACTTGAGATTTGACTCGGTAAACAAACCACATTGAACCTAAATCAATTTTTTAAACTCGTAAAGTTTTAACAAAGCCAATTCAAACAGCTTATTACTTGGATCAGTTGGATTTATTTACACCCTACCAGCCAGAGCCACATGAGGCATTGCCATTAGAAAAATAACTAATGATTAACTATATTGCCAGATACAAGAGTCAAAAGGGTGGGATGGTGCCGAAGTAAAACAAGAACAGAAATTCAAAGAAATAATATAACCAGGAAATCTTGAAAAACCAAACATTCGACTGATAATTGTAAATGCTAACACTAATGGTTGTCCAGTAAAAGACGACAAAGCAAAAAAGATCCCAGCATCAGCATGGGCAAAAACTCACTATTTCTTCTCTTCCTTCTCTGCCTCAGCAGCCTTCTTCAGCCGGGCACCGATATGGCGTGCATTCATACGCTCCACACGAAGCTTGTCATAGGCCTTGAATGATTTCATCTCGTCTGTAACCTTAACAAGCTCCACGGTTGGTTTTTCACGCACAATAGGCATGTAAGGACCTTGGACTTGGGTAGCTGTTGCCAATTCCTCAGGAGCAGAATCACCAGCCTGCAGCCAAAGTAGTTATTCAAAAAGGCATCAATACATTATTTCTAGAAAATGTCTCAACTGAAGCTTGATCAAAAAGTTAAAGTTACCTTGAATTTGCGAGCACGTCTTGGGAAGACAACCAACTTAGCCTTGTATGTCTTCAGCCTCTGAACATTAGTCTGGAGACTCTCCAGGGAACGGTTTCTGCGGCGATGATCAACTGCTATGCCGATAGTTGGTGCAAGTTTCTTGGGAATACCTGCTGCCTGATTGGTAGAAAAGGAGTAAGCCAAAAAATAAATTACTTCAAGAGGATTACAACAGCTATCTAGTTTGTAACTAAGTGAGATCGACTCTAGAACACTCAGCAGGACAACTACAATGTTCCGTATCTAAGGATTACAAAAGTGGGGCAATCAAATTCTTGAGCCATGGTTTTGAACATGGAAACTGATTCATCCTTGCATGTCTATTGTGATAAGAGCACAACAACAAGTGACAGCAAATGAACAATTACCAGTTACCAAATCCAAGCATTTTCCTTTAATTCTCATCTACCTATGCTGTTCAATGAAAGCCTTTAAGATGTCGTGTACATGTGCACATACCTATACCTATACTAGGATGAAACATGGAATAAAATTTTCTAAAGAATGGAATAAGTGAAGACAATCCCTGTATTGGAAGATTTCCATGCATTAACTGTTCCCATTTAGTTAGTTAACATCCAGAAGTACAATTAGATAATACATCACACACTTGTACAAACCCAGGTACTATGGAAAAAAACATACCTTGAGCTCCTCAAGAGAGAATCCTCTGCCAGCCCTTTGCTTCATATTGTATTTCAGCGTCTGCCCATGGACAATGGGACGAAGTGGTCCAGCAGTGGGCCGAGGGAAAATCTTCACAGCCTTCTTTTGCCTTGCTGAAAATGGATATAAATGACAATTATTGCAAAAGTTGGCAATAACTTGAACACTTTCTAGGAAAACTACAAATAAACAAACTGAACCCATTTGGAAGAGTAAAAAGAAAAAAATCAGCTTGTCAGAACTCTTTTTTCTGCCTTTTTGTCTTTTTTAAAAGGCTGGGATCTACTTACCAATTCTTCTTCTGGTTTTGCGGGCTGGCTGGTTAAACCAGGTCTTCACATAGTTCTGCCAGTGCTTCTTGAAATGGCCATTGGGGATAACATTGTTATGCTTAACCATGATTTACCTATAAAGTTATAAAATGAGTGAAAAAAACAGCACCAATTTGAGTCCAAAAGATTGAACTAAACACAATCAAAGTGGAAAAGTCTGCAAAAAAACAAAAATGCATAGCACAAAATCACTGGGTTACTTTCAAAAATGATAACGCACTAGTTTGCAACATTTCACACTTTCTACACAAAACAAATAAGGAACAACACCATACTAGGAAAAACTTGATATTACGTATTATTGATTATCCACCTTACCTTCACCCAAGCTAGAATCTAACAACCTTTTTTGGAAGGATGAAGTGGAGAGAAAAGAAGAATTGAGGGAAGAAAATAAACAGATAAAAAAAAGGCCAAAATATCAATATTTTAACCTGCCCAAAATTCGATAGAAATGTAGAGAAAAGAAAAGTCCATGAATAAAATTTTCATAATACCAAATTTGTGCATTAAGGAACAAGAAAAGATAAAATTATATGCATATCCTACTAAAATAAGAAGTATGTTAGGATTCAACAATAAAAATACAGCGCCAGCACATACTTTGTTTTCCTTCTATTTTTTTTCAACTCATAAACAAGGAAAAGGAAAATCACTGCTTTTCTCTCCTAAACCTCCAAATGGATCACGGGAAACTTATTATCATTTCCTGTTTTAGCTCTTCTCATTATTAATGTGTTCTTTTCTTTTGCCTCCTAAACTCAAACAAAGAGTAAATGACAAATAACTATCAAAGCATCAATAATAATAAGTGTCTTGCCTTATCTACACCTTCAACAGCAGAAAGAAAGAATAAAAATCTCCTTCCAAATGGAAGGTTGAGGTGCACATTATATAAACAAGTCGAGGAAAAAAGTAATAGACAATCTAATATGTATACAACATTTCCTTGGCCATACCATACATGAATGAAAAAAAAATTATTACGCAAAACCTAAGCTCATTAGAAAATCAACGATGCATATTTAATGTGGAGCATGCAGGTTCAACGTAGAGGTATTTGATTCAACTGAACACGAGGAGGAAATAATTCAATTCTTTCCATCACAGAGTACCAACTGAACACGACCACCAAGATGATATTGCAATATCACAAATGCTGATCACAAAACTCCAATAAATGCAATTTCATAACATAAAATATATAATTCTTTCCAAACCTTTAGATGCCATGTAAAGTCAAGAATAAACTTATTTCAACATTGGTTGAAAACATTAACACCAGGAAAATGACCACACAAAAAAAAATTAAAATACTTCTTGACTTACAAACAGAAAGACCACCCGGACAAACTCTGGAACCTCGAATACAAGAATTGATGAGATTAAACCACTTATTAAACGATCTAAAACCCTAACCAAACCACTTAAACCCCTAACATGTAAAAACCGCTTTAGCGTCAGCTTGATTCCCCATGAAACAAGAGAAAGAAAATAAACAACTGTCATCTGAAACGTAACATGCAAATATCAATACTCTAAGCTAAGCTAACTAGTTGCACAAAGCTCACTTGATTAGAAGTAATTACTCTATACAAGTCGCGTGGACTAAACGGTTTCGCTTTTACTTTGCAGCATTTCTCAGGAAACAAACACAGAACAACGAATTGATTCATTAACACCAAACTACAGGAATCATTCAAACTGACGAATATACATGGTAGTATACATAAGCATCTGCAAAAGCTAAGATCCGATCAAAATACTTACAGCGCCACCGATAAAACAGAGAAGAACAGCCGAAAATCCTCCGCTACCCTCTTCCCTCTCGAGGATTGGGGGGGCGCCTGTGATCGGCTTTTAAATAGGGAGCAGCGAGAAAAACCCTAGGCCGCGCGAGGGATGGTCAGGGTTAATCCAGCCCAAGCCTGCCTTTGGACGGACATGGGCCAGTTCAAGGTGTATCCAAGCTAGCCCAAAATATGACTTTGTCGTTCCGTTTGTCCGGGCTTTCTTTGTAGTGTTGCAAATTTAAGTTGGGCCCCCAGTGATTAGGGCCCATAATGTGCTTTATTTACATTTTTAAAATGATAACTTTATAAATTTTTTTAATAATTTTTTTTATGGAATAATATCACCTTGCATTCAGTGCGCTCGGAGTAACTAAAAGTAAAATAAAATGAAATAAGTTATTGATTCGTAATTTATACAGTAAAATAAAAAGTAAATAATTTTTAAAATTTTTAAATATTTTTTAACATTTTTTGTCTCCCAAACAGAACTATTATCCTATAAGCAGAATAAAGCGAGACTGCGACTAAGATGGGACAATATGGGGGCGTGCTTTCTGAGAAGAATTAATTGATCTACTACTTTACAAAAGAAGGGTCCATATTTCTTTCCCTTTCCCTTTCCCTTTCGTAATCCTCGCCACGGGCCTCAGTCGCCGAATATTAAAGGCCATGCATGCGTTTGTTTTCTCAGACCTTCAACATCAAAGTCACACTTTTAGCCATTAGCTCGGCGGAAATTCCCTCTGATTTGGTTCCTGTCTGCCCTAGCAATCAGTACGGTCTGGTTGCGTCGACGTTAAACTCTATAAAATGACCGGACTAGTCATGATTCACGTTCCGTTTAGGTAAGCTGAGCGTTTGCCTGTTTAATTTTTCTTTTATTTTATAATCAAATTTATCTTTTTATAGTTTAAATTTTTGTTAAACTATGAAAGAAAAAAATGTCAAATTAATAAATACTTAAAAAATTAACTTTTTTTCCTTTCTCCCAAAAAAAAAATAACTTTTTTGTCCTATAACTTCTTAACTTTTTGACTTTTTTTAAAATGTTCAAATTTACCTTTTTACATTTTAATTTTTTTTTAAATTATAAAAGATAAAAATATTAAATTAACAAAAAGTTAAGAACTAACTATTAAAAAATTATTTTTTTTCACAAACCAAACTCAACTTTTGCGAATTTAATGAATCAAATTCTAATTATATTTGTAATTTATTTACTATTTGAGTTCAAACTCGAAAACTAATGAACTAACTCAATAAAATAATATATGTAAATATATAATTTTTTTATTAAAATGATGTCATTTTAATTTAATGAAATAATATCATTTTAATTTAATTAAACTATTTGTTTTAATTTATTATATTTTAATTAATCTTTCTACTTACAAACCAAACATTAACCCTATACTTACTATTCAAGCTAAGATTGAGTAAACTAAAACTCTATTCTTTGTGGCTCAATTCATGACTCAATTTTTATTGAGCTTAAATTTTTGAACCCAAGACAAAGGGCCTGTTTGGACCACCAAAAAGTACTAAAAAAATAGATAAAGCGTAATGTATCATATATTTTTTACGTTTAGATAATTTAATAAAATCTACCAAAAATTCCATTTAAATAGGATGTTGAAGGAATGTTCGAACCGACTAAAAAGAGAAAACAACAAATGTGTCAAGTGCTTCTTTTGCCGGTTGCAATTGTCAGGTAACAAAAGTTAAGACCATTGAAATAGCAACAAAGCATCCGTTCCAACGAATTTGAGAAGAAACCCATAAGAAATCATCTCTTAGTTAGAACCAACTTTTAGGTTTGGACCACACAACATGCTGACAATTCTGCAGATAATTATTTACGCACAAACCACATTTTTGTGAAGTTTGAAAAAAAAATTTGATTACTTTTTGTATCTTTTCACCACTTTTGATAGATTTTTATCCTACCAAACAGCCCCTAAATTGATCATCTTATGAAAACCAAATTAACCATGCAAAATAAGATCAAGTCACGGTACAAGATAAACCAATTTGAATCCAACCAAATTAATTTTTTAACCCAAAACCAACATATACCAACAACATAGAACAGAACCACTACGCCGAGCTTGCCCTGCAAGTAATTCGCTTTTCTCAGAAAAGTAGTAATGTCGTGTGCCTCCACTCTGCCAAAGTAGAATAAAGTGAAACCTTGGAGGAAGACGATCACCATCTTAGCAGCACTTCTACCACTACAAAATAAATTAAGAAATAAAGGGCAGAGACAACCGTAGAGATTTAAGTAATTCCAAGTGTTTTTATAGCAAAGCAAACAGTAATGCGTGGCATAGCCGGCCTCCATTCACACATGACCTTATTACAAGACAAGACTTGCAGACATATATATATATATATATATATATATCACAACTTCAACACTGCCAAACTCACTAGCAACTTGAACTTACGACAGTATTATTTTTACGGCACTCAATACTTATCACATATATATATATAAGAGGACCAGTCTCTTCCTTCGCTGGTGATCAAAGTTGGTCCTCAGTGGGCTTCTCCAAACCTTCCTGGGGACGGAAGAAAGCCTTCTGCTCCAAAACTGAGCCCTCACCACCATTCACAGGCGAGGAACGATGGAAGCCAGCCGGGTTATGCTCAGTAGATGGGCCAAATACTCCGGTTTGCGGGTGTGGAGCCCAGTATTTGTCAGGTTGAGGCCCAATTACATCGTCTGGGACCACTGTAGGACGGACCTGTTCCTCCACGTTCTTGTCATACACTGAAGCATGCACAGACCTCCTGCTCGTATCGATACAAATTGTTATTGTCATCATCATCAAACAAAATAGAAACCAACATTAAAAACAGAGTCGACAATTACTTGGCACTCCGAGCAACGTTCCGTTTGGACGAGCAAAAAAACCACCCCCCAAACAAAAAAAAACACACCAACTTTTGGTATTTTATGTGTTTAGTAAAATACCAAAAGTTGCTAATAATCTTACATGACAGGTTGACAATACACCAACTTTTACTGAATTGACAAAGAATATAATGATCATCTCACTTTAAACCAACTTAAAAGTTAGTAGAATTTTCACCAAATACACAAAAAGATGTCAAATGTTAATAAAAATTTTTATTTATTTTACTAAATATTTAAAAGTTATCAAAAATTACTAAAAGTTTCTATTTGTTTTAGCAAACACACCAAAAATCCCACCGACCAACTTTTGTCAAAAAATACCAAAAATTGGCTCAAAATTGGACATCCAAACCAGGCCTAAAACAAGCCTAAAACAAAGTTATATCGATGTAAAATTCAATTAAACAATCATATATTCCTTTAATAACCCTTTATCCCTGTAAAAGATAAACTGTGGCCCCACCATGTTGTTCTCGTCCCCTTTTCCTATGCATACAACTAGTTAAAAATTGAGGCTTGAAGACTAGTGATGGGCGTGGGACATAAAGAAGACAGTGCTTGATTGTCACGCACTTCCAAGATCATTCAGTGTCCAGCACTGATGATCGTCACGTGATCAGCGCATCCTTAATGAGACAAGGCTACCCCATCCCCACCAACAGCATTAGTTATTACTTAAGAGGGAAATTAATACTAAAAAAAAAAAAAACTAGGCGCGCATTTCCCACGCCTGATTCGCCAAACCAACTCTTATCAAACAAGTGCCAACGTTTGATGAAAAATAAGCTAAACTAATGTTCGTTGACCTTAAGATCATGATCAAACTTATTAGGTGGTGTGACCATAATGATCGGAACAAACACTAATTAACAGATTGGCCTACAAGGAATCATGTAAATGATGGCAATTATGTCATCGAAGAGAAGATAAAGATGCGCCTGTAAGTCCAGCCCTTATGATCATCCGTTTCTCAAACATGAATTGGGAAAGATTGCAAAAAATGATTCACAAAGCACCTAAGCACTTGTGGTAGTGGGGGGCACAATGGGGCAGAGTTGTGTGATTGCTATTGGGCTTCATATTGGGGCGTTTGGAGTCAAAAAAAAAAAAAAAAACTAAAAGGTGGGGTTGATGTAATATAGAAATGATAGGTGGTAAAATTTGATTGAAGTGATTTGAAAACTTTTGAAAGTTTTTGAAGTTTATTGGGTTTTTTTGGGGTTCCAAACGAACCGAATTCATATTTCTAAGTGATCATCAGTTTAGATTCGGCTGCTTTAATTAAGGGTGGAAAAATGACTTGAACTTGGAAGTTCAAACACCCCCGCCCCCTTTTTTAAAATGACATGCCAATGCCAACACCAAAGAGAGAGAAGAAAATATGTGAAGGTTTTTCAACAAGTTTACTTTTGTTCAGTTAGTTCAGAATCGGCAGGCCTGCCCGCCTGAAATGTTACTTCATTTAAGGAGCCGTTGACTCACCAAAAAAAAAAAAAAAAAGTGAATTTTTACTAATTTTTGTCTTAATGCTGACAGGTGTCACTTTTGGAATTGGTAAAAATTTGTAGAAGTTTGAGAAAAAATTGGTAAAAGTTAAAAATGTGTTTGATAAATTTTAACGGAAAAAGTTAATAATTGGGAAAAAGTTTGTGGTTGCCAAATGGTCCTAAGTGCCGCAAGTTTATCTGCCAGACCTGACAATATCTGTTCCTCAGAATTGACTAAAGCCGGTGGAAATAAACACTAGTAACATCAAAAGCCTAAAGTAAAAAAAAATGGCCTTATTAAATATATATATATATATATATATATTTTCAATAGCAACCAATATTGAATTGGAACCAATATTGAATAAAGGCTTATACTATTAGAACTCATGTTACAACAGACAGTGAAAAGAGTCGAGGCAAACTCGCAAACTCAAGGATGTTGAACTTTTGGAACAATAATGCCTACTTAAGTCAATGATTATACTATTTGTAGTTAATTTGTACACGAAACTTAGAAGCCAAGAAGCCACAGATTTAACATAGAAAATATGAGACATGAAAACTATGGCCCTATTTGTTAACATAGAAAACCTTATATTGGAATAATCATTGGATTAAAAATTATGAGACATTGGCACAAAAGAAGCCAAAGTCTTGACAATAAATTTTACTGTAACTCAATGAAAAATGTCACTGTGCGACCGTGTGATCTTGACAAATGATCTCTATGGGCTCGAGCAAGCCCCACACAAATTAACCATAGATCAGTCGGGTAGCACATCACATCATTTTGGGGCCCAGTAATAAATCAATCCAGCTAACCCATAAGCATTTTTGTTAGCTTGATTGCTTCAAAAGAAGAAAAAATAAAATAAAATATTCTCCTACGGTCCTACCCTACTTGTTTGTGCTTAGCTAGTCCCATGCTTATTTTGTAATTTTCCTTTTGGGTGTGAGATGGGCTTAGACAGCCACCTATAAATGACCCAAAGGGGGCCGGGCCTTATCTGATAATTGACTCCCCACTGAACATTACAAATTTATTAAATATCTAAAATATCGGTGCACACAGACAACCGAGCATCCAAAGTCTCCAGGGCCTAGAGTTGTCCTTATCCACACCCCACTCCCCTCCCCCTCCCCCTCCCGGCGAGCAAACAAAGTAACATCCAGAAACTCAAAGCCGGCAAAATGAAAATTGAAAATATTTGCAATATCGTCCTTCAACTCACAAAATAATAATAATTAATGACGATCTTCCAACTTTACTTTCTATAAATATATTTTCCGAGAAAAAATTTTCCAGACCTTCCAAAAACTGGCAATGGAAAACAGCGTTCAAGAATTCAGAAATAGAGTTTTAGCCGTTGAATAGCAGGAAGATCTGGAAATATACCAATAGAGTACTACAGTCAACATAAGCTACCAAAGAAAAAAAAAAAAAAAGAACAAATTTAAAGCCTCAAAAGATTAATGTGTTGTGGACAGAACTCCAACCATCACAACTGACTCAAATCAAATGGAATCCTCTGTGGCACCCTCGGCACTTCGACGGTATAAAGCCCAGTAATGATCAAAAATTGTTCTCTGCATGTATATATATGTATGCTTATATATGCAATATATTTACTAGACCTGAGAGCAAGTGAAGGAGAGTGAGATGGATCGCGAGAGCTTCCAGCGGCTCGGATCTGGTTAACGAAACGTTTCCCTAAGCCGACGACTCCCCGACTCTGCGAACTGGCGGCCATACAATACAGCTTCAGTAGAGAGAGAAAGGGGAGGAGAGAGAGAGAGAACCGAAGTAGAAGAAACACGGTGGACGAGAAAAGGTTGGTGCTGAAACGCTGTATAATTGTTCCCAAGCTCCTGTTTACACACACACACATATATATAGAGCCGTGGAGGGGCAGGTAACGGGTGTACGTATGTCGCCTGCCCAACTGCCCCTTCCCTGGTCCGCACCTACCCCGTACATTGGAAGTACGTTCCGTCGCCGTCACTTTTTGGCAGTCGCCTTTAATTAACGGAATCTGGCGGCCCCGTTGGGTGGGGAAGGTTTAACTTTGGTGACGGGCGTTAGCGAATCGGCGGGGAATATTCTGACGTTTGCTTCGGAAGTCGAGCGACCGCGTGGGTTGCGTGTTCTTACGGCGTTAGGTGCTGACGGTTTCACCGTTTTCGGTCGTAGAAATTCCTTGATTCCGTATGAAATGACTACTTTGTCCTTTATCACTTATCAGTGTGGCCCCCCACGTGTGAAGATGAGCAGCGCGAAAGTTATTCCTGGCGGCAATTGCAAGGTTCGTTGTACGTTCGGATCCGGACCTTCCGGTTTGGATTAACTTGGCCACGTTTGGAACGAGAGGTTAGGTTTGACAACCACTTCGGGCAAGTCAGATTTATTAGTTGTATGGAGCGTGCTAATAGATAACGGCGGCATAATTTTGGCGATTTGTTGTAAATGTTTTTTAATATATATATAATAATATTTAATACAATAAATATGTAAACATTAAAAATATTTTAGGTACTTAATAACGATAAAATAATTTATTATAAATTTATAAAAAAATATAAAAAGTGACATAAATAGATTTTTTTAAATAAAAATAAACAAGTGTAACGTATCACCAATAATTTTTTAAATAATCTTAACATTTTATAAAAAATGCATAGATTCTTTCAACAGGAAAAAAAAGAATTCTTAAATTTTAATATAAAATTCACATTTGATATTAAGAAATAAACTGTAATACACGTGTCAAATTTCAATGAATTCACATGTCCATATCAAAGCAATTTCACAACTATTAATGTTAGTAGTATAGATTTTTCTTTTTTTTTTTTTTTAAAGACTCACTCTTTTTCATGTAGAGTGGAGAAACTAACGACGAGTATAAATATTTTTATTTATTTTTCTATCTTATATTTAATTATTTTGTTAAAAAAAATCTACCAAAAGTATTAGTATTCTTACTACATCAACTATCAAATAACTAATACTATTCAAATTTTATTGGTTTACTATGTAAAATTATTTTTATATCATCTTATATAATTTGGATGGCAATAATATTAGAACTGATTTTGTTAATTTCAAGACTTAATTAATGATATTTTTAATTATTGATAAAATTATTCTTATTTATTATTTAACACGATTTAGATTCTCTTCCGCTCATTAATTTCTCTTTAAATTGTTAATGTCAAAACTTAATCACTATTTTATTTATTTATTTATAAAATTATCTTTGTCTCTTATTAATCTATCCAAGCTAGGTTCTTTTTCTCATTAATTTCACTCTCTATCTTATTTATTCATCTTTATTTTTTTTAAAATATATTGTTCTCTCTTTTATATCTTTTGAAAGATATCTTTCTTTAAAATATAGTTAAATGATAAATTTTACATTTTAAACTTAAAATTTATTAATGAACCATTGAATTATGAAAATATTTTTTTCAAAAAATATTTCTTTTTAAAATATATGTAAATAATAAATTTTTCGCTTTAAATATAAAAATTATTAACTTATGGTTGAATTATAAAAATACATCTACTTATTTGTAATATTTTATTTAATATATTTTAGATTTCTATGAATTTTTTTTTAAATTAATGAATCCTTATTGAATCAATCCTTATTTGCCGAGCCTAGTGTAAATCCTTATTTAATTCTACCTTGGAGGTGTGAGAAATCCCATGAACAACGTGATTTGACAAATAATCAATAACGAGATCCGTTTCACATGTCAAATTTTAGAAAAAATTTAAAAAAATAAAAGGTAAATGAATTTTATATTGTTTAGCGTTTCATATATTATTAAAAGCGTAACAAAGTTAAGGGTGAGTTTAGAGTGATAAAAAATGAGAAAAAATAAGATAAAATATAATTTAGAGAAATTTTTTGTATTTGGTGCACTTATCTTAAACTGCGTTTTCTTGGAAATGATAATAAGATTCTCATTCTGACATATTAGATTTTCATTTCGACAAATTTAAAATTTTGGGCAGTCATGACTTTTTTTGCACCAAACGGATTGTAGAAACTGTTTGGACGTAAGTTGATCGAGCGAATCTATCGGAACGATTTTTATAATCCGTCGGAACGGTTTTTGCGAACCCACAAAAAATAGTCAAAGTGGGTGTTATTTGGTAATTTGAAAGTCTATGATGAGTATGGTGAAAAAATTTTTGCTATTTGATTAACCGAATTCTAGTTATCGACTTTTTTTTTAAAGGTATTGACTTTTTTTTTTTAATTTTGAGAAGGTAGAAATGTGTAAAAGTATATAGAGATTTTCAGAATTTTCACCAAAATTTGATGCGCCAAACGCACCCTTAAATAAAAGTGTAAGGAGATAAAGAGTGTAGGTAAAAGTCAGCAAAAATAAAAATAATAATAAAAGTTAGAAATTTTTTTAAAAAATTAAAAAATAGATACAAATTGTAAAAGAATTGAAAATAAAAAATTTTTTGTGTAAAAAAAAGGTTAAAAATTATTAAAAATTATAATTCTTTTATTAAATTTGACAATCCAAACGGATGCGGAATCTCTAGAAGTTACAGTAATTTATTAATTTAAGCAAGTTCCATGTAACGTAGGTTCTATTCTTTGAAAGGCACGTCCACCGCCATTTGACATTTTGGGTTTTATATTTACATGAAATATATACACACATACATATATTGGGCGGTGGGTAATTAAGCACCATTAGCAAACAGAAATTTTCAAAACGAATCAAATTAGATTGAAATAAAGATGCCGTCTAGAGTGTGAAAAAAAAAAAAAAATTAAGAGTTAGCAAGAGTTATGTATATATATTTTTTAAAAATTTAGAGTGTAAAAAATTATTTTAAAACAATAGTTAAATAGTTATATTTAATTTAATATAAAATTATTAAAAATTATATAAAGTTGACATGTAACAAAATTTTAGTAGAAAATCTTGAAAATTTTAGAGTTTTGTGAAACTTTTTGGTACAAATGTCAGTCTAACTTTTTAAAAATTTGCCAAAATTCGTTAAAATGCACTATAATAATTTGTTCCAATAGATATTAACAATTTTTTTAAAAAATTAGAATTTTTTAGAGTTTAAAAAAATTAAAATTTTTTAAATTTGATTGGAGCTCCAAATGACCTCTAATTTAATTACATAATTAGATTATTCAACATATCAACTCATCCATGACGTAGATTATTCAACATTTGTTTTGTTTATATGGTATATTTTGAACGCACAATTTATATATAATTAAAAAAATAACATATGAAAAATATATATGATAATTTATATATATGACCTGTTTGATGCATCAAACTTTGGTGAAAATTTTTAAAAATTTTTGAAAACTTTTATTACATTTTTTACACATTTTTACCTTCTCAAATTCGAAAAAAATTCAATACCTCCTAAAAAAAAGTCAATAATTAGAATTCGGTTAATCAAATAGTAAAATTTTTTTTGCCATTCTCAATATGGACTCCCAATCTCTGAAAACTTTTGAAAATTTTAAAAAATCTTCATTACATTTTTCACACATTTTTACTTTCTCAAATTCGAAAAAAATTCAATACCTTCTAAAAAAAGTCGATAACTGAAATCTAGTTAATCAAATAGCAAAAATTTTTTTGCATTCTTACCACGAACTCCTAACTTACTGAATGACATATATTGTGGCTAATTTTTCTAGGGTTGTACAAACCATTCTAACAAATTGTAGAAATCGTTCCGACAGATTCGCATAACTAACTTTCGTCCAAACAGATTGTAGAAACTGTTTCGAGTCTGATTTAATTTGTAAAGAACCATAATCGATACAGAATTTCGAATCCATCCAAACAGAAATTCAATTCGTCGGAACGAAAATGATACCATTTATCTCTCAAAAATATAATTTGAAATATATGTACCAAACATAAAAAAATTTTACAAACTATATTTTATTTCATTTTATCTCACTTTTATAGCTCTAGGAACACCCAAAATCAAGATGTTGGTAAAATATATATATATATATATATATGCATGACACCCAGCAAATACTTCCGTATACACCTGGCAATTATTCACAAGCTCAGAGCTTGTTAAACAAACAGCCCTGAGCATGGGTACTCCCGATCATATCAATTGGATGCCACGGTAAAGAATATATATGCTAGTTTAAATGAAATCATAAATAGAGAGTTATGATTAATTTGATTCATTTATTACGATATTAGTTAGTTACTCTGCTACATCATATCTACCATGTGATGCATATTAAATATAATATAATATGTATTAAATTAACGTAAACCATCAACATAAATATATACAGATAGACAGATATAATAAATACAACAATATTATTATTTTAATTATTTTTTAATATTTTAATTCATTATCCCAACCAATAAATAGTTTAGAAGGTACACTAAATTAACTTTATCCAATTGAATTCTCTCATTTAAATTTACTATGAACTTAATCATTTATTTCGAAGTCTTAAGTTTCGAAATTTTTTTTATTGGGAGCAACTCTTGACTCTTTTTTATTGTTTTTTGTGTTTTTAGGTTACGTGGAGTGAATTCATTTGACAATGCCGACAACGTAAACATGTCCAAGAGGGTAATTTTTTATTCCCATAAAAAAAAAAAAAAAAAATGAGTGAGAGAGCCCAAAGGAAGGAAGAAAGAAGAGGCATGCCTTCGAACCCTGCCACGTGGACACCCAAACCCCTCTTCTCTTTTAACAAATAAATTAGAATTGATTTTTATTAAATTTTTTGTTTTAAATAAAAATTATAAAAAAATAAATAGAAGTGTTTTAGATAGTGAATTATTAATTGTTAACGACAGTTAAGTACATATTAACTAAACACGAGGTATTTAAAAAATAAAAAACATTATGAAAATAATAAGTATTTAAAGGATATTTAAGAAAAATAAAAATATAAATATAAATACATAAAATTATTTAATTATATGGTAATTATAATTTTTCTTTTTTCAATACCATGGAACTTGTAGTTAGTTATAAAAATTTATGACTATTATGGGAAGAAAAAAATGTTTCACTAAAATAAAATTTCAAGTGCATTTAAATTGACAAAAAATATTACAAATTAATAAAAATTACAGCCACATAATTTGTGTAGTATGTCGAAAATAATGTTTTATGAAAAATTTTTAAGTAGAATTTGAAACTCTAAATTGAGCCGTTAATTTTTAAGTCCCGCCATTGTTTTTAGTATTTATTTTATAAAATAGGTTATATATATATATATATATATATAATTATTCATGATTTTAATGATAGAGTGTGTGTTTGGAGTGAAAAAAAGTAAAACAAATTGAGAGTTCGTAATACGTGCAGTGAAAGAAAAAAATTGATATGATATAAAGTTAACAGAAGCTTATATAATTTTTTATTATTTGTTGGTAAACCAAACGGTGCCAAAATAAACTTATGCCAAATTTTTTACAATTTTCAAAAAGTAAAGGAGGAAAAAATAGAAAAAGCCATGGTAAAATCTAGGCCAAACAAACCCTCGAATCGACGCGGGCGTGTGACAATCACAAGCACCGCATTACCTCGGCCACCAGAAGTTTATCCATGGTGATCAACTCTTATCTACGAAGAGCTCAACCAACACTGAGAGCCTGTGACAGTGCTGACACAAAGCCCTTAGACCTCTTTCTCTCTCTCTCTCTCTCCCCCCTCTATTCTGTGTCAAACAATGTCATCGGCTGTGGTTGCAGGTGCCTCCTCTTCTTGCTCCTCTGCTTTCACAAGGAATCACTCAATTAGAAGCACTTCAAGCCCATCTCCAAAGCCATTTGCTTCGCCCCAGTCTCAGGTATGTAATGTCTGTCAAACCCATTTTCGCTTTGTCTTCGTCTCGAGAGCCCACATTAACTCCATAATCGTTGCTCTCCCTTTCTCTGGACAGAAAACCCCCTTTCAAGGGCTTTCTCTTCTCGATGCCAAAAGGGGTGTTTTGAATTCTTTCGTGGCTGATAACAGGAGCAGTTTCAACGTTGCAAGAAGAGGTCTTGAGATCACCGCAAGAACTGCTTCGAAGAACATTGAGGTTGAAGTTGACAAGCCACTGGGTCTAACTCTGGGTCAAAAGTCGGGCGGTGGAGTGATCATCACCGTGAGTGTTTTGATTTTTCTATCATTTTGCATTTGTTGAAGTAGCTTGATATGCCTGTTTACTAGCAGTTTAAGCCTTTTGGGACAATTGGTGGTTTAACACTGTATTAGAGCTCTTGTTCGAAGAGATCCTGGTTTGAATATTGTTATTTTCTATTCATTATTGTGTACTTTGTTTGCTTGTATTGGTGGATTTTGTTTGATTTGATTCGCTTGTCTATACTCCACGTGCAAATTGGGGTTGCACGACGGTGGGAGTGCTGAAATAGCTTGGTGATTTAACATTATTTCATGATTTTGAAGAAGGGATAGGATATGGGTTTTTTTGTTTAATTCTCTGAATTTTTATTTTTGGACCTTGTTATTATTGAGGATTAGGCTGTTGAGGGTGGTGGGAATGCTGCAAAAGCAGGGCTCAAGGCTGGGGACCAGGTACTCTATACCAGTAGTTTCTTTGGAGATGAACTCTGGCCTGCTGACAAGCTGGGATTCACAAAAACCGCCATCCAAGCAAAGCCTGAATCTGTTTACTTTGTTGTTAGCAGGTTTTATTTCTATCAATCTCTCCCGCCTTCCCATTGATTTTTTTTTTTTTAATATTGATTGCATATTGCTTGTTTTAAGCCTCCTGAGTGAAAATTTGGTAGTATACCGTATAAATTTTGTAATTCAGAGTCTTTATACCATATGCTTGACTGAGTAATTCTCCAAAATAACACTAGCCATGTCAATTCTGTTTGAAATGCATTTGGTTTTGGATAGTTCCCAAATGTGAAGTGACTTGCTCTTGCAGCTTGGATAAGATGTTGAGAGAAATTTTTAAGAAGATACCTGTTTGGTATTGTTTCTAGAAAACTGTTTTCAGAAAGTGTTCTGAATTCTGAAATTTGTGATTGAAACAATGCATTTGATGATTGTATCCAGAAATTGATTTTAGAAAGAGAGAATAACAAAAAAGTAAATAAAAATGCAAACGAAGTATAGATAAATAATTTAATGGCATATTAACATGCAAAAAAGAAACAAGAACAACATAAATTTGGTTTCTAAACCACTGATAACATCTTTTAGATGTCCTCAGATTTTTGATTTCTTTGTTCTTGATTTATGGTAAACAGGACCAAAACATGGGACAATCAAATGCTGTTTGAAACCGTTTTGAAACTAATAACCAAAAGTGACTATGTGAAAATCTTCTTTTAGAAAGATTGATCAATGCCATATCTAAGCTTTACCTCAGATCATATTGGATCAATAAATATAGTGTGGCTGAGGTTATATGAGTGGGTGTCTCTTTTAGCACTAGGATTGAGGAGGTTTGGTAGGCAATGGGTGTAGAAGCAATCTGTGATTAATAAGCACCTCTAAATTCACCCATAAGATTGCTGTGTATTTTCATATTCATGTCATAGGGTTTAGGATCTGCGCCCTAAAAGTTGCTTGAGCTGCCAACTGGTTTTAATAATGCAGCATTATGGTTAGAACAGAGCAAGCAAACCTACCATTAATGGCAGGGCTACCTAGAAAAAGCTCAACAAACTTATGATATTGTAAAATTTGTACCACACTCTGAATTGGCACTTCCATTTCAGATTTTACTACATTGACAATATTGCCCATGGCTTCAGTTAGCATCATGCATATAAGACCAGATTGCCTGTGGCAAGGTTGAAGTATTTGCCCTTTAGTTAGTTTGGCAATTCAACATTCTGATTATGGGTGGCTTTTCCAGTCATCTACTTGGGCACTCTATTGGTTTCATTATAGCGAACATTATCTATGGTTAGTGAATATTGTATCAATATATGAAAAGTTTTATGTGATTGATAATTTCTGAAGTTGTGAATATATATGCCGTAGTCACATTTTTTAATTGTAATGTACTTACTTTTCAATTGCTTGTGACCAGATTGTCAGTTCCTTTCTTTATTTTAAAAAGCTCAATATGGTACCTAGACTGATAGTTTGCAGTTCCTTATTTCTTTAAGGAAGAAGGCTCATCCTAACAATTTTTAGGCCTGTCTTGTGATGCAGAGGTGCTGATGTAGATGTTAGAAGATTAACAAAGCGTCCAGCTCCTCCTCGCTTTGGCCGGAAGTTAACTGAGGCTCAAAAGGCAAGGCTCATTTTGATATGATTTGATTTTTTTTTCCTTCTTTCTTTATTCATATTATTTTTCTCAAATGAATGGTGTATTATCTTATGCTTGCAAAAATAAATGAGGTTCACAATTTTTCAGGCCAGAGCGACGCACATATGTCTTGATTGTGGATACATATACTTCTTACAGAAACCTTTTGAGGAGCAGGCAAGTTTACTTATTTACCCTTTTTTTTTTTAAGAATAACTTTCTTCTAATCACGTAGGTATTGTTTGATCATTTCTCAACTACATTCAGTCTAAATAACCTACTCCCCCAACTACCCACAATTCAAATGCTGAAAAAGAAGAAGAAAGAAATGGTTTTGTCACTTGAAGGTTGTGGTGGATAAATTTTTTATACAACTCTGGGCTATTCATAAATTCAAAAATTTGGCTGATGTCAAGATAAACTTTGATACAACTCTACCCTATGGTTTGCACTAATCAATGGGAGTTCTTGCTATGATTTTTCCCCCCCTTTGATTTGTGGTATCTGAGGAACTTATTATTCATTCTTTTAATGTTTTTATGTTTTGGGAATGTTTGGTTGCAGCCGGATGACTACACATGCCCGCAATGCAGAGCACCGAAGAAGCGGTTTGCACGATACGATGTTAACACTGGAAAGCCGATTGGTGGGGGTCTACCTCCAATTGGAGTCATTATTGGGCTCGTTGCTGGTGTTGGTGCAGTTGGAGCTCTACTTGTTTATGGTCTCCAATGAAACACTTTCCCGATTGCCTTTGATATTTTGTTCCACTTGTGATTCTTTCTACAACAAATTTGGACTCCCTTCCTTCACTACCAAGCAACTAAGTGTGAATATGAACCCAAGCAGGGTGCATTTGGAACCAACGTCAAGAAACACTAGTAATGAAATATATATTCGTATGAATGGCCATTCTTAGCATCTTTAGATGTATTGGAGGAGTTTGTGGTTTGTGAACATTCAGAGTCAAGAAGCAATCAAAATGCAATGAGTGTTTTCCCAATGAAGTCCATGTTTAGTTGAAGCAGAAAGCTATGTTTTGTACACTTGGAATCAAACAAGCTGGAATTTAAATAAATGGTGAATTGCAATGGGGATGAAAGATACAGTGGATGGAATCACTTAATTCTCACTTCTCATGTCCTATTTTGTTGCCACTGGAACTGTGTGGAAATGCAGCGTTGATTGCTATTCTAATATACCAATGTATATATGTTTAACCCTGTGGATCTTTATTGATCAAACCCTCACTTGTGAGGGGGAAAACCTATAAAAATAAACAAGGCAAGAAAAAATTGACCAATCCAGCCTGGTTGCATGATGAAAATCAGTTTAACTAGAGAATTAATTGCTACGGAAAATTTAGTTAAGCTATCAGACAAAGTCAAGGAAGTTTGCTTAAATACGGGGAGTGAGGTGACGATCAATCAGATTTCAACAATGTTTGGCATTTTCTTTCTGTTCTATTCTTAACGACAGTTTATAAATGTTAGTTTAATATATATAAGCTAACATATATATATATATATATATATATTGGTTTAAACCAAAATTTATAAGCAAAAAAATTGAACCGAGCCAAAATTTAATTTGAAAAAATAAAAAATCAAACTGAATTAACTGAAAACTTAAAATCGACCATCCAAATTTATTCAATTGAGTTCAATTTTTCAATTTTGGGTCGGTTTTGCTCACCCTACAAGTTGAAGTTTACAGTTAGTGTAAGAATAATAGACTACACGGATAAGCTTATATTATAAAAGGGAAGACTCATAGATTAACGTCAGATTGCTGACATTGAAATCGGGACCAGATATTTTCAAGGTTTTTTAATCCTAAAAATACATGAATACGTCTGAAGCGTTAAAATTTAAGGGCTGCTGCCCTCAAAAAAAAAAAAAAAAAATTCCCTATATCATACTCATCAGCACCAAGTTAAGAAATCAAACAAGAGCAGTGTATACAATGACAAAGACCAAACCAAACAACATAAAGGAAATCCCTGTAAACATAGAAGAAAATATGAACACAGCATTAAGTCCTGCAGATCTTTTCTGGAATAAGATAGCCAAGAACAACTTCTCCCTCTCCAAGTTGGTCAAACAGCAGTTAACAGTTAAATTACCCACAAAGCAGATCTAAATTTGACCTCAACTGCTGAGGCTCCTCCGTATTTCAATTAAAAAAAAAAAGAAAAAAGAGGCCTGCAAATACATAAGCTGTAAGAGTTCTGAGAAAATAAAATGTACATTCATCTCCACTAAGTTTCAAGAGAACCACTTCTACCTCTATTGATAACTGTACCACCCTGTTCTTTTTCCTTTTCTTTTTTTTCTTTTTTGGGTCTAAAAAGTCTACATTCCAGAAACCCATGTACATAACAGCAACATCACCCCTAAAAAAGCACCCCATACACGGTTTCATTTGCAATTTCCTGCTACATGGCTTTTATTGAAGGTAGTGTCTGCAGAATCTATGCCCTCCCAATGTGGCTATATAAATTTAAGGGTGGACTGCTTTTGCTGGAAGAAAAATTAGTAACAAATACATTAAGCATTAAAGATTATTGATCTCATATAAGAATTTACATGTAGCTATTGCGGACTATTTTCTGTATGGCCATTCACAGAAGCCCCCACACGACCAGCTCTTTATTGATGGCGGCCAACCAACTCCTCATATAACCTACTGAATACTAGTTTAACAGGGATACAAGCTACTGCAGTGGGGCCAGACTCTCCTTTGATCAGCCCATCCACTTGATAACTGTTGTTACCATGTTTTGAATCAATACCGAGTTTATGTTCTGAGCCGATTGAAGACAGTGTTTTTATCTTTTGGCTAGAAGATAAGCTTACCTTCTTTGGTGGCTTTCTCGAAAACTTCCTGTCCAGAGGAGCGCGGGAAGCATGAGAAAGGCTCTTCCTTGTCGTACTAGGCTTGTGACCAAAACTTCCCACATTTGATTTCTTAAACAGTGTTTTCTTGTCTTGATCCACATATTGACCATGCTCTGCAGTTTCCTCACCATCAAGTGTTGCTGATGGATGTGAGCGAGGGATCCGAAAATTGGCTGTCCTCCTTGCAGTTCTCCACACCGGCGCAAGTGCCGCGTCATTATCTGAAGTTTCCGGGCAAATACCATCAGCAGCTGAAAGGAGAATATCAGATGAACCATTTTCCAGTGCTTCAATTTGGACCGGGTAACCTACTATTGCCTGACCGTTTAACTTGCTCATCAAAGAAATCATAGGGACGTGCTCCCTTTGATAGCTTGATTGGACCTTCAGATCCACATCTATCAACATGGAATTCATCCTGCCACCAAAACCATGGCGGCCTACAAACACAGGATCAAAGTAATTGCTCGAATCCTCCCAGTATCCTTTCAGAATGGACTGATCATTCCAAGCCAAGTCCTCCCAATCAATTATACCATGTGTAATCTCATCAAAACCTTTGGGTGTGGATTTTGAGGTTGACAAATACCCTCGGTTATCAAATGCATGCCTTCGGGTCCTAAAATTCTTTCCAATTAAATGAGGCTCATCACAACCATTGCTTTCAGATTCTTCAAGATTTCCATACATTGACCCTCTTGAAACCCTTCTATCAATTACATCATTGGACCTTTTGGTAAAACCACGGTTGTTCCTTTTCCCTTTCAGTTTCCATTCAGAGGCACCCATACTAGCCAAAACAGGCTCGGGAGGGCAAAAATGAGACTTTCCACCAGAAAGTGCCAGGTCATCAGGCTCCTCACTACTCCTGCTTCCATGTTGCATCTGTGTTCCAGATATTCTAGGAGATTTTGGTTCCAATTCTGCAACTACAGCAGCATCTAAAGAACCACAGAAAGAGTTAGGTTGCCAGGAAATATAGTGAGATAAAGCCAAGCCATCAATAACCCTATAGGCAAAAAACTTAGACATAAAGAAAACAACTCAATAACATAAAAAAACAGCAACAATAACAACAACAAAAAAAATTCTCAACTGCCGACTATTCCCCTTCAGGTGAATCCCCCAGAAAGTAAATCAAAATACAAAATATCAGGTGTTCCATCATACTTCTTGCTGCAATTATGAATGACCAGACAAAGCAAGCTAAAAAATAAAAAAATAGAAACTTATAAAATGAGAGAAGTCCAGACAAAAGGGGGAGGAAAAAAAATATTCTTATTTGTAAATCATGAAAACCAATTATATCCCCATATAAACCAAATTTGATACTATACTGTTAACACTGTCTACATCAATCCAACTAGGTTGATCAATCCTGTATTTTTTTAAAAATTCTTGGGCATGCATAAAAAAAAAAAAAAAGCAGCTTTGTGAAAACACAGCCACCATGTCCCAAAAATATGCAGGGACCTCTCTTACAGTTGTGAGGACAAATGAAATCCTTATTCCATCAAGAACTGACCAAATTAAATCTATCAATACCTCAATACCCACTCTGAGGTTAAATAAGTAGAAGAAATCTCAGACTTTACCCTCTTTAAGGACAAAAATTAAATCCATTTTACTCATAATTCCAGCATAAAGAAAAAGCACCCCCACCCAAACCAGAGTTCATGGGTAAAAAATAATTCCTGCATAGAGAAATGCCTTCATTCCACTTCAAATGGAAAAAGGGGGGGGGGTCCATTTCTCTGCTAATTTATTGTGACCACCTAAATTCGATACAATTGTCTTCAATTCACCATTGATTCTAGCGAAGTGCATAATCTCTCATCTCCTTCTACCAACCATCATTAATCGATCCGATTTCAACAGTTTCAAAAGATTAAAATTCAAACAATAATCAATGCAATTTTTTATTTTTTTTAGAGAAAGGAGAGGCCAAAAGGGAGAAAATTTGGGTTTAAAGAAATTATGATAGAAATTAGGGGTCATGGAGGTTAGTGCAGCCATTGGTTTATAGGGTTCTAGATTTGCATCGATCATAGTTGTCAAACAGAGATTCGTATTGTGAATCGGAATCCTAGATTTGAGAATTGTGAATTGTAAGATTCAATATAACATAATATATATATATATAGGAAATAATGTTGATATAAAAATATATAAGATATTGAATAATGAATATTATTGTGCCTGAAAACAAATAATATAATATGATCATATCATCTAAATGGAAAGACTCTATAGCTAGAAATGTGAGTTTGGATCTCGTCAAACCATCATAGTGCAAGTAGGAATCTCACAGTGATTAAAAGCGCAACTTTGCGGTGAAATTCATACTTGCTTTTGAAATTATTTGCAAGTATTGCAAGTCTGTATGCACTTTGATGTGAAAATGACTTGCAAGTGTTGCAGGATTCTCAAGTCCCTAACAAGCTTCTCCAACAAAAAAAAAAAATAATAATAATAATAATAAATAAATAAATAAATAAATTTAGCAAATCAAGTCCAAATGACACTACTTGGATATGGGTCCAGTTACCTACTTCCTGAATCGCAAGAATCCCAAGATCCTCTACGAATCAAGTGGATATGATTTTGATTCACCACAATTCATCACTCTATTAGATTTGTAGCTAAGATAACTTGAGAATATTCTAGAATAATCAGTGATTTGTGATTGAGCGTGATTGTTTCTTTGATTTATTGATGATTGATTTTGTTTCCTTTTTCAATAGTAATATGGCAATATAAATACAATAATAGAGAGGGAAGAGTATTATTTCTCCCAATTTTTTTTACTCTAATTTCCAACTTGGTATCAAAGCATCACACGCATAAAAAAGAAGAAGAAGAAGAAAAGGTTATAATTCTCACAGCCGGTCATCCTCCGATCATCGGCACCGGTCAAGTTTCTCTTTAGAGGATTGTCTCCTTCCAGCGACCAGCATCGTCAGAGATCGTCTCCTTCCGATGACTGACATGCGCTACACGTCTCACACGCCTTTGATTGTTGCACTAGTGCATAAGCCCTCGTCATTCCTCCGATGACCTTTGGCAATGGTTGCCTAATGTAGAGGAATCCTCTACCACCGTCAAATGATGCTCGGAGTTGTCACTGCTTATTCCTTCTAATGATCGTGTAATCATCACTCAGTGTTTGGCTCACGGTCTCATTGCCTGTAACTTGTTGCCATCATCGTTCTCGTTGAATGAGCCATCGCCATTCTCGATCAATCACGATCGCCTAATGTTCTCAGTCGTCAAAATCTCGTTGTAGTAGCTGCTTGAGTCCCTCGTTGTTGACATCATCGCTGGTCACTATTGATGATCAACAACTGATTTTTGTTGTTACAGTTTCGCTTATGTTTTCATTGCTCGTTGCTGATGCTCTAGCACTGGTCACGATCGTCGTTGGATTCTCGATTGTCGATCGCTTGGCATTGATCGATCTGGAGTTGATTATTGATTGCTTTGCCCTGATTTTTTTTATTCTCATCTATTTGTGCTGCTCAATTACCACTGGTATCTGATTTTTGCTCCTCGGTTGATTAAGCTCGACTAGTTTGTTCAATTTATGGCTCGGTTTATACTTCGGCTCGGTTGACACCTTGGCTTGTTGATATTGGTCAGCTGTTCTATTAGTTTCTATTTGGGTTGTAATCTGCGATTTGATATTTCTTTCAATATGGCCGTTGATCCTAATAAATCCACCATTGACTCAGCCTTGGTTCCAGTTTCAACAGTACCTGTCATTCCTTCTGATAGCCTTACCAAATCAATTTCTAGTGAGAAATTGAATAGAATAAATTATTTGACATGGTCTCATGCCGTTTAGATTTTTCTCATTGGCCGTGAGATGGACCACTTTATTACAGATTCATCTCCTGAGTCTGCTACTTATCGATAATAGCGTGCTGCAGACACTGTTGTTATGAATTGGTTGTGGCACAGTCTAGACCCATCTGTTTTGCACACAGTGTTTTTATGTGATACTTCAAAAGTAATTTAGGACTCTCTTGCTGACTCCTCCTCCTCCTAACTGAGCAATGTGTCTAAGATATTTGAAGCATATGAGAAGCCCTTTCTCTTCGACAGAATGGTCGCCATCTTTCTGAGTATTATAGCACTCTTAAAGGGCTTGGTGATCGTACCTTACAATTTCGCCCTTTTCCCAAGACCAATGCCGATATGATAAAACAATGGGAAGAACTTATGACTATCTTACTTCTTGCTTGTCTTGACAACAATCTTCGTAGCTACCGTGATCAGCTTCTAGCTGGAGAAACGATTCCTCCCATGGCAAACGCATACTCTCATTTACAACGCTCTTCCTTAGACCACCATTCTCGGACAGCGTCTTCTTTTTCTGGTGATTCTGATTCTGCTGCTTTGGTTGGTGGTTCTAGTGGCTGAAGTAATTCTCGAGGTGGATCACGTGGTGATCGCAATACTCGTGGAGGTGCTCGTGGTAATGGAAGAGGCTCCGGATGTGGTACAAAGAAATGTGAACATTGTGGTGGCACTAACCACACAAAACCATACTATTGAAAGAAATATGGCTGTCCTGAGCATACCCTTTATGTTACTGCTGAACCTACAGCCTCTGATCCCAGCACTTCCAGTGATCTTCTAGCATCTCACACTGGTTTCCAGAATCCATTTTTTGTCGGAGAGGTGGATGCTGCCGTGTAGGCGCTTCGCATCTCTCGCTCTTCTAGTTCCACTGCCACTCTAGCTCATTCAGGTAGTACTGTTTGTTTTTCTACTTCGTTTGCTTCTCAATGGGTAATTGACTCTAGAGCCAGTGCCCATGTCTCAGGTGACTCGTCTTTATTCTCTAATTTGGCTAAAACTACACATCATATTACCTTAACTGACCGATTAGTTGTTGGCAAAGGTATACTTTAGCCCTCCTCTTCCCTATCCTTACCCTCAAATCTTTATGTTCCAAAATTTTCTTTTAACTTATTATCTATTTGTCAGCTTACTAAATCTTTGAACTGCTTCATAACCTTAGTTGAAGAAGAGAATAAGAGAGAATTGAATACCTTCTCTCTTCTCAACTATATTATTTATAAACTAAAGTCTTACAATTCAAATAAGGAAATTACAATCAAATAGGAAAATGAAATTAAGACTGATTACAAGAGAAAATAGGAAATAGAATAAACTAAGGAGATTTCCCGAATATTCTTGATATTCTAACACGCCCCCTCAAAGTAGAGCATATAAATCAAAAATGCCCAGCTTGGATAAAAGGCTTTGAAACAAAGTTCGTGGTAGCGGTTTGGTAAGAAGATCTGCCAATTGCGAAGAGGATCGAACAAATGGAGTAGTCAACTCTTTGCGAAGCAATAAATCACGAATAAAGTGGCAGTCAACTTCAATATGCTTCGTACGCTCATGAAACACAGGATTATTAGCAATGAAGATGGCTGCCTGATTGTCACAATGCATAGCCATAGGGGCAGGAATATCAAGACCAAAATCATGTATAAGAGAGCGAACCCAGAACATCTTCGAGGCAGTGTGGGCCATGGCACGATACTCAGCCTCAACACTTGAACGAGCTACAACCTGCTATTTTTTACTACGCCAAGTAACCAAATTACCACCAATAAAGGTACAATATCCTGAGGTTGAGCGCCGATCAGCTCGATTGTCAGCCCAATCGGCATCACTGTAACCAGTGATAGATAGAGAGGAAGAAGGACGATATAGAAGGCCACGAGCAGGAGCTTGTTTCAGATATCTGAGAATTCGGCAAACAGCCTCGTAATGTGGACGACAAGGATTATGCATAAATTGGCTAACCACCCCCACAGCGTAGGTAATATCGGGGCGAGTAACAGTGAGATAAATAAGTTTCCCTACAAGGCGACGATAACGACTGACATCAGAGAAGGGTTTGCCCGAAGTAGCATCCAATTTAGTAGAAAAGTCCATAGGAGTGTCAGCAGGACGAGCACTTAAAAGGCCAGTATCAGAGAGCAAATCTAGAACATACTTGCGCTGACAAAGGGAAATACCTTGGGAAGAGCGTGCAATTTCAATACCGAGAAAGTAGCGAAGACGGCCAAGATCCTTAGTATGAAATTGAGTAGATACATATTGCTTCAAGGCCACAATACCTGAGGGATCATCACCAGAAATAATAATGTCATCCACATACACAATCAATACTATAGTGCCGGAAAAGGTACGACGTATGAATACGGAATAATCAGCAGTAGAACGAGTATATCCCATAACAAGTAGAGCAGAGCTGAAACGATCAAACCAAGCACAAGGGATTGCTTCAATCCATATAAGCCACGCCGTAAGTGACGCACAAGATGTCCACTGCCGGGAATGCTATAACCAGGGGGTTGGTCCATATAGACTTCCTCTTGAAGTTCTCCATGGAGAAAAGCATTCTTAATATCAAGCTGGTATAAGGGCCAAGAACGACAGATAGCAATAGCAAGAAGAATTCGAACAGAATTAAGGCGAGCAACAGGAGAGAAGGTTTCAGAGTAGTCAACACCGTAGATCTGAGTATAACCTTTAGCAACCAATCGAGCCCTAAGACGTTCAACAGAGCAATCGGGAAGATACTTAACATTACAAACCCAGCGACAGCCAACAGTTTGTTTCCCGGTGGGAAGAGCTGTGAGTTACCACGTCTGATTCTGATGGAGAGCATGCATTTCTTCATCCATTGCGTGTTTCCACCCAGGAATAGATAAGGCCTGTTTATAAGAAGTGGGAACGGAAATAGAAGAGAGAGCACAAACAAAGGAAGAGAGAGAAGGAGAAAGCCGATGATAAGAAACAAAATTAGCAATGGGATGGCGAGTGCAAGTGCGCGTACCTTTTCGTAAAGCAATAGGTAACTCAGTAGATGAAGAAGAAGTAGGTACCTCAGACGAAGTGGTAGAATTAGCCGGTAAGGAAAGGATAACCTTCCTATCTCGATCGCGTCGGTAAACTTGCTGTGGAGGAGCAAGAGACTCTGATATAGTGGCAGGAGCAGGAATTGGAGACGAAACAGATGGTGTAGACATGGGGGAGGAATCTAAGATAGAGTCGGGAGAAGAAGAAAGAGGCAGAGGAACATATGTGGAGGATAGAGGAGCAGGAAGGGTTAGAGAAGTCGCCCTCTCACTAGAAACAATAAGATCTGAGGACAGGGAGTCTCTACAAGGTGAAAAGAAAGCAGTGGACTCAAAAAAGGTAACGTCAGCACTGACAAAGTAACGAAAAGAAGTGGGGTGGTAACAACGATAGCCTTTTTGAGTGCGAGAATATCCTAAGAAAACACACTTACGAGAGCGAGGTGAGAGCTTATCTTGGTTAGAGTCAAGAATATGAACAAATGCAACACATCCAAAAACACGAGGAGCCAGAGAAAAAGGGGCCCGAGTTGGGTACCAAATAGAAAATGGGGATTGATTAGACAAAACTGGTGTGGGTACCCTATTAATAAGATAGCAGGCAGTGAGGACAGCATCAGCCCAAAAGATTTTAGGAACATGCATGTGAAACATCAAAGTGCGAGCAACATCTAATAAGTGACAATGTTTGCGTTCAGCAACACCGTTTTGTTGAGAAGCGTGAGAACAGGTGGTTTGATGAATAATGCCCTTATCAATGCAAAAGGTCTTAACAGTATTCTGAATATATTCTAAGGCATTATCTGAACGAAAAATTTTAATTTTCCGGTCAAATTGAGTACAAATTTCATTATAAAAGCGAGAAATAATAGAAGGTAAATCAGATCGTTGCTTCATTAAAAAAAATCTAGGTCATACGGGAAAAGTCATCAACAAATATCACAAAATAAGAAAAACCATTAACACTCTTAAAACGGGAAGGACCCCAAACATCTGTATGAATAACAGCAAAAGGTTCTGACTCTCGACTAATATCACGACTACGAAAAGAACTATGGTGATGCTTGCCAAGCTGACAAGCTTCACATTCTAGACTTGACACTGGACTCAAATTTGGAACAATTAACTTTAACCTAGTAAGACAAGGATGACCTAGGCGAAGATGCCACTGAAGAGGAGAAACAAAAGTATGAAGGACTGTAGAATTCATGTGCTCCGGGGGACGATCACGATCAAGATAATAAAGGCCATCCTTTTCATACCCCGAACCAATCATCCTCTTCGTCTTGAGGTCTTGTACAACACAAGAAGTAGGAAAGAAAGTTATGGAACAATTTAAAAATTTGGTCAGTTGACTAACAGAGAGTAATTAAAAGGAAATTGAGGTACATAACGACTAAAAGGGAGATTAAGGGAAGAGGAGGGCCGAAGGGTCCCTCTACCAGACACAAGACGAGAGGAGCCATCCGCTAACACAATATTATGATGAATGGTACTAAGATCAGAGAATAAAGAAGAATTACCAGCTGGCGCCCGAATCGATGATCCAAGCAGGAGAAGATGAGGCTACAAGAGTTGGATTACCTGAGTTAGCCAAGGTAGCAGTAGAAGCAGAAGAGTGTGAAACACGCAAAGATTGAATAAGCTCCTAAAGCTGTGATGAGCTTAGGGTAAATGTTTCCTGAGGATCAGATGTGATAACTCCAATAGTAGGCACCTATAGTGACGGAGCCGAACCATCAGATACGACACAATCAGAGACGTGATGTGCTTGTTCAGGTTTCCCATATTTCTTCCAACAATAAGGCTCTGTATGATTTGTGCCACCACAAAAGTTACACTTGCGGTCACCTTTATTACTAGAAACCCGTCCACCTCGAGAACCACCACGATTGTTACGTCCACCACGGGAACCACGAGAATTACCTTGAGAGGTACCTCCACGACCATGACTAATAAGTGCAGAGGAATCAATAGATGGTGAGTACTGATCAGTAGTCATAGTTGAGTGACTGCCTAAGGATGATCGCTGTATACGAGCATAAGCACCAGCAGCAATAGGCAAGGTTTCACTTGCTAGAATTTAATCCTTAAATCCTCTAAGAGCAGGATTAAGGCCAGATAAGAAATTGGCAATCATAAATTCCTCCCAATACTTTCTTTGCTGTGTCAAATCCTCAGTAAATGGTCTGTATTGTAGCAACTGTTCCTATAAACCTTTCAAATGACTGTAATAATCAGACAAGGATCTTTCCCATTGTTTTGCAGAGAACATCTGTTCATACAACTCATAGACCCGAGAAATATTGCTCTTCTGTGAGTAAGACTCAACAAGACAATCCCAAATCTTCTTAGAAGAATCACAGAACTCAACAGTGGTGGCAACTGAATCTTCCAAACTATGCCAAAGTAAACCCATAACAATTGCATCCTCACTCATCCAGATACGATATTGAGGATCAGTAGAAAAGGGTGGCTCATCGGTGATATACCGTAGTTTATCTTTCCCTCGAAGAAAGGTTTTTACGGCGTGTGCCCAACTCAAGTAATTTGTGCCATTCAATTTTTTAGGTGTAATAGACCAGGGAACATCATCAGCTTTGAGAAACACAGATTGAGGCATGATAGTAACAGACTCTGTATTTTCGGATTTTGACATAATAATCGGTAGAAACAAATCACAAAACCAGCACAGTCGTCAAGAAGCCAAACCAATGTAAAAAAAAAAAAAAAAAACAGTGCCTGGCCAGCAAGGAACGAAGGCAGATCGACAGATCAGCGAGAAACGAAGTCAGCAAGAAGAACAACCAATGACCAGGCGAGAAGAGGGCTGTGTTGGATTCAAATCATCAGGGCATCAAGCAGGGAGGCTCGCCTACATCAGGCGATCACCACCCAAAGACGCCGGAGGGTTGCCGGAGAGGCACGCGCCGGCACGCGCCAAAAAGGCTGAGGCACGTGAGACTGACAGCCGCGACAATGGGCGGCGCGTGTGGTTGCGTCCGGCACTTTCCGGCGACGATCTTCAGTTGGAGTGATCGCCGGTGACAGGCGACTCTCCTCGTATGCTAGACGACCAACGCCGATGGTCGGAAGACTGGTTTCCAGTGAAGCACAGTGACGACAGCGCTAGACTAGGGTTTTTTTTTTTTTTTTCTTGGGATCAAAACCTGGCTCTGATACCAAGTTGAAGAAGAGAATAAGAGAGAATTAAATACCTTCTCTCTTCTCAACTATATTATTTATAAACTAAAGTCTTACAATTCAAATAAGGAAATTACAATCAAATAGGAAAACGAAATTAAGACTGATTACAAGAGAAAATAGGAAATAGAATAAACTAAGGAGATTTCCCGAATATTCTTGATATTCTAACAACCTTTTCTTTCTCTTCTTTTGTCTTTCAGGATCTCAGAACGCAGAGGATGATTGGTTTGGGATGTAAGCGAAACGAACTTTATTATCTTGATCCTACCAACTTTTTTATTTCACATTCTGTCTTTACTACAACTATTTCTCCTTTTCAATGGCACTGTCACTTGGGTCATCCCTCTCTGGCTCAGCTCAAGTTGGCACTTCCCAATTTAGAGTTTGTCTTGAGTGTGAAGCTTGTCAACTTGACAAGCATCATCGTAGTTCCTTTCCTAGTTATAGCGGTCATCGTCAAACTGAACCTGTTGATGCAGTCCATACGGGCATTTGGGGTCCTTCATGAACCTCTACTTGTAATAGATATTGGTATTTTGTTATATTCGTAGATGACCATTCTCGTATGACATGGCTGCTTTTAATGAAAAATCGTTTTGAGTTGCCAACTGTTGTTTTGCGTTTTTATAATGAAGTATTCACTCAATTTGGCAAATGCATAAAAATCCTTCACTCTAACAATGCCTTGGAATACACCAAATCTGTTATGGATCATCTTTGTGTCAAGTGCAGTATTATTCATCAAACTACTTGTGTTCATATGTCTTAGCAAAATTGTATTGCTGAACGCAAACATTATCATTTGTTAGATGTTGCTCACACCTTGCGGTTCAATATGAATGTTCCCAAACATTTTTGGGGAGATGTTATTTTAACTGCCTATCATCATATTAATCGTGTTCCCGCTGCTATTCTTAGTAATAAGTCATCCTTTTCTCTCCTTTATCATTCAACCCCTCCATTCTTTCTTACTCCTTACACCTTCGATTGTGTGGTCTTTGTTCATAACCTGGACCTAAGTTTGGACAAATACCATGTTATGAACAAACACTCCCCTCAAGCTCAACGATATATCTTCCTTGACTATTCTCGCACTCAAAAGGATACCGTTGTTATCATCCACTCTCAAGACGGACATTTGTGAGTGCCGATGTTATTTTCTTTGAGTCTACCTCCTATTTTCCTCGAGAGGGAGAGCTTCTCCTTCCTCTCCAGAGGGAGAGTTGACTTCGAGTCTTCCCTTTGATGATCCTGTCCTTCTAGCTCCGAGTCCTACTCCTAGTCTGCCTCCTTTACAAGTGTATCAACATCCTCCTCAACTTAATCCTACTGTTCCACCAGCTCCTGTCGACTCTACATCCGTGGATCCTAAACCACTTGAGTTACCTACTACTGATGTTTCTAAGGATCCTACCACTACTTCTCCTGAGCCTGAGTCCTCTTCCATTGATGATCTTCTCATTGCTCTATAACAAGGTAAACGCACTTGTACAAAACATCCAATTGCTAACTTTATTTCTTATCATCGTATGTTACCTCGTCTACAAAATTTTGTCCGTGCCCCGTCCTCTATTTTTGTTCCTACCACTTATGAGCAGGCTTTACTATCATTGAACTGGAAGGCAGCGATGGATAAGGAGATGCATGCATTGCATCATAATCATACATGGGAGCTTACATCTCTTCTACCTGAGAAGAAAACAGTGGGGTGATGGGTGTAGACCAAGTATTTACCAAATGGATCTATTGAGCGACTCAAGGCTCTTTTGGTTGCTAAGGGATACACACAGACATATGAAATTGATTATTTGGAGACCTTTTCACCGGTTGCTCGTCTTAACTCTGTTCATATCTTTCTAGCAGTGACAGTAAGTCTTCGCCTCTATTTCAACTTGATATTAAAAATGCACTTTTACAAGGTGAGCTTCAAGAGTAAGTATCCATGGACCAGCCACTTGGGTATGTTACTTCAGATAATGAGAATCTTGTTTGTCGCTTGCATCGAGCACCATATGACCTGAAGCAGTCCCCACGAGCATGGTTTGATCGATTTAGGCACCATTTGGTGTGTTAAAAAGCAAAAAAAAAAAAAAAATCTGAAAAATTCTAAAAATCTCTAAAACCTATTCACCTTTTATCTCACTGCACGAATTACGAACTCATAATTTATCTCACTTTATCTCATTTTATCTGACTTTTTATCACTCCAAACACACCTTTAGTAATGTTCTTCTAGAATATGGTTTCAGCAGGTCCACATCTAATCACTCAATGTTTATATAGCAGACATCTTTTGGTATTATAATTCTAATTGTCTATTTTGATGATATTATTATTTCTGGGGATGATAAGAAAGGTATTTTTGCATTGAAGGATCATTTGGGGAAGAAATTTCACACTAAGGATCTTGGGGCTTTACGTTATTTCTTAAGGATTGAGGTTGCTCGTTCTTCCAAGGGTATATCTCTATCTCAAAGAAAGTATGTCTTGGACTTGCTCTTTAAATTGGACTCCTAGGTTATCGACCTCCTGATACACTTATGGACTCCTTTGCTAAGCTTGATGCAGAAAGCGGCAATCTCTTTCCCAATGTTGGTCGATATCAACGTCTTGTGAGAAAGTTATTTTATCTTACCGTAACACGATCTGATATTACATATGCTATTGGAGTTGTTAGTCAGCTTATGCATGTTCCTTGACAACCACATTTTGATGTTGTATGTCGTATTTTGAGGTATTTGAAGAGTTTTCCAGGCAAATGATTATTCTATCGACCTTCCATCACATTGGACATCGTTGGATATATTGATGCAGATTAGGCTGGTAGTCATTCTGATAGGAGGTCCACCTCCGAGTATTGCACCTTTATCGGTGGTAATCTTGTGACTTGGCAAAGTAAGAAGCAGACTGTTGTGGCCCGTTCTAATGCTGAAGCTAAGTATCACACCATAGCTCATACTGCTTCAAAGATGCTTTGGGTTCATTCTCTTCTTCGTGATCTTGGCATTTATAATTTAGACCCAATGTTGATGTATTGTAATAATCAAGTTGCTATCTTTATTACCAATAACCCAGTATTTCATGAACGAACAAAGCACATAGAGGTGGATTATCATTTTATCAGGGATCTCCTACTTAAGAAGGATCTCACTACTCCATTTGTACGCAGAGACACTCAGTTGGGTGATATATTCACCAAACATTTGGGTCAGTCTTTGTTCCAACAATTTTGCATCAAACTAGACATGTTTAATCTCTATACTCCAGCTTGAGGGGGAGTGTTAGAATATTCTAGAATAGTTAATTTGTGATTGAGCATGATTGTCTCTTTGATTTATTGATGATTGATTTTGTTTCCTTTTTTGATTGGAATGGCATTATAAACATAATGATAAAGAGGGAAAAGTATTATCTCTTCCAATTCTTTTTACTCTGATTTCCAACTATAACAATTGGTTACATGGTGTATTGAATTGAACCGTAAGATTCTAATAGCAAGTCATATAATTTTAACTACCATAAGTCAAATCAACTTGCCAACAATGGGCACAAACAATGGTGAATTGTTGTCTCTTGGTATATATATATATATTTTTTTTTATGACCCGGAACCTGGGTCGGGCAGGGCCGTTGTCGACTCACCCCAACTTGCCAAACCGGGGGGAGAGCGGCCCGACCCAAGGCATCTCCCAGTTCAGTTGCAATAGTGTTGTCTCTTGGTATATTGTTGGAAAGGAGTTGTGGTTGCAAAGAAAAGTATGCCAATGGTCTTGTGCTTATGTGTTCAAAAATGTGAGCGCACGCGCGTGTGTGAGAGAGAGGAGAGATTAGCGAGTGTGGTGTCAATATTGGTAGTCCTTTCACCTGCATAAGCAATTCAGCGGCATGATCTCTATCAATTGAAGTAGAGGTTATTAGTTTGAACCCCCTCAGCATTACTTGGCTCTTGGTCCTAGTGTGGTGGGTTAAGAGCTCTAGAGGATTAAACCTAATAGGGCAAGTCCATCGAGGCTTAAATAAGAGTTCAGAGAGAGAGAGAGAGAGAGAGAGAGAGAGAGAGAGCAAATGAACGAGATAATGGTGGTTGCAACAAGAGTCTATTGTGGTGGTCCACCTGTTTGTAAGTTAGAGATAGATAGATAGATAGATAGATAGATAGATAGATAGATAGATAGATAGATATATATAGAGAGAGAGAGAGAGAGAGATGGAAAGAGAATCTGATGGCAGCAATATAAGAATGGTTAAATTGTGGCTAAGCTCAAGAATTGAGAGTGAGAAAGCAAATGAAAAAAAGAGATGATGGGTGATGACAGCAGTGGCTTAAGTAAAGCTTTCATGGCTGTAGATTTGATACATTGAAGGTATTGATCGATCGCAGGCCACTTGTAGAAGTTGGATGTTTTGCCTTCTTTTGACTGTCAACCTTGTTATGTTTAACCTTTCTAGATTCAAAATCATAGAGATGGCAAAAATCAGACGTGGAGCTCTGGTTGGAATTAGACTATGGTGGTGGTGGAGGTCCAACAACCTCTTGGGTAAGTTCAACAACAATTCACTACACAATACACAACTTCCCCTACGAAGCATGGACTCACCATCAAATGTGCCATATCTAAGTTGGACGCACGATGCATGTTACACTTACCTTTTGCAATGCCATTTTTTTTTTTTGGGGGTTGTTTCTTTTTGTTCAGACACACCTCAGACTTGTTTCAAACACAGCGAGATCTTTTTTATAACATGTGAAAGTATTATTGTGGGGTTGACTAATGAATAAAATAAATGTAAACAGCAAAAACCCCATGTGCTTATTGTTTTCTATTCAGGTGATTTCATAGAATTTAATGACATTTAGTTTCTGAATTTCATTAATTATCCGTTCCATGACTTCTTTGTTGACTTTTATGCTATTGAATGAAATTATTATCATATTGGATGGAATGCAATCATTATATTATATAACTTCTTTGTTGACTTTCTAGCTATCAAAAACATGATTTCTAATTTTAGTTATTTTTATATTGCATCATTTCTATCGTATTTGAATAAAGAATCAATATCTAAGATATAAAAAAATATTTATGTTTGCCGAGTCAGTGTATTCGTGTCGTGTAATGTTTGTATCTCAAGTCGGTGTCCTTGCTTAGCATTTGCCAGCAAAATAATCTATACTTCTATACTATTATACAAAGGAAGAACCACCACTCATGGCGCCTCCCTAATTTGCAAACTTAGACTCACAATTTTGTATTCCATAAATGCCCTTTTAAGAGCCCATATTCTCCTCAAAATAACAGGTAATAATTGATATTAATTTAAAAAATAGAGAGAATGGAGATGGGTAAAGGAGAAAAAGAAATTAAAGAAGTACAAGCACCAGAAAAGAGTGGAAAAATGACGAAGAAAAGTAGATTGAAGATGGGAAGAAAAAAGAATTTGGGGGGAGGGGAAGAAGACACACAGTGTGTGTGCCTCCATTTATACTAAGTTAATAATCCAACAGTAAGCGCATCCCCAGAAAACCCAACAAAATAACTTCATCAAAAACATCACTCGATTGCAGCATCAACAACCAGTATTCGTAAGCACATTTTCCCTGAGTGCTCTGCCACTAAAGAAAATGGTGATTCTGAGATGTAATTCAATAACAATGATCAAGTAGTTGATGATGTAGAGTGGCACTAGGATTAGTTGAAGGCGGTAACATGAGAGAATGTGTGATGTTTGAATATAAATATATGGACTGGAGAATGTCATATGTTGGCATTTGCCTTTTTCCTACTAATTTTTAATCGGATGGAATGGCTATGTTATTATCCTTCAAACATAAACATCACTACAGGCAAGGTCTTGGGGTATTCTTGAAGACCAAGGTGGCTGTATCCATTTGATCTAAAAAAATTTCCCCCAATTATACTACAGTGAAAAATAAAAAAGAAATTGGCCATGCACACTAAATTCAACTGAACACATTAATGCTCCAAGAAATTCTCTCAAACAAAATATATTCAACTAGAGACACACAACAAGTCTTAAAACATTACAAGTAGAAACCTCACATGATGCAGTCAAACTGTACACATATGCGAACCCATGTGCACACGGAGGATGCATTATTAACATAAAACTTGGAATATTAACAATTCTAACCTGAAAGTTCCACCATGTCTTCATCCACATCTGATTCCAAGGAATCGGTCTCGGAAGAATCAGTTTGAGTATTTTCCGTACATTCAGAAGTGTTCTCTTCAGCCAAAGCAGCAGGCAGAGGACAGTTACCCACTTCAAAGTCAGAACGCATCACCATCTGGTTGGGAATTTGTTTTTCATCCGAACAATCACTAGACTCGCCTGGCAAGTAAACACGGCTACTCCTCTTTGCACCATGTGTGACTCCAGCCTGCTTCTCTCCAGATGTATGGGCAGAAACAGCATCACTGTCATGCTGCAAGGGATGGACTCCCAACTTTGCACTACTCTGCAGTACTTGATGAAGAGGTCGGCGCCTATCACGACGTCTAACAAGGGATTCATCAGTCAGCACTTCATTCAACTTTCTCTTTTTATCTAAAGAACTTCTACTGCCAGCATGAGCTGTATTTTCTATGCCGCCACCAGTGCCAGAAAGAGCATGAGCATTATTACCACATTCAGGTTTACGAGAGCCATTCAAAGCAAGAGAAGAAGAAATCTTTCGTTTTGTAGTGGTAATCTTAAGACCAAAGTCCTGCAAACCTCTCGTCCGCGGTATTACTTCAGAATTATCCTCATCCCCTGCCAGTTTATTTCCTTCTTTGATTTTCTGTGCATTGAGTTCGCGATCCATGCTCTTATCCTCAAACGATAAATCTACTTTCTTAGAATGTGCTCTGGGTTGTACATGTTTGCCATTGGCATTGCCATGACCCAAGCCCTCTGAAGGTATCACCAACTCCTTTTTTGCAGAATCAGAAGATTTACTGCTCTTGCCATTAGAAGAACCTAATTTACCATGTTTTTTTTCCAGAAGATGCTTCTCAAGTTCAAGAGCATGAAGAATGGCATCTTCCCGACGTGCATATTTCTCTCTTTTCTTTGGAGGCATCCCTTGGGAAGATTCAACCCTTTCAATACAGTCATCAAACTCACCACATCGGAATGCCTTCACACGCTTGGACTTCTCCAAATTGTACCAGTCCCTGATAAAACATAACATGAGAAACATCTTAACACAAGGAAGTAAAAAGAACAAGGACCACATACATCAAAGGCTCAATATTTCCACGAATGCTTGAGAAATTAACACACACACATATATATATTTGATGAACGGTGACCATTAATCACAACAGATGATTATGCAGAACTTGAATTAAAGAACTTCTGTAACCATAATCAATTTGCAACAGGAGCAAGTGAACATTCCTTGGAAAATTTAATAAAAAAATTCTAAGTTTAGTATTCATATCTCATGCCGTTTATGCACAAAGAGAGAGAGAGAGAGAGAGATTGAGTGGGTGAAGGAAAAAGAAGTTAGAGTTTGGATTAAACAGTCTTCACTTACACACTGGCATCTTCTCTTCCAAGAAGCTTGACTGGAGTCCCAGATCGCGGAGACATGAGGTGAGCAGCTGAGAGCTCGTCAGGGCCGAGTATCTTCCCGGGCCACCATGAGCCATTCCGTCGTCGAACCCAAACAATTGTACCAACGCCGCAATCAACCACGCCTGTTCCCTTTTCCGAACTCCCCATCTCTATCTCCCTCCAGAAAAGTTCTCCTTTGCAATTTATAACCAAATTCTCAGTTCACAGCGGTCTCCTTCGAGTTTCTCTCTCTAACAGCGAGCACTGTTGACGATCCTACACAAACAAGGACACCTAATTTTTTAACTCTCTCGAGAAATCAAAAACTACAATCAGGACGATCTTTGACAATATTGGGGCACCCCTACCTACTGGTCAACCACCGGAAAAGAAGAGAGGGAAGTGACGATGTGTCCAGATGATCGGAAAACCACCACCACCACACTTGGCGGGTCCAAGGTTGGTAATTGGGGTAAAAGCTAGGGTTTCCATTCAAATTTGGGGATTTTTCATTTGCAAGGGTTTTACGACAATTTCATGTATTGATCAGTTCACTGATTCAAATCATCCATTGATTCTCTCTCTCCAAAATTCCACATTTGGGAGATCGGATGGGTAAGGCTGTGGTTAGGGTTAGGGTTAGGGTTAGGTTTTCTCGGCTCGAAATTGGGGAAAATTCACATCTAGGGTTTTTGCAACAATTTCGCAGATTAATCGGCAATTGATAATCTGATTCAATCAATCTGGGAGGATTGAGCAATGAATCGCGGGTCTTGACTCACTGATTGACAAGCGGAGGAGGAGATCTCACGAGTTGTTGTCTGGTATACGCAACGCGTGGTGCGCATGCCTGCCACCCCGGCTCACGTTAGCCTGCCGCGGAGACGGGTAAGAGTACGACCTGCGCGTTGTACGGCTTTTAATTTCTACTCGGGCACAGATAACCTTTTGTTCTCTATTTTGATTTTTCGATGGCAAAATACATTACTTGAATCCTACTCCTGTTTTCTCAAAGAATATACGATGACCGGATCGGTAACGTTTTTATTTTTTTATTTATTTGTTTATATTTTTAAAATTTTATAATCTGCAATAAAAATATATTTGTTAAATTTATTTACATTTTTTTATTTTCAAAAAATAAAAACTTGAACAAAAAAGCGTTTTCACCCTTTTTCTGTTGTAAATATTTTATCAATTCTAATATTTTGTCTATTTTTTTTACATCATATTAAAATAAATTATTTATTTAAATATTTTATTAAACTAAAATTATTTTTAATAAATAATATAATTAAATTAATGTGTAATATATATTATTAATTTATTTCTAATGAATAATTAAATTTAATTAGTCAATTTAATTAATATGAAATATATTTTATTAATTTATTTTTAATAAATACTGTAATTTAATTTTTTGATTTAATTTAATATTTACTCTAAAAATAATTTAACTAATATTAAATATATTTTATTAAATTATTTTTAATAAATATCGTAATCAAATTATTTACATTATTATGAAATATAATTTATTCAATTATTGTTAGTAAATAATATAACTAAATTATAATTAATATATTTTATATTTACGGGGTTAAATAATATAATACTAATATTTTATTCAATTGTTTTTAGTAAATAATATAATTAAATTAATATGAAATATATTTATTAAATTCAATTAATTTTTTAAAAACTAATAAAATTAAATATTTTATGAAAATAAAAAAAATTAATAATTATAAACAAAATTGCATTTCCAAACGCAATTTTAATTTTTATATCAAAAAAATCGACAATAGAAAAGAAAAAATAAAAAATATAAACATATAAACGTAAACAGAAAAACGATAACATTATCAAATTGCTCCGATGTGTTTGAAGTTGTATAAATTAATATAAATTTATAAAAATTATAATTTTGTGATTTGTATTATGAATAAAAAATTTAAATTATATAAAAAGTTGTATAAGCTCGGAATAATTCAATAAACTAAATTTAGTATTATATTTTTATTTAGTCTTTCATTTGCTACTATGCATAAAACGTTATATTTTTAACAGAACATTGAACAGAATTTGCCAGAGTCAACAAACCTACTCAGGACATTATATTACTTTCCTACTCTTTTATACCAATGAATATTCAAATTACAAAAATATATTAATATACTAAATATGAGTATGAGTGCACCCATTAATGAAAACTTATCTTTTAAAAAAAAAAAAAAGGCAATGAGGATTTTATTATGTTAAAGAAATTGAAATTTAAAATTAATTGTTTCTAAAAACTAAGACTTCATTTGAAACGTGAGCTTCCAAATACTCATTTTAATTTATTTTTAAATGATTAAATTTGCCGTGCTACATTTTAAATTTCTTTCAAATCCTAAAGAGTAAAAATATTTAATGTATAAAAAGTTAAAAAATTAGTTATTAAAATGTTTATTTTCTCCCCCAAAAAAAGTTCCTTTTTGCTCTTAAAAAACTAATAGTGCGGTGAGATAAAAATAAATAAGTATTAAAAATTTTTTATATTTTTCAGTGAATATCAAAACTTTGATAAATAAGTTTTAAAAATTTTTAATATTTTTCACTAAATATCAAAACCCTATACGGAGCCTAAGCTTAAAAAAAGAAAGAGAATTTACAATATTTTGTCATTTTTCAAAATTCATCTCTCAAGAGAGAGAGAAAGAGAGAGAGAGAGAGAGAAGTTATACATAGGAGGTTACTGCTCCTATAGGCTTATTTTGAGAAGCCAAAAACTGAGGCTACCATTCTTCGACTTATTTTGAGAAGCAAAAAAATTAAATTTTTTTATAACTTGCTATTAGCGAGTCACTAAAAATTTAAGTTTTTTCATATTTGAGAAAGAAAAAAAAAGACTAACTTTTCAATAACTAACTTTTTGTTAATTTAATATTTTTTCACTTCATAATTTAAAAGAAATTTAAATTATAAAAGAGTAAATTTAATCATTTCAGAGAAAAAAAAAAAAGAGTAAACAATCTGAATAATCAAAAGCTGAAACAACCCAAACGGAGACTCTTTTCAATCTCTTTTTATCATCTTTTAAAAACATATCCTCCTCCTCCTCCTTGTATGCTTAAAAACCAAATCCAAATGAATTGTTGCAAGAGATATCCGCCCCCAGGAATACTAGGTTACGGTACCATTTGAACTTCATCACTCTAGTAGCTTTTGGCAAACTCTGGTATCTCCTCCTTCACACGTCCAAATGTTCACATTAGAACATTTTCTTTTCCCTTCTTTCTTTTTCCACCATTGACAGTTAATGCTAGTTACTTCTACATGATAAAAAGAAATGAAATGAAGTGAAATTTAAAAAAAAAAAAAGAAAAAAGAAACAATCCTAGAGTCATCAATAATCCCACGGACTATAACCCAGAATGGCATGGCCTTGGGCCAATAATAATAATAATAACAGCGCAATGTTAAATCCACTCTGCTCTTTAATTTCTTACACTCCAAAAATCATTATTTATTGGAGCAGTAAGAACTCGAAAGCAGAGTACATTTAGCATTTTCCTAATAATATACACAAAAAGGAAGCGAGAGACCAAAGTTTCAATTTAGGCTAGGGGAGGTGTAAAGCGCCTAACAAACTTTAATAACTTAAGAAACACAATCCAAGAAATGCTGATCTACAGTTCAGGACTTGGAAAGTTGCAGACAACGAGATGAGATCTCCATCGGCAAACATCAGGGCCCCAAGCAAGTCTGTGAAAGATGAGAAATAATTTCAGAGGAAGCAGATAATTTGACAATTCCCAGATTTTAAACAGGAGGACAGAGTTCAGAGACTAGGGAGGTCTCAACAAAAGGAGGGAGGCTGACATATCAGTTCAGTGACATCGGGGCTGTAGGCCACTGGATTTTACCTTTTGTTTGAACTAAAATCCAACGGCCCACAGCCCGGCTGTCACCAAGCTGACATCCATCCAATGTCAGCGTCCCTGGATCTGGTTCGAACCTGATTAATTAGAACGATGAGGTGCCCACTGAGGAGTATCCGGCAGCTTTTACCTCCTTGAGTGTGCTAGATAACCAGTCCAAGCCCTCATAAAGGCCCTCGCCTTTAAGCGCACACGTCCCTTGTATATGCCATTTTCTGTTCCTAAGATCATAAAGCCCCAGTCCTTCACACACTTCCATTGGTGTCATTGCTCCTTTCTGGAGGAAGGAACGGAAATTATAATAAATTATTAGCAATGCATTGGGATATTTGTTCATGTTAATTCAAGGCACTTATAAGCAGTTAGCAAAGAAAAATGATTTAAATATATATATGTACATATTTACTGGTATGACATCCGCAAACTAGATAAAAACCTAATCACTCTTAACAGCACAACAAAAAGCAAATTGTAACTTTCTGACTCCAGATAAAAGGGCTTTTACAATATTCAACTTGTGCCCTGCTCCCCAAGCAGAGCCAATTGGATACAAACTCTAGTAACATGCAACTAAAACCTAAATTATTGTTTCCATAAACTATATGAAACTAGGTCTTTTCTCATAATTTCAGCGCATGTAATTTTAGGTTTACTTTTGTTTCCTTTACCTCTTTCACTTGGATTGACTAACTCTTTCATACTAGTTTATCTACAAGCCTCCGTTAAACATGACTAAACTATCCTAAATAACCTTCTCTTAACTTCTTTTTTATCGATGCCATCTCAAATAATAAAAAAAAAGTTAGAAAAGACAACTTAAATGGTATCATTGGGGTGAGCAAGTACATGTAGATCTATACAGTAAATGCTGAAACTGGGTTACTTATATGGTATCTCGTTCAGGTGAGCAAGTACATGTAGATCTACACAGGAAATGCAAAAACTGGGTTCATACAGTTTTCATACTTAGGCTGATAATCATTTTGTGGAGGTGGTCTCTTGCGAGGCCAAAACATAACATGTATGTCCATTAACAATTTAATGTTGCGTCTCTAGTTGACCTGTCATAAACAAATGGTATAAAAAGAGAGGATGAGAGAGGATAATTTTGTAGGCAAACTTTTTTTTTTTTGAGGGGGGGGGGAAGTAGGAGCAAACCTAAGGAGCACGAAATAAGGACACATAATATGGGTACAACGCAACACAAATATGCTGATACATCAATTTTCAAAATTATCAAGACATGCTAATGAGTAAATATATAATTTTATGTACATGAAAAAAGTTACTATTTATTTATCTTTTTTACAAAAAAATGCATTTATCTTTTTTTTATAACTATTTTAAAATATTCTTATTTACAAACAAATTAGAAGTTTTAGATCTAAAAATTCTTAAAAGAAAAAAAAAATAAATGATAGATAATTAGTAAATGTAAATTCATATTATTTTTCTCTTATTATTTGAATACAATATTTTTTTTTTCAAAATTACAATATATTTCATGTATGTATTAATCATGCATAAATTATGAAGATGTACATCTCTCAAGTATATCTCAACATGGAGACCTACAGAAATGGGTATCTTAGTCACAATCCTAGAGAACACATACAACCCATATTTCTAAAGTTTCATTTTCTAGACAAATATGTCAAGTTGATATCAAAAGGAAAAACAATAAATCCAAAGTAAAAATAAAAGAACGTTACAATAAAAATGATTGGACACAAATATAAGCCCTAATATCTGCATACAATTTAGTTTTTAGAAGTGGCAGTTCAGATTATTCAGAGTTCAAAATTCAAATGCATGTCAAACACATGCATCTGTTTTGCATCCTCGTCAGATAGGTCAGAACATAAATGCACGTGATATTCACTTCACAAACATGTCAAGACAACAAATTGAAAACTACTAAGATAACATACCATGTCCTGTTTGTTTGCAAACACCAGGATGACACTGTTAAGCATAAATGGATCTTTTATGATGGCCTAAACGAAGAATAAATGAAGTTAATAACTATGCTCACACTTGAATTCATTACTCAAAAACCACTTGGGATATATGACCTGAAACTCTTGTTTTGCTTTTCCAATTCGCTCTCGGTCCAAAGAGTCAACAACATAAATCTGGAAATATGGAAGACAGAAGATGTCAACATATGTAAGTAGATAACTTTGATATTGACAGAGAACAACTACCACATATCAACTATTAAAAGCCATAAAACCAGCTAAAGGGCATATAAAGTTCATAAAGATGGGACAACGTTTTAAAAACAGCCAGAGACAATATCAGCAACATAAAACTAAAAAATCTAATCCTTACGAGTCCATCTGTGTTATTGAAGTAGTGCCTCCATAGTGGCCTTAATTTCTCTTGTCCTCCTACATCCCACACTGTGAATATCACATTCTTATACTGCACTTTCTCCACATTGAAGCCTATATGAGACAAGATAAAATCAAGTCAAATATAAGCAATATCTTAGCTCTGCATTAACATCAGTAACATCCCAACATATGATTTTGACCATCAAAAAACTCTTTAACACAAAATAATATAATGTTTGGAAGGCAATAGAAGAAATAGAAAGATCTCTCTCTCTCTCTCTAAGTGTGTGCGCGTGCACGCAAGAGAGAGAGAGAGAGAGAGAACCAAAAAAGGGGCAGTCCACAGAATACATCCCATGCCACCATTCAACATTGTAGTTGGCCCATTAGTATGCAGCTACGACCTGATAGCTGATGGCCTAGATAACCAACCACAAGTATGGATGGATGCAGAAGAAAGTCCGTGTTGACCACCCTCTTTCCACATTACTTGTGTTAACTAATAGGCATGAGGATTCTATCTAAAATGTGAAGACATCAGCCCCACTTGTGAAACAATTAGCCAACATTCCACCTAAAGGCTCAAGCTTTTAGCTGAGCTTTTAGTGAGTGGGGCAACTTTATTTCTTATATTATAATTTTTATACTCTCAACAAACCCTTTCACGTGTTGTCTTGTACCTCATTTTTTTTTTTTAACAGGCCAAACACGTACAAAATTGACTATTTTGGTTGGCAATGAGGTTTGAATTCTTATTTCGTTCCCACAGTTAGTCACTATCTTTACTAAAACTAAAAGCTCCAACTTATAGGAAGAGAAGCAACTTTATTACTTATATTATTATTTTTATAATTTCAACACCAGCATTAACCAATGTAGTCACTATCTTTACCAAAATCTCCAACTTGTAGGAAGAGAAGCAACTTAATTATATATATATATATATATATTTTTTTTTTTGATTGGTATTATTTTTATAATTTCAAAACCAGTATTAACCAATGGGATGGTCCAACTGCCAGGGAAATAATAGCTTTAGCCAAAGCTAAATACAATTATTCAAAGCATTCAACAATTGTACGCTGCCAGAGCCAAAGCCAGAGTTGATAGGGCAATTGAAGCAGCCTAATAAAAAAGGACTGAGAAGTATATTGATAATGGCTCTTCCAAAAAGATTATCATTGCATAGTTTCTAGGTATACACCAAAGCCAATGCATATTGTATTACAAACAAAGTTTGGCCAACCATTGGAAAGAATCCTGCACAAAACCTCTTATTTACAAAGTTTCCACACAGCATGTATCAAACGTAGATCAATAATGGTGTCCTCCTTATCTTTCTTTCATAAATGAAAGATACCAATGCATATTATTCCCTATAATATTGCTGTGATTAAAGAACAAGCTGGACTTCCAGAAAGATGGTGAGATTCTTATGTTTTCAACCAATTAACTTTTAACAGAATCTGCATATTCTCAACTCATACACTTCATTGGCAAAGCTCAAACCATTTCTATGTTGTGAAGAATGTTTGGGGACCTGTCGACAAAAACACAAAAGTTTTACCTTTTCTTTCCTTGAATTTAAACACTGAGAATACTTACTCCCTAATAAATTCTCTCTCTGAAAAACAGGAAGAAACCAGTTGCCCAAACTTCCAAACTCCTTCAACAGAAATATAAAACTTAAACATGAAACAGGCAAATCAAGCATGAAAGGAATCCAGTAGCACGAACACTGTACAGCAACTCAAGAAAAGCAATCACACTTCTAAAAGAATCTCATAGTGAGTGACATACCAATTGTTGGAACAGTTGATAAAACTTCTCCAATGTGCAGTTTGTAAAGGATAGTTGTTTTACCAGCAGCATCCAGGCCAAGCATTACAACCTACAACAGTTAATGTATCACAATCATAAAAAAATAGGGCACATAGAAGTTATTAACATCTTAGGGGGTGTTTGGTGCAATGAAAATCGTTGAAAAGCTCTAAAAACCTCTAAATTCTCTAACACATTTTGCACTCCTCGTACTTCATGAAATTTTTATAAATTTATATATATATATATACATATTCCAATAACTTTTTACAAACTCAAATAACTTTTCTACAAATCCCAAAAACTTTTCAATGACTTTCAATAAATTCTAACATAAAACCGTCCCGATCAACCCAAAAAAACTATTTGGACAGTTTTTTTCTCCAAAAAACTGACACAAAAATCAAAAAGTTTCGCTATTTATCTCTAAAAAATGTGGTTTGGTGGCTGCATGCCAAACGTTAAAAAATTACCCAAACCATATTTTTCGTTGTTTTTCATCACTCCAAACACACCCTTAGTAGCACATACCAGCAGACCAATCCCAAACCACCATAAAAAGCTGCACATGTAAATGGTTGCTAATTAATGAATGACAATCCTACAAAAGAAAAAGAGAGGAAGCACTAAAGGCAGGACTTTGAAGTGGAGACAGACTGGTAGCAAAATTTGAAGGCCAAGCCAACATTGTCTTTGGCTCACTTTAATGTTCAACACAAAAAATAAATGAAAAGGTAATGGTTCCACAACATATAGGAAAAATGGAAATATATTTCCCTAAATACAAAGTGGTCATCTTAAAAAAGAGACACAAAACAAAGTTTTAGAAGTGATAAACACAAGAAAAGTGCAAAGCCATGCAACTGGCCAAACCATGAATATAACGCTTGGATTCCTTTTGGCAGGAAAAAACAGTTATATGGATTGGATAACAAACACAGTACAGAGGGAGGAGGGGGTGGGGGTTGCAAAACGGTGATATCTAAATTATATGGTTAAAGAACATCACAAAGAAGCAACAATGGTGTTCTAAATTGGTGTAGTAACCATGTTGGAGATAGAAATGCATCAAATATATCTTATAGTGCAACATGGTTGCTTCCAGGGGCGGACTCAGGATTTCGAGTTTACCTGCGCTGAACAAAGGGTTTAAAGATAAAGTGGGATGCGTTACAAAAATTTAGGCTAAACAAAAAGTTTAAAGACAAAATGGATTGAGCTACAAAAATTTAAGGCAGTCTAAATTTAGAAAAATATATATTTTTTAATTAAAAAAAATTTTGGACCAAGCTACCAGGGCTACAGCCCATACATGGGTCTGCCCCTGATTGCTTCAACATGAGGGAAGTGCCCGTACTTTATGCCCAGTCTTGCAGATATATCTTTTACCCTATGGCTTTTGATAAGGAATGCAACGAATCAAAAGCTTAGAAACAAATCGGCACTTATCACATATGCTCAAAGTCCATGTAGCATTCTCTAATTTACACTTAAACATCAATAAAATGATGATGGTATTGATGAGGTTGCCAAGACTGAAAGTGAAGGGCAGGCAAGAGCTGCAATTCCTAAAAAGTCATATGTTCCTTGGAAGCTATGTATATGCTCTTATAGTTAATAATTATTTGCATATCTATAACTGTAACAAATAGAGCATCAAACATCACATATAGAACCAAATATACGTAATGATGTAAATATAAACTAAACGATATATGTACATATAACAGAACAGCATATTTGGGGATTGTGTAGCAATGATCATTTGGAAGTGAACATATGGCAATCTTAGGTCAGCCAACTCCTCAGATTCTACACTAGGAATAGTTGACATAACCTAAGAAGTTTCCAAACTAGTTGAATAATCCATAACCATAAAATTTAACGGCAATAAACAAACATGCTGCCCCAAAATTTCTAATTAGAAAATTGATTCTATTATCGAAAAGCAATTAACGACAAAAATTACAACGAAAAAAAGAAATGGCAATAACAGCTTAATCTATAGCCCCGATCACGAAGAGCTAGTAAGATTTGCATGGAGTATAATTAGTAACAAAAACAACAGAAAAGCTAGCGTATTGAAACAAAGCTAAGTAATTCCAGAAAAAGAAAAATAATTACAAAGAAGAGAGAGAGAGAGAGAGAGAGAGAGTACCCTCATCTCAGAATTGCCGAAGAAGGTATCGAAGAGCTTGCGAAAGGCTTGACCCATGATGGGTTTTGAACAGTGATGATCAAAGGACGATCAAGACCGAGGAGAAACTTCTTCGACCAGGAATCGAGGATCTGAGAGAGAGATAAAGAGATATATATATATATAGAGAGAGAGAGAGAGAGAGAGAGAGAGAGAGACACGGGAGAGGAAGGGAAAGAGAGTTTCCTCACCCAGACGTGACACAGGGTAGCGTTTGATTTTTCTTTCTGCTCAGACTGCTCTGAATCTTTTTTCTCAAAGCTCTAATCTTTAGTAGTTATTCAATTTCAGACAAATTCGAATTTTCCCTATTCTAGTTGTGCGTGGTGAGGAGAAATCTTGTATTGTTAAGCAAATTAAATTTTTTATTTTAAAAATTGTTAAAATAAAACACTTAAAAATATTTTTTAAATTAGAATTTCAAACGTTCAATTACATGAAAATAGTAATGAAATCTTTTAAAACAACTAATTTAAGCAGTTTTTTTTTTTTAATAGAGGGTTTTAGATAGAATTTGGAGCAGTAAAAAATAAGAAAAAAAAAGTAGTTTAGGATAATTTTTGATATTTGGTTTTTCTAACTTAAACTATATTTTTTGGAAATGAATAATGTAACTTTTGAACTTTTGCGGTAAAAGTTAAAAAGAGAAACTGTAGGAACGATTTTTTAACTTTATTTTCACGGATTTATGTCAGAATTTTTTTTATATCTTCTGAAAAAGTTGGAGAGGTAACCGTGGGAACAGAATTTTGGTTTGTTCCTATAGATTTATGTCAGATTCATTGAAATTTGTGAAAAATTATTGAGGTTTGTAAGAATTTATTAGGACACCTCTAAAACATGTTAGAGATTTTTAAAGATTTTTATTAATTTTTAGCAGACCAAACAATGCCTTGAGTGGATGCTTTGCAGTGTTTTCTTAATAATTAATTTAAAATTTATGTTTAATTTTATTTATTTGAAATAATGAGGAAATGCAACATGTATAATTCAAACCAATTGAATTAAACATCAATCAAGAGATTAAATGAATAAACATGGTAGAGGTGTTTGATGTGATAAAAATTGTTCAAAATTTCTAAAATTCTCTAACACATTTTATAATCCTTGTATTTTGTAAAATTTTTATAAATTTATATATATTTACATATCTCAATAATTTTTTTATAAAACCAAATAAATTTTTTACAAATTTCAATAATATTTCACAAATCTCAATAATTTTTTTACAAATTTCAAAAATTTATTAATAACTTTTTATAAATTTTGACATAAAATCGTTTCGACGGGTCCAAGAACACCGTTCGAAGGGTTTTTTCTCTAAAAACTTGACACGAAAATTTAAAAGTTTCACTATTTATCTTTAAAAAATGTAATTTTGTGACTAAGCGCTAGATAATAAAAAATTACTTAAATCATATTTTTCGTTATTTTCCATCACTCTAAAGGCACCACAATCATTACAAGTAAGATTAGATTCAAGCTATTTATGACAAAACTATTTACGTTTCTCATCTCAGAAATCAAATAAGGGTAATTCTTGTTTTTTTACTCTGGTGTCCCAATGCCTGTTTCAAATGCTATGATGGAAGTCCCACAGCGTCAATAGCAAACATTAGAACCTTAACAGAAAACATTTCTTTTTTAAAATTAATTTGATTTTAAAATAAAAAAATTAATTTGATTTAATTTAATTTGATTTGACAAATAAAAATTTATGTTTAAAACACATATTGAATTTAAGAATTGAACTGATTTGATTTAAGAAAAATACTAAGTTTGACCATATTAATAAAAAGTAGAAAATAAAGTAAATGTAATATATGAAGATAAATTTGTCCACTTATCAAGATGACTTAAGAAAATAATGAATTCTCATCAAATTCTATTGTTTGGTATTAGATTTCAAATAATATATAAATCCCAAAATTTAAATTATGAAATAAAATCAAATCTAATTCATAAAATTTTATTTTAATTCCAAACACACAAATTAATGAGAATTCAAATCAAATGAAATCAAATCCCACCAAATCTACTGTTTCAAACGGAATCTAATAGTAATGTAGTTTTAGATTTAAAAGAAAAGCTAAACCAAACCCCATGGGAGGAACATAACCTTGAATAAAAGACCACATGAACCTCAGCACAGATTTTACTGATAAAGGGATCTCACAAATATTTCTAAGGGAACGTTGAAGTGACGAAACGGATAAAACCAGATGACTTGTCGGCGCGAGGTGAGGCTGACTGAGGAGCCGTGGCGATGATTGGAATTTCAAACGAGACATTACGTGCTCAGCGTTACCGACATCGACTGGGTCTCATTCTAACAAACATAATTGGATAATTGACAAATTTATCACTGATCAGTGGAATTTGTAGAATTACAGGAGAGCGCTCCGTTTCATCGCCCCTATTTCAACTGAATCTCCAGTCATATTCCTTCGAATTTCTTTAATTTGACAGATACACGGCAGAAAAATAAAAAAAAATAAAAAAAAAAAAACAAAGAAAGAGAGAGAGAGAGATTAAATTGACATGACATCGTCTTATTAGATTTCGTTGAATGGCGGTGTTTGGATGATTGGGTCAACAACTTCAAACTTTTTTTCAAAGGCTCTTTATTAAGAGTTTTTGATTATAATAATTTAATAAAAACTTCTGTTTTATAAAAATTCCAAAAAATATGAACCAACACATATACTTAAAAAGTACTTAATAGTTAAATAATAGTATTTATAGGACTCTTTATTGTTTTTTAATAAAAACGTTCTTCATTGCTACAAATAAAATTTAAAAGAAAATAAAAAAACTGACAAATTGAAAAACACAAAAAACAAACAAACAAACAAAAAGTGGACCACAACCAAAATAGCAACTACATATTTTTCTATTGATGAACAAAAAGAATTTCTGCACATGCCAAATTAAGTCGTATACATACACCTACTTTGGATCATCAATCCCCCAAAAAGTGAATCAGACAGTTCCGTTTCTCAGCCTGCGCCGTGAACCAAAGCTGAATTCAGAAACCCAGTAAAATCACTTGCTACATTCCTAGATTAGATTTCTAAATTCTCTACGTCCCCCTAATAGTTCTATCTGAAGCCAGGCCTACTGGTTCAAAACTAAACAAAATTCAGAAAACATGAGGCGAAGTTGTGGAAAAAATACTAATCTCGAAACCTTATACATGCATAGAAGAAATCCATGCAGCCCTGTTGGAGTCAAATCCCTGCAAAATTAGCTGTCTATGAATCTACCATCTCATCTCGTATCTCACTGGGTGCAATAAGCCCGGGAATCGCAAGCATCCGCTGTCGTTCCCTTTCTCTCATAGCAGCAGCTTCTTCTGCATAGAGATCCTTGTTGTCCTGCCAAAAGGACCGGACATTAAGATTAGAAGACAAAAACCAATCTTCTTAACTCCGGTGAGTACCTACTCACCGAAATTTCAATTGTGTAAAAGTTTTTTAAAGCTTAACGTTTCCCTAATTTCCCAAACCAATCCCACCCCATTTATAAGAAGATATTAGATCAAAAGTAAACCAAGAACACTGATTACCAGATGGATAATTAAGCAGTGGAAGGAACAGCAACAGCGATGCTAATTTTTACCTGAGCTGAGAACTCTTTCGACTGCACCAGGAAGTCTCGTATGTAATTCTTGAATGTGGAAAGATCATTTCTCGACTCAAACAGTCCACTCACAAATTCGGTTACCTGAAAAATCCCCTCAAATAAGTGATATCCACCAAGCAGAAAATGTTGAAAATGAAAATTGCGTTCCCTACCTCATTTGTTGTCATGTTGGGGAATGATGTACCCAAAAGTTTTATGGTATGTTCACGAACGAATATTGCATTGTTTGGATATGGATAAGGAACAGACGTCACATCCCACAAAGGTTCTGTCAACAAACCGGACTCCACCTGAAAGACATTTCCACATCCCCAATGAGAGGTTTTTTTCTATATATTATTATTATTATTTCGATAAAATAGAGCTAAACTTGTTTTTGACTAAAGAGGAAAAGGGGAAGGCATAAGAAGATATACTACCAGACAGAACAAGTGCTGCAGCACCAAGACATGCAACTTGAACCCAGGTTTATGAAATGTGTCAGTTAAGACAACAAAAATTTCTTGCTCGATTGTCAAGAAGTAAGTCCGGTAGAATTGATTACAAAACTCAGAAGCCTGCCACAGAACCCTCAATATAAAAAAAGCCCTCTTATTGAGCATAAATCAATGTAACTCAGAAGAGCCCAATCACAAGACAAATCACACCTGAAAGTTCTTCAGCATCTCCAATAAAAGGTTTAGTCCAGTTTCAGCAATGTTCCTTTCAGTGTGTCGGACAGCCCACATTATAGAATCCATAACAAACTTTAGTTGCTGGTGTGGATCACAAAAAATTACAAACAAGAACAAGCTCAATAAAGTTGCTGATGTGGATCACAAAAACATTACAAACAAGAAAAAAGTGCATTGTAACTGGAAGAGATGCACCATATAAAGGGGTAGATGTTTGAAAATCGAGCATAGATGTACTCCTTCCAAACAGATTCCAAAATTTTGTACCAAGATATTTCAAGCAAAACTGAATTTGGAAAAAATAAACAATGGGAACAAATACAAGCACAAACCTGGCTTGACAAGTGAATCAAAGCATGAAAACAATGTGTAGCAATGGCCCGAAGCAGTGAAAAGAACTTGAGGCGATGCTCAGGGTAGTCTTCAAAGTTTTTGGTGATCATCTGAAATATGAACAAGACAACCACGGAAAGGGTACATGGTGAGTTTTCAATGAAAACAAAACCTTGCTCAGGACATGAAGGTATCATCAAGGACAATCATATCTATCAACAAATAGATAAAAAAGGTGAAAAGCAATGTCAAATGCACTATGTCTCAGGCATCACATTTATCTAAACATATTAACATAACCAAAACACTTTTTTATCAATAAAAATCAATTTATTAACGATAAGGAAAAGGCATGAAGAACATGCCTAGAGTAAATACCAACCCAACCTGAAATGAAACATTTATTAACAAGGGCATGAAGAACATTCCTAGCAATTAGAGAGTAAGCACCCATTTCCTCAACAAATGTCAAAAAAATATCTAAATTTAAATCCATACCCATTGAAATCCAACTATACAACGTAGACAAAAAAATGCTCTTCAATCTATATAGGGACAATTCCATTCCTTGAAGCATTCTCTTATTTTGCACCTTCCAACTCAGACAACCATTGATATGCTAATTACTTCCATAAGTAAAGCAGCTTTCATGCTCACCTGCAAGGTACATTGAAACACAGCTTCAAAAATTCGAGGCACATCCTCTATCACTGCAACTTTGTACCTACAGAAAGAAAAGATAAGTAGAAAGAAAATATAAGTAGAAGAACACACTGTTAAGATCTGAAAATTTTCAAAATAAAGAAAACTATAGTAGGAAGCATGGGTCCTCGAATTTAACCAGTATTGTATAAGCATTTAAAATGACATGTAAATGGCAGCATAGACAGTCAGAGAAAAAAAAAAAGTAAATAAAACTAAAACAGGTGCCCAGACGGTCCAGACTCCATGCAATGATGGACATTGTAATTGTCAGAGCCTTGTGTTTTTTTTTTTTTGGGGAGGGTGTCAGACCCTTGTCCAACAAACTTGAATTAGTTGTAGTATACAAAACTGGCACTGTCCCATCAAAACTTCGGTTAAAAATACAATGTTGTTTTAGAAGCTCGTGGTAATTTACTAGCAATGCCTATCTCGCTCATCAACTAGAATAACAAGCACTTTCCAGTGCTACATGTTGCCACTATTAGTAGCAGAACAAAAAATTTACATAAAAATAAATACTTCAAAAGGTAAGTCGCATACTTGTTAATTATTGTGGCAAAAAGTGACAAGACTTCTGATTCCCTTGCATCAGGCAAATTCCTCGCATAGTCACCGAGTACAGGGTCCATCATTGGGGGCACAAATTGCTTTCCTATCTGTGGTTGATCTTCAGCCTTGTCTAAGAATGTCTCAATAAGCTTAAGGGTCTCCCTTTTTACTGAGCTGTTCAAAGAGTAATACAAAAACACAGACATGACAATATTTATGGAAATGTCCCTCGGCACAAACCAAGACAAATAAAATCCCAATTATTGAACTCACCGCAGAAGTTTTACAAAAGATGTTCTAGATGCATAGGGGCCCCCTTCTGCAATGGTGGCCGATATTAGCTCGCTGTACATTCTGTTCCAAACATTAACAGTTCAGGAAAAACTCACAACATTACTTGGTGACAGAGAACTTGAGAGAGATTTCTCAGATGTTGAAAAATAAATAAGGAACAATTTCTATAGACAAAAGTAATAAAATAAATGTTCCAATTAAAAATAATACCTGTACACATTAAGCATATCCAAAAAGATCAGTGAGATTTGAGATAAGAAATATGTTCCAAGTGAACTGGCAACACTTGTATTTGTCTGCCAACAACAAAAAATGACTTGCATAAATCATGCTCCATAGTAGAGTGACAATTATTTCAATGCAGAATAAAGTGTATCAAGGTTGTGAATTTCATTTACATAACCGCAATATGCCATCTAAAAGATTGGTGCATAGCACAAGATACCCTCTGAGAAAAGTACTAAAATAAGTAATTGTAAAGAAAACTAAAAGGTTTCGCAGGCAGAAAAGGGAAAAAAAAAAAAAAAAAAGCCCAGCATGCTGCAATAAATTCGTACATATACTAAACGAAGAATCACGATTTATGACTTATCCTCATCCAATGAAAATGTTCTTCAATTTATCACAAAATTAAAGCCATAAAGAACCAGTAATCCAAATAATACCAATCAACCCTCTGATGGAAATTCCACTCAATATTTTACAAACTGAATTCCACTCGGAAATCCAGATACATAAGACTAGTCTACATAGCACTCCCCACTATTGCCTCCATGAAGGGAAAGACAAAAAGAAATATTATTCAACAAATGACACTTTAAACCTGGGACACATCTGCATCTCTTTGCAACAAGTCCGTTATTTACTTCAGAGAGAAATATTGCGTTCAATTACCTCCATACAACAAAATGGAAAATTTGTGCCTTCAATTGTACTACAAGGTCAAATAACAAAGCATGGGTTGTCAAAGAAACCCTATTCCAGTTTGATAAAACAAACCAACCACCCTCCCCCCAAAAAAATAATAATTAATTAATAAATAGATAAACAAGTGAGGAAGAAAAAGAAGCTTAGAAGCTATAACACTTCTCCCCATGAGAAAACCAAGTTGCAAAGTACAGCAAATGATCTAAATTCATTAAATCAAGAAAGGTGATACCCTCATTTAAAACTTTACCTGGAATATATTAAGTACAGTCCTGATTACACCTTGATCCTTCAAGAAATCCACATTTAGGCGAGCCTGTCCAATAATTTCAGCCCATTTCTGCAAAGAATAAGAAAACCATATGCCACAATCCACCACATGATTAGCATGGGTGTGGACAAAGCTTGTGTAAACACAACCCCTAGCACCCCCCACATGCATGCATACAAAAAAGCATTCAGGTACATAGTATTCCCGAAGGTAGGAGCACTTCTATTATGTAAGCTTGCCTGATTTGGCAGCTCCATTAGCCTCTGCAAATATTCTTCCCTCTTTTGAGGATCAGATTCTGCTTGAATCATATGACCAACCTATGGGAAAGCAAATTTATGTTACAACCACCAATTATACAAAGAGTACAATTGGAACACCAAACAAACATACTGATTCATAAAATGTATGAATCTGGTGGGGCTCAAGATCTGCAATGGTTGTAGGAAGGCTTGTTAGAAGCTCAGATACAAATGGTTCGCTTTCTCCAACCTAGAAACAAAAGAAAAAACAATGAAACACATGAAGTTATATCCAGTATTGACAATTAACATCATAACAGAAAGATTAAAAGATGTTACCTGTGTAATAACAAATTTACGCTTGCACTTTTGAACAATTTTCAAGAATGTATCACAAGCCATATCCTGAAAGTATTGTCATACACCCATTATAACTTTAGCAGTATAACTTTTTTCACCAGGTAAAAGAGGTTCAAAGGTGGCCATTGATTTATAAATGATAGTAATAAGGTAAAACAAAAGCTAAACAAAACGAACTGCAGTAGAAAAAACTGAAACATACTTAACGAGTATTTAAAAAAAAAAAAAAACATGATGAATTATTGATCAGACAAATAAGCTGTGGAACAAGTTTCAATTGATAAAAACCTAATCTCAAAGTTTGGTCAATACATTGCCTCGCATTCACATGCCCTAGCACGCAACCATAACAAACAATAAATTGTAAGGCAAATACAGGCCCCATCCTCTAGAACTTAAAACAATGCAGACAGGTGCTACACAAAATAACTCAATATTTATACATAATATTCATCACACCTCTTCACCATGGCCCCTTTGGTAGTGATATTATGCTTGGGGGTCAGAATCTAAGAAACATGCATGGATGGGGGTTAAAAGGAAAATCTAAGAAACATGGGCGGGAGTGCCTAAAACAGAACCTAAGAAGCATGGACATTTATTAAGTTTTTTACAAACAAAGGCTTTTCAGACATCTGGGGGACAAGCTCCCATCTCATCACTTCAACACACAAAATATATTCCAACTGGAAAAAAACAATGATATAAAAATAACATGAATTATTAATTCAATCTCCTTTAAAATTTTTTAGGTAGGGTTTTAAAACCCAACAAAATTTTTGCAAAACAGATAAAAACAAAAGATAAATATATTTTTAATAAAAAAAATTATTTTTAAACGTAGAACTTATGTATCCTATAATTTTTTAAAATATTGTGCCGGTGTGTAAGTTGTGTCATGTGCATGTTCTTATCAATGTTTATAAAGCAGAACCATTTACCAATCATTACTGGAGAACTTAAAAAAGAATTTGAAAAAAAAAAAAAAAAGAAAGAAAAAGTAATTAATTTGCCTTCAAATAAAACTAAGACTCTTGAAGTTGTCCCCACATGGACAACCACTCCCAACCTTTCTTAGATGAATTTGGTACAGTACAACTCTAACTTAATGGCTGGAGCAAAAGGAAAATGAGAGGTTTCTCAGGAAGCACCTAGCAAGCAAAAATAGAATCAATTTGAAAATTTATCAGGCCTAGATACATCTACATTTTGGAGGAAAATATCACAAACAAAACTAACCTGAACTCCTGGATGTGTTTCATGCATGAACTCGAACAGCTTATTCACAACAGTTTTCAAGAACTTCCAATGGGCTCTAAGAAATCTTGGGTACTGTCCAACAACATACCTGATAACATAAGAAAAGAATATTCGTGAATATAAATTTTAATCATCCTGATCAAACATTTAGAGACCATATTCCCCAAGGTCCAACAATAATAGTGCCTTCACCTCCAATTAACGACTGCGGCATACAACATTTTAATACCAAAAGAGTTTACCATCATGCAACAGAAACATAGTACATGAAAAATAAAATCCAATTCTCTAACAGTGTTTTTTGTCCAGAATGAAAGCAAAGTTCAAAATCATCATTCTGTACTGTGTCCATATTGAAAATGAAAATACAAGAGAGATTTTAAGTGGAGATGTAAGTTTAACTTTAAAAAATGCTCACATGATGTTACTTGCAATAACGGCTTTATTGTCTTTTCCTCTAGTGATTTCACACAAATTTAGTAAATCGCGAATCACCAACACCAGAAATCTGTTTTCCTGAACAAAAAACAAAATAAAAAATATTGAGATGGAGAAGTCCTGAAATAAATTAAAAAGAAAAAAAGAATTGTTTGGCTTTACAATGACAAGCCAATTCTCATACCAAAGGTTGCAAACTTTCAACATTCCACACAACCAGGAATTATTTACAACCACATGACAAAAGAGCCTTGTAGATAAAAGATAAGCAAAATGGACTACCTAAATGAACATATAATAGCCTATCATCAGATGACGGGATATTGTCCCATAAAATAGCAATCAATATTTACCATTAAAACAAGCAGTTTCCTCCACTGTAAACAGCGTAAACACCAATAATCAAGCACATATTAAGATCACAACTTAAAACCCAATAACAAAGATAGCTTTTATGTTCCCAATACAATTTTCAATGCCAAAAGAAAGCAAATTAAAATATATCATGCTAATCATGAAAGAAGCATACCTGCTCCTCCATCATGGACCCAGATATAGATCCCATTGCCCAGCATAATGTGTTTAAGTTATTCCATGTCCAATCCTCACCACTTAGTTGTTTATTCAATTTGTCCAGCATCTATATCATTCCAGGAAGGAAAAAACATTTTAATGTCTACAGATTGGAATAATCCAAAAGATTCCGTAGTAATAGCAAAGTGATGCACAGAGTCCTATCAGAAGAACATAGCCGTGATGTGTCAAGTGACTAGCTCAATAAATGAACTCAAGAAAGCGGGGATTTGAAAACAAATAATGAAAACCATCAATCATTAAAATAAAGATGTGGTTTAACCAGCAAATAAGAAAGCCTATCGGGTAAATAATGCAGCCAACTAAAAATTAATAATGAAAAGATGATTTTGTGAAGATTATGAAAAGTTGGATTCTGAAAGTGAAAATACTATGCGGCTCAATCCCATATCAGAATTCAACAATGAAATGCTATTCACAAAAGAATGATATGGTTGATAACACAATTACAAAAATCTTTTCAAAAACCAAATGAAACCTAATTGGCGGTGCTGCAGATATAATCTATATCCAAGCTAAATAAGAAATCATCTTCTAGACCACCAATTTAACTTGGAAACCACAACACAACTCCAAATAATCCAGTCCCATCAATTCAAGTCCAAATTCGTGACAGCATCCATCCTAATACCACAATTTTGCAGTGGCTAATCATATTAGACAACCCTAGTATGCACTGAATTTATTTCAATATTAGACAACCCTAGTATGCACTGAATTTATTTCAATATATATATATATATATTTCAAGCCAAATTTGACTTTGCAACAACACTGTCACAGTAAAGTCATGATTTCTAGTCAAAACGACAAACACTCCAAGAAGCTCTAAGAGCAAATTAAATTGCATTAATTTGTTGAAGTCTTAAAGGGTAGGTGCATTAATCATTCATATGATAAAAAAACAAAAGGATTTACATCCTACACAGAGAAAATTACACCATCTTAAGTCCTTCAATAGAATGTTGTGCTACCATCTTTTTTTTTTTTTTTTTTTTTTTGAGCAGTGCTTATCAAGACCGTCATCAGAAAAGTTTATATATATATATATATTTTTTGATGAGTAAACGTATATTGAAAGGCATCTAGGGGATGCTGCCCCTAAATAAAATCCTCAAAGACACGATTACACATCAAAATGCTCAACAAAATTATAAAAACTAAGCAGATCTGGGTCTTGCCCCCTCAAACAATCATTTAAACAACATAGCCAAAAAATAGCTTTTTAACCTAGAGATAGGAGATTCGACTCCTTGAAAAATTCCTCTATTTCTTCCCACCCCCCCCCCCTTTTCAAAAAAAATATCAATCACTCTACACAAAAAAGGATCAACTTCAAATCTTTTTTCCCCCTCCTACGGACCTTGCTCCCCACCATGATTCAAAAAAGTGCTTTGCCTTTTTCGGAAACACCCACTGCACGCAGAAGGCATGACCGTGCAATATCTCACTCTTCCTCAGACCAAGGCAATGCACAAAAAGATGATTCATAGATTTGCCCGCCTCCTTTTCAAGGCAACAATGGTAAACAATGACTTGTGTCCTCAAGATCAAGTTATCAAATGTCGATGTCTTGCCATAGATCAAGTACCACGCAAAGAAAGTCACCTCTGGAGGCCCCTGCATTCCACAACAAAGTCCCTTTGAAGTCCACCAACCTACGGCCCAGAAGAGCTTTATAGAAGGATTTAACCCCGAACAACCGTAACTTAGCCTCTCTCCAAATCAGCCAATCCTCCTTTTCCCCACCTTTTGAACGTATAAGAGTTGAAACGCACTGTCCTCTTTCTCTCACTCGTTTAACTTTTTTTATTGAGAATTAGTTGTTAGTTCATCTATTGCTATACCCATGTCACATCCACATAACAAGAAGAAAACAACACAATCAAGCATGAGAAGAATTAGGTATCAAGTTTTCATGCTCTTGATATCAAAATTGATGTAGAACAAGAAGAATAGAAGCAAAGTAAGAAATGAGATTAAGTAAGGGAGGGAGAAAGATGTAGGAAGAAGAAGAGATTAGAGAAGGAAAACACAAGCAACCATGCCAATTGATAATTTTCAGAATTCAAGTCTACCAAATCATTACAATCATCAACCTAGATATAGACTAACCAAACCTTACCAGTCAAAGATAAATATCTCCCATAAAATATCTAATAGAATCCTACTCAAAATAAACAAAAAATAATAAAGGAATTAAAGCCCTGACAAAATAAGATAATTATAAAATGTGAACTAATACCTGCTTTTCAGTATCTTCGTGATCAAGATGTGACAAGTAGATAAGTGTTTCCCTCATAATCTGTGACAGTGCAGTTTACATTGGAATTAGCTAATTGGAAGACATATAAAGGTGTAAAAAGGGGGTTCATAAAGATTAAATTTTAAAAACCTTCAAAAAAAAAATAAATAAAGGACTGTGATTAAGCACTATCTCATTCTAGGTGGAAAAGATAATGCATTACTTTTTGTTTCTGGTGATGAGAAACCTTCCCATGGTTGGGCCATATTAGACCCACCCCAAGACAGTAAACCACGGGCTCATGAACCATTCCATGAACCAGTTAACTACAGGCTTACATCTGTGTGGGAGGCCCCTTAAGAAGTAATAGCACCTCGTGGGAATCAAACCTGAGACCAAGTGTCTTAGTCACTTAACCTCAACCCCTTTCACCACACGGGCTAGTCCTTGGGATTGATGGTGCATTGTATGAATTCAAGATATCATCCAATACCCATTTGTCATTTACCAACCACCTAAAAAATTTAATGTTTATAATGATAAAATCCTTAGGTGATCCCAGAGTGTTGAAGGAGAGAGCCAATAGTCTTATTTTATACAGCCATAACATTGGAAGAACACCTTATATTGAACGAGGACATCGTTGTCCTTCATAGTTTCTCGAACTATATTCCCATTTTCATCTTCAACAATCAGAACTTCTTCAGGCTTAGCCATACGGCAGATCATAAGTGATCTCAACTTTGACATTGGAACAGCATAAAGCTGCTGTCGCTGCTGCAGCTGTGAACCAAGACCATTGACCATACCAGAAAATGTCATCTGCCAATTCAACATGCACAAACAATCTGACATTTGCAATTTTCACATATAGGAAACACATCCATGCATTTGTCAGAACCGCAAATATGTAAATAATGGCGAAATGAAGATTGATATGTACAAGTTGCAAATCCAATAGTGCTTAAGACTTAGAAGACAAAGTGCATGGATTGTCACAACAAACAGATAATCAGTGTGCAACCATGGGTACGGTTTAACGTTAATAATGATTTAAGACTAGGGGAAGGAGAAAACAACAGCCAACTAAAATAATGCCAAAAATCAATACACCACAGGAGTACAATACCCAACCTCTGTTCCCCAAACAAGGGAGCACAAGTCAGGGTTCATAACAAGAGAGGAGAAGCCAGTAATCTATACAGGATATGACAGATATCCAGAAATGTGATTTTTTTTTTTATAATTAAAAACAAGATTTATTTGATGTACAAGAAACTATACTCTCAACAAAAGCCAAAAAGTAAAAACTATTCAAATCTGGCTCAACACCAACCCAACCTATACAAAGGGACCCCTGAACCTTAAACATAGATCACCTCCAATTCTCTTGTTCCTTCTCCAAGCAAGTCTGCGACCAAGTCACTAATTTGTGCGTCATTTCTAAACCCCCAGAGCCATGGAGACAAGAACAGAAAACTCTGTGGAAAACACTTCCATAATCCAATGAGAAAAATAGCTTGGGTTGCCATGGTATACCAGTTATGGATTGAACGCAACGCGCAGATTCATAAATGACTCCATAAGGATCTAGCAAGACTTCTTGATGCTATAAAATTTGATATCATAACTAAAGCCTCACAGTTTAGTAATATAATTCCACTCAGCTAAATCAACAAATTTGTGACTGATAAAGAATATCCCTCTAACATTCTAGCTGTCTAGTTTGAATAATAAATGATCACACATGCAGATTGATGTGCATCTCTTTTGCATAGAGGGGTATGACCCTGTCGGTATTCTTTGCTCCCTTTAATTCAAACTCAAAGCATACACACCAAAAAGTAAAATATAAAACTTGAAACACTCTTCAATTCCTTTCCTTCCAAATTAGCCAACACAAACAATAAGGAATAATTCTCCATGCTTTTCTCCGAGTTTTATGAACTCTCACAACTCACCAATACCCAATCTTCTATCTTTGCATCCCAAGGAAATGTCCATGACATACCAAAACAAGATAGCGCCGAATTCCACAACCCTAGAACTGCAAAATTAGGACATAAAAAAAATGCAACATGCACATTTTTCTCGCGCAACTTGCCCATATCGGAATGTTAGATATTGCATATGTTTGTTGAACTTTGTGATTAGTCAAGTTGTTGGGTAGTCAAGTTGTTGGGTTATTGATGTTGGAGTTTCTGAATTACTCAAATTGTTCAACTGTTTTTTTTTTTTTTTTTTTTGAAAGGTAAAGTTATTTTTTTTTTTTTAAGGGGGGAGGGGAAAGACTCGAACTCGAGTCATGAGCAGGTAGGAGAGACTGTTAACCACTGAACTATAGGTCACGCTCAATTGTTCAACTGTTGCTTTGTTTGCTTTAAAGAGCATATCTATTTATCATTGTATTTTCATTATGCACTCGCTTTTTATTGTGTTTCCTGGCCTAAATTTGCACATATTTATCCATTCAAAAATCCTTGAGTTTCCAATCTGATAATTGCAGTTTTCTTCTTCATTTAGTATGAGTGCCAGTTGGCACAAACTTGATACATAACAGTGCGCAAAGGCACCCAATCAAGATATAAATGTCTTGTTTGTCTTTATAAAGGAGAGTAATTAAAAAAAAAAAAGAATAGTAAGATCCAGGGGTCCAAAAATTGGCAAGATAACTTTTAATCAACCCACCAATTGCATATTAAATAAGCATCGATCATCGTGTCTACCACAGAGCACTTCTTACCTGCAATCCCGTCATATTTGCAGTCACTGCACGATTATCCGGATTATGGTGAGCCTCGAACAACTCAAGAACAAAGGAATTCCAGTAGTCCAAGCAAACCTGTCAAAATTATAGCACCAGCAATATCAGAACATATTATTTTTATCCTTAAATGGACTGCTAGAGAGATGAAGCAACTAGTGTACCTTAAAAACCTCAGTGTCTTCCACATATGATATGTTAATGAGATATTCAAGACCCAGGAGGAGTGCAGAAATATTTTCCTGTGAGGATTCTAGCACCCGAATATGAGACTGCATAAACATAGCAAATATCAAAGAAGCTTCAAGGATTCCTTTGACTCAAAACTCCAACAACAACGAAGCAAAGAAATAACCCAAAAAAATAGAACTCTAGAGTTAAAGCCCTTGTTGTGTTTGATAACCACAACCACAAAATCATCAACACTTGTATCCTTAGTTGCCAAAAATACGAAGTAAAAAGATAATTGTACTGATGCACTGGTTCACAGTGGATGTTTCACCAAACTTATAGCAGACACGCATATGTCCTGATGTATGGTTATGAGGCCCTATTTTCCAAGGCCAATAAGCACTAAACAGTTGTGCAGTTACAAAGCTTAATTGGAAATTAATATATATATGCACTAGCTGTAAATACAATTTATTTCTGAAGCATATCCTCTGCAAAACCAGGGCACTAGTTCTTGGAGGCATGCTGAGTTATTAGTGATGTTCCAACTGTTCCCCATCTGGTAAGGTTGACATTTGCTATTAAACTGCTGAAAGCAGGCCAACTGAAAGCTTGTTATATGGCATAGGTTTCGGCTGGCACAAGTTGAGATGTCTAGGGTTTACCTCAACTCAACTCAGCATTTTCCTAGCTAAATGGAATCAACTACATGGAACTTATTTTTCCATTCCAATCAATTAATTGTCATTTCCCCATTAAACCTAGGGCCGACAGTTTCGAGCCCAGAACCATTAACCTGCCCAATACCATCTAATTTAAATGGGTTGGGTCCAGCTATTTTTCTTAGCACTGATACTCCACGGTAGTGTCACTGTGTGAAGGTGTCGATGGGTTTGGATAGGTCTGGAAGGAGAGGTGATGAGAAGCGAGTTTAGCAACTTGTTCTGAGCATCTTTGCGGTTCAGCTCCTATCAGCAGTGGGTGGCTGTGCAGCAAGGTTGTGATCAGAGCCGTTTTTGATTGTTGACAATTCTGATATGATCCATGAATTCTGTTGACAAAGAATCTGAAACTTCGATTTATACATCTCTTTTCAATTTTAACCCCCCCTCTCTCTCTCTCTCTCTCTCTCACACACACACACACAGAGGGAGGCTTGCTTGTGTATTGTGCAGTCAGAGAGTGGGTGTGTTAAAGAATTTTATAGCAAAAGACTTTGCATTTGGTCATTGTTATAGAAGAATCTAATGGAATTCATTGGCTGAATGCATTTAATCTAATGAAAGATTTTTATCTCTTTATAAACAAAAGTAAATCACAATTCCTTTTGGCTATATGGGCACTAGGAATTTTTATTTTAATTTATTTTGTATTTTTTATACGAATAGAGCTAGTTAAATTATGTCATGGGGAGATAAGGGTCTATGGGTATTGATGAATTTATAAGATTGGTTTTTTATTGTAGAAATTATGAATTATATTTAACCCCTTTTTCAAATTTCCTTTTGCATTTTAATTTTACTTAATTTTATTACAATTTTATTTTGGTTATGATTGTCAAACAATTTTTATTTCATTTTTTTTAATTAAGATAGCTTTATCGATCATTTATTCCTCCACTATCCAATAGCATCATACATGTGGAATAAGTTACTTAATGAAATTGCTGAGGACTGGGTACGCTGTCAGAGCTGCACGAGTATATTCATTACCAGGTTTTGGGGTTTTGGTAAGGGGAAGAAGGCAAAAACTTTGTGAAGTTGTGCAATAATGGCAATCCTCTGGATCTTGTGGAAAGAAAGAAATAGCAGACTATTTGATTGAAGGGAAAGCAATACTGATGATATGTGGGTCAATTGCAAGTTTCAGGCTTCTCATTGGGTTTTAGTCTTAGTTGCATTCAAAGGAACTCCACTCTTCCTAATTAAGATGAGTTGGAAGCAAGGGCAAAGCCAGAATTTTTGCTGAGAGGGGGCATCGGGTGCTGGGGGGGGGCACCAGGCACCAAGGGAGCACCAAGCACCCAAGAAAAAATAACAATCGACTTATTTTTCGATTAAGAGTAGGAAAAAATGATGTTATTTTTAGAGAGAAAATAAATTATTCTTGAGTATTAACAAGTGAATATATTTCTCACGGTTAATGATTCAAGCACTTAAAGTTTATTAGAAATATCACTCGCTACAAAAAATATAATTATTATTAAATTTTATAATCTATAGAATTTATTGTATTATATGTTAAATTTACTAATAGTATAAACAAAAATATGCAATAATGTATTAAAAGGATACACCCTATGAAGCACGGATACTTCAAATTAAGCGCCGCACTCGTATCGGATACTTCGGAGATACAGATACGGCTACAATACGACCGGATACGTATCGGATACGCCACGTGGCGTATCTTAATTTTTTATTTTAAATTTTGCATAGGATACGGCTGAGATACGGCTAGAATACGGGAAGGATACGGCTAGGATACGGCGGGGGTCCAAAATGTAATATTTTAAACCTTTTTGGGGGTACAATTGATATGATAAAATTTTAGTAGGGGCCAAACTATAATTAACTAAAATAGATTGATATGATTGAAGTTTTATCCAACTAAACTTTAGGAAATGAAAAAACTAATTTTATTTTGGGATGTATGAAATTGTATTTGATACTTTTTGTTATATTTGTGTTTTGTGTATGAATGATGTTGGTAGTTTTGAGTATGAATGATGTTAATTTATGGATTGAATAGTATTTTTCAAACTATATAATTGTTATTTATAAAATATTTAGTAGTATATACATGCTATCTTCAAAATGATTTTAAATAAAAAATATATTTTATTTTATTTTTTGTCGTATCTTTGCCGTACCCGTATCCTCATTTTTTGAAAATTACCGTATCCCGTATCCGTACCGTACTCGTACTTGCTCCCGTATCCGTATCCGTGATTCATAGGATACACTTTATTTCACAAAAAATACCAAGTTTGATTCTTTTAAACTTCTTATATGTTAAAAAATTGAGTTAACTTTAAATTTTTAATAAAATCAAAATATCTTAAATTTTAATTAATTTAATTTTTAAATAAAATTAAAATAACAAGGAGGGCATTTTAGTAATTTTATCTGAAAAATTGAGGGGGGGCCCCTTGCCCCCATGTAGCTCCGCCCGTGGTTGGAAGGAATCTTGTATTTAGATAGCTAGTGTTGTGCTGAATGAAACCTTGTAATTAGTTGTTTAGCTTTTGCGTGTAGTATGTGTTATCATCATTAGGTCATTGTGTCCTCACTTGTATGCAAACCTTTATTTGAATAAATAAAGTTTTAGTAATATATACATATATTTATATAAATTAAAACTAAAAAATTAAAAACAATGCTTCAGCTCTTGCAGACATCAATAAAGAATAACAGGCAAATTGATCAAAAATAAAAAATAGAGAATAACTGGCAAGGTACAAGGCAGCACAGAGATCCTTAAAATTCACAACTCGCTCAAGGTTAATCTATGGCACTTGTGTGCAGCTCAAGTTTGAAAATTATAATATAAGAATGGCATGCAACAAAGAGACTTGCCTTATAAAAAGAGGTGAAAAACAGTGCCAGATTCTGAATGAAAGCCTGAAAAGTTAACCATGAGTGCAAAATCAGCTCTTGTGAGCATATAAATAAACTTCAAGACCATTAAGGATCATATGCATATGAAACAGTCACCTGCTCCTCGGTAGAACCAAGAGCATAAGCATCAAGGATGTTTGTTTTGGGTGGAAGAATGGCCTATATTACACCAAAATTCACCTTAAAAAGTCTTAACACGTACAAAACCAGAGAGCATAGACCAAACGAGATAAATCAAGAATAGAATACATTAAAATTAACAAGTTAAAAAATAAATCCATGATTTAAGCAAGCTATTTATATACCTGCAATTGCACCATGAACATATTATACATTTTAACATAATGTGTGTTATAGTAATCACCAAAATTAAGGAGTGCAACCTGCAAATATCATGATACGAAATTAAAAACGTTAAATAAGTTATTTATCCAAAAAAAAAAAACGTTAAAGAAGCTCAGGAGCACTTGAGATATCCAAATTTTATGTAGATTAAGTGAAACAACAATATACCTCAGTCAAACATTGGAGGCTGAGGTTCCGATAAGACAGCACAGGGAAAAAGGTTAGCAGCGTTTCAAGCTGTTAGATTGAGTGAACAATAAAGTGAGTAAAGAACGTCTTTAGCTTTTTCTTCATAGAGAACAGCACTCGGAAATAGATTGTGAAACACTAATACTGCATTTTTGGGGAGTCCACAGACCACAATGGGATAAGCCTGTGGATAGCAATCTCCCTAAATGTAAAACACCCCAGCCCCATGTGACGTGTCCAATAACTGGGGCTTGAACCAAGCACATTACGTAAATTAAGCAGTAGGAGAAACCACCTGAGCTACGAACCAGGTGGCAGTAGTACAGTTTGCAACCATTTTTTTCCAAAGACAATTTGAGACTAAATATGTGAAAAGAAACTACGAACCAGTGGAGATTCAAATATATAAATCAGAGGAATCCATGAAAGGAAAGCATGCAGTGTGGCCAGTGTTGCTCTTATAAGCTCAGTTCTTTGAGATGCTGCTAATAGAACATATAGGCATAACTCATGAATGAGTTGAAATTCGCTGTAAACAAAGAGAACAAGCCTCTTGGTAAGGTGGAATGAAGAGATATATAATAATCTAATTAAGATCAAACTGATAAATTAAATAGAATCAAGAACTACAGCAAAAGCAAAGTCTGTGTCAGTGGTAGACCTACACCATAAAGCAACAAAGATATAATCAACAGAAAAATTCATACTGAAAATCAACAAATATAAATGTGTGTGTAAGACGGCCCATTGGTGGCGGCAAAGCAGACACTAGATATTTCAGAAACAGTAAAAGAACAAAAGGACCACCCAAGAATACAAAAGATACCTAGATGTACCCTAAAAATTAATTTTATCAATAAATACCATATAGTGCAAACATCTGCAACTTAACCTTTGCACCTCCCAGATGTTGCCATTAGACTGGCAATATGGCCACCCCTTATCAAAATATATATACGGCCCATCCCATGATTATCAAATATATATATATATATATATATGGCCACCCCTAAAAGTAAAGCTTCTAAAAGCAGTAGATTTTGGTTGGACAAAGTCATAATACAGTGTCTCAGAGGATGATGAGCTAATTAACAAACTACCTTTATGTCTTTGGGTAATTATGATGTACATTAAAAGATGGAAAAATATACAGCCACACCAGGTACCTCCAGGCAAACAGCCAAGGGTCAAAACAACAAAGGACACCCCCATCCCCAAGTTCAATCAATACACAGGACGACAAAATTCAAAAGAAAGTCAATACGCCAATAACAATACCTAAAAAAGCAAAAGACAACAGACATCACCATTCACAAATTCATATCCTCATGGACTAACCACAACTCTCAATCTACAAATTACCTGTTCAATGATAGCTTAAGCTCTCTGATCTTCTGCTGTTTCATTTCACCCCTTGAGAAATCAAAAACTTCTTCACTTAGAAGCTGAAGAGCAAAGGTGCACATTAGAGAGATTGCTATCAATTAAAGTCCTTAGGAACAAGAGAAATGACATAAAACTTACTTTTAATATGGCCATGCAGTTTTCACAAATAGTTTCACTTGTTTTCGCTGCAGCAACAAGATCAGGAATGAAGCTCTGCCATTTGGCCGGCCACTCGTGCTTCAAAATCTGTATATGAGGAGAACAAATGTATCACAGATTACATTACAGAAAAACTCTTTATGATAGGGTCTAACAATCCATAACATAGAAAGTAAATTACTAAAATAAAATGCACGAAAAGATAACTAGAAAAGAAATCAATTAAAAAGAAATACAAAGGCAAAAGTCACTGCCACAAGTCTATGCCACCTTTGAGCAAGATTGACCAGGTTAAACATAAAATATAAGAATCATGCAAACTAAATAAGTCACCACACTATGATTTTTTCTTTTTTATGGTGCAATTCAAAACTATGAAATTTACACGACACTGTAAAATATGATTTACCTGAACCAATATAATGTTTAGTTTGTTGACATACAGTCTCTCCCGCCGAAAAGAGATCTCATCACTTGATAGCTAAGCAGGAAAAATGCAGGTGAATGAGAGAATCCAGCATAGACTAAAAGAGAGAGAAAAAAATAATGATAAAATGTCAATGAAAGAACTTGTAAAAAATTGATGCAAACCTAATACCTGCACAATGACCTCAGAAATATAATTTTTCATTCCATCTCGCTGTTCAGCGGGCAATGCATTCCATCTGTATTTAATTACACCTTCCAGAATCTGAATACAGAGAAGATTACATATTCGTTCACATAAGCCCCTTATCATAATAAAAAAAAAATGAAAGAATTTATGCAGTTCTAACTTTATACAGCTAAAACACCTTGGATTCTACAGAAGTATTGCCTTATCCACAGCTTCACCAGCTAGAACACCATAGTTTCTTCTTTTCTCTTCTCCCTTTCCTTTTTTTTTTTTTTTTTTTTTTTTTGGTTTTCATTTTGTCTCTCACTTATTCCATGAGAGAACAGTCATTCCCTACTTTGGGAAAGGGAATAGCGGCAATTCCCAGATTTGTTTGAATGACAAATCAATGAGAAGTGGCAATAAGTGAATAAATTGGAATGAGAAGCAGGGATAGGCTTTCCATTCCAATCCATTCTCTAAGACCAAAGTAAAATGAGAGAAAATCACCTAAACGAATCTAAAAAACAGGCACACAAAAAAAATACCAATTTAACCTCCTGACTCTGCATTGTCCTCCCATTAATCTAGACAAAATTTACACCAATTGCATACCCCTCTTTCTAAAACCAAACACCTGTGGAAAAACCACAAAAACCATTTCCGCCGTAGCAACAAGCTAACACCTCGAGAGAGAAATTGTTCAGGTCATTCTTTTTTTTTCTTTTTTTTTTTCTTTTCTTTTTTTTTTTTAATTTAATGGGTATGGTTCAGGTCATCCTATTGCACCCAAGCAACCAAATCCTCCACTTTATTCTATGTCAAGCTCTGAAAAAACAGCCTCTCAAGCTTAAAATATAAAGCATGTCAAATAAGGACCCACTGGCCATTTCTAACATCAACTCATACAATGTTCTCGTAAATTTTTTTACCACTTAATGGCACCTCTCATCCACGTCATTTTCCTCTAAATAAAATGAAAGGAAAGTTTCGTCTCCCCTACACATGCCTAGGCAAGGGCAATCACCTAAGGCTCCATAAAAAAGGAAGGCCTCAAATTTAAAAAAAAAAAAGAAAAAATATAATTATATGTGTTCCATGCTAATTTAATAATTACTTCATAATTTAAACTACTTTAAACGCTTATCTAGTCAAAAGATATAATATTTATTCAAAATCTCCGATAATAACTCCACAATCTTTGGTAACAAAAATCCATCTTCTCCAATTATAAAGAGTTCTTTGAAATATAAAAAACTGATGCCTATCCAATCCAAAAGTTATCTTAATGCCTCGGCCAAGAAATTTTTGTTGGAAATTTTTAATTTGCATTACATAATTATTTAAAAGAGAGTGTTTTAAATCTTGGCAAAACGACCGAAATGAAGCGAACTTGGAGAGGTATAGAGAAGTTAGAAGAGAAACCAAAAAGGCAGTTAGTGAGGCTAAGGCAAAGACATTTGAGGATTTATATAGGCGACTTGACACTACGGAGGGCGAAAGAGAGATATTCAAGCTTGCTAAATCTAGAGATAGACGGACCAAGGATTTAAACCAAGTTAAATGCATTAAGGATGAGGATGAAAAGGTATTAGTAAAGGAAGAGGAGATAAAGAGCGTTGGAAGAGCTACTTCTACAAGTTATTTAACGAAAGCAATAGTAGTGACATACATTTCGGGCAGTTTACCACTTTTAGGGAAGAATTAAATTTTATATTTTATAGGAGAATCAGTAGGGAAGAAGTAAAAGAAGTATTAAAAAGGATGAAGAATAGGAAAGCGGTTGGGCCAGATGGTATCCCTACTGAGGTTTGGAGGTGCTTAGGAGAGGATGGCATAAGTTGGTTGACAAAACTTTTTAATGTAGTGCTAAAGAGCAAGAAGATGCCTGATGCATGGAGGAAAAGTATCCTTATACCCATATACAAGAACAAAGGAGATATTCAGAATTGTGCGAACTATCGCGGGATTAAATTGATGAGCCATACGATGAAATTATGGGAGAGAGTTATTGAGAGAAGACTAAGAAAGATAACAAACGTTTCAAAGAACCAATTTGGTTTCATGCCTGGAAGATCAACCATGGAAGCTATCTTTCTCTTGAGGAGGTTAATGGAACAGTATAGAGAAGGTCAAAAAGATTTACATATGGTGTTCATCGATTTAGAGAAGGCATATGATCGGGTTCCTAGGGAGATTCTATGGAGAGTATTGGAAAAGAAAGGAGCATGTGTCGCATATATTGAGGCGATAAAGGACATGTATGATAGAGCCATCACATCTATACGGACGACTAGTGGAGAGACTAATGAGTTCCCTATCACGATTGGTTTACATCAAGGCTCAGCGTTAAGCCCGTACTTGTTTGCTTTAGTTATGGATGAAATTACAAGACGTATTCAGGATGAGGTGCCGTGGTGTATGCTATTTGCAGATGATATTATTTTAGTAGATGAGACGAGAGAAGGAGTGAATGCTAAGCTAGAATTGTGGCGAGATACGTTAGAGACAAAAGGGTTTAGGCTAAGCCGATGCAAGACGGAATATATGGAATGTAAGTTTAGTCAAAGTAGGATAACGAGTAGTATAGAAGTAAGTTTAGGCACACAAAAGATTGTAGAGAAAGATAAATTTAGGTACCTTGGATCTATGGTGCAACAAGATGGAGGGATTGATACTGATGTAAGTCACAGGATTCAAGCTGGGTGGACTAAATGAAGGAGTGCTTCGGGGGTTTTGTGCAACCGAAAAATCCCCCTCAAGGTGAAAGGAAAGTATTATAAGGTAGCGGTTAGACCAGCGCTGCTATATGGATCAGAGTGTTGGGCAGTAAAGCATAATCATGGTCAGAAGATGGCAGTTGCGGAGATGAGGATGCTAAGGTGGATGTGCAGGATTACAAGGAAAGATAGGATTAGGAACGAGAAGATTAGGGGCAAAGTAGGAATAGCACCGATTGAAAATAAAATGAGAGAAAACCGATTAAGATGGTTTGGCCATGTTAGAAGGCGTCCAGCAGAGGCACCTGTTCGAAGGTGTGAAAGTATGGAGATTGCCAGAAGTAGGAGAGGTAGAGGAAGACCGAAAAGAAGCTAGAAAGAAACCATTAAACATGACCTGATCTACCTAGATTTATCGGAGGACATGCCCCTAAATAGATCTAATTGGCGTCGACAAATCCATATAACCGACCCCACCTAGTGGGAAAAGACTTGGTTTGGTTTATTACATAATTATTTAGGAAATGTCCAAAACTTGAAGCAAATTAATTTATTTAATATTTTTTCTGGTTATTTTTAGTATTTGAAGAATTCAAAATTTAAACTACTTCTAAAATTTATCTAGTTCCAAGAGAATAACGGTTAAGAATCTTATGTAATAACTACAGAATTTTTGAGACCAAAAATCTTTCCTCCTCAGTAATTTTAAAAGAGCTAATTACCCTGAAAAAAATAAACCCCCTCCAATCCAAGAGTTTGAAATTAAAATAATAATAATAATAGATAATATGATAACAAAAAGGTTAAAAAGAAAAACTTATTACTATATATATATATATATATATAACTTCTTACAATGAAAATTTATTTCCCTAATCTTAAATGCTAAAGTATAATTACATATTTATAATAAAAAGTTTCATCCACTACATTCTTACTAGAAAATAATTCTACACAAAAATTACCCACATAAAATTATGCATTTATTCTCTTGAAAAAGAAGTAGTGATTTCGATTTCTATGGTACTGATTGTGATTGTGTTAATCATTTGTCCGATAATATTATTATAATTTAAAATTTTTAATAAAAAAACATGAACCTCGATATGGAAAAAAGAAAAACAAAAAACTAAACAAAAATAACAAAACTCATTAAACATCAAAAAGGAAATCTTCATATATTTATCGCCGTCAATGACAATTAACAAACACCACACCAAGTGCAAAGCAATGCGATAATTTCTAAAATGAAATTTTTTTTTTTTAATGAATCTTAAATACAAAAACTTGATAAGTACTTTTCGGTCCCATAATGTTTGAAAATTTATTGTTACATTAAAATTTTAAATAATTCGTATTCATTATTTTCAATATTATTTGTTAAAAAATAAAAACATTACTGACCTCGCCTTAGGCCTCGACAAACGTTGAGCTTCCTCTGCCCACACCATATTATCATTCCCATTCTTTTTTTATCAGTTAGGTTGCGTTTGACGGGGCGAAAAACAGCGAAAAATAGCAAAAAATATGGTTTAGGAAACTTTTTGGCATTTGGCATATAGTCATCAAACCACATTTCTTAGAGATGAATAATGAAACTTTTTGACTTTTGCGTCAGTTTTCTTGAGAGAGAAACCGTCCGAACAGTTTTTTGATTCCGTCGGAACGGTTTTATGTCAGAATTTATTGAACATGATTAAAAAGTTTTTGAGATCTGTAAAAAATTTATTGGAGTTTGTGAAATATTATTGAGGTTTGTAAAAAATTTATTGGGGCTTGTAAAAATTTGTTGGAATATGTAAATATATATAAATTTATAGAAATTTCATGAACTACGAGAAGTTTAAAATGTGTTAGAGAATTTTAAAGATTTTCATAGGTTTTCAGAGGTTTCAATGTTTTAGAGTTTTTTGTTGTGCCAAACAGACTCTTAATAACATAAATTAAAAGAGGGAGGAGGTGTGAGTCAAGCCCATAGCCATAATCTTGCAGGGGCTGTCATAGGCTAGCTGCACTCCTCCCCCCAAAATTTCAGGTTATAGGTCCAAACTGTAAGAAGTTAGTAAAGAGCATCACATGCATTATTATTATTATTATTATTATTATTATTTATAAGCAAGGAGAATGACATGCATTAGTCAACAGTTTAAGCATATATTTCAGGTTACAAAACAGATTACTATCCAGTTAGAATAATGATGCAATGCATACATGCTCAACTGTTCAAAAATGTTGTGACAGCATGATTCATTGGTTCTGAAATTATTGCATGATACTGTGATTGCGTCCAATCGTAAGACAACCACATAGCTGATCTAACAAAACTTATTACCAGCAATACCAATTATAAGAATAACTTGTTCTTACCCAGTTATGGCTAAGAAAAAATACTAACTAAAGTGATTCGCATTGAGAGCAAATTGATGTACAGAGTCAATTAATAGGACATTGACATGGTAAAGTAAATTACTGCAGGTACTCTACCACTGACCTGCAAAGCAAAAAACTTAGTGTTCAAGTTCTGTGTATTTGTTAGAATATGAACCACTTGAAGCCACATGTCTGCATTGCTTTGCAACTCCCGTAAAAGATGGTCTGCTGCAGTCCTCTGTTCCAAAAACATTCAAGGGCAGCAGAAGAACAATTAGTTGTGGGGCAATGCAACTTCAATATTATTAATTCTACAACAACCAAAAAAAGAAAAAAAAAATCCTTGAGGCTGAATGATGATTATCCATCTTTTTCATTTAGAACTCGCTCGTACCATGACTAAAAATGTTCCTCGTTTACTTTGTTTGTTTGTTTGTTTGAATTTTTTTTTTTTTAAGTAAAACTCACAACACCAAGCAGTCCATGAGCATTACACGGACAATCTACATGAAAGTGGAAATTTTCCAAGTGGTCATAATGATATCAATTGAACACTTATTGGCAATTAAATAAGGAAGCCTCTTAACTATAATATCAGGAAAAGAACCCCCGAGTGGAGAGACAGAGAGAGATATAGTAAATTTGAAGCATTACGCTGCTCTGAAAAGAATTGAAATGGCCCATCTCCAGTGATCCAAGAACACATACCATGCATATACGGGAATTTCAATTTCACTGAGAAAAAATCAAACCAAATGACTAAATTCTATAACACAATATCTCTCTCCCTACATTCCGTGGCAATTAAACAAAACAACTCGTATAAGTGTGCATGGGCGTTACGTACGTATATACGTAAAAGAGAGAGACAGGGATAGCGACAGAGACTGATCTCACCTCCTCCTTAGATCCGGTGCCGTAGAACGCAGAGACGGTGGCATCGAGCAAGCCAACGTCAATCGGCCGACTCAAATCACCGAGCCTCTCCGCCGCCATGAATATGCGAACTGATAAACCCTAGAAATCGAAGCGCGGTTCAAAAACCCCAGTTCAAAGTGCCCTGTGGTGGTTACGAAAGGTAGCTTCAAAATGAAGCAGGAGAAGAAACTAGAGCGAGAAGGACTTTCAAATTGTTACTTTTCGAGGGCGAGCCCTTCCCTCCGCTTTTTTATAGTCTAGTGAGAGAGCGGAAGTCGTATCGGTCGTTGAGACTCAAATAATAAATAATTGATCCAAAGCCCTACCAATATTCACCGGGATTTTTAATCAAATTTAATGTCACTCTTACAATAATTTAATTTAAATCATTGAATTTTAATTTAATAATTTAAATATATTTATCTATTTTTTTAATTAAAATTTTATAAATTATTTAAATTATTAAATTTTAATCTAATAATCTAGATTGAATTATTATCGAATTAACACCAAATCACCATTTATAAATTTTTCAAAATTTTTTAAAAAAATTTCAAAAGATTCCAAAAATTCATAATTTACTCCAATCAAATTTTGTCGCGATTCACTTTTACATTATTTTTTAATTATTTTTAAATTTTCTTCAAGTTCAAATGCTCCCGAATGACTATTTAGTATTAAAATTTTAAGTTTATTTTTAATTGTTTATTTTAATTAAGAAAATTTATACAAAAATAAACTTTAGATAACAAATTCTATTTTAACGAACTCAATTTTTTATTGAAATTCTAAATAAACCAAAAATTTCATTGAAATTCTAGATAAGCAAATTTTAAAAATTTAAATTTCAAATTCATCAACTTTAAATATCTATATTTTAAAAACCATAAAGTGCACTGTATCTTTGGGGCAGGTTTGTTTTGGAAGTAAATGAGAATATATTTTATTAGATAATTTTTTCCTTTCATTACATTAGCTTAGAAAATTTGAATAATTACATTAGGGTAACAATTACCTCTTATATGGTAAATTGTTAGTGGAATGGAAAATATGAGTAACAGTAAATAACTAAAAAATTATACTCTTTTCCACTATTCCATAAAAATATTCATTTACCTTTGCACCAAATGTTCTCTTAATGTTAGTATTTAATCACCTCGATTAATCTCTAGAAGTTCTAAAGTTAATGATCAGGTAAAAATATTTAAACTAATGATTATTGAGGCAAATCCAATCTACTAGTTGAGTTACCTCTCAGACTTATTTAATATATCAATTTCTCTTTCTTTTTATCATTAGTTTTTCTTCTCTCTCAACTGTTTAAATGAATAACTCATTCTAAAATAGGTGTAACTACGATAAATAATAAAAAAAATACAAAACATTAAAGAAACAAATATATATATTTCTATGATTATAGTATTACATAAATGAAATATTAGGTGTAATAATGAAGCCCAAAAGTTAATAAAATTTCAATTTTTATTAAAATTTTGTAGTTATCTAAAATACTCTTCAACTTCCTACTAAATTTAAATTTTGCATCAAACAACTTTTAACAATTATTCCTAATTAAGTCATTTTTAGAAATTTCAAAATTTTAATGAACAGGTTATCTTACTTTTATACATATAATTAAAAGTGCGTTTAGAGTGACAAAAAATAAGATAAAATGGGATAAAAGTTAGATAAATTGCGAGTTATAATTTATGCAGTGAGATAAAAAGTGAATAACTTTTATAATTCTTTACCCATTTTTAGAATTTTTTATCACTCTAAATGGAGCCAAAATTACGCAGATAAAGTAGTATCCACACCTAATATGCCTGTTCACCCCTAGAATAGAGCAAAAGGGGGTGAATGAATATTAAACATAAATAACATTTTAGAGTTTATCATCAGATTATTGAATTTGAAATTCAAGTTTTTAAAATTAATTTTTTGATAATTTGAAAAATTGGGTCACCAAAGTAAAATATTTTTACCCAAAGTCTTTTTTTTTTTTTGCAAATTTTCCGATTAATTAAACTAAATGTGTTTGTTATACGCTATTGTAAGCAATATACGTTAATTTCGTAGCTAAAAAAAATTAGTAGTTCTAAAGTTTCGTACGAAATCTCCATTGTTTTTAGAATAGCATGATGTATAAAACCAAATTTACCATTTTTTTATAATTTATTAAAACATATTATGAAATAAAATTTTAAAATTATAGTAATGCACATACTTCTATAGTTAATATATATTATATTTAGGGTATGTCTAGAGTGATAAAAAGTCAAACTAAAATTAGATAAGTTATGGGTTCGTAATTCATGCAGTAAGATAAAAAGTAAATAACTTTTAAAAATTTTTCAAAGTTATAATAACTTTTAAAAGTTTTTTAAAATTTTTAAAAATTTATAATAAATCAAACAGAGTCATAATATATAATTTATTATAACAAATGTGCACACTTTTATAATTAATGTACATATTTTTTAAACTAGTATATATGGTTTAATGATATATATATATATATATTTTAAAACTAATGCACATGTTTTCTTAAAGAATCAATGCAAATGTTTTTTGGTTTAATTTTGTTTATTTTGGTATTAATGTGCATATTTTCCTTATTGCTATACAAAACCGTTTCCCAATTCATAAAATAAATAGTAAATTATGTTAATTAATTATCTAAATCATTACAATGTTTCATCCCAAATTTTTTTTTACTATTAACTACAATTTACAACATTATCTTTTGGTTTAAAAATAAACACATGACTCCTAAACAATTCGAATTAATATACAAATTGACAAATTTTGTTAAACACAATTAAATTTTTGTTTTTCGTGTCATAGATCGAGACTCCTGTGTTAATATTATTGAGAAAAATATAAATAAAGCGGCATATAAAATTGGTATTGAGTTTTTAGAAAAATAAATAATATTTTATTTTAGTATAAAATCAATTAAAACATATTTTTATTTATTCATTTTTATGAAAATATTTTTTCTTTAACTACACTTAACATGTGTGACACATATTTAATTATACTTTTACCAAATTCAATTAGTTTACACTTTAATTTAATCTACAAACTAGAAAATGATGGTATATTTTTAGATTGAATTAAAGAGTAAAGTGTAAGTACCTATTTTTTTTAACAATTTAATGCAGTTGGGCCATAAAATGATTGGTTTGCTTCCCAAGTAAGGTGGTGTTTGTATAGAAAATAAAAAAATTGGTGTAAAAGTGACATTTAACAAAATTAATTAAAAAAATTAATAAAAATTAGATTTTTTTATTCCATTTGTAAGATTAGGGGAGGAAAAAAATAGGAAAAAGGAAACATTGATTGTGAAAGAAGAAAAAAGTAGGAAAATGATAATTTTTTTTATGTGTTTGTAAGTTTATATGTTTTTGTTTATAAACTAAGAAGAAATGAAAGAAAAATAAAGTATGCAATATTATTTTATCACTAAATTATTTAAGGAGTTGGATAATAGTCAATTTATTTAACTCTCGAATATATTTGTAATTTTTTATTATTTTTTTATTTTACAGGCAAATATGTTGTTTTAAAAATTTTACTAAATCACTTTTCTCTTTTCTTCAATTTTCTCCACTTTTGGGAGATGAAAATTTAAAAATTTATCTTTTCCTCATTTCTTTTATTTTATTTATTAGGAAAATTTCACAAACAAACTGCAAATTTTATTTTTTTTTTCGTCCCATTTCAGCAGTTTTTCAACGCCCCCGTGATAAAATCCAAGCGTTGTCGCCCTGGCGGTATCAAGTTTGGGAATTGTTAGATTAGAGCGCGTTTTGAGTTTCAATTAAATTTAAAAAATTTGAATTTTTTTAAATTTAAAAATATTTTAAAATTTTTTAAAAAATTATCAAAATTCGTTGAAATAAATTATTATAATACGTTTCAACAAATTTTACTATATTTTTAAAAAAGTTAAACTGATATTTGTACAAAAAATTTCACAAAACTCCAAAAATTTTTAAGTCCTTTGTTAAAAATTTATCACATATTACTTTATATAATTTTTAACAATTTTATATTAAATCAAATATAAACATTTAATCATAATTTCAAAATAATTTTTTATATTCCAAATTTTAAAAAAATTCGCTTTTAGTTTTATTTTTATATTTTTTTACGCATCAAACGGCCATTAGAATTTAACAATTTAGATTAATTTAAATATTATTTAGATTAAATATGTAAATTAATCCGAACCGTTCCATTAAGATTTAATGGTCCGATATGATGCTGGGGCTGACGTGGGGGGGCCATCCAACCCAAGCCCCTACATCCGAACCCACGCGCGAGGGCGACAAGGCGGAGACTTCGTCGGCTGGTCAACAACCACGCGCCGAGATGGCGTGTGCGCAACTATTAGCCGCCCGTTTGAAACGCCATAAATATAGCTCTGTAGCTGTGTACAAGGTGAAAGTCTTCAGCATCCCAGAGAAGAGTCTAAAAAGCGAACAGGGAGACGGAAGGAAGAAAAAAAAAACCAGAGATCGCCATGAACGCCTTTAGACTAGCTGGGGACATGTCTCACCTCCTCAGCATAATTGTTCTCCTCCTCAAGATCCGTACTATGAAATCATGTGCAGGTACACATAAGGAAATCTGTAATTCTTCAGCCATTTTTGATTTTTGATGAATTTTGGCCTTTGTGTTGTTGGCTCTCGCTGATTGGTACTTTAGAAAGCTTCTACTTTTGTTTGGGATTTTGGTTTTGGAATCACTGTCTCCAAATGGCTATTTACTTTCTTCATTTTTTTTTTCTTTTTTTCCCTTCCCCCGCCCGGGGGCCAAAAAAAAAAAAGAAGGGTGATGGAAGATTTAAAAGTATTGTTTGTTTTGTTTTGACCATATTTGTAATTTGTTACACAAGTTGTTTCCTTTGTAATTCCCTGCCATTTACATCTTTAGGGAGTTTAAATAGTTATTTTATTTATTTTTACTGTTCAGTAGTTCTCAAGAAGTGGAAATTTGATCTGTACCAGATCATAGCGGTGCTCTTAATGTCATTAGGAAGCAGTAATGGGTGTATAAGAAACTCAGGAAGACGCTTCAGAGAGAGAAATCTGGTTTAACAGCAGTGCCAGGCCCACTGGGGAATCTTGCATAACTTAGTTTTCTGCCAACATTTTTTTTAATAGATAAAATAAAGCAGGCAGTTCAGCGCCCTCTCCTTCCCACATAACTCTTAGCCTATGTTTGATTCGAAGGATTGGACGATAGGGTATGATAATATATGGGATTGGATATAACTTAGGATTAATATTTTATGTGGGATTATTTTTTTGGTGTTTGGTTGGTGGGATATAGTTATTTTACAAACTCAAACAAATGATGTTGGATCCCACTGGACTAATTGTCAAATCTCCCCTTTTTTATTCCATAATCAAACACGGCCTTAGGAGTTGAGAAGTTGTGGTATTTTGTATTTTTTTTTTAATTTTCTGTAGACATAGTCTATAAGGGCCCATCAGTCTTGTTTTGGATCATGTTATTTTTTTTTTTTTTTTGGGCTCTTCATGTATGGAATATCCAACTGCTTGTATGTATCTATTTTAATTGTTCTATTGAACAAATGTTCGTTTCTGAGAAATCCGTCACAGTTTAATTCGTAATATTATTCCTTTGTACCTTTAAAAGATTGTAAAGATAACTACATCCTTTTCTGTTGACCCTTCATCTCAAGTACCTAAAACAACAATGGAGGTCCTTAGTTACCTAAAACTACAATGGACAGACCTTAGTTACTACTGGTTAAGTCTTGAGTGCTCTTCTATGACAATTATGTTCCCGGAGAAAAGTGTTTATTGCACTGTTACAGCCTTACAGATCACATGGGTTTGTAGCATCAGATTAATTTTGTGGGTAGTTTGATAAACTATGAGGCTGTTGTGAACATGGGCTTTACTTCCAAAGCATGAGAGTCAGGGGACTCAACAATGGATCTCGTATTTCTATTAAATGATATTGGGGGCATGTCTGTGATTGTGTTCTTTTCTTTTGTTTCAGACGTGCTAGATTTTTTAATATTATTTCCTTCGGCTTAGACAACCTTAACCTTGCTCCAGGAATTTCGCTGAAGACTCAAGAACTATATGTTATAGTCTTTGTCACTCGTTACCTTGATTTGTTTACGAGGTATATGTCATTCTACAACACTGTAATGAAGCTGGTCTTCCTTGGAAGTTCAATTGCTATTGTCTGGTACATGAGGTACCATAAAGTAGTGAAACAAACATACAACGAGAATGAAGATACTTTCCGACATTATTTCCTTATTCCCCCCTGCTTCATACTTGCTCTTGTGATTCACCCTGCCTTTGAGGTGATAGAGGTATGAAAAATTTATCCTTCCATTCACAATAATTTAGTTCATTTGGTATTCAATTTGTTATCATGAAAATATATATCTACTTCAATGACTTTTACTTCAATGACTTTTTTTTTAAGTTGCATAATTCTTTAGTGTCTTAATGGTTACTAGTAAGCTTGCATCAATACATTCCTAGTAACTGTTGTTTTTGCCCTGGAAGATTTGTTATCGTATGACCTGGTTTCATTGTTCACCGTACTTCCTTGTTAAGAAACCCGACCAATTCAAAAAATAACTTATGATGTGAAAAAAGAGGGGCCTTTTATTTTATTTTTTTTGGTATATAGAATTGCTTAGTTTGGAAAAGCTAAGTTAAGTTGAGATATAGAATTGCTATACTGATCTCATGATGGCCTTGGTATGGAGATCATATATTTCAATCCAAAAAATGGCTCTCCAAAAGTTTTACACAATAGAAAATTTCACTTTGTCCCTCAAGTTTTACCTAAATCCCAATTTAGGATCTGAGTTTTTTTTTTTCAAACAATAAAACCATAAACTTTTAGTTCGTTACAATGTCTCCCTTCTGCATAAGTGGACCCACATAGTTGATTATGGGTGCAGCCACACCCACTAACTTAAAAATTACACTTAAACCCCTTATTATTTTTTGGGTTGTGCAAAAATTTTCCTACTATTTCGCCGCCACTATCGAACAACAATTGCCCCCTTTTTGACATGATGCACGTGTGCAGGGGGATGGTATATTGTATAATTTAGAATAACTTTGAATTTTTCCAAAATCATCCTTACAAATTTTATTACATTACCATAATTACCCTAGAAAAATTAATTTTATTATAAAAATTTCTATATTTCTCCTCATCAATTGAACTTTGGGTAATTTTCACCCTGCTAATTAGAAATATTGGCTCTGCCCTTGCCCTTTAAATTTTTTGCCATTGCACTTCCACTATCAATTGTCCAACTGACATAAATTTCAATGGCAAAAAAGTCATGGAGGGATGGCATTGCAATTAATGGAAAGGTCAGGCCCTTAATTGTTACCTAAAAAACTCATATTCTGTAGTGGAATTTTGGGTAAAGCTCCGGACGGCAAAGTAAAATTTACCCATTATTTTACAGGATGTATCTTGGTTTTTTCTTTTCTTTCTATTTCTTAAATCTATAAAATAAAAATTCTAGTTAGCAAGCAGCCCCAATCATAAATATATTTTAGTTTGGAGAGTATCAGGTAAAAGTTCAATCACTGCCGGAGAAATAGAAATCTTTATATAAATTTGGGTACAAAATTACCTAATGGTGTAATCCAAGAGTGTGAACTTTGGCCCCTTTTGCTGGAATGACATAGTGAATGAGAACTTTTCCCATGAATTCTACATAAAGCTGGCTTTGATTCTTGAGGAGAAGTACCATTGTCTCTTTACTTGTATCACTTAATTCTATTGACTGATAGGAGAATAGTTTTTCATAAATTATTAATAAATTTTCATCAATTATTTGCTTTCATAAATTATTTGCATGTGGTTGACATCTGTCCATTCTCTAAAGTACTCACATGGTACTAACTTTGTTTCTCTCTTTTAATCCCTTCAATTTGCTCATTGATTGGCAAATAATAGATCATTTTTGGTTGGATTTACCGTTATGCTTTCATATCCTGTCAGCCTTTCTATTGTGATTAACGACCGGTTATCTGATGGACGTGTGACATCTGATTGAAGGTTTTCTTGACATTTTCGCTATATCTTGAAGCGGTAGCAATCTTGCCACAGTTAGTACTATTGCAGCGGTCCAGGAACATTGACAACTTGACTGGAAACTATGTTTTTTTCCTTGGGTATGTCATTCCTACCAATTGAATCTGTGTTACTTACACACTTATTGCACTTAATTGTTTGCACTAAGTCTGGAATTTGTGAATGTTCAGAGAACCCTAGTTTAATCATCTGTATAATCCCTGTAGGTCTTTTGGTTTTGTTGATGTACTAAAAGTAACAAACACCATCTGGAATGTTTAATATTTCATGTTTCCCCCTTTTGCTTGCTGTATCTGGCTATTCTGTCCCGCTCCAGTTTGCATTTTTTCCTTCCTTCCCTATTGTCAGCCATTGCTGATCTTTCCTTTAGGTGTATTTGATCTGAAAGGGAAGATTACTGCAAGAGAGGAGCTCTTTTGGGCAAGAAGTGTTGTTTTGAACTTTTGAGTAGACTCTTGACTTGATTGTGTCAGAACTTTGAGATTGGTTGCGGTCCTTTGAAGAAACCAGCAGATGAGAGCTAATGGTGATAATTATCTTTCTCAACCATACGTGTTTGGCCCTTTAATACCTCGAACATTATAAGATGATAATGGTTGAGGTTTGAAAACATAGGCATGAGATTGGGGGCTTGAGCTTATTATAATACCCAGCGAGAATCTGCTGAAAATGGGGAAACGACATTAAACAAAAAGAAAGGACAATGGGAAAATGTGGTCTTGCCAAACCTGAACATTGTAGTTGTTATAACAAGGCCTCCATCGAACAGGGTATGTGGTGGATCAGCTTCTTGCTGAAATCATGTTGGACAGCTTACCCTTATAATTTACAGTGGAGTGATGAAAGAAAGTTCAGAAGTAGGATTCTTTTTCACAGTTGTAAAATTAATCTTTCAGATCATATTAAATAGGGCGAGTTAGGAAGTTACAAGATGAAATTTGAGTTGCAATTTGATCTGAAGCTTGGCAGGGTGGCCATGAACCAAATAGCTCGCAAGCTACCCGAATTCTGATCGAGTTCAATTCATGGCCTCAAACGAGCTGAATTCTAGCATTTCCAATAACTTGCTTAAAATTTAATGCTCGGCTCGAAGAAATAATATATATATATATGTAATATTTTAGACCAAAACAACATCGTTTTGGTTTAATGAGACGATGTCATTTTAGTTTAGTTTGGCTATTCATTTTGGGTTATAATATTTTAGACTAAAACAGCGTTATTTTGGTTAGTCAATCTATTTGTGAGTCGAATTCGAGCCCAAATTGTTCTTTATCCAGCCAATCTTGAGCGCATACAAAAGCTCAAACCCTGTACTATTTGTTCAAACCAAGCTCAAGTAAGTTAAAGCTCAACTTGGCTCAATTCCACCCCTTGGTGCACAGAGCTCTAAATGCAGAAATCAAACAAGAAGAAACGATTTGGTTATTTTTAATTGCATCTTTATATTGTGGCCTCTGCTTTTGCTCATGCAATTTTCATCACTTGATGGTGAATGTGGAGGACCTTGTGCAAGTAAGCATCTGGACTAGGTGACATTACTCGATGTGGCAGAATAGTGCTATGTTGCTTTCTTGCTTTTCCATCTATTTCGAGAACTTATCACAAATAGAATGAAAACTCGGTCTTCGATTTGGATGTCTTATTATGAACAGTATCACTTGCTTTTGAAATCTTGTTTTAAATATCTTTAGTTCCCTCAATTCCTATACTTTTTTTTTTTTTATGCAGGGGAACCTATAACCACTATTATGCATGTTTGAACTAGCTAAAACCCACCAATCTCATGCAATAGCCCACAAATCACACGGGCCCCTAAACACACAAAAAATCCATGTGTGGGCTTATCACTAAGTGAAACTCATGGGATTCAAACTCCTTACCTCCCTGAATGAGGGCAAAAGCTCTGATCTATATTAATTGGACTTTTCTAAATGTATGACATACTCGTATTGGATGCTTGACACTTGAACAAAGATACTTGGGTGAGGGTATATGGTATACTTGTCCCAATATAACTTAAATATCCATACAGACATATTTAACAATTTAATTTTAGTACATAATTATGTACAAAGCATATTTCTTATGCATGTAATACTCTAATAGAACCTTGTTATTACCATATTATACTATAAAACAAAATAATTATATTAAATATATAAATATTTTTACATGTCCCCATATCCTTGAATACGAGAATTAATGGATCCGATTCATAGACATGTATTGATACTTGACACCTGTATTCAAGTCCATTTAATATAGGTCGTGGCCAGCTGCTCTAGGCAGCTGGGTTCCCTCATGTCCTATGCATTGAATCCAACACACATGAACAGCTCTGATTTTTGCTCTCCCTTTCTTGTAGTGCTTACCGAGCATTGTACCTAATCAATTATATCTATCGCTTCTTTATGGAGAATCATCGAGTCCGCTGGATACGTAAGTTTTCCTGTTTTTACTTGCGTGGTCCTTCAATTTTGTTTTATCTGACTTTTCAAGCATCTGGACTTATTTCTTAATGACAAACACAGGCTTGATATCTGGCTTGGTTCAGACTGCTCTTTATGGTGACTTCTTCTACTACTATATAAAGAGGTAATTTGTTCTTATTCATACTCATGTTCCCCTTCCTCTTCCTCTGGTTTTGCTTCAATGAAAACTTAACTTCATCTCCCGAGGAGGAATGAAATCCATCACTAAATAACGGTGACAAAAATGGATGCCTCTCTCTCCAGGGAATAATTACATTAGAAACTGTTGTCCCCCAGTTTTTTTCACTTCAGGACTTGGGTTTCTTTTATTGAGGATGAGCTTTTAATTAGTTGCAAAGTCACCACTCAGTGGCTATTTTTCTCTTGAAAGTTGAATAGTTAACTATAGGAGTACAAGGGCAAAATAGTCACTGAAAAGGTAGGTGTAACTAATTAAAAACTTAGACCCTTACTTCCCACCCGAATAAAAAAAAAATCAAGTCCTAAAATGAGTTTTGACTAAAGCTCTAGGGAGCAAATTAAATTTTATCTTTGCATATTAGTCGAACCCCACACACACACGCAACACTTACCTTCTATGAGGTGGCATTAAGATAAACATTAGAAATTGACTTGTTAGGCTTTGTTGTTTCAATGTAGAATGTTTTCTGGAAAACACTTTTATTCATATTTTAGGAAAATGTTTTTTAAAAATATGAGTAAATGAGTTTCTCAAAAAAAAAAAAAAAAAAAAAAAAACATTTTATATTAAAACAATCAGAGCTTTAATGTTGAAGTTTTACCAACAAAATTTGTCTGATTGTTGTGCCTTCAGCTGGAAGAACCGCGAGAGCCTCAAGCTTCCGGCTTGACGTGGAGCTTTCTTGATTCAGATATGTGCCAACAAATACAGTTAAAAAAGTGGAAACAATTGAAATCTTAAAAATGCTTGTATTTTCTTGTATTATTAGTTTAGAAGATGCTCTGAGGGAAAGGTCTGGTGATTTGTTTTGTATGAACAGCCCCCCCCCCCCCAATCAACATGCCATTTTGTTGCTTTATATTTGAAGAAGAAATGCTAATTATGCCTCTTTGTTCTTGGTAATTGGTAATTGATGGTTGGATTTTGCTTTTGCTGAAAATTAATGGTAGAATTTGTCCCAAAATGATAGGGATTTCGAAGCAAACCAAGCAAGAGGCTTGGTTTGGTACTTGACCAGAATTTTTAAGGGAGTGTTTGGTTGGTCAAAACCAACTAGAACTCATCAACTGTTACCAATTTTTTTTGTACTTTTTTCCAATCAAATTGTGCTACATATCACTTTTATATTAAATCTTTGTATTTTTTTATTAAACTTTTGCCAATCAAACACTTCCTAAATCATGTAACAGGATGATATGGCACATTGGCAATAGTATAATTGTGATAAAACATTGCGTTGAGGAACATACAGCCAAAAAAAGCTTTCCTCTTTCCAATCAAAGACCTATTTTCTGGGAATTACATTACATGCATATGCTATGTTTTCAACTTGGAAGAACTCTGCTTTATCACGTGATATATTTAATTATTTTATTATTTAAATATATTATAATTAATTTGAGTAAAGATTTGAGTTAAAAAAAATTTGAAATCATGAAACTTCCTATCTTGTATTTGCTATATTTTAAATATTAAATGATATATTAAACTAGAATTGAATGCACACAATTTGTGCATGCGAGAGAAATTCTCATTATTTTTTTAATTGTTTTTATAATTTATCCAAATTGTCCAAAAAATTAAATAAAAAGATGAGAACTTTTGATATCGAGTAGTAAATAGTGGCAATTAAATATACTAAAAATAGAGTAAAGCCTGGTGTCTTGTATTCATTAATTTTTTTTTTCTTTTTTCTTTTAGTTTTAAAATTTTAAAAATCAAACTAAACTAAGTCTTTTTCCATTAAGCAGAGGCGGTTAGTTTTAGAATTTTAGAATTAAGTAAAAAAAATAATTCTTATTCTAGTCAATAATTTGAGAATATATAAAAAAGACAACTAAAATAGTGAAAAATTAGAAAAAATTTAAAGAAAATAAAAATACCAAAAAAAAAAAAATTACTTAGTTGAAAGGTAATTGTTTGAAAATCTATATACAATTCTCTTAAAATTATAGGTAGCTTAGGGGTATAAAGAAAAAAAGGAAAAAAGACTTCACCAAAGTTGAAGTTTCACAAAATTTAAGATCGAACCAAATAATCTCTTGTTATTACCTTATTAAATAATAAATATTATAACTATATAACAATATTAAAAAAAAAAACCATATATCTTGAAACAAAATGAATGTAACTAAAAACGAAATCAGCATATTGCAGAATCTATGTCAGCTAAGTTGTAGGAACTTTGAATTGCCCGCACTCATTCAACCAAAAATAAGATTAACTCCTAATAGCTCAACTAACAAAATGAAGCCGTTTTAATAAAAAAAAAAATGTTATAATATTATTATTTTACCGAGCCAGCTTATGAAATTTCAAACCACGCATTTTTAATCTCGAGCTCGATTTTAAATGAGTCACAAATTAAAAAAATAAATAAATAAATAAATAACTTGGCAACTCGCAAGTAGCTCAATTCATGGCCACCCTGATGCCAGCCATACAAGGGAAAAACAATGAAGACAGTACCAAAAACACATGATACAAGTTATACAAACGTTCCTTTCCAATTGTCATTGTTTGCAATAAAATTCAACAATAATAATATATGACAGGCTACTCGAGTACAACATTTCCGAAGCTCTTAAAACTACCTCAAAATGACACTCTGCAAAAAAAAAAAAAAAAAAATGTAATGCCATCATCACCTACCGTTTATCCCTGTATTCATCTCTGTCCCTTCAACCTCTCCATGCTGACCAGAGCCCGAAGCAGACGAAGATGCAACTGTCTTCCCTTTGCTGTCAGAAGAAGCTGCCATCGTGTTGATGTCCATGCTTTTCTCAGCTCTTGACTTTTGAAGAAGGTGGAGTTGGTTTAAAAGGATCTATTTTGAGGAAAAAATAAAAAATAAAGAAGGTGGAGGACAATGGTCAGCTCTTCACATCTAAATGAATTACCCACTTGCAGTTATACAACGTTTCAATAAATGGTAAAGGTACTTCAAAAAAATGTAAGTTAAATTACTCGAATAAACATTAGTTTTTGAAAAATCCACTTGCAAATCTCTTTAGTTGTAGATAGTTATAGGTGGTTAAAGGGCATTAAGGGAATAAATGAAAAGTCTTTCGCCAAAACTTGTGGCTTCACAAAATACAAATTACCAAGGCAGGCAGTGTCAAGAGTCACCAAGAAATCACCTAGGAACAAGTAAACAATTTATTTTTTCCAAGTAAGAACTAAGCAACCAATTTTTGATTTACAGGGAGAATATATAATCCTGCCCTGTGGTCTACCATCCACCCAAGGTTCGACGGTAGAACCACAAAGTGCGGAAACTCAACAATAAATCATGATGTCAAGGGAGTCAAAAATAAAGGATAAAAGCATAATTCAAAGATGCATAGGCGAATAATTTGGCAAAAGAGACTAATGAATAAAAGATCAGAACATGATGTATTGTACCTCAATCTGGTTCTGGATAATTTTTTCCTGAGCCTCTAATTGAGAGTCTGGTGTATTTAGAAATTGACGAAAGTACAAGTTGGCAGGCCCACCAGGGATTGCAAATGGATGCTGTTGTGACTGTCCAGCAGAAGATTGTTCTCCACTAGAGTCTGTGTTAATAGTGTCAGCCTGAGGTCCATATGCTTGGGGAAGTAAAGCATATCCAGGGGACCTGCAGTCGAGGAGGAATTTTTGTTAACCTCGTGCTTTGGCATCATACGTAATGACTCTTTTATAGTGTCGAACAGTAACAAATACTATACATGTCTCATACTGTCCACAGGGAGTAGCATTAATGGGTTATTTAACCTGTTTAAGTTCTTGCTTTTCATGTTTTACAGCATTGATTTTACTAAAAAAGACAAAATCAATGTCATTGTGGTGTACGTAGCTAGCACCCGGTAGTTCATCTACAGAATAGATAAATAGAGAAAGAAACAAAACATGAAAACCAAAGAGATTGGCAAAAGCCCCATGTCATGCAGTTGTTTCCCCCATGTGCAGTTAAGAGGACAAGACCCAAAAGCAGGCTTAGTGGCCATGATGTAAATACATGCTATATAAATATAACTGTGAAAAAAAAAAATGCATACCATGCTAGTGTGTTTGCAGAAGGATAAACGAAAGATTTCCCGTAAACTGCGGCAGCGGTGGCTGCAGCTTGTATTCTAGCTTGATGCTGGCTAGTAGTGTCATTTGCTACACCATCTCCAGTTGAATTCTGAGACAGTGTGCTTGCTGTGGCTGTTCCTGCGCAACCAAAACAGTCAGCCAGTTCTTCCAATACATAAAAACTAGATTCATCAATTTTCACAAAACCATCATAGGAGATTAGGAGTCAGCTCTTAAATTGGACATACATCAAATGCAATGAAGAATAATTAAGCCTAAGAAATAAGAATGATTGAATTAGACACATTCAATAACCAAGCTTAAGAATTAAACAAGGCCAAGAAAATGATATGTCAGCATGATTTTAGAACAACCAAGAACAACCCAGTTTGCTCTGAATTTAGATGGAGGAAATATTTTACATAACTTCCGGGGGAAGTAAGGAATTCGAGGTTACCATATACCATCTAATCACATTGATATTTCTACTAGCAAGAAATAAGCAATGTTATTCTAATCGTTGCATATGTCTAGTTTGTAGCCTGGTACCGAGCTCGAAGCAGTATGAGCGAACACATTCATATTTAAATATTCCACATGTGACTCCTATGGGGAACAAGGGTTAAACATATTTGTAGCACGCTTAAGCATATTATCTATATGTTACAGCTTAAGAGGACTATTAGAAGTAGTAAATATTATCAGCCTCGATACTTAGGTTTTGTATGGAACCAAATCCTATATACATCTAAAGCTGCACCTCAAGAAAAATAGGATTGATTTTGTGGACTGTTAGAAGTAATAAATATCATCACCATGGATACTTAGGTTTGTATGAAACCTAATCCTTTAAACTTCTAACACTCCCCCATCAAGCAAGATAGGATTGATTTCATACAAAACTTAAATATCAATACTAATAAAATTTATTATGAAATTGAGTAAATTTACTGAGGCATTATTGGTTAATGGCCTTGGTGCTTTGTTTGTTAGGGAGAGGAGCTTTGGAGGAAGGTTGTTACATCTAAATATGGATTACAATGAGGCAACTGGTGTTCCTCTAGTGGATTGGGATCTCATGGTTCGAGCCTGTTAAAGGCATTAGAAATAGACAGGAATATTTTAGGAAGTTTCTATCTTTTCAGGCCGATAAAGGAGATAGGATTAAATTTTGGAGTCAATTTTTGGCCTGATGATAGGAATCTACAACAGGAGGTTCCAGATGTTTATGTTTTAGCTTCTAATAAGGAGGGGACCATTTTTCATTGAATGTGAGCACTCAAATCAGTAATCCAAGTTCGTTACAACAGGAAATATCAAGCATGATAATAATGATAACAGTAAAGGACTATGATTACCTTGTTGATGAGTACTGGTCCCATTTTCAGGTGGTGCAACAGGGGCTCTGCAAGTAGGACAGGTGTGCTGACGCTCTAACCATGACCGGAGGCAGTGCACATGAAACAGATGCCCACAATTTAGTCTCTTGGCAGTAGTCATCTCCTCACGACAAATAATGCAGGTTGCATCACTTCTGCATGAGTCAGTAAAAAATAATGATTAATGCAGCAATGTATTTCATCAGAAGACATGTTCAAATTGCTGGATCAAGTGGACAACTCACGAATTGAGCTCTTCAGGTGTTGCATCAGGAAAACGATCATTCATATTTGAAGTGATTTTCCGATAACGGATGTAATCAGCAACCCGAACCTTAAAGTTGCGAAATGTCTCATAGAGCTCACGAATCAAGTGCAAAGGCACACCATAGTTCCTGAGAAAATACAATGCAAGTAAATATTATGCATGGGTGAAATAGAAATTAGTAAAAACCTCCTCATGAAATCAAATGAGACACAACCACCCCAAAACGAAAAAGAAATGCAGATGGAGAAAATTTGTCAAAAAAAAAACCGTTTCATAGTAAAAGCACGCATGCATAAATTCCTCGACTCTCAGGTCTGACAAAGGATAGCAAACTTTGCAGAGGGAAATCAAATAAACTTTTGATCAGGAAAGAAAGCAGGTCAGTCAGGTACTCATAGCATTCATATCTGCCAAACACGTTCTTTTAAAGAGACTTGCTGGATATGTAGACAATAGTACTAGAGTTCCTGCCAGATGACAAATAGCAGTAAATTTAGTATCACAACTGACCCACTCAGCAGGTGAGGCAAGCACCTGGCAGACAGCTTTTTCAATATTATAAACCCATACAAGGGGCTGGTCTCAGCCTCACTTGGTGGTCACCATTTGAGTTGGGGCAGGCATTTCAAGAGGAGCCCTACTACTTCCTATATATATACAAAGCTTTGCCAATTCAAGACATCGTGTTAACATCCTATAAATAAAAAATACTTTTGTAGCCAATCAGCCGTCAAGTGTCCGATAAGAAAGTCCAATAGCCATCTCCCAATTCATTTGATTGCAGGAAAGCATTTTGATAGGAGGCAACCTCCTATATATATCACATTGCCAATTCAAGACATCTTGTTAACACATAGACAATCAACTACCAAATATCCATAAAAAAATTCCAACAGATCCCCTCTCTCCAAAGGAAGTTGAGGAACAGGACTGACGTTCATTCTTTAGATTTTTTTCCTCCTTTTAAGAAAGCAGCATCTTTTGAAACTAAGACACTAGTTAATGATTAACAGTATAAAAATGAGAAGCACCTCACAATATTGATATTAATTACACAAATGGCCTTAAAAGACGGAGGTTAAAAGCAATATTCATTTTAGATACAGAATATCAAGTGGTAATTTCATGTAGCCAAAAATGCAAAGTCCCATAGCACCATCGTTGATATTGATCCATACATACACACGAAAAAAAGCAGATAACTAGCTAGAAATAGATAAACATGCACAAATATATCTAAATATGCACATAGATGAACATTCAAACAAGCATCCAACACAAGTGCTGTTGGTATGTGTTGTAGGTAATCTATATGCTTATCAAATGCAAATACAAACAAAAAACATGCAGACAACAAAGCTCAGATAACTACTCACACGAAAATCACAAGAAAGAAGCACAGGTACATAGACAAGTGCAGCAAGTCCCGAACAAGTTCCAAATAAAAGGTGTAGACTGCCTTTCTTTCCCACTGTCCTTCCATAAGCATGTCACTGACATAGAAAACATATTTTACAAAAGTTGACACAGTCGTTGTTGCTAGTATCATATACCTGTCATGCATATCAAAAAAATAAAGAGATTTTAGAACAACCTAAGAAAACAGGACTCAAAAAAATTTCCCAAATCGTAGATTTGGAATGAATAGCAAGAAAACATAAAACAAAAAACCATAAACAAGTTCCATAAATGAGCTTGCTAGTAACGAATATAACCAAACCAAAAAAAAAAGGAAATAAAACATTCACTAAAATTATAAATGCAAACATCTAGGTCTAATATATTGCTTTACAAGTGGCACCGCCATGCCATATAATATTAGCAGTGAAAAGGCAAATCGAAATAGAATGTCAACATTACATACATATACGCGTGCATCATTTAGTGTGTGATTGTTACATGCCATTCGTAAAAATACCACCATGTGAAAGAGATTTGAGAAATTTGAGCATTTTATCCATAGAAAATTATAATGAACCCGGAACCACTATTACTAAAAGCCATGAAGTGGTCAAGACTGAGGTCAACTGAGTGACTATTGTAAAAGGTTCAAAGGTCTAAGCTTTGAATTAGGATTTACAAAACAAGCAAACACATCTCTATGTTCTGTATAGATCACATAGATATGCCCAATGAATGTTATGTAGCCAAGCATCAGATTCGATTTTTCAAACAGGGTAAGGCATTAAGGAGCAATTTCACACGAAGGATAATGTGCCATTTGTATCAGTAATTTTCATTACTTCTAAGGATGATAATTGTGCTCTCAACAACTATATTCCATGAAACCTAAAAAAATTGTTTTATTTCAACACTACTTAAACTTGTGCACTAGTGAGCTCATAGAAATATTGTATCAATATGGCTCTGTCACATGCCTTATTTTATTTAACTTTTGTGACAAGTAACATCCTCAAGGCAAGGCCACATTCGATCCACACCTAGAGCGCAAACTTTGGGCTCATAAAACCCCCACAAATCTTACATACTGGGTAAGCATAGGCAAATGCCTGTGTGGGTGACTTTAATGGGATATGCATCTATGACTCAAACCTGAGACTCCTTGTGCCCACTTTTCACTCAAAACTCCACCACCACCCGATCTACCCCTTGGGAATAAATGTATACGAGTTTTTTGTTTTTAGTCTCACTTAAAAATTTATACAGAATCTATAAAGCATTAAAATTCACGTTCTAAGCTACAGAAATCAATTATTTTATCCAAGAAATCGAGTGGTTTCTCTCTCTTCAAACTTTGAAAGAATTAATAGATCAAGGAATGAGTTGCACCCCCACCACTAGCTGAAGCAAAGTACTTAAGAAGTGCACTAAGAAACAGTGCTCATGTTGGCCATTCTATGCAATATTCCACCAATAGCGGAAAAGAGGGTCACTGAGCAAAACAAGAGCCTTGTTTTCTCAAGCCCTGTTGTGGTCTCTTATTTTTTTATTTTTATTTTTTTGAAAGGTAGTGGTCTCTTATTTGATGATTGTACATGCTAAAAAACTGGTACCTTCCAATTTATTGCCCATCCCGGCCATTATTTTAAATTATGAAGATTCTTTAGAAATTTTCTAGTGAGGCTAAAAACAGAAACATGTGTATACATATACCTATATATTTGTGTGTATTTTTCATATTCAAAGGGTTGTATGATATGCCAATGTAAACATCAGCACATCTATATTGTCCCATAGGCAAGATGATATCTTCTTTTTTGTTGTAACACAAGGTGTCTAGCTAACTTGCACCCACCCCAACTAATATCTTTTAGTAATCCAACCCAAATATTGATATCAAAGGGTTGTTCTTCCTCTCCAAATCTCATATTTCTTTCGCTTAGTCCTCTCTACTCAATTTGATTGGATTTTTGCTCAATCAAATCTATTTCTAGTTCCATTTCTCCAACCTCTAGTAATAATCAAACTCCCAAAATGGTGAATCTAGGTCCAATAGTGTTGCTTACCCAGCCACTGCACACAAGATATCAACGTCATCCTCATCAACCAAATTAAATCATGATGAACAAATTGAAAACTGACTTAATAAAATAGCAAAAACAACAAAAATTGCATAAAATAGATCACTTACTCAAATGAAAAGAAGAGAGAAACTGAAGCCTGCCGCGTCTGTATCAAATACTTCACAGAATTGTACAAAAAGAGGCTGTCCAAAAAGAGGAGGAATCCCATAAAAGACACAATCCTGATGTGAGACAACATGGGCACAGTTGGGGTTGTTTCAATGTACTCAACCCTCTTTTGAGCCAACCAATGCAGGGCCTTGATTAACAAAAGCGCAGTAACCATAGCAAGGAACGTGACTGAGAAGTCTTGCCGGAAAATGGTGATTGCAAAAAGTATTTCCATGACCTCCCGCCATGACTGCTCATTCAGCCGCTCAACCTCCGCTTCCCGGAGAGATCCAAGGAAGACACGTTTGATTAGTTGCCACATAAGGCACATGATGACAAGACCCATGTTGAGAAGAATCACCAGGCTGATCTTGGAGGTTGTTAGATGAACCATTGCAGGGTAGAACTGGGCTCTACTGTGAAACGCGTGATAAATTACCACCAGTGTAGCCACCAAACTAAGCCCCGCATACGTTTGTAGCCTAAACATTTTGCCCTACAACCGGATTGCTCAATCAATTAATTCATAGAAGAAGAAAACCCCACCGAACCTAGTGTCGATGTACATGCATATATGGGATCGAAATAACTACAAAAAAATAAAAATAAAAATTCGAACTTCAACAAATAATCAAAATCGAAATCAAATTAAAAACAAATACTACGAATTCGTGCAAGAAATCGAATCAAATAACATAATGGTTGACAGAACAAACCCTAGTATTGCAAAAAGGCAACGAGGATGATGTAAATCAAATACCTGATACGGCTCCCGCTCTCTCTTTCTACAAGTATATGGAACCGAATTGCCTTCGGCAGCTGAAGAAGAATCCCCAAAAGAAATAAATGGCAGAGAAATATATACAGAGTAATATATCTCGCTTCCCCTCCTCGGATATAGATGGGATTATGAGCTTTCGCGTCATCGAACGAATAATTAGCCAATGATGGTCTGCCACGTACCTTACTCTAATACAGACATGGTGCTTTTCCTTTGCGGAATCATAAGTATTTGAAATTAAAAAAACGATTTAATTTTCTTGTTCATGATTTATTATGAAAATAAAGTGACAGTGGCATTTATGTAATTAAAAAACACGTGTTATCATTTTAAAATTTTGTTTGAATTAAATCATAATTTACACTTTTAAGTTTCGGAATAAAATTAATTATATGCCTAATTTTTAATTATAATTATTCAAAAGTTAAACAAGTTAATTTGTTGTTATATTAATTCTCTGTTATTTTTATTAGCAGATGAGTTTAACGATAAATTTATGTCAATATTATAATACATTAAATTATATTAAAAAACTCACAGATGTTAATTATAATTTATTTTTTATTTTTTAAAATTTTCCAAAAACTACGTTTGATATCATCAATCAAAATTAATATTAATTTTATTTAAAGTGTTATAAACAGAAGTTATTACTAGTCTTGTATGTTACAACACTACTTCTCAATTATATATAGGCACTGTTTGGAGTGCTATAATATTCTAAAAAATTCTGTAAAACTCCAACAACCCTTTAACACACTAAAATTCTCTGTTACATTTTTACTTTTCCTGTCTTTATTAATTTTAAAAAATTTTAATATTTCACTAAAAGAATAAAAAATTCGTAACGAGATTAATTGAGTGTGAAAATTTTTTTTTATAATCATATTCTTCACGTCAAAAGTTTTCAAAACGAGTACCATTATTGCTAATTTATCTCTATTTTTTTAAATCTGTTAGAACGAATTTAGACAAATCGTTCTAACAGTTTATCGGTATAGAATCCGTTAGAAATGATTTAGAAAGCGGTTCTAACGGTTTTGGTATTACTTACGCTTTTGTTTGGCGAACGTGGATGTCGGATGAGTTGGGTTTTTTACGGGGTCCATAAAAATTAGTGTTTAGGGGATGATTGGATGGTACTAAAATTTTAGAATGATAAGTTTTAGAGGGGGTATAAGATAAGAGGGGATATTATTTTTAGAAGGTTGGCCCACATTGATGTGATGTTTATAAAGGGTGATAACTTTTACTTTGGATGTTTTATAAATAAGAGGAGGTGAATGATGATAAAAAGAGTCAAATGACTCTTTTACCCTTATGATGTCCCAAACTTGGTTACCCATTAAATTAAACTTGGTTATCCAAACTTAATTATATATTTATGTTAATTATATAATGTGAAAACTAATTAGTATAAATTAATTTTAGACAAATTAATTATAAATAGATTAAACTTTATAAAATATATAAATTAGTTTCGTAAACAATAACATCTCAATTTATCCGAAACTTCCTTAGTCGCTTATTTTTTTCTCTTTATTTAAAAAATATCAATATATGTATAATTTTGTATAAATTTGTTAAAAAATAACATTATTATATTTGCTAAAGAATAATATTATTATCTTAAAATCACATCACCTCCTATTTGGAAAAAATATATTTTTTTAATCATACGACCCCCTATTTGGAAAAAAATTATATTTTTTTATTTTTATTAATATAAATTTTTAATATATTTTTCCATTAGAAAAAAAAAATTTATTTCTAATATAAAATACATTTTGTAGGTAAGAAGGGGGATGAGAAGGGGCATAATGGTCCAATTTAGTCCATATAAGGGGGGATAATTTTTGAAGAGCTCAAACCCTCTCAAAAAATAATACAACTTCTTCCAAGATTAAGAAGGGAGGATAATTTTTAGAAGGAATAAATTTTGCTTCCCAAACTAAGCAAAAAAATCACATCAAAGCTTATAAGGGTGTATTATTTATAGAGGCCATATTTCATTGCATCCAATCGGCCCCTTAATTTATAAAATGAAGAAGGGGGTGAAATATGCCCCTAGAAAATTTATCTGCCTTGATTTGGCATTCGAACATTGATATGGTATTACGTATATCTTATTTCTAGATTTATTTTTTGCCAAAATCTAAAAATTTTAAATTATTTCTTGTCACATCTCATGTCAAAACATATCTTTTATTCCACTTTATCTCTCACTAATCAAACACCAAAAAAATAATTCAAAATAAAAATTTAATTCCATGTTATATATAATTCTATATATTATCCTATGATATCATTTATATCTCCTTGTCCAATCCCTCAAAACAAATATAGTCATAGATATATATAATGTATGATAGGGTGAACCTGACAGATCAGGATCACTTGGGTGATCATCACCGATTCGATCGACTATTCAAAAATCCTAACGGTCGGTTGGTTTGTCTGGTTGTCACGTTAAAGACATGATTGTTTACGTAACAACGGTATTCTAGCATATCCCAGGATTATCAACTATTAAAACATTGCCTGTTGTATAATGGTTTTGATGACGAATTATGGAAATCATTTTAAAATCTACAAATACACGTGACACAAATATCATCAGGGGAAAACAATGATTACGCGAGACTCACATATATCATGCCCATGCATATTCTATATTTCTATATATACACCATCTCTTAAATTTTATGGTACAAACTTTTTTTTGCCTTACTGTCACTCTGTCAAAATTTCATCTTAACTTTTTTTTTTATTAACTTAAGTATCGAAAATTATTTGACAAGTATCATATATCGGTGTCAATGACACTTTCTAGATTTGGGTTTAAATCATCTGCAACACCAATCGGATCATTTTGTTATCAATATACATTAAATTTATGTTCCATCAACTATAAATATGTATTTATTTTATCAGACAATACATGGAAATAAAATATACAATTTTGCATATGAGGTTGTAATTTATCAAAAATATGAGGTTAAAATTGCACATAATGCTTTGTTGATTAGTTGGACGTTCCATAAAAAATTTATAAAAATTAAAAAAATAATAAAAATTAATTCAATTAAAGAAAGTTAGTTAAGATTGAAAAAAAAATTAATTTTATATTTAATTGAGAAAATTTTAAAAAGTTAAAAAGAAATTTTGGTAGATTCATTTTTTTTTTGGGTTGGGATGTGCAATCGCCACCTGCAAGTCCAGAGTAAGGCCTGCGTCACCCACCAGATTCAAGCTTTCTTCTCGCTGTGTCTAAAGTCCAAAGCCGTAAAAGGCGCTCTCTCTATTCATATATTATTGTAATTCGAGTCTCTCTCTCTCTCTTTAATACCATTTTGTTTCTGAAATCGCATTTAATTCTCACATTTCTGAATCTGTTTCAGCATTCGAAATGCCCTCTCGGTCGTCCGATCCCGAGCAAGCCCCGCTTTCTTCCCTCGGAAAGGTTTTATTTGGATTTTCGGTGCTTGAATTAATGATGAAGTATATGCACATAATTATGTAGTTGTTTATTCCGAAATTCTGATTCTATGGTTGTTGATTGGTCGGGAAGTCATCAGGCGAGATCGACGGTGCGCAAGAGCCTCTTCTCAATGAGGACAGGCATTTCGAAAGCTATTCCGTTTTCGCAGCAATCCTCCCGTGAGTATATATGTATATCAGTATATGCATGCATAGAATTGGGTTGTAGACAGAGGTGGATTGAATGTCAGCATAGAAATTGAATAAATTGAGCTATTCTATCTCAGTTTAGTTAGGCACTGATTTAAAATCAGTTTGAATACTGATAAATATTTATCTGGTTCATGAATAATAACGTTGTTTCAACACAAGTGGGGCTTTTGATTTATCCCTTTCACACCAAACAAACTGGGATTGTTGTGTTTGAACTTACTAATTGTAGTTAGCTTTGTAGAGTACTGGGTGAAGCCCTCTGCTTTGTAGAATTAAGCAACGGTAGTTTCCAATTTAATATTGGTTAAATTATTATGTATCTTGCAAACCCCACCAATAATTTTCTGATTGGACTTGTGTAATTTATTGACTAGGGTAAAGGCGCACACATAGGTATGTGCATTATTATTTTCTTAAATTTTATTCTTTATTAATTCCTTTTCTTCTCCCTTTTCTCAATTTATATTGTTTTTCTGCAAATTCTTTTCTTTTTCTTTTTCTTTTTTTAATTGATTACATAGGAAAGTTAAGGGAGTTTAAGAAGAGAGGTTGAGGAAGGTTAAAGAAATAGAAGTTAGAGGTATTTGTGGACTTTCAATTTTGCGAGTCAGTTACACAATCAGGAAACACCAAATTGGTTCACCCTTTATATTATAGTATAGATGATTTTGTAGTTTAATCAAATATAACCTTCTTTGCTTTATAAAATGGATTATATTTGATGGTGACCTGAAAATAAGTACTGATTGTGGTCATTTGATCTAGAATTTGTAGCATGTTGGAATTTGGATTGTGTACTTACCCCAACTCTCTCGTGATCAAATTACATCCAACTTTGGCAATTTAACTGTCATATTATTTGCTGCTTTAAAAAATATAGTCACCCATCTTATTTCTTTGTTCGATATGCACCTAACTTACTTGATAATTTCAGATTTCTATTCCCAGCTCTTGGGGGATCACTTTATGGCTATGATATTGGTTCCACGTCTTGTGCTACAATTTCCATAGAGGTATTCTTTAATTGAAGTCCCTCAATTGAGAAGGATTTATTATCGACTGTAGTATTCTTGTAGCCAATGCCAAAATGGCTGGAACAAGGCTTTGTTAATTTTAGCTGTTGCAGTATTGCAGTTTGGACTTTGACTGATGTATAAAGTTTATTTTCATGCTTTAAGATTTGTTTAATCTTAAATGTTCTCAACATAGTAAAATTTATAAGCATTGTTGGGAGATGTAGTTACTTTACATATCATGGTCATATTTTAAATATTTTATTGAAATAGATGATGTGATTCTTTTTTTAGAGATGTCAAAGTTGGGCCCAATGTAAATATATGGCTTTAGTAATTTTTTTTTTTTGGCTGAAGTAATGAACCTTTTCAGACTCTCTGTTTTTTTTTTTTTGGGAAACGAGCCTATTCTGATTCCAAGCCCCACAGATTGATTTGGTGCTCTATCCCTATAGTGTTGAGAGAGAGTAATACAAAAACTTCAATAAGCTAAAATTTCCTCTTCTCTGCAGTCAGCCAAGTTAAGCGGTGTCACATGGTACAACTTGTCTTCTGTGGAAATTGGTCTTGTGGTAAGCCAGCCAAATTACGCGGTTTCACCTGGGTTCTTATGAGTTGAAGCTTTATGAAATCATTTTCTGCTTGCTTGCTCACTTTTTAACTACTAAAGTGAAAAGAAGATCTTATATATAATTTTGTTTTGATTGTTGCCTTTTACAGACTAGTGGCTCATTATACGGGGCTTTGATTGGCTCTGTCTTGGCTTTTAATGTTGCTGATTTTCTAGGTTAGTTTTTGCAAATAATTGTGGGCCAAAAGTGGATTGCAATTTTTTCATATCATGCTTTTCTTGGTAAAGTTTAAATAATGGTTTTGAATTTCTTCTAATTTTAGGAAGAAGAAGAGAACTGGTTGTGGCTGCAATATTATATCTTGTTGGAGCTCTGACTACAGCACTGGCGCCTAATTTTGTTATTATGGTGATTGGTCGTTTTGCCTTTGGCGTAGGAATTGGATTGGTAATATAACTTATAGCCCTTTTGCTACTATATGATTTTGTAAGACATTTTGGATTGAACTGTTGACCCATTTTAAAGATTTCAGTTTCATTTTCTTCACCCCCTTTAGTTCTCAATTTCTTTGCAAGAGCAAGCCTTGTTATATATATATATATATATATTTTTTTTCGCTTGCTGATATAGGCAATGCATGCTGCCCCAATCTACATTGCCGAAACAGCTCCAAGCCAAATACGTGGTCAACTAATTTCTCTCAAAGAGTTCTTTATAGTTCTTGGGATGGTTGTAAGTACTGCAAGCTGCCTCTGATTATTTATGACTTTGTTCTAACTTATGACGTGTAGGCTTTGAGTTAAGAACTGTTTTGGATTTTCTCTTTCCTCCTTTCTGCAATAGGTTGCCAACATTTTTCTTTTTTTACCATCATAAATCTGTTTATAATCTTTATTCATTCTATAGCTTGTAAATTTTGGAATCTCTTGTAGGTAGGTTATACAGTTGGCAGCCTTTTGGTTGATACGGTTTCTGGTTGGCGCTACATGTATATAGCTAGTACCCCCCTAGCAGTAATTATGGGAATCGGAATGTGGTGGCTACCTTCATCACCTAGATGGCTACTTCTATGTGCTATACAGGGAAAAGGAAATGTGCAGGAATTAAGAGAAACTGCCATATGTTGTCTGTGCCGGCTTCGGGGTGAAGCTATTGGTGATTCAGCTCCTGAACAAGTAGATGAAATTATGGCTGAGCTTTCTTATATTGGTGATGAAAAGGAGGCTACAATAGTGGAGGTTTTTCAAGGCAAATGCTTCAAAGCCCTTGTTATTGGTGCAGGATTAGTTTTATTTCAGCAGGTATCCTTGTAACTGTCTCATAGCTTCATAACATGAGGTGGTGAGTCTCAATGTTACACCTCAGTTCTTAAATCTGGGGGTGAATGGTATGGGGATTTAGGACATAGCAACTGATTAAGAAATAATCACCATCAACGTCAAGTCACACTGCATGACCCTCAAGTCGAGTGCTAGGTCAAATATGAACATAAGTACTTATACGATAAACAATATCAAAGCATCTACCACGTCCCTGCATATCCCATATAATACAATTCAAATAACTCAGGAAACAATACAAATCTGAATATCAAATTTAGTTATACAAGATAAGTCTGATATAAGCCAAGTGTACCCACAACTTGGGTACATACCAAGCGCACCAGTAGTTCAATTTGAGCCAAAGAAACTATAAGATAACTCAAAATGACTGCTACTATATCCTTTTGGAGTAGCACGTGTAAAACACAACACGTGTGAACTATCTTAACTCAGTAGGATGAGCCTAAGTGCCTAATAATCCGTGTATCTATAATTCCAATGATAAGTGATTAACATTAGCATATGAGTAAGAAACAGTACTAAACAACAACACATATGCAACCATACTATTGACAACATGATATAATGCAACAACCAGACCATGTCCTAGAAATTTTTGAATTCAATTCCAAAATTGGAACGAGTGCCTCCAGGGGTTCGACTGAAGGTCAGCCACACCTAGTAGCGACTCCACTGACTTTTACAGATGGTCCATTACACCCACTATCTGGTGGGGGTTTCACACCCAATATCTGGTGGGGTTTTTCACCCTAGGGAGGAATAATCCCTACTTGCTTAGTTTTTATCATCATGTATGATATCATAATGTTCAGGTCAATGCCCCAGATCCTAATAACAATGCAACTAGTACCCTAATTTCATATAATATAATCAGCGCAATGGTAATATTTCCATATCATGTTCATTCCAACATAAAAGATGTGATATACATCAGTGATAATTCCAGTTCCATCAATCATCATGATAAAGCCAAAAAACAACAGGAATAGATATAACTGAAAACATAAAGTTTTATATACCTTTTCTAATAACCAAGAGATCTCAATCAAAACGAATATATTAAGTTGATCACTCTATGACCAATTCATGCTACACAGGCTAGCTTTTCTAATTTCCATCAATATCACATAACAATTCACCCAGAAGCAGCCGTGCTACTTATTAACTTTTTCTTTATTCTTTACTATTTATACTTCTGTCATTTGATAACTATTAACCACCATAAACGGGAATAATATTAAAACAATATTCCCTGTAGTGTAAACCCAAGCTACAATTGTTTCTTTTACTCAATTTGGACCAAGAATAGAGCCCACATTCAGATATAACAAATGGTGTTCAGACCTAATACAAACAGAGAGAAAACAGGTCTCAGTTCACAACATAAGTTCGGATGAAACCCCAAATCCAACCCATGTCCAGATCCCAAAGGCTAACGTTCGGACTTGATATGGACTAGCACCCATCAAGCTTCAATTTCTAACTAATGTCTGGATGGTCCTGCATATTAAACCCATGTCCGAATGGAAAATTGTGGCATCCAAAACTGATTGAAATCATTAAATTTCTGCTCTTGGTTTCTAGCTAAAATTCACCTCGTGTTTGAAACTTCTATTTAGCATTCATACGGGACTATCTCAAGGTCTGCAATCGGACAAAGCCACGGGCCATATGGACTCCCATTATGGATTTCGATTTCTAGGTTTTTCAAACCAGATTTTCAATGATCCTCAACTGCTATTTGTCTAATGTACATATAGGATACCAAATTTTATAATCACGTGTACCTAATATCTCCGAACACCTGCTTTCCATTTAACTCCTATGTTGCTAACACTTTTTAAACCACAGACACATCAAATCCTTCAAATGTAAAACCCATGCACCGCCCCTTGCTTATATAAGTATATGAATCCTCAAAAACTTAAATTCAGTAGCATACATGATAATTTTGGTAATAAATCACCAGTAACTCAAAATATTCAAGATTCCTCATCTTAACTTAGCCAAAGAACAAAACTAAACCTTGATTGGAGATGATACAGGATACCCAAATCCAAGCTTTCCTTCTGTTTCCTTTCTCCTTTCTTCATTCCACCAACACGTAAAGTGGTTAGATAGGATGGCAATACTGGCCAAGGGTCGGGTTTACATGTCAGGGTCATAAGTTAAAACAATCCATGGATCGTAATTTGCAACCAAATTTGAAAATTAACTCCAAAAATTTAACCACTTAATCCATAATTATTGAAATAAATTACTGGGCATCACACCCAACAATTGAACTTATTATCACTCACTCTATTCGCATGGCAGATAACAGGGCAACCCAGCGTGCTATATTATGCTGGATCAATCCTTCAGGTATGCCTATTGATTTACATTGAGAGTATTGACCAAAATTTGGACTTGCTATTTCCTGGTGTGGGAGTCTGACATATTGTGTGTTTATCATACTAATCCATTATAATTTGACAGAGTGCGGGATTTTCTGCAGCATCTGATGCAACAAGAGTCTCAATTCTTCTTGGTTTACTGAAGGTGCATTTCTCAACTTCCATCAAGTCCCTATGTGTTTATCATTTTCCTTAATAAACTATTTTTTTAGATGTTACAGTTAACTGATGTCCTCACTTCAAGTCTTTCTGAGGAGTCTGACCTGACCTTTTATTAAAATCGAGTTCAATACATCGAGTTCTTGCTCCTTATTTGATCTTTTTTTAGATGATATCTGAATTGATTGAGAAGATCATGTTAGTCATTGGCGCATATTGTTACATGAAGTAAAGTCTTTAATATAGGCTTGTGTTTTTGTTTTCTCCAATGCAAATGCTGAAATCTAGTAGAATTAGCTACATTTCAAGCGAACACTGAGCTGCATTTTAATCCCTGCTTTTTTTAGTGTTCTCCTAACATGAACTGTGGACTCGGGTTTGTGTATGGACTGTATGATGTACGGTTTTAATTTTGCTTAGGTTTAGGGTGCAAGCGAAAGTTATGATGTACCATTTGAAAACACATAAAACATATAGATGTCTTTATTTAGAGAGTAAAATATTCTCTAATTGTGTACGCTATTGAGCATATTCTCTTCCTAATGCATGCCCTTAGGTTTAATTACGTTAATGTTATTATTTGTTTTTCCCATTTGAATTCTTAATTTTCTTTACCTTATGTCTACAAGTATGCAAATTCATCACATTTTCAACCTAAGGTAATCTCATCCAGTAAAAATGAACATTAATCTAGCTAATTGACAGGGCCGTGTTTAGAAATTTGGAGGCCTTAGGTAAAATTTTTAAAGAGGCCTAAGCTATTTAGGCAAAACTTTTAGGGATGCCTAAATTATTTGATGTCATAAATTTTTAAATAAAATTAAAAATAACTAATAATTAATACATCAAATATAAGATAATTATGACAAGTAAAAGGTTTAAAATTCTTTTCTTACTATTTGTCAGATAAGATTTCAAATAAAACTAAAAAAAATAATAGTTAATACATTAAATATTAGATAATTTTGACATGTATAAATAAAGTTAAAGTAGAAAGTTCAAAAGTTGGTGTCTCAATGTTAAATAAAATTAAAAAAATAATAATTAATGCATATGAGATAATTATGATATGTAGTGAAAGTTGAATAACCTTTTCTTTTTCTTGTTGAACCTTAATATGAGATAATTATAACAGATACAGTTAAAATAAGAAATCCAAAAGTCTTTTATTGGTTAAAATAAAATTAAAAAGATAATAATTACATAAGATAATTATAATATCTATGGACAAAGTTGAAGTAAAAAATTCAAAAACATGAGAATTGGATAAAAGATAGGAAATTTCCTAAATTTATTAAATTTTAATTAGTTTAAAATATTATTTAATATTTCTATTATTAATAAAATTTTTAAATATATGGGGCCTTATCTTGTTGTGGGGCCCTAGGCAACCGTCTCGTTTGCCTAAGGTTAGCCACGGGCTGATTGATCATGAAGGTGGTAATCTGATATTCCCCATTTTTCAAATGACCATACATGTAAATAAAAATAAAATAAAAAAGATTGTGAGTTTTGTTGAAAGATTAAAGATGCTTTAGTTGTTTTACTTAATTTAAGCTTTGTTTACCCGGAAATCTCCTTCATGCCCCACAACCCCTCTTCCTCCTTTTCCTCTCATCCCTGAAATATCTGTTAATTTCAGTGGTTGGATTATGCTGTTATTTTCTTTTTTTCGATTTTTTTAATTTACAGAAATGTCTGATATATTTTAATTTCTGTAGTTGCTTATGACTGGAACGGCTGTTTTGGCTGTTGATAGACTTGGGAGAAGACCTTTATTACTTGGAGGTGTCTCTGTTATGGTAACTTTTCTTTCATCTTTCTGGGATGCTTGTCGTTCAGTTATTTTAATGCCTGTAATTTTAAGGCACTTTAGGGCGAGTTTGACATGTTATAAGACTCTGCTTCCCATCCTCTGAGTCTCGGATTTAATTGTACCTTCCATTCTTTCAGATTCTTGTCTTATAGAATCTGCAATTGATTTTTGGACTACAATAATCAAATTACAAGCTCCTAAAAATTATATAATTTGATTGCTGACAGGTAATTTCATTATTCCTTCTGGGATCATATTACACTTTTCTGGGTGATGCACCAGTTATGGCTGTAGTTGCACTGCTATTGTATGTTGGTTGCTATCAGGTACTGACGATTTCCTTTATATTCCTTATATGGTTATATTAGCGGGTATGCAAATAGTTGTGTTTTTCCCATTTTGAATTCTGTTGTCTCTATCTTGACATAGAAAAAATGCTAAAGGTGTTTGGCTTAGTAGGATTATATTGAATTGCTCCTTAGATTTACTTGCTTTAAAATGCAGTGTTTAAAATGAGTTGCACTATGTTATTAGTTTGTCAGTAGGATGATAAGAATCTTGAATATATGAGGTGCTTGTAACAATGTGCAGTCTCTTTAGTTTCATTTTGCAATGTGGTAGAAGCAAGTAGAACCCCTATTAATGATGTTCTTGCAGCCAAAAGGATATAAAATGTCAGGGATAACAGTTCTGTTTCTTGAATTGATCCAGCGGTTAGAAAGACAAAACCTTGTCGTTGTTATGGTTGCAGCAAAAATAAGTTTGTTGATAACAAGTCCTTAATTTTAGCAAATCAATTGGAAGTGGATTCTTTATCACATTTGAAATGCCAATTCCTGGAAATTTTCTGCTTATACAAGCTTTATGCATCTCTTTTATCATTAAAGATTCTTCTACATTGTGGCTTAAAAATAGCAGTGTCATATGAATGCAATAGTTATTAATATGTTTTCTTTTTTTTTTTTTCCCTAACTGCTGTTCATCTGGAAAGATGGGAGTCTATAGGAAACAAGTTGAACGTTATGTTGAAATAGCTTGATATTCATTGTTGATCTCAAAATTGGATGAACATATAATCTTTCAATTTGCATATGATGGCATGTGCGCCCAATAGACAAACTTTGGTCTTCTGTGAAAATTTGATTTTTCTTATGCTTTTTTTGGTAAGTAACCTCTTGCTTCTTTGTGATGACATCCGTGCTGAATAGAATAGTTCCTTACATTCTTTGAATTTTGCTTAAGCTAAAGTTGAGCGTTTTGCTTTCTGGTTTTTTTATCCGTTTGCATCAGAGTTTTCATGTCAAGTGCATGGTAATGTGGCTCCTTTTTATTACAACTCATGAAGAAGCATTTTGCAGTTGTCATTTGGTCCCATTGGTTGGCTGATGATTTCTGAGGTTTTCCCACTACGCATGAGAGGGCGAGGATTAAGTGTAGCAGTGCTTGTAAATTTCAGTGCAAATGCAATAGTGACGTTTTCATTTTCTCCTCTGAAGGTATCTAATTTCTTTAACCATCCTAATACTGCAACAATATTTGGATAGAATCTGAAAATTATTATATTGTACATGTTCTTACAGTAGGTATGGTTCTCAGAACATGCTAACATCACCATACTTCCTTATTTGTCTGCTCATTTAGATGTATATTGGCAGAACTGCTGTCAATTTTGTTATCTGGTTTTGATTTCTTTTTCTTATTTTGGGGGTGAATTTAGCTACAATAGACTTAAGATTTTTTTTTTTTTTTTTTTTTTTGGGGACCAAAATATCACAGTTATTTCGTCGATTTATCCTCAACTTTTTATGTTTACCAGATATAAAGCTCACTATTTTTACAGGAACTGCTGGGAGCTGGAATATTGTTTTTCATTTTTGGGGGAATGGCTATTGTAGCAGTGGTCTTCATATATTTCATTGTCCCAGAGACAAAGGGACTAAGCCTGGAGGAGATTGAGGCCAAACTCCTTTAGGATCTGTTGCTTATTTATTATTATTACTATTATTTTTTAATGTAATATATAATATGTAAAAGATGTAATCAACAAATTATCACTTGAGTTCCACTGGCTATTTTGATGTATTCACAGGAAAAGCAAGAAGAACTTCTTCTCTGTTAAATCCAACCATCTTTCAATTGTTTGCATGTTCATAGTTTTATTTCATTGTTTGTTTAGGAAATCATCTTCAACGATCTTTCAAGATTGAAAAGTTCTTTCTTGGCTTTTTTTTTTTAATGAATTTTCACTTGAAACTGGGGTGTGATTGTTCGGTTTTTGATTCTATTCAAATTGTATGAATTATTCTAGTTTTTAAATAGGACGAATCAAAATTTTCGAATAAAAGGTAGGTGACGAATCGAAATAATTTAGTTCGATTCTAGTTGAGGACCAAATTAGCTAAAATTATATTTTATTTTTGTACGTATGTATTAGTAGTTTTTGATTACTTCAGTTCTACCAATACAATAATTGGAATCAAGCTAAATATAATTTAAGTACAAAAACAATAATCAAAATTGAATCAAAAGCGAAATTAAGGGCCCGTTTGGTTGGTCAATTTTTGGCTAAAAAGTACAATAAAAATGAAAAGATGTGGCATAAAAGTGATAGGTGTTAAAATTTTATTGAAAGAAAGTATAAAAAGTAATTAAAGTTTAGTGATTTTTGGTATATTTTGGTCGGCTAAACAGCCCCTAAGTAAACGGAAGAACTTAAAATTAAAATCTCAATTCGGTTTTTAGTTTGATTTGCACGCCTAAATTGCGAAGAGCTTGCCACGTTTTATGGGTTGTTTGAGGATTAGTTTTTGGAATCATTATTTAAATTTTGTTCGTATGATTTTTTTTTTAAATTTGATTTTTTGGTAATTTTTAAGTATGTTATTCATATTCATAGAAAAAAAATACTTCTAAATAGAAAAATTTAAATATTATGTGAAAAAATTGGCTAGTATTTATAAAAAAAATTATAAAGACATAGTTAAAATAGAAAATTTTACTAAAAAATATTGATTAAAACTGATTAAAAATTTATAAAAGAATGATTAAAAATAAAAAATTTACGTACAAGGAAACAAAAATTAGCTAAATCAGTTTTTTTTACTTAAGTAAGTGAATTTTCCTGTTTAGAAGTATTTGTTTTATGATTTTTTTTTAATAAATGTGAATTGTATACCTAAAAGTTACTAAATAAAAAATAATAATTATTTTTGTAAACAAAAGTAATATAAAATAAAAAAAATTAAATAATAATTATCAAACCAATCCTAATAAAAGAAATTCCAACCCAAATTAACATTTCATATTATTAAATATTGACACGATATGTTTACTAAATAAGTTATATAATACTTATAACTTGATTAATAAATGTGTTAAATTATATGACATATGTAACTTTTTAATTAAATGGATTAAATTAATAAAATAACACGATTAATAATTAAAATTTTATATTTCATACACAATAATTATAAAATAAAAAGTTAAATTTTATCCTCAATTAAAAATAAAATAACTATGATATTAATACAATCACTAATTCCTAATATTCCTTTAATAATTATTACTGAACGGGTCAACACAAATTATGCATGTTGACCCGTTTTGACCCGATGACCCGCGGCATTCACATTTGGACTTCAGAAGATCTTTATTGGTCGGACTGTTATCTTCTTCCCTCCAATGGTTCCCGCTTGTATGGTTACCCAAGTTCCACTGCCCTTAAACCCTCTCGTTCAGCTACGGTTATTAGTCCATGGAAGCCCTCAAATCCTCCTTCCTCTCCACCACCCCCACCATCTTCCAAGCCCCATCTCCAAAACCCTCCGGAAACCCCAAATCCATACCCACCACCGTCGTTGTCTTCTGCTCAGTCACGCCAGACCCATGGACCCTCAGCGACGGCAACAGCAACAACCTTAACAAGCCAAAACCGAGATCCAAGAACCCCAAAAACCCACTCTCCGACGACAATGCCCGCCGCATAATCAAAGCGAAAGCCCAGTACCTAAGCGTTTTGCGGCGAAACCAGGGCTCGCGCGCCCAGACCCCGAAATGGATCAAGAGGACTCCGGAGCAGATGGTTCGGTACTTGGAAGACGACAGGAACGGCCACTTGTACGGAAAACACGTTGTCGCTGCGATACAGCGGGTTCGGACCCTTTCGGGTAAGCCCGACGGGTCTTACGATATGAGGAGAGTGATGGGGGATTTTGTTGCGAAGCTTTCTTTCAAAGAGATGTGCATTGTGTTGAAGGAGCAAAAGGGTTGGAGACAAGCTAGGGACTTCTTTGCTTGGATGAAATTGCAAGTGGGTGCTTGGAAAACTTATTGTTTTTTAGCTTTAAAAAATAACCCATAATTTTGATAGCATTAATTTTATTAATTTTCCGCACAGTAGACCATATAAACTATAAATGTAATTGATTTTGATAAGTTTTAGCATTGGCCAGTGTATGGAGCTAAGAAGCACATATACAGTGTGGGATACAGAGAAGTATAGACACACAATTTTGGAAAAAATGAAAATAAAAACATGGCACGTGTAGGACAAAAAAAAAAAATTTAATATATTTTTATTGATTATATATGTAACAAAATACGAGATAGAAGATTTTGGGATTTGAAAGATGTTGCCTACTCAAAGCTAGGCTTGTCTTAATCATATATTTGGAAAAATAATAATAATAATAATAATTGGATATACCACATGAATTATTGAACGGTGTCTTTTCGTGCGTCCAAGGGGTAGCGTGTCTGATAAGCGTCGGATATGGATATAGATCCACTTTGAAGTGTTGCTTCATAGGTATAGAGGTAGCTAGATTTTGACTAACATTTTAATTGTTGCTGGAAATCCACAATTTGAAATCATTGGTCTGCTTAATTTATGTGTTTCTTCTGGTAATTGTTATTGTCCATTCTGCTGAAAATTTGAATAAAATTAGATTAGGTACGGATCTAATCTAGAGAAGAACAGATACATACATAATTTCCCAACGCAGATGTGTCAAAAAGAATCACGAAGTTATAGAATTTTTACCATATATCTATGTTTAGAGTTCTACATTTTTCAAAGCAAAATGTAGATTAGATAGTTGTTTCTTTTCGGTCATATTAGTTTTCATGTGCTGCATTCTGACTTATCGAAGTTGATGGTATTAACTAGGAAAGGTAGCAATTTGTTCTTGTTTATTCATTTTCTCAATTTTGATTGGTTAATGAGATTTTGTAAAGGTATACTGAAACCATAATAGTAGCATTTGGTGTTTCACTTCCTTGAAACCAAGAAATCTGTTTTTTTTTTTTTTCCATCTTGTAATGTATTTCTTGGAAAAGAACCAGCTCATATTAATTTGTTGTAATTTTAGTTTCATGCTTGAGCAGTTGAGCTACAGGCCCAGTGTTGTTGTGTACACAATTGTTCTGCGCATATACGGGCAAGTTGGGAAAATCAAGCTTGCTGAACAGACTTTTTTGGAGATGCTTGAATCTGGGTGCGAACCTGATGAGGTTGCTTGTGGTACCATGCTGTGTGCATATGCCAGGTGGGGACGCCACAAGGCTATGCTATCATTTTATTCTGCTGTACAAGAGAGGGGGATTATGCTCTCTATTGCAGTTTTCAATTTTATGCTTTCATCTTTACAGAAGAAATCACTCCATGGAAATGTTATAGATTTGTGGAAGCAGATGGTTGATAAAGGGGTTGTGCCTAACCATTTTACTTATACTGTTGTCATCAGCTCATTTGTGAAAGAAGGTCTCGTTGAGGCAGCTTTTAAAACATTTAATGAGATGAAGAATTTGGGTTTTGTACCTGAGGAGGTAACTTATAGCCTACTTATCAATTTAAGTTGCAAAACTTGTAACCGGGACGAAGCACTCAGACTTTATGAAGACATGAGATTGCAAGGAATAGTTGCAAGTAATTATACATGTGCTTCTCTCCTGACCCTACATTACAAAAATGGGGATTATTCTAAAGCTCTTTCCCTATTTTCTGAAATGGAAAGGAACAAAATTACAGCAGATGAAGTCATATATGGCTTACTTATTAGGATATATGGCAAGCTTGGTCTTTATGAAGATGCCCAGAGAACTTTTGAAGAGATTCAGACGTTGGGCCTACTGAGTGACGAGAAAACGTATATAACAATGGCTCGAGTCCATCTCCATTCAGGGGAAATTGACAAAGCTTTGATTATTATGGAGCAAATGAGGTCTAGAGACATTTGGTTTTCAAGATATGCTTTTATTGTCTTGTTGCAATGTCATGTAATGAAGGAGGATTTGGCATCTGCCGAAGCTACATATCAGGCTCTGTCAAAAACTGGACTTCCTGACCCTGGTTCCTGCAATGACATGCTTAAGTTGTGTATGAGACGAGGCTTAACTGAAAAGGCCAAGGATTTTGTTATCCAGATAAAGAAAGATAATGTTGAATTTGATGAGGAACTTCTCAAGACCGTAATGAAGGTATATTGCAAGGAAGGGATGCTAGGAGATGCGGAGCAGTTGATAGAAGAGATGAGTTCAAATAGACTCTTTGAGGACAGTAAGTTTGTTCAAACATTATTTTTGGCAATGCATGGAGAATCAACGGGATCTAACAAAGCTGAAGACAGCTTAGAACACTTGGATCAACCTGGTGTTGTAGCTGTGGAGTTGATGCTTAGTCTGTATTTGGCCGATGGGAGTTCCAGTAAGGCAGAAAAAACACTTGAATTGCTACTCAGGACTCCTAATGGTTTGTCTGTAGCCAGTCATCTTGTTTGTAAATTGATCAAAGAAGGCAAGAAATTACTTTTTTGGTTGAATTGTCAAAATTTTGTTTACTTTCTTCGTTTGTTTCAGTATTGTGAGTGTTGGAACTGAAGCAATTTTATGACTTGGTCTCTTTGACAAATCGGCATCAATTTTTATTGTAGGTGACATATCAAAAGCAGAATGTCTTTACAAGCTATTGATTGAGCTAGGCTGCATCCCAGAGCATGTTGCTAGTGCTTCTATGATTAGTTTTTATGGAAAGCAAAAAAAGCTGAAACAAGCCCAAGAAGTTTTTGAGATTGTGAATGACTCCCCTACAAAGGCAAAACCATTGTATAATTCAGTGATTGAGGCACTTTCTAAGAGTGGGCAAGCAGAAGCAGCATACTTGTTTTACAAGAAAGCAACTGAGGAAGGGCATAATTTGGGTGCTGTTGCTGTCAGCATGCTCGTCAATGCTTTAGTGAATGATGGTAAGGGTGGTGAATCTAAAGAAGTATATAATTTTGCTCAATGGATGATATAATTGAGGCTAAGAATATGCAACCTACCATTGCTTGAAGATAATTTGGATGTAAAAGATAAGTCTGTGAGAGTATCAAAGATCCTATGACATGATTTGTTTGTGTAATAATGGTTGAATTTTTTTTTTTTTTTTTTAAATCTTCACTATTCTGAAGATCCTCTGGTTTCTTTTAAATTTCTAATCGTTGAATCCCTACCCTCTATCCTCCATGTGACATTTGTGCTTTTTGCTTTCTCGGTGATCTTCATGGGGAATGCAATTTTTCTCTGTGGATATCAATTAGTTAAGTCTTGTACTAAGCAAACACTGATGGAGCACAAAGTGTTTGAGATTTTGCTAGTTCGCTGGCTTCATAGATATCAAACAATGCTGGTACAATTACAATCTAAGGCATAGTTCCATGTGATTCTAAACCAACTTTTATGTTCTCCAAAGGTCTTTATATTAACCTTTGAGGATACATACCATTCTAGTGCTATATTCAGCTCTAGCCATCATCCCAAAGAGCTCTGCTCACTTGTGAGCGCTAGTGTCAGAGGCTTAGAATGTCCCTCGTAGTGTAGTGTGATGTGCCTCTTGGTTCAGTGTGTGATTTTTTTATCTTCAATGTTGATGGGGTGTAACCAATTTTGCAGGAAAATATCGAGAAGCAGAGAATGTCATTAATAGTAGTTTTCGTGGCAACTTGGAGCTTGATACTGTGGCATACAATACCTTTATCAAGGCAATGCGAGAAGCAGGTTAGCTTGGTGAACTTTTACAATTTAGTGCTAGAACTTATAGCCAGAAGATAGTTTGGGATGACACTCTGGCATTTCCAGGCAAATTGCGGTCTGCAGCCAGCATTTATGAGAGGATGCTTTCCTCGGGAGTCCTTCCATCCATTCAGACATATAGCAGCATGATCAGGTAACTGCTTTCTTGGTCTTTTTAATAGAGATCCACCTCCTAAAATAAACAACAGTGAAATAGAGGAGATAGAACTTGTTTATCTATTTATTCTGGTTAAGCTGTTAATAATGATTGCAGTGTGTATGGTCGAGGCCGAAAGCTGAATAAAGCTGTGGAGATGTTCAACATGGCTCGAAGCATGGGTGTGTCCTTGGATGAGAAAGCTTACACCCATTTGATATGTTTCTATGGCAAGGCAGGTAAGGATTTTTTTTTTTTTTTTTGCTTTAATTGAAACAGAAAAAAGGTTTTTTAAATATAATCTCATGAAAATATAGGAAAAACTTTTAGTTCCTCAGGTTATAAGGTCTAGTGAGATTATGGAGAATTATGAGATTATAAATTGGTGAAACAGGAGTTTCCTACTAGGCATATTTGCTTAAAAAGAATCTGTTGATCTGGTAAACAAGTAGAATGATATTCCATAATCTCATAATTCTGAAGAATTATGAGATAATAATTTGGTGAAAGAGGAAGCAGCTAGTCTTGCCACTACTGCATAGTTGCTTGAAAAGAATCAGTTGATCCTATAAACAAGTAGATTATCTTCTATATGTCAAGCATGCTTTGTTTTCAATGGGCCATAAATTACATATGGACCAAAAGGCATGCTGTGTTGCATTGCATTGCTAGTACTGACCATGAATGAAAAGGCATCTAGAGTTTTATGACAGTCTGTCATAAAGTTATATGCTGGATCTACTTGTTTTACTTTCAGTTGTTAGCTCATATTTCTTCATTGCTTGAAATTATCACTGACCACCATTGTATTTTTTTCACCAACTTTGTAGGTAAAGTCCATGAAGCATCCGTTTTATTTAGCAAAATGCAGGAAGAAGGAATAAAGCCTGGAAAGGTATGGACATCTATACTGCCAGATTTAAAAGATTATGATGACAGAAGTCACAGGCTCCGCCTTGTTAGTAATAGTTTTAGAGGGTAGGTGCCATTTGAAAGGTTGTTGGATGTGCTGGCTCATAATTCCGATCAACTTGTTGGCCCCTGATTAAGTGCATACAGAAGCCTTCTGAAAATATTATTACTCCTACTGAATGAAATTTTGGAATGTCAAACTATCAATCTGATGCTCACTTGTTCTTCCTGGGTAATGCAGGTCAGCTACAATGTTATGATGAATGTATATGCTACTGCAGGACTTCATGTTGAAGCGGAGGAACTTTTCCAAACCATGCAAAACATTGGTTGCCTACCTGATTCCTTGACCTATCTTGCCCTCATTCGAGCCTATACACAGGGGCGGAAGTACTCAGAGGCAGAGGAAGCTATCGTTTCAATGCAGAAAGGAGGAATTCCCACTTCTTGTGCTCATTTTAACCTCTTACTATGTGCTTTTGCAAAAGCTGGTTTGATTCAGGAAGCTGAAAGGGTTTATGGGGAGCTCATTGCAGTTGGTTTAAGTCCTGATCTTGCATGTTATCGAACGATGCTGAGAGGTTACATGGACCACGGGCACGTGGAAAAAGGCATCTCCTTCTTTGAAAGCATAAAAGAGTCCATTGAACCAGACAGGTTTATTATGAGTGCAGCTGTGTACTTCTACAAGTCAGCGGGAATGGATATCAGAGCTGAAGGAATTTTAAACTCCATGAGCAGTATGGGGATCCCATTCCTGAAAACCCTTGAGGTTGGATCTAAGATATAAGTTCCCTGAGTGGTAGAACTAATTTAGCAATGGTCGGGGATAAAATTATGGGGGAGAAAGTGAAAAGATAGTGAGAGATGCAGAAAAAATGTTGGAAGAGCTCCTCCTCTTGAAATATCTGAAGAATGGAAATTTATTGGCCATTAAATGTTCATGTTGGATGATCTAAGGGGACTTGGGAACCAGGCTGAGATGGCTGAGATATGAAAAATCACTAGAGCCGGCTTCCACTTTTGCCTTGGATGTTGGCTAATGGATCTAGAAGTGCCACATTCACTCTGATCTCCCTTCTTGGGGAATGTTCATCTTACTATGTTCATGGTTGATTGGAGGATTCTCTAAGTAACTGGAGGTGGCTTTGACAGAGATGATAGCATTTGATATGTCAATATATATATATATATATATGTAACACTCAGCTACATGAGACACGGTGGAGCCTTTCCTATTTCAATATTTCTGCTGTCTTCTTTGATTCTGAGGTCTGCATATAGATGTTGAAATATGGTTGCTGGGACATCTGCTCAAATGAGCAAATATGTATAGGTAAAAATTATCCTTAATTCCCACAGCATGTAATTTTTATTGGCGTTAATAAAATTGTGTTTCCATTAGATGGATGTGTACGTGGCAGTGGTTTTTTCTTTTGTTATCATATCATTGGTGTTTACTAGTAGTTTGGGACATCCAAGAGATGTTTGCTCAATTATATGTATTACTCTTCCTTCTGATTACTTTGTCAGGCAGTGCAATCTTGTGATTACCTCTAGTGATTGAATTAAAAAGAACAATTTTATTTTAATTAGAATTTTGACCTATTTTATTTGATAATAATGTGTTTCAATTGAGTCCCAAAATAATGTTAAAGAGATTGAACTTAATAAAAAAGTTGGAATTTTGGTAATTTGTAAGGTTAAAAAAAAAAAGAAAAGAAAATTTATTGATAGGATTTGTAATTTAAACCAATTACCCGCTTCACTTTAATCACCAAAATTTGATTTTCCTTTTAGAATTCATAAATTTTAAGTTTGTTAATTACATTCATAAAAAAAAATCAAAAAATTCTCATCAGTTGAAGTAAAATCTATTCGTTTGTCTAAAAAAATAACGAAAAAGGCTAATTTTTTTTTTTTAGCTCCTATCCAAATGAATGTAGATTTTTTATTTTATTTTATTTTTATATGAATGCGATTTATATACTTAAAAAGTACAGCTTCTAAAAAAAAATTAAATTTTGATAAAAAAATCATATAATAGGAAAAAAAAGTTACAAAAAAGACTTAGTTTATGTTTATATTATATTTTATGTTCATATAATATGTATTATTTTGAATTTTATTCTATTAGTGTATAATTTTTTATTTTTGAGATTTTAGTGAGTTGAATCGGCCTAGTACTACGAGACGGGGAATTTTAATCGGTCATGGGCTTTGAGGTAAGGTTCCTGCTGGGGGTGGAGCCTCGAATCCGACCCATTACTATTCGTATTATAAATTGAAATTTGGGTTAATTACAGTACTATGTCTTGAAGTGTAATTTAGGTTTTGTTTGGTTTGATAAAAACCTTTAAAAATTTTTAAAGATTATTTATTTTTTATCTCACTGCATGAATTACGAATTCATAATTTATCTTATATTATCTCATTTTTTATTACTCCAAACACACCTTTAATGTCAATATATACCACTCATTTTAAAAAATGCACAACTTACCTCTTAAATTATCAAAATTAAAAATTATACTAATTTTCTTTTTGGAATGATAAAAATCATACTAACACAATTTATAAATTTTTTTTTTGATAAATAGAACAACTTTTTTCAAAATTTCTTCAATAATACAAATACTCAATGACCGTTTGAAAGCGGGAAAAAAAAAAGAATTTTTAAAAATTTTTATTTTTTGGGCATTTGATAACGCATCAAAAATTATTAAAAATTTTTAAAATTTTTTTAATTTTTTACAAAAATACTAAAAATTTTTAAAAGTTCTTACAACTCTTAAAAATTCCTTCAATTTCTATCAAATAATCAATTTTTTTTTAAAACTATCAAAATTTTTATTAACATCACAAAATTATTATAAATTTCTATTTACTTTGACAAACACTCACCTAATAACTTCTCGTTAAAAAAAAAAAAAAAAAATCGCCAAAAACTCTTAAAAGTTTCGCCTTTTTAGTGCACCCTGACCACCAATAAATCAATTAATTAAAAAAAAAAATCATCGTGAAGGAAGAACAGAAAATTTCCCCGTGCACCTGTTATTCCTCTGGAGCGGAGCCGAGTCTCTCCAACCCCTAACCCCCTTCTCTCTCTCTCTCTCTCTCTCTCTCTCTCTCTCTCTCTCGCGGAAAATGGCGGCATGTGGAAGAAAAATGGGCTACGCAATAGCGTCGAATCTGATGAGAAGCCTAACGAGGTCGTCCAATTTCGGTTCGAACTCGAGAAGTCTGAGCGGCGTCGTTAGCAGTGAAATCCTCACCTCCCACACTGATAAATGGATGCAGGTATTTTTGACCTATTCTCACACATTTTTGTATGTATATATATATATATATATATATGCATTTATATATCGTTCCATCATTTATCGCATCGAAGTGGAAATTTTTTTGGTCCCTATTCATTTACTATGAGATCTATGCTGAGTTTTTAGCTATTCAGTGTTATGGGGATTTCTGCGTATTGGGTTTTGGATGCCACGATTCCCCCCCCCTCTTTGGTCTTGGATGCAAGGATTCAATTCAAATTGAAGAAAAATAACGTAGGACAGAAGAACAATTCTGCCTTCTTAAGAACTTCAAGAGCAATAGAAAGAGAAATCTATTACAGTGGAAGAAGACGTTTCCAAGAGGGAAACAACCTTTTCAGATGATTCCTCCTCAATTAACCTCACACTGGTTTCCTCAATAAGTATTTCTTTGAAATATATGTGCTTCATACTTGTGTCTCTTTGTTTAGTTTATGTAGATTAAATTTATTGAAATTGATAAATTACTGTCTGAAGATGAGCATCAAGGACTGAACCCAAAATCAAAAGTTTGTGAGGTGTGAAAAAAATATTAAAGTAACCGCAGATGGAAGGCTTTTGCCTGAGTTTACTTTAATTTGGATTATGCAGACAAAAGCAGTTAATTATCTGGCCAAATAATCCCATATGATCACCAACAGCTCGATGAACAAAAATTGTCTCAAACTTCTACGAAACTGAATGCAATGCTTGGAATTCCACCAAGACTTGAATCACCACCTTGGTTGAATCTCGTTGGAATTTAAAGAAATTAAGGAGATTTGTCAATAAAAGGGAATCAGGAGATTTGTCAATAAAAGCATTTGGGGGCATGATTAAATCTTATTGGAATTTAAAGAAATTAAGTTTCACCTAGCAAGATATTGAACAGTGACCTAGGATTTGCATACATCAAAATGATTATAACATTACTAGATTAGTTTCTAGAGCATCCAAGCAAGAACAATCATCCAAATGTAGCAAAATATAATGTTAAAAGCATATGGATTTACCATTACAAAGCTTGAAATGACCTTTAAGGGCTTGAATCCATGCCTTTCCCACACTAAACTAACCTAATATTACAAGGAATTGAAAAGAAATAAAGAAAAGGAGAAGGGTGAGAGGAGAGTGTTAGGAGCCTCTCGCTCCCTTGTAAAAATGTGGACGTCCGGCCAAATAATCCTAAATGGGTTTATATACAAAGCCCACAGGAAATGACACAATTAACCCAGCAAAAATGTCCCTGCAAATAGCTCTTAGTTGTTGGCATGAAAAAGCTTGCTTTCGCATGAAAAAGTCTAAAGCAGGGGCTAGCATCCAGATGTGAGGGTGTAGATGGGTGTCGCTGCCTGTGCACGTCGGTGTGTTCGCGCAGTGTATAGCCGTGTCTGAAGCTGGTTTGCATGTGAGGGAGGCTGTCTAGCTGCTGTTTCCACGTGTTCAGCGCACTGAAGATGAGTCCTGTGTGTGTCTACCTTGTCTAGGGCTACCTTTCTTGCCGTTGGCTGCTGGGCCTGTTGTTATGCTTTGTGAATGGCCCTGGGGCTGTAGCATGGCGATGGCTTTGCCATGGGCTATTTTGCTGTGTGCAGGGCTTGGCCATGCCTTGGCTGTCTTGGCAAGGCCTTTGCTTGTCTTTTGCATGGCTGGGAGTTATCATAAAGTGGCCTGGGTTGCTGTTGTGGCTTGTGGCATGGTCCTTGGGCTGATTTGTGCGCTACACGCCAGTTGTTTGATGAAATGCTGGAGCAAGTTCATAGCCTTATTTTTGCACTTTCTTTGCATCTTCTTAGCTCGGCTTATCTCCTCTTGCTTCCTTTGTGGCACATAGGCCTTACTTGATGACATTTATGCCCTGAAAATATGAAACACCAGTAAATATAAGAACATGAGATTTTGATTATAAAATCGAGCCATAAGCAACAATAAATACATAGTTAGCATACCAAATGATGTGCAAATAAACAATATTGGATCTGGATGTTTATCAAAGGACGTGTCAGTCGTGTTCTTTCCCAGCTTGGGAGAGTCGATAGGGGCATTTCCTTGGATAGACTTTTGATTGAAGACTTCCCCCATTGAATTTACTTGCCCTATGATTGATTGTTGCCTTTGCCTAGATTTGTCTATATGTTTTCCCGTCCGTTTGCTTATTTGTATGATGCCAAATGTTGGTTCTAAGTATTTCATATTTGAAATATGGACAGCTTGTGAACATATTGAAATATGGACAGCTTGTGAAGATTGTTTCCTTCTTCCACTATTCTTCTTCCTCTCTAGCTTGCTCTCTTCTTTCTCTTCCTTTCCAGTTCTTTTCTTTTCTTTTCTTTTCTTCTTTTGATTCTGTTTTGTTTGATCCCACTTCAGTAGTGCTTCCCAGAAGCATCCGAAGGTGCATGCACGTGCTTGTGAGAACCTCCCTTATCCCTAGCATGACTAATTTGTTTAGCTTCTGCCATGTTAGCCTTGATGTTGAAACAAATTTAATCATACTGTGGGTTTTAGATATTGATGTACTTCCCCCCCCCCCCTTCCAATACCCTCAACCCACTCTTGTCGTACACTGTTGGGACTAAAGAATTTGATCCAATTTCGTAGAATCTGTATCAATTTGGATAAAACATTTTTAGTTTCAATAATTTAGATTTTTACTCGCTTTCACTTGAAGATTCTTGCTTGTCTCTTCTTTTGATTTATTTTTTCTCCAATTGACTCGACCTTCTCAACTTGAACTTGATTTTTTTTATATTCAACTTCAACACTTTTATCTTCAATGCATCTCTTTTCTTCTTTGTAAGCTTGTTGTTTACATTAATTTTTTTCCCTTACATTTTGTCACCTTGTAGAACTTTTACTACAATTGACCATAAGCTTTATGGATATGCTTTTCTTCGTCAGTGGAAAACTCAGTTTTGAAGGAACAAGAGTCACTTGAATAACTAGATTTCTCATCCTATTGCCTTTTCCAATGAGAAGATATCATATTCACACTAACAATAGGGTAAAAGTAGAACAAATTTTCCTAGGCATGAAATTCTAGAAATCCGTTATGCTGGATTTGTGTGGCGAATGATTTCCACTGTTAGTTTCTTCTCTCTCTCTGAGTTATTATCAATTTATTTTTCTCTCATTTTGGGGAATCTAAAGTCTCACGTCATTGCCAGAAGGTATAACGTTGACTTGTTGTAACTGTTGATAGGATAAAAGGAAGAAATCTCCTATGGAGTTGATCAATGAAGTTCCACCCATCAAGGTTGACGGAAGAATTGTTGCTTGCGAAGGAGGTTAGTTTGTTTTCCAAAGTGTGAAATCTCATCCGTAAAAAAAAAAAAAAACTTGAGTAGATTATATGAATCCGTGAGAATCAGTTTTGTCTAGGGTTTTATCGTTGCCATCTTACAAAAGATGCCTCCTCATTTCATGTTTAATTTCTGGTTGCAGACAACAACCCTGCTCTCGGACATCCTATCGAGTATATTTGCCTCGACCTCGATGAGCCAGCCATCTGCAAGTATTGCGGTTTACGTTTCATTCAAGACCATGGTCATCATCACCACTAAAAGAGCGCAGAACCTGCGATGATAATCCACCATGACTTGCTTGTGGGTAACAATCAATATTTTCTTTTCTTTGCAGCGTTTTGGAAGATCTTTGATAATGCTTGCATTGTCCAAGGAATAAGAATTTGCTACAACTGTTTGACTGTATTGTGGATTTATATTGACATCAAACTATCTATGGTATCCCTTTGTTCCCCCCCCCCCCGGGGGGGGGGCAAAAAAAACACCGTGATTTAATTTTTCTGGTTGTGAAAATCGTTAACCACTACTGTACCTTTCGCGCAATGTGTCCTGATTCATAACAGTTTTGAGATAGAATTGAACATTGGGAAGGAGAGGAATGGAAAAGAAGAAATAAGTAAAATATATATATATATATAAAGAAATAGGAATTTAAATTATTTTTCACGTTTAGTTTGTGATGAAAAATAACAGAAAAATTAAAAATAATTAAATTAAAAAATTAATTAATCAATCAATGTGTTTATTTTAGGGGTAATTTCAATTAAACCTTTTCGATTTGAATGAAAAATACTTGATTTCCCTCTAGTTTAAAAAGTCGACATGAGCCCTCTTGTAATTTGGATTAAAATGCAAGAATAATGAAATTTATGAAATTTAATTAAATTTGTACCTCAAAAGTCAAAATTGCTTTGAGGAAAATGATTTTCGTAAGAATAAGTTGATGAAAATTTGTTTTTACTTTTTTTATTGTTAAAATTAAATTATTATTTTTTTAAATTTATAGAAAATTTGTATCTTTTTTTTTTTTTTTTTCAAACAATGCCTTTTGTTCAATAATGTATTAGCCTCCATTAGGGGAGGCGTTTTTCTCGAGTTGTTTAAGCTCAACTCACTCGATTTATGATTAAAATGATCTTGAATTAAGTTTTATTTGTGATTTATTTAGAATTGTGTTTGAATTTGAGTCTAAAAAAGTTCAGCTCAAAAGATCGCAGACTGGCTCGATAAAATAATATATATTTATTATATTTTTAGATTTTTAGTAATATTTTATTTATTATATTTTAAATTAAACTGATATCATTTTGATTTAATCGAATTATTTATAAATTAATTTTAAGTCTAAATTTTTTTTTATTGAGTTGAGTTTGAATTTATATAAAAGTTTAGATAGAGCTCGAGTTCAGTGTAAGTAGCTTAAGTCGGTTCGAATAAATTAAAACTTACTTACTTATCAAAAAAAAAAAAAAAGTTAAAATTTAACTCATTTTCACCCTAATTTTTATGGCATGTGAGGCACATGTCTAACTAAATTGAATGAATTCCATTAATTTTATGCTTCAATTCAAATCACAATGGCATCATGTGTTAAATTTTATTGCAAATGGGAAGGGTCACTTTTTTTTGTTAGGTCAAATTGAAAGGGAGTAGGGAATAGGGTTTGTTTGGAGTTAGTAAAAAAAATACAAAATTCTACAAATACGAATTATGAAATTATAAAATTTAAATTCTCTACTCATTGCATTGCATGAAACACGATATATTAATTTTTATAATTTTATATACTTTTATACAACTCCAAACGCATCCATAATTACACTCCAAAATTATACATAAATGTGTTATGCCTTACACATAAAATGGCCAAAACCGCACAATTCACAACTTTGTTGAAACAAAAGTATAACCACGAAAACCACCTGATGGAGATAATTACGTGCCAAATTAGCTAGAATTTGGCTATGCAAATATGCGCTTAAACCACCTATTGTGTCAAAGTGATTTGGTTTAATCCATCAATTTAATTAAGATATCAATGCATGATGAACGCCAGTATATACCCAAGAGTAAGTAATTTTGGGCTAATGTTTTTGCCTCCATTATTCCAAAAGATTGACTGAATTACACATCAAAATTACAATCAGACAAAGGGGGGAAATCAGCAAAAAAAAGAACATGAATTGATTTAATACAATTTACAACAATGCATGGCAAGCAGAAACTGCCTTGAATTGTGTTTTTCCTTCCCTTCAGGATATATATATATATATATATATATATAATCTTATGAAGGCCATGAGATGAGATGAGACCAACATAGAGAGAGAGAGAGAGAGAGGCTTCCAATTTCAAATGCTTATAAATCAACGCAAAGATCATTTAGGGACTCTTCTGGGAGGATGTGGTGGGTGTGGCTAGCTTGGCTCTGAGATCTTTTCTCAATATCTTCCCAGATGGAGACTTGGGAATGGCATGAACAAAGTAGACCTTGTGCAGTTTCTTGTAAAACACCACCTGCATATTGCAGCCTAATTAATTAAATTGATTATCTGGTTCATGTTAAGACCATTAATCTTAATTCTCATAATTAATAATATACAACATATATATTATTATTAGTTATGAAAACACAATCAGAATGACCGTGAAATAATTTAAATTTACTTTGTTATAAGGGAATTGAAAAAAAAAAAAAAGAAGAAAGAATTGAATGGAATGATATGATTATTTTCATACATTCGTTCTATTACCATTGTTCGGTATGCTTAAAATGAAAATAATCATATTCTCGTTTTAAATTTTAACAAAAGAATAGGCCCATTCTTTGCCATTTTAATAATATCTATGTAAATATTTACATTTTGTTTCATTATAACTTATTTAACATATGTGACTAAATTATAAAAATTTAAAAATGTATATGCAATTCTACCATCTTTCAGTTTTATTTCGTTATGACTCAATTCAAATCCGTCCAAACCAGAGGTGGAGTTGTGTAGGGGTTCGGGTGGGTTGTATCTTAGGTAAAAATTTTTTTTAGTAATAGTATATAATATTTTAACTTAATTGTTTATAATTCAATTTAATATTCAGTTGAAATCTTGTTAAATACTTAGGCTTATAACCTAATACGAGAAAAATTTATAACCTAATTTAATAGACATTCATAGTCTAATTTAATACCTAACCCATAACGCGGGAAAAAAAAAAAAAAAAAAATTCTAAACCCCTTACCCAAACCTCATCGTTTGCCAAACTCTATACCAAACTAAACCCTATACATACCTGCTTTGCTACGAATTCCTTAGCAGCCTCTTCCGTAAGTTCTAACCCGTTAGACCGAACCACGAAGGCAACAGGAACTTCACCAGCAGCATCATCTTTTTGCCTGTCCATTATTTTGAGTATCATAATTAATTGAACTCATAATTAACTTCTCTACCAATCTAGGATTGTTTTTTAATTGGGTGTGTGTGTGTGTATATATATATATATATAAATTGTACTTACGGGACCACAGCTGCATCGGCAATGGATGGGTGGCTCACCAGAAGGGCCTCCAGCTCAGCTGGGGGCACCTGCATGTGTTTACATATCGTGAACATTTAAGAGCGAGAAGTACTAATAAGAGTCTGACCATCAGAATAAATTATCAGAAATGGACGTGAATATCGATGAATTTTAGTGACTAATTATTTTAAGAGATAAGGATTTTTTTTCATAATTGATTAAATCAATAACACGCATGCCTGGAAGCCTTTGAATTTGATGAGTTCCTTCACTCTGTCAACAATGAAAACCTCGTCATCATCGTCTACGTAGCCAATGTCTCCGGTGTGTAGCCAACCATCGACGTCAATTGTTCTAGACGTGGCCTCGGGATCATTTAGATATCCTATATATGTATCACGTACGTAAAGCGTAAAACCATATGCACAAATTAATGCAAATGAGAGAGAGAGAGAGAGAGAGAGAGAGAGAGAGAGAGAGGAGTGGAAATTAAATGGGTGAACAAAGAACCTTTCATAATTTGAGAACCACGGATGCAAATTTCGCCGGGTTGGTTGTAGGGAAGGGAAGTCCCAGTTTCGGGGTCAATGACCTTAAGCTCGGCATTTCTGACGACGGTGCCGCAAGACCCAGCTTTCGTTGGCAAGGGCTGCTTTGCAAATGCAAGGCACATTGTTAACACTGGCCCTGCCTCTGTCATCCCATATCCCTATTTATTTATATATATATTTATATAATACGACCGCCAGCACCACAACAAAAATCAAATAATTAAGGTTAGTTAATGTATTCATATATAATCACAAATTCAAAATATGAAGCTTGAAATTAATCCCTTCAAATTCACTCTCTCCACAACTCTAAGGCTTTGTTTGAAAAGTAAAAAAAAGTAATTTTTCTTTTTTAGTCAGTTAGTAGCCACTTAAAAAAAATTAACTTTTTTTTTTTATTTGGGAAGGGAAAAAAAGTTTTAGTTTTTTGATAATTTGACATTTTTACCTTTGAAAATATAAAAAAAAAATTAAAAAGTAAGAGGACAAATTTATCATTTTATAAATAAGCCAATAAGCTAAGATTCCCAATCAGAACCTAATATACAAGTAACGACGGCTAAATTTTACTTTGTCCCTCAAATTTTAAAATGAAATTTTAACTCACAATATGAGTTTTTTTTTAGAATAATTAGAGGCATGAACTTTTAATTAGATGCATATCCTTCTATAGTGATTACTTTGCCCCTAAACTTCTTCGGTTAATTGTTCAGTTTTTAAGGATAAAATAATTACTGAAAAATAATGTTGTAGCCAATAATTAAAAACTCACACCCTTAATTATTATAAAAAAATAAACTTATTTTATTTTGTCACAAATTGACAAAAGTTCACACACACACACACACACATCAAAATATTTGAAATTCCTCGTAATAAATTCCCGGAAAATCGGTTATCAGTCATATTTCAATGCCCACGACTTGGAGCTAAAGTTATGGCCCCAATGTTTGGACAGCAGTGCAGTGCAAGTGGCACCATCCCATGACCATTTCCATGCTTTATTTTTTTATTTTTTTGGGCATTAAATTCCGGTCCAAATCCGATCTAAATACTCGATTGTAATTTAATTTGCAGGTATAATAATGGGACCCATCTAATGCCGCCACCAAGTAGAGATCAAATGATAAAATGTAAATGCACTGTAATTTTTTCTAACCCGGGTTAGAAAAAATTACAGTGCATTTACATTGGGTTAGAAAAAATTATAGTACATTTACATTTTATCATTTGATAAAAAAAAAAATTAATGATTGATATTTCACACTTTTAAGACGTGTTTAGAGTAATAAATAAGAGATAAAATAAAGTAAAATGAGATAATATATAGGTTCTTAATTTGTGCAGAGAGATAAAAGGTAAATTACTTTTAAAAATTTTTAATAATTTTCAACAAAAATTAATACGTGAAATGCAATCTTAGGGTCTGTTTGGTGTACAAAAATTTGGTGAAAATTTCTGAAAATTTTTGAAAATTTCTATTACATTTTTACACATTCTTACATTTTCGAAGTTCAAAAAAAAAAAAAAAAAATTCAATACCTTTAAAAAAAAGTTGATAACTAGAATTCGATTAATCAAATAGTAAAAATTTTTTCGTCATTCTCACATGAACTCTCAAGTTACCAAATGATACCCACTTTAACTATTTTTTTTGGGGTCGTAAAAACTGTTCTGACGGATTTGTACAGCCAATTTTCATTCAAAGGGATTATAAAAACTGGTTCGACGGGTTATATTGCAAAGAAGTCATGACTGATATAAAATTTTGAAATTCAATCCGTCAGAACGAGAATCTTATTGTTCATCTTAAAAAAATACAATTTAAAATGTGTGTACCAAACGTAAAAAAATTTCTTAAATTATATTTTATCTCACTTTTTATCACACCAAACACACCCTTAACCACTGGAGCGCAAATATAATGCAGCACCCTCTAACCCCTCACGCCCACTCTCAAGCATTCGTTCTGATTTGATTTTCGCAAAACGGTTATAAATTAACAAGCTTTCATTACCGAGGTGCAAAAGTGGATGGTGCGTTAAGATTTTTCAGGAGGGAGGATAGTTCGAGATCTTTATGTGTATATATATATATATATTTTCCCCTCTCGACAACAAGTCGCCATTCCCAACCGCAACTTTTAGGGGCGTTTGGGTTCCAAACAACTTTAAATTTTTTTTTTAATTTTAAAAGGACTTATTTTTTAAAAATTTTAAAAATCCTAATGTTTTGAAAAAAATTCTCAAAATTCATTAGAACAAATTATTATAATTTGTTTTGACAAATTTTGATAAATTCTTTAAAAAGATTGAACTGTTATTTGTACTAAAAAAATTTTACAAAATTTTAAAAATCTTTAACATTCTTCACTAAAATTTTGGGTGCGTTTGGAGTCCAAAAAAAAATCAAAAAAAACCAATGGATGGGATTGATGTGATGTAAAAATGATAGGTGGTAAAATATGATTGGAGGAATTTGAAAACTTTTGAAATTTTTTGAAATTTTTTAGTTTTTTTTGGAACTTCAAACGCACCTTATCACGTGTCACTTTATATATACTTTTTAATAATTTTATATTAAATTAAATACAAATATCCAACCATCATTTTAAATAATTTTTTAACCTTCAAATTTTAAAATATTTTATTTTTGTTAACTTTTAAATTTTTTTTTAAAGACTGAAGACGGCCTCTAACCGATGACCTACTTTAACCCGAACTTTAATGCATTATTTGTTGGAAGCCTAAGTGACGACTTCGTCAACAACCCTATACCTAATAAATAACAAGTAACTGTTAACAATCAATCGATGAAAATCTACAACTGTCTATTCACATGGGATCACGTAAAGGACACCCATGCAAATTATAAGGGTAAAGGATTGACCAATCGCGTTAGCATATTCCTCGCGAAATACGTACTCCTATTTCACGGAAATTTTACTCAATGCGAGAGACAGTCTGACCAAAATCAAAAGTCATAACATTAGATAAGCATGACGTCACGTTTGAAAGTTAGATATCACGTGATGCGTACCTGACCAAAAACGGCCTGGGGTACTCGGCTCCGGAGCGCCTCCTCCAGCTCCTTCCCGAGCGGCGCCGCCCCCGAAAGCACCGCCCGAATTGAGCTCAAGTCGAAGCTCGTCACCATCGGATTCTTCGCCAGCGCCAGAACCAGCGGCGGCACCACCGCCGCCACCGTCACCCGGTGCCTCTGTATCAGCTCCAGCAGCGCCCCTATCTCGAACTTGTGCATCAAGAGAACTCCGGCCCCGACTCTGAGCGAGCACAGCAGCACGGAATTCAACGAGTATATGTGGAACAGGGGAAGCACGCACAAAACGACGTCGTCTGAGTTGAGATACAGATTGGGATTCTCTCCGTCAACCTGTTGAGCGACGCTCGTGGTCAAGCTCTTGTGGGTTAAGACCACGCCTTTTGGGAGCCCCGTCGTCCCCGACGAGAATGGAAGCGCCACCGGGTCGTCGGGGTCAATTGTGACGGCCGGGACTTCGCTTTCGTTTGCCTCCGAGAGAACCGAGAAATGGAGGCATTTCTCCGGCGGATCGTCGACGGTGATCACCGAGAAGTCCTCGCCGAGTTTCGGGTAATTCTCGCCGGCGTCTCGGAGCTTGTCGACGTACTGCGCTTGGGTGATGATCAGCTTGGCTTTGGAAGAGCCGAATTGCTTGAAAACTTCGGCCGCCGTGTAGAACGGATTCGCGGTGGTCGTCACCGCGCCGATCATCGAAGCGCCAATGAAGGAGAAGGCGAACTCGGCGCAGTTCTGGAGGAGGAGCATGATCACATCGCCCTTCCCGACGCCGAGGGTCGACAAACCGGCGGCGACTTTCCGGGAAATAACGTGGGTCTCGCCGTAGGAGTAGGTTTTGCCAGTGGACCCCACAATGAGACATGTTCTGTCTGAGAATTCTGAGAGGTTCTCGAAACAGTACGTGTGGAGAGGAAGGTGGTTGGAGATGGGTATATCGGGAAGCTTAGATTTGAAAACATGGGTCTCGCAAGACGACGTCGTCGACGACGAGTCCTGCGGAGGAGGGAGCTCTGCCTTTTGGGTTTCAACAGAAGCCACAGATAACATTGTTGCCTGACTTCTTTCAACTAGAGAAAGCAGCTTTGGCGGAGGCAAAACTCGGACGACCGCTTTTGAAGCTCCGCCGGCTGCAGATATAGATAATATCTATATATATGTATATAACCGTATGAAAGTTCAAGAGGGAGAGAAAGAGAGGGGATTAGAGAGAGAGAGAAGGGGGCAAAGTGAAATAAATACAAAGAGAAAGGGGGTTAGGTAGGGATGTGGGAAGGTTGAGAAAGGAGGAGGAGGAGGAGGAGGAGGAGATGGTTAGCTTAGTGAGCAGATGAGATTGGGAACAGAAGAGGAGGAGAGGGAAACACGCACGTCTCACGTGCCATCTTCTCATTCCTCATCAACTCTCCCACTTACCTAACCTTCTCTCCTCTCCTCTCTTTCCACGTATAATAATCTAATATATATTAGTTAGTTTATATGTACCCGCATTAATTGTCTGAAATGAATTAATTGATATTTACTTTCTTTTTAACTTAAAAATTTTTTAATTTATTTCTTTAGTTTTTGTGAAAAAATTGGAAAGCATAATTAAAGTTCAAATGGAAATAAATAAAATTAAATTTGAATTATTTACCCATATATATATATATATATATATGTATATACTAAACTATCTTACAAGTATCTCTAGCAACTTAGATGTTCTCATTTTAGGGGCCGTTTGACAAAATCTTAATTTTTACTACCTATTAATTTTTATGATTTTTTAAATTTTTATCAAATTTTTAACTTTTATTAACCTTCTCTAATTTTTACAAAATTTTTTAATTTTTACAAATTTTTACCAAACATAATTTTTTTTTTTAAGTATCACATAACAGTATCAAGATAAATTACTAAAAATTTTACTTTTTCTTGTACCCCTAGTAATGAATTTAATTTGTCAAACATAAGTCCATAATGGGCATTGTCACAAATTTTCCTTATTTCTAAAAGTATTTATTTATTTCTTCATTTATTATCTTCATCTAATTCTAAAAGGACATTCCAAGTTTCCAACCGTTAATTAATTTGTTTACCAAACAAGACAGATGGTAAGGGAAACTGAACCTTAAAAAGAAAATTTACAATCCTCTCCCTCACTGGAGATTTCATTGTTTATGAGAAGGATTTGAGCATTGTATTTTTTTTTATAATTTCTAAATAAATTTTGAATGAGGTATTTTAATTTTGGATTTGACTTCGAGTATTTGAGCAGTGCATCTTCAATTTAGAATTTTGAGGGAGACATTTAGACTCTGAATTTAGGTACCGTTTGGCATTTACAAAAAATAAAAAAAGACTCTAAAAATTTCTATCATACCAATTTTTTTATTTTACTGCACGTATTACGAACTCACAACTTTTTTTACTTTATTTCATTTTTTCTCACTTTTTATCACTCTAAACACACCTTTACAACCATATCTCTTTCACTTTGTACTTCCAAAATAATTGTTATATTATTTCTCCCGATCCTGCAAAAAATTGTATATTGACATGAAGTGTGAAAAACTAATAGAGGAGTGTAAATATCTCTACCCATATATATTTCTATATATGAAAAAGAAAACACAACATTTAGCGGGTATTTGAAGTGACAAAAAGTGAGATAAAGTGAAATAATTTGATAAAAGTTATGAGTTTATAATTTGTATAATGAAATAAAAGGTAAATAACTTTTAAAAATGTTTAGAGAATTTTAGCGCGCCAAACACACTTCTAATGATGTCGAAAGCACATCATCGTGTTAAAATAATAAATTTATTAAAATTTATATTCTAATTATAGGGAACAAGCACACTTGGAGAGCACAGTGATCAGGAAAGATGAATTGCGGAATAATGTATGATTTTATCACCGGGCGCTTCTCTCACTCGTTGAAATTATATATATTTTTAAAAGTGATAAAACATTATGTTAAGATAATATTAATTAGTATGAAATATGTTAAACTTATTTTATTTTTATCTTTGTTCTACTCGAAAATATTATTTATTATTATAAGAAAGGATAGAATATGAGGAGTTAAAAATAGGATGGATTTAACAATTCTCCATTATTATATATTGTATGTGTATATATATGTATAATATTAATCAATCTTCATGTCTGGAAATTAAATAGCATATAAACTCTACAATATATATATATATATATATATATATATATATATATATATATGTAATGCTCAACCAGATCCACGTACAATATACAATTTGTCTCTCGATGTTAATTACTTCCATTTGTCTCATGAATTGACTATATCCAAGTCCAATACAATTTCTTAAACCTACTGCAAACTGGTAATACTTACATGCTCTCGTGTATCTAAGTAAACGGGAAAAGAGATTCTACTAGAATTTACATCCTCTTATGTCCAAGTAATAAGAAAAAAAAAAATATTTCACCAAAAATTTCAATAGAATAATTTATTAATATAAAAATCTTATAATTACAAACATTTTAATGGATTAAATACTTTGAATAAATAAACAGATTCATTCTTTGATATTTCTAATTTTTTTGGGTTTATGAGTGTGTTTAACTTACTAAAAATAGCTGAAAATTTTAAAAATTTTTAAAAATTTTTAAAAATTATTTACTTTTTACCTCATGCATGAATTACAAATTCACAAATTACATTACTTTATTTTATCTTATTTTATCTCATTTATTCGTTACTTCAAAAGCATCCATGGTATAAAATTACACACTCAAACCATTATGGTCATCATTTAAGAGGATTCAATGTGACATGATAAATGAAAATTGATGTTAACGGTGACGTCTCATATTTGATGTGCACTTGTGTTTTTATGTATATAAATATAAATATACACACATTGAAAGATACCAAAAGATCCCCTTTAAATCATATAATTAATTCTCTATTTTGGGAGGCGAATCGTGCTCTAATTTTAGAATTTGTAAATTCAAGATCAATTCTAGTCAAATTCTTAAATTTAAAAAAAAAATTGAAATTTATATTACCATGTCTTAAGTGATGTAAAATGTTTAGAAAGGGCGATGGATTATTTTTAATTGATTAATTTGTAAAACTAATAATTATGTATTCTATGACCAAATATATATATATATATATATATATATATATATATGTATATATAAAATAATATGGTTGGATTATATTTATATTTAATTCTACACAAAATATAACTTTTATATATATATATATATATATATTATTTTTAATAAACGCTTTGATAGCATTCTAACCTTATATTTTTTCAAAAATTGATGTTTTTGAGCTTTTGAATTATGCAACTTAGGGGTGTTTGAAGTGTAAAAAAATAAAAAAAATAAAAAATTGATGTTGATGTGATATAAAAGTGACACGTGATGAAATTTAATTAGAGAAATTCAAAATTTTTTGAAAAAAGTTAAGAATCCAAACAGAACCTTAATAATTCTTTTGGCAACTTTTAGGGATATATATATAATGAAAAATAGTGTATATATTAGTCTCTTTAATTTAAATTTAAATAAATTTTGACTAATTGGGACCTCTTGAGTGAGATAATAATCCTGAAGTGACGACAATGATTAGCAACTATCTTATTAGGTTTGGTCAATCAAAATTTGGTGCTGTTGTGCATGTGGTTTTTGAACACGTAGGGTTGGTGGGCGGTAAAATGCACATTGCGCACATCCACCGGTCTGTTAGTCAAGCAGTTTGAGTTTGAGCTGAGCTCGTACGTAATAAATTAAGAGGCTGCGGATCCGAAAACGAATTGAACCATTTCGATCGGCTCAATTTGTCAAGTGAGTGAACTTGTCCGTTTAACGATCCAATCAGATTTAAAAAATAAAAAAAAAATTAATTTTATTTAAATAAACAAATCGCATTTGGACATTATCTTACTCAATTTATTAAAAATTTGAGTGTTAATTTTATATTTATGTAATTAAGTAATATTACATAATTAAGCATATGGATTCAAACGTTCAATATAAAAAAAAGCCTATTTTTTTCAGTATAATGTTTTGGCTCCATTTAGAATAATTTTTCTCTTCAAATCTCTTTAAAATTCAAATTTTCTATTCACTATACAAATTACTAAACTGCAACTTTTATAAAATTTAAATAATATCTAAATAAATTTAAACAATTCCAAACACCTCTTTGATATTTGAGTCTTGACTCCCTTGGTTTGATAACCTAGCAGCCATTTTTTTATTTTCTTTTGTTTTTTATTAAAAGAAAAAGGCTCATCTGGTGCGTAAGCACTCCCTGACTAGTGCAGGAGTAGGGGGAGGGTATGCGTATTTGTACGCAACCTTACCCTTACATTTTGCAAAGAGACTGTTTCCACACCTCGAACTCATGACCTACAAGTCACCAGTGGAGCAACTTATCATTGCACTAAGGCTCGCCCTCTTCTTTTGTTTTTTATTATTTTTATTAAATTTTAATTTTTTATGCATGTTAAAAAAATCAACTTTTTTTATTCTCGTACATAATTTTTATTTTCTTTTTTTTTAATTTTTTTGCTATTTTTGATAAATATAAATAGCATGCTTTAAAATTATTTTAAAAAATTAAATTTTAATAAAAAATTATATAAAACAATATATATATATATATATATATATATATAAAACTAGTTTCTTTATTCCCAAATTTCCTTGAGAAAAACCCACAAAACTGTCTAAACTTCTTTGAGAAAAACCCACACAACTGTTTTGTGATGTATTATATATATATATAACTAATTAGAGATACTTGCTTCAAAAGAAATGGTTTTGGTAATGACAACTAACTTTCTTTTTTTTTAGCACGGCTGCGCCCTTTACACGTAGAGTTTCAGTTAGGCACGAAAATGGCACAGCGGCGAAGAGCTTCTCTGCTTCCAGCTCCAATCATAAGATGGCAACTCCTCTAAATTGTTCGGGCGTGAGTTTGCTTATAGTTTTGAGAATGCTTTCGTTTATGAGTAATTTTACTAGAATGAGAATAAATAAAAAATAATAATAATAATTAAAATGATGGGCAATAACTATTTGTTTATCATTTAAAATTAAAGAATAAATTTATAAAAATTGGTTTGCTTGTGATTCTATATATCACTTATATCAATGTGATTATACTTTCTGATACATTTCTCTAGCTCAACGGTATTTACTTTTATTTTTAATCTCCTTCTCATTGTTAAATTGAGTTTGGTACCGTAAATTTACCGAGGGAAAGAAAAAGGAGGAAAGTTAAAATTACTTCTTTGTTGTTGAGAAAAATAAAATAAAATAAAAAATTATAAATTTTGATAAATGATAAAAGTAAATTAATTAATTTATTAAGAAGTTTCTTTAATTTTCTTATATTTTCTGGGCCACACTCGATCTGTTGACTAATTTGATTAGGTGTAACGAATTGGATCACCTATCATAGTACTATTCTTACCTAAGTACGCAGAACCTTGATCTTTTCAATATTAAATTTGATGTTCATACGACTTTAAAATATGTTGTACCATAAATACATTAAATCTAATATATATGACGTTTTACCTCATCTTACCTAAGTGATATAGGCTGAGAATACTTCATCACACCTAAGTGACAACTTACTCATCATTTTTTTTTCGCTAATTATTATCGAGACTCGATAAATCATATCTATGCCACAATATTGCCTAGGAAATGTGAAGAAATGTGACACACACACACACATATACATATAGATGACACCTATCCCTTTAGTGTGAAGACTTCTAAAATCATATTGGTCATGACTTAAAACATACCATACTAGCACTACTAGAAAAAAGGCTGATTACCAACTGATTTTGGTCGGTGGCAAAAATCCTAGTTGGTAATGTTTACTAACCAAAATTTTTAAGGTCGGTTGGTAATTTATCAACTGAATTTCAGTTAGTAAATTAAATAAATTTGTTGGTAATTTCTTATTGGTATGAAATTAAGTTTTGAAATTTTGGTTGGTAATTACCAACTGAAGTTGTTATTGCCAACTGATTCTTTGGTTGGTAATTGCCAACTGATTCTTTGGTTGGTAATTGCCAACCGATTTGTTAGTTGGTATTATTTAACTTTTGGTTGATAATTTGTTATTGAATATTAAATTAATATTTCATAATATATCAATCGAAATTTACTTTGTAACAACCGATATTGTTAGTTGGTATTTTGCCCACGGAAATGTCAGTTGGTAATATACCAACCAAAATGTACTTGGTAATTACCAACTGCTAAAAAAATAAAAATTCAAATGTGGCACCACGTGGCATCATTTGCTGACATGTCATCATGTCACATGATAACTTGTGTTATGCCACGTGTCAACCTATGATTCTGCCACGTGTCAGCCTACTATTACACCACATGTTTTTTTTTTTTTTTTTTGTAAGTATTGCACCACATGTTGAATCTATATATTTTTAGAATTTTGTTGTTGTTGTTGAGATTCGAACTCGTACCATTTCTTTGGAAGTTCATGTGATTGGCCACTAAGCCAAACTATTATTTATATATATAATTTACACTTTTTTGTATATATAAACAAACCTTTAACTTTTTTATAATAATTTTTTAACACTTTTGCTAACCATTTGATTACAAGAAGTGCCCCTTTGTAGATTAATTAGTTAGAAAAAGTGATAAAAATTTATTATTTTTATTTAATTATTTTAACTTTTGTTTCAATAATTTGAAATCATAAACAATATATGAAACTATATAGATATTTAGTAAGTAATTTATGAATAACTATTATATTTAACTAAAAAAAAATTTAATGTTTTTTTTTTCCTCCAATTTGTATGTGTAGTACATATTTAATAAATATCTTTAATTTAGTTATATCATGGCTCACTATATATATTTTTTTCTTCATTTTATATTTATATTTTTAAAAATAATTTGGTCGCATTTAGTTTTAGTTTTAAAAAATTATTTTTAAAAAGCAAAATTTTTAAAAACTATTTTAAGAATTTATTTCTAATAAAAAAAATATTTTAGGTGACTATATTTGGAAATAAATTCTAAAAAGATAAAGAAATGAAATTACTTAAAATTAATAAATAATATTTGTTATTTTTATTTTTAAATTTAAAATAATGTTACTTTAATATAATTAATATTAAATTACACTAAACAATTATTCTAAATTTTATTAATTTTTTCTAACTTTTATTATATTTTCACACTAATTTTTATTTTTATTTTTATTTTTTTTAAACCAAGCACCACACATTTAGGTGGTGTTTAGTTGACAAAATCAACTAAAATTTACAAACAAATTTTTTTGACCTTTTTCTTTTGGCAAATAATTTTTTTTTCTAATTAAGATAATGTTTAGTCAAAAAAACTAGTCACTTACCTTTTTAACTTTTTTTTTAATTATTAAATTTATTTTTTTTGTTTTAAATTTTTTTAAAGTTTTAAAAGGGTAAAAATATTAAATTAACAAAAAATTAAAATGTTAACATTTTAGTAACTAGTTAGTATTAATTAAAAAAATAATTTTTTTTTTCGTTCTAACTTTTTTTTCCTTCTAATTTTTAAGCTTTACTACCTTAAGCTCTTAAGTTCGATTATTTTATATAAATTAATTTAATTATTAAATTAAATAAATTAATTATGATATTTATTTCAGATAATTTAGCAATAATTAATTATTAAATCAAATTAATTAATTTAGTTTTATTATTTATTAAAAATAATATTAATTAATTTATATAATTAATTTTTTGAATTTAATTATATTATTTATTAGAATAACTTGCTTTAATAAAATATTTGAATAAAATAATTTATTTTTATTTAATGTAACAAAAATAGACAAAGTTTTAAGATTGACAAAATATTGGCAACAGAAAAGAAAACTAGAGTGAAAACACCTTTTTTCTGTTTACGTTTTTCTGTTTATGTTTTTTTTTTTAAACAACAAAACGTAAACAGGTTTATCAAATATGTTTCTATTACGAGTTTACAAAATTTTGAAAATATAAACAGAAAAATAGAAAACGGAAACGTTACCAAACGGGACATTTCTAACTTAGGCATTTACACACGAATTCTTACAGCCAAAAATATATACAGGGAAAAAGATTAAAAAAAATGAAAGTAAATTTTAGAATCCATAAACGATTTGATTACTTGAACTTGTTCGATTTTAAAAATCATATACCCCAAATCATATATCCTAAACCCTGTGTCTTAAACAATTATAATCCTAACATGCATTTATCACTAATTCATTAATATGAAAATTTAATATTGCCAATATAAATTGTATAAAATCTTTTCCTCCGAGTCAATTAAATTATATGCAATATATATGAACCATACATATAATATATATATATATATATATAAACACCGAACTCAATATGTATGAACCATACCATGTTATCAAAAAACGCATGAATTTACTTATCTAAAGGTTGTATCACATGAACCAAATAAATCATGAAACAATTCCATGCCATATATAAATATATATAATTAATTACAAACATTTCTTAATATAAAATTAATTATAAAAATATTGAAATTAGAAATTTCCTTTTTTTTTAATGTTCAATGCAAATTGTAAATTTTTTTGGTTGGTAAATAGTTGGTAATTCGGTTGGTAAAAATATTTTCTGACCCTATTACCAACCAAATACCAACCGATAACATTATCAACCAAACCATTCCGTCGGTAAGTACGTTAGTAAAATATTTTCTCATTGGATTACCAACTGATTACCAACCGATTACCAACCTAATATATTACCAGCCGATAAGCTCAGTCGTTAATTTGGTTGGTAAATATATTCTCTTTGGATTACTAACCAATTACCAACTAATTACCAACGGAATACATTATTCTGTTGGTATATATATTCCTAATAGATTACTAATAGATTCCCAATCGAAAAATTCAGTTGGTATTTTAGTTAGTACACTTTGTTCGCTTGATTACCAACGGATTACCACTAGATTACCAACTGACTACGTTACCAACCGCTATAGGCCATGGTTAATGCAGCTGGTAAATATGTTCACACTATATTACCAACGGATTACTAACCGATAACCAACCAAATAAATTAACAACCGATACCGTCGGTTGGTAATTGGGTTGCTAAACATATTCTCGATGCATTGCTATCCAACTACCAACGAAATACCAACTAAATACTAACTAAATAAATTACCAACTAACCTACAAGTTAGCAATGCGGTTGGTATTAATTTGCCCATCAGGTGATTACATGACCAGCCAAACATTGCAGTTGGTAATAATTTAACCATCAAATTACCAACTGAAGGACCAACCGAAACATCTAACAACTACACTATTTAGTGGGTAATCCGTTGGTAATTTGGTGGGAAAAATCTTCCCGCCAGATTACCAACTGATTACCAACTGAAACATGTACCAACCAGTTGTAAGCAGTTGGTAATTGGTTGGTAAAAATTTTCCCGTCAATATACCAACCGATTACCAACGGATTACCAACTGAAAATTTAGCAACCGAATTGGATTAGCCGGTAAGAAGTTGATAATTATCTAAATTTTAGTAATTTTTACATCGGTTGATAATGTGTTGGTAATCGGTTGGCACCAACCGATTATATTTGGTTGGTAATGGTCAGTTGGTAATCAATTTTTTTCTAGTAATGTAGCTAGTTAGCTCGGTAGTAATAAAATAGCATCAAGACTTAGTATTAGCGCCAAAACCCTATTCAAAATTGTATGAGGAGTCACATAATTAAGAATGGGTATTCCAAACTCTAAAATTAAATGAACTTACCCTAAAATAGATAATATTACATTATGGTGATAAGCATAAGAAATATGAGAAATATAGGAGACATTTTCCGTACACAAAATAAAAAAAATTCAATGCTTGAGAAGTGTGATCAATTGTTGGGAAGAATAAACTTCTCCAACATGGGCACTCAATTAATCACGCTGTTGGCGCCTGTGCATAATCTCTCACCCCCTTCCTTGATATGGATGTTTAAGTATGTATTTGTATATTATGCCCAAATGTATCAACAAACAGCCATACTAGTTGGATAGTGACCGCATTTGGAGGTAAAATATTTTGTAATTTTTGGTATTTTTTTATCAAAAGTTACTAATTGTAATTTTTGGTATATTTGATGGAATAAATAATAATTTTGAGTAACTTTTTGTAACTTTTGAGTGTTTGATAAAATTTTTAGTAATTTTTTATAATTTTTAATAATTTTTAGTAATTTTTTATTACTTTTAACAAATTTTAATAACTTTTGAGTTAAAAAATTATTATAACATAGTAAAAAAATAACAAAAGTTAATAATTTACTTCAAAAATTTCAAGTTAATAATTTTTTACTAAAAATTTAGTTATTAAACGGGCCTAAAGAAAACTGAAAGTTGTTAGCAGTGCATAGATTTGAGCTGTTGAATCTGCAGCAAGCACACGCTTTTCAGCCGCATTAAGTGTTCGGACATGGGCAATAAATGCTTTCCGGATAGCACCAAGAGAAAAACCTCAGTGGGAATACATGACTAAAAAATATTTAACGTACAAGTAACTTTCAATAATACTATATCAATTAGGTTAATTTATGCCGTATATATCATATCATCTACTTATATAATTTATTTAAATTTTGGTGAATTTTTTGAATTTAAATACTAATAAATTTATTTATCGTATTCACAATTGACACATCTTCTTTTTTTTTTTTGCTAACTAAGAATGTTTAGGTCAACTTACAATTATTTCGATTAATTTCTGGAGTCATAAAGTTAACGATCCAGTAGTTCTAAGAAAATTTGAACTAATAATAGGGAGGATCTTATAATATGGAAACTAATAATACGGAATGCTACTCCAATTAAGTATTTTCTCACAAGGCCTTGTAAAAAATATTTCTTGCAGCAACTCATAAGTTCAAAATCAGACATGATTAAATTGTTATACTCAGCGTCAATTTCTAAAATTTGGGCCTAGCTAGGGGGATTTTTTATACAAATTTTTGTAATAAAAAGAATATGTATTACATAAATACAAATTTATGATAAAAAAATCGATAATTAAATATTATTTTTTCAGTTTTGGAGAAGTTAAATTATTTATTAAGTCATGTGCACAAGTTTGATTAATATATTCTTTTCAATTGTTAACTAAAGATTTGTATAAGTATGTAATTGAAATATAATGAAACGAGAGAGAGAGAAAGTTACAACTTACAACTATTGCAAGTAATAATGTGTATAACTGTATAATAAATTGTGTACATTTTTAAGAATGAGTGGATTTTTTTCACAAAAATTCTATTTCACCTTCTTAAATAAAATACACGATGAATAAAAAATAATTTGTAATTTGTAAATTAATTAATAGATGTCATATAAATCATTTCTTAAATATAAGTGGGGGTGAGCGTCGGTCGGTATGATTCGAAAATGATAACTTTCATAATCGAACCGAATATTTTTGAAAATTAAAAATAATAACCAAACTGACAAAATATTATGTATTAACCAAACATTAACTGAATCGAATTATTTTGGTTTAGTTTCGGTCAGTTCATTTAAATAAGTTTATTAATTTAAATATATTTTTTATAATTTAGTTATAGAGATAAAATAATAATTTTTTATTTTAAGTTCAACAAAAAGCATAATGTCATCGAAGCATTAAAGTTCTAAATTTTAAATTACAAAAGCCAATATATGTTTCCATTAAATCATAATTAAGAAAATAAAATTCGTAATGAAACTAAAAAAGAACAGCTTGAATTAAAAAAAAATAAAATAAAACAAAAATAAGGGTAAAGACAGAAGTAACAGTGCATAATTGTGTAAAATAAGGGTGAAGACAGAAGTAACAGTGCATAATTGTGTAAAAAAAAAAAAAGGATTTGACCTCGAGAGATTCACTCCCTAGACCAAACCCTTAGAGAGTAAATCTCTTTTGGTTTGTGCCACACATACTGGCCCCTCAACATGTATAGCGGTAAATCGCGAACTCGCGTAGTGGCGGGGAGTCGGACCCCCTCAACATGTATAGCGGTAAATCGCGAACTCGCGTAGTGGCGGGGAGTTAGACCAACACCCAAGAACTGGATATGGTTCGTCCAGCCAAGGAGGCCCGTCCTACCAACCTTTACTACGCTTTGTGCCCGGGAGGCTGGCCCCAAGTTTTGCTAGAGAGGAGACTTGAACTTGAGACCTTGGGGTGGTAAGTCCCTAAGTCCCAATCCAAGACCATCCTATCTAACCCCTTGGGGTTGCATAATTGTGTATATTAAAGGACATAAGTATTATGTTGTATGTTTAATCATCCAAAATTCAAAAGGCATGGCATTTCAAAAGTTAATAGTATTTAATAGTATTTATAATTATTTATTGAAATTGAGAATGAATACTTTAATAATTCTCTTTGGAATTTTAAAAGTCATGAAATTTCAAATGTTAAGTGTCACTAGTAGAATTTTAGCCATTCGCGATTAAAAATTCGGGCGACTGCTTTTGACGGTCGCGAAAATCACTATTAGCGACCGCTTTTTAAGGCTTTAGCGACCGCCAAAAGCGGTTGCTAATACCTTCATCTAAAATCCTCAAATCTCTTCCGCAAGTTCTGCGCGCCCTTATTTCTCAACCCTCCGTCTCTTTCGCTTCCTTATGTGATCTTACAAAGTGGTCCAGGGTTCGATTTTCGGAGAAGAAGCGATCGAAGAGAGGAGATACAAATGGCTCTGCCCAAGGCCAAGGAGATCGTCGCTTCCAATCCTGGCAATCTATGTAATAGCCCCGTTTGATGGCCGTAAGGCCCTTGCAATTCATCGTTTCCAACCTTAATAGGCTCTTCCTCTCTTCTATCTTCCCCTCGCCGAATTGCTGGATTTGGCCGACAATGAAAGTTTGGTTCTTGTCAAAAAGAGCCGGTTCGGTCCCGTCCCGGCGTGGTGGACCAAGTTCGTTGAGCCCGAATTGATCTGGTTGGTCAGGACGAATCATATCTCTCGTGAATCGACGGTGGATGTGGAGAGCGTGGTGCGCGTAGTGAAGCCCGACAATGTTGTTGTGGAGTTTTGCAGAAGCAAGCAAGTCTGATTTCTCATTTTATGGGTCTGGCTGAAATTGAATTAGTTGATGTAATTTCTAGAGCTATTTGGTATGCTGATGCTTTTTGTGTGTCTATATTGATGAAAATATTGTTTCTCTGCAACTGTTTAAGATTGAAACATATTGCGTACGGAAGTATCCTCGCCTGCAAGAGTAGTGGCTTCGATCCCCTATTACCTAGTATGTTATTAATACCTTTCGTTTGCTTTCATTTAAAATATTCATGGACTTACATTAATACCTTGTTTGCTTTCATTTAATTGTTTTTTATAGATTTTTGCCGAGGTTCTCTTTTTAAATTTCTTTCCCAGTCTCTTCTGTTTGAGGGCGAATTGCAAGAACTGGAAATGAGGGTTTTATTTTGTGGTTGTTATCAGGTTCTTGAACTTGTAACCCTGATTTTGTTTTTGTTTTTTTGTTTTTTTTTTTGTGGATAAAAATAGAAGTAGAATATTGTTAAATTCCTCACCTGTTTATTTTCCCCCCCTTAGATGATTTTGGAACTGCATGAATCAATTTGGATGCAAATGCAATTGGGACCTCTTGAGTGAGATAATAATCCTGAAGTGACGACAATGATTAGCAACTATCTTATTAGGTTTGGTCAATCAAAATTTGGTGCTGTTGTGCATGTGGTTTTTGAACACGTAGGGTTGGTGGGCGGTAAAATGCACATTGCGCGCATCCACCGGTCTGTTAGTCAAGCAGTTTGAGTTTGAGCTGAGCTCGTACGTAATAAATTAAGAGGCTGCGGATCCGAAAACGAATTGAACCATTTCGATCGGCTTAATTTGTCAAGTGAGTGAACTTGTCCGTTTAACGATCCAATCAGATTTAAAAAATAAAAAAAAATAATTTTATTTAAATAAACAAATCGGATTTGGACATTATATATCTTACTCAATTTATTAAAAATTTGAGTGTTAATTTTATATTTATGTAATTAAGTAATATTACATAATTAAGCATATGGATTCAAAACGTTCAATATAAAAAAAAAAGCCTATTTTTTTCAGTACAATGTTTTGGCTCCATTTAGAGTAATTTTTCTCTTCAAATCTCTTTAAAATTTAAATTTTCTACGCACTATACAAATTACTAAACCGCAACTTTTAAAAAATTTAAATAATATCTAAATAAATTTAAACAATTCCAAACACCTCTTTGATATTTGAGTCTTGACTCCCTTGGTTTGATAACCTAGCAGTCATTTTTTTATTTTCTTTTGTTTTTTATTAAAAGAAAAAGGCTCATCCGGTGCGTAAGCACTCCCCGACTAGTGCGGGAGTAAGGAGAGGGTGTGTGTATTTGTACGCAACCTTACCCTTACATTTTGTAAAGAGACTGTTTCTACGCCTCGAACTCATGACCTAGAAGTCACCAGTGGAGCAACTTATCATTGCACTAAGGCTCGCCCTCTTCTTTTGTTTTTTATTATTTTTATTAAATTTTAATTTTTTATGCATGTTAAAAAAATCAATTTTTTTTATTTTCGTACATAATTTTTATTTTCTTTTTTTTTTATTTTTTTTGCTATTTTTGATAAATATAAATAGCATGCTTTAAAATTATTTTAAAAAATTAAATTTTAATAAAAAATTATATAAAACAATATATATATATATATATATATATATATATATATATATATATATATATATATAACTAGTTTCTTTATTCCCAAATTTCCTTGAGAAAAAACCCACAAAACTGTCTAAACTTCTTTGAGAAAAACCCACACAACTGTTTCGTAATGTATTATATATATATAACTAATTAGAGATACTTGCTTCAAAAGAAATGGTTTTGGTAATGACAACTAACTTTCTTTTTTTTTAGCACGGCTGCGCCCTTTACACGTAGAGTTTCAGTTAGGCACGAAAATGGCACAGCGGCGAAGAGATTCTCTGCTTCCAGCTCCAATCATAAGATGGCAACTCCTCTAAATTGTTCGGGCGTGAGTTTGCTTATAGTTTTGAGAATGCTTTCGTTTATGAGTAATTTTACTAGAATGAGAATAAATAAAAAATAATAATAATAATTAAAATGATGGGCAATAACTATTTGTTTATCATTTAAAATTAAATAATAAATTTATAAAAATTGGTTTGCTTGTGATTCTATATATCACTTATATCAATGTGATTATACTTTCTGATACATTTCTCTAGCTAAACGGTATTTACTTTTATTTTTAATCTCCTTCTCATTGTTAAATTGAGTTTGGTACCGTAAATTTACCGAGGGAAAGAAAAAGGAGGAAAGTTAAAATTACTTCTTTGTTGTTGAGAAAAATAAAATAAAATAAAAAATTATAAATTTTGATAAATGATAAAAGTAAATTAATTAATTTATTAAGAAGTTTCTTTAATTTTCTTATATTTTCTGGGCCACACTCGATCTGTTGACTAATTTGATTAGGTGTAACGAATTGGATCACCTATCATAGTACTATTCTTACCTAAGTACGCAGAACCTTGATCTTTTCAATATTAAATTTGATGTTCATACGACTTTAAAATATGTTGTACCATAAATACATTAAATCTAATATATATGACGTTTTACCTCATCTTACCTAAGTGATATAGGCTGAGAATACTTCATCACACCTAAGTGACAACTTACTCATCATTTTTTTTTTCGCTAATTATTATCGAGACTCGATAAATCATATCTATGCCACAATATTGCCTAGGAAATGTGAAGAAATGTGACACACACACACACATATACATATAGATGACACCTATCCCTTTAGTGTGAAGACTTCTAAAATCATATTGGTCATGACTTAAAACATACCATACTAGCACTACTAGAAAAAGGCTGATTACCAACTGATTTTGGTCGGTGGTAAAAACCCTAGTTGGTAATGTTTACTAACCAAAATTTTTAAGGTCGGTTGGTAATTTACCAACTGAATTTCAGTTAGTAAATTAAATAAATTTGTTGGTAATTTCTTATTGGTATGAAATTAAGTTTTGAAATTTTGGTTGGTAATTACCAACTGAAGTTGTTATTGCCAACTGATTCTTTGGTTGGTAATTGCCAACCGATTTGTTAGTTGGTATTATTTAACTTTTGGTTGATAATTTGTTATTGAATATTAAATTAATATTTCATAATATATCAATCGAAATTTACTTTGTAACAACCGATATTGTTAGTTGGTATTTTGCCCACGGAAATGTCAGTTGGTAATATACCAACCAAAATGTACTTGGTAATTACCAACTGCTAAAAAAATAAAAATTCAAATGTGGCACCACGTGGCATCATTTGCTGACATGTCATCATGTCACATGATAACTTGTGTTATGCCACGTGTCAACCTATGATTCTGCCACGTGTCAGCCTACTATTACACCACATGTTTTTTTTTTTTTTTTTTGTAAGTATTGCACCACATGTTGAATCTATATATTTTTAGAATTTTGTTGTTGTTGTTGAGATTCGAACTCGTACCATTTCTTTGGAAGTTCATGTGATTGGCCACTAAGCCAAACTATTATTTATATATATAATTTACACTTTTTTGTATATATAAACAAACCTTTAACTTTTTTATAATAATTTTTTAACACTTTTGCTAACCATTTGATTACAAGAAGTGCCCCTTTGTAGATTAATTAGTTAGAAAAAGTGATAAAAATTTATTATTTTTATTTAATTATTTTAACTTTTGTTTCAATAATTTGAAATCATAAACAATATATGAAACTATATAGATATTTAGTAAATAATTTATGAATAACTATTATATTTAACTAAAAAAAAATTTAATTTTTTTTTTCTCCAATTTGTATGTGTAGTACATATTTAATAAATATCTTTAATTTAGTTATATCATGGCTCACTATATATATTTTTTTTCTTCATTTTATATTTATATTTTTAAAAATAATTTGGTCGCATTTAGTTTTAGTTTTAAAAAATTATTTTTAAAAAGCAAAATTTTTGAAAACTATTTTAAGAATTTATTTCTAATAAAAAAAATATTTTAGGTGACTATATTTGGAAATAAGTTCTAAAAAGATAAAGAAATGAAATTACTTAAAATTAATAAATAATATTTGTTATTTTTATTTTTAAATTTAAAATAATGTTACTTTAATATAATTAATATTAAATTACACTAAACAATTATTCTAAATTTTATTAATTTTTTCTAACTTTTATTATATTTTCACACTAATTTTTATTTTTATTTTTATTTTTTTTAAACCAAGCACCACACATTTAGGTGGTGTTTAGTTGACAAAATCAACTAAAATTTACAAACAAATTTTTTTGACCTTTTTCTTTTGGCAAATAATTTTTTTTTCTAATTAAGATAATGTTTAGTCAAAAAAACTAGTCACTTACCTTTTTAACTTTTTTTTAATTATTAAATTTATTTTTTTTTTGTTTTAAATTTTTTTAAAGTTTTAAAAGGGTAAAAATATTAAATTAACAAAAAATTAAAATGTTAACATTTTAGTAACTAGTTAGTATTAATTAAAAAAATAATTTTTTTTTTCGTTCTAACTTTTTTTTCCTTCTAATTTTTAAGCTTTACTACCTTAAGCTCTTAAGTTCGATTATTTTATATAAATTAATTTAATTATTAAATTAAATAAATTAATTATGATATTTATTTCAGATAATTTAGTAATAATTAATTATTAAATCAAATTAATTAATTTAGTTTTATTATTTATTAAAAATAATATTAATTAATTTATATAATTAGTTTTTTGAATTTAATTATATTATTTATTAGAATAACTTACTTTAATAAAATATTTGAATAAAATAATTTATTTTTATTTAATGTAACAAAAATAGACAAAGTTTTAAGATTGACAAAATATTGGCAACAGAAAAGAAAACTAGAGTGAAAACACCTTTTTTCTGTTTACGTTTTTCTGTTTATGTTTTTTTTTTTAAACAACAAAACGTAAACAGATTTATCAAATATGTTTCTATTACGAGTTTACAAAATTTTGAAAATATAAACAGAAAAATAGAAAACGGAAACGTTACCAAACGGGACATTTCTAACTTAGGCATTTACACACGAATTCTTACAGCCAAAAATATATACAGGGAAAAAGATTAAAAAAAATGAAAGTAAATTTTAGAATCCATAAACGATTTGATTACTTGAACTTGTTCGATTTTAAAAATCATATACCCCAAATCATATATCCTAAACCCTGTGTCTTAAACAATTATAATCCTAACATGCATTTATCACTAATTCATTAATATGAAAATTTAATATTGCCAATATAAATTGTATAAAATCTTTTCCTCCGAGTCAATTAAATTATATGCAATATATATGAACCATACATATAATATATATATATATATAAACACCGAACTCAATATGTATGAACCATACCATGTTATCAAAAAACGCATGAATTTACTTATCTAAATGTTGTATCACATGAACCAAATAAATCATGAAACAATTCCATGCCATATATAAATATATATAATTAATTACAAACATTTCTTAATATAAAATTAATTATAAAAATATTGAAATTAGAAATTTCCTTTTTTTTAATGTTCAATGCAAATTGTAAATTTTTTTGGTTGGTAAATAGTTGGTAATTCGGTTGGTAAAAATATTTTCTGACCCTATTACCAACCAAATACCAACCGATAACATTATCAACCAAACCATTCCGTCGGTAAGTACGTTAGTAAAATATTTTCTCATTGGATTACCAACTGATTACCAACCGATTACCAACCTAATATATTACCAGCCGATAAGCTCAGTCGTTAATTTGGTTGGTAAATATATTCTCTTTGGATTACTAACCAATTACCAACTAATTACCAACGGAATACATTATTCTGTTGATATATATTCCTAATAGATTACTAATAGATTCCCAATCGAAAAATTCAGTTGGTATTTTAATTAGTACACTTTGTTCGCTTGATTACCAACAGATTACCACTAGATTACCAACTGACTACGTTACCAACCGCTATAGGCCATGGTTAATGCAGATGGTAAATATGTTCACACTATATTACCAACGGATTACTAACCGATAACCAACCAAATAAATTAACAACCGATACCGTCGGTTGGTAATTGGGTTGCTAAACATATTCTCGATGCATTGCTATCCAACTACCAACGAAATACCAACTAAATACTAACTAAATAAATTACCAACTAACCTACAAGTTAGCAATGCGGTTGGTATTAATTTGCCCATCAGGTGATTACATGACCAGCCAAACATTGCAGTTGGTAATAATTTAACCATCAAATTACCAACTGAAGGACCAACCGAAACATCTAACAACTGCACTATTCAGTGGGTAATCCGTTGGTAATTTGGTGGGAAAAATATTCTCGCCAGATTACCAACTGATTACCAACTGAAACATGTACCAACCAGTTGTAAGCAGTTGGTAATTGGTTGGTAAAAATTTTCCCGTCAATATACCAACCGATTACCAACGGATTACCAACTGAAAATTTAGCAACCGAATTGGATTAGCCGGTAAGAAGTTGATAATTATCTAAATTTTAGCAATTTTTACATCGGTTGATAATGTGTTGGTAATCGGTTGATACCAACCGATTATATTTGGTTGGTAATGGTCAGTTGGTAATCAATTTTTTTTTAGTAATGTAGCTAGTTAGCTCGGTAGTAATAAACTAGCATCAGGACTTAGTATTAGCGCCAAAACCCTATTCAAAATTGTATGAGGAGTCACATAATTAAGAATGGGTATTCCAAACTCTAAAATTAAATGAACTTACCCTAAAATAGATAATATTACATTATGGTGATAAGCATAAGAAATATGAGAAATATAGGAGACATTTTCCGTACACAAAATAAAAAAAATTCAATGCTTGAGAAGTGTGATCAATTGTTGGGAAGAATAAACTTCTCCAACATGGGCACTCAATTAATCACGCTGTTGGCGCCTGTGCATAATCTCTCACCCCCTTCCTTGATATGGATGTTTAAGTATGTATTTGTATATTATGCCCAAATGTATCAACAAACAGCCATACTAGTTGGATAGTGACCGCATTTGGAGGTAAAATATTTTGTAATTTTTGGTATTTTTTTATCAAAAGTTACTAATTGTAATTTTTGGTATATTTAATGGAATAAATAGTAATTTTGAGTAACTTTTTGTAACTTTTGAGTGTTTGATAAAATTTTTAGTAATTTTTTATAATTTTTAATAATTTTTAGTAATTTTTTATTACTTTTAACAAATTTTAATAACTTTTGAGTTAAAAAATTATTATAACATAGTAAAAAAATAACAAAAGTTAATAATTTACTTCAAAAATTTCAAGTTAATAATTTTTTACTAAAAATTTAGTTATTAAACGGGCCTAAAGAAAACTGAAAGTTGTTAGCAGTGCATAGATTTGAGCTGTTGAATCTGCAGCAAGCACACGCTTTTCAGCCGCATTAAGTGTTCGGACATGGGCAATAAATGCTTTCCGGATAGCACCAAGAGAAAAACCTCAGTGGGAATACATGACTAAAAAATATTTAACGTACAAGTAACTTTCAATAATACTATACCAATTAGGTTAATTTATGCCGTATATATCATATCATCTACTTATATAATTTATTTAAATTTTGGTGAATTTTTTGAATTTAAATACTAATAAATTTATTTATCGTATTCACAATTGACACATCTTCTTTTTTTTTTTTTTTTTGCTAACTAAGAATGTTTAGGTCAACTTACAATTATTCCGATTAATTTCTGGAGTCATAAAGTTAACGATCCAGTAGTTCTAAGAAAATTTGAACTAATAATAGGGAGGATCTTATAATACGGAAACTAATAATACGGAATGCTACTCCAATTAAGTATTTTCTCACAAGGCCTTGTAAAAAATATTTCTTGCAGCAATTCATAAGTTCAAAATCAGACATGATTAAATTGTTATACCCAGCGTCAATTTCTAAAATTTGGGCCTAGCTAGGGGGATTTTTTATACAAATTTTTGTAATAAAAAGAATATGTATTACATAAATACAAATTTATGATAAAAAAATCGATAATTAAATATTATTTTTTCAGTTTTCGAGAAGTTTAATTATTTATTAAGCCAAGTATACAAGTTTGATTAATATATTCTTTTCAATTGTTAACTAAAGATTTGTATAAGTATGTAATTGAAATATACTGAAACGAGAGAGAGAGAAAGTTACAACTTACAACTATTGCATGTAATAATGTGTATAACTGTATAATAAATTGTGTACATTTTTAAGAATGAGTGGATTTTTTTCACAAAAATTCTATTTCACCTTCTTAAATAAAATACACGATGAATAAAAAATAATTTGTAATTTGTAAATTAATTAATAGATGTCATATAAATCATTTCTTAAATATAAGTGAGAGTGAGCGTCGGTTGGTACGATTCGAAAATGATAATTTTCATAATCGAACCGAATATTTTTGAAAATTAAAAATAATAACCAAACTGACCAAACATTATGTATTAACCAAACATTAACTGAATCAAATTATTTTGGTTTAGTTTTGGTCGGTTCAGTTAAATAAGCTTATTAATTTAAATATATTTTTTTATAATTTAGTCATAGAGATAAAATAATAATTTTTTATTTTAAGTTCAACAAAAAGTATAATGTCATCGAAGCATTAAAGTTCTAAATTTTAAATTACAAAAGCCAATATATGTTTCCATTAAATCATAATTAAGAAAATAAAATTCGTAATGAAACTAAAAAAGAACAGCTTGAATTAAAAAAAAATAAAATAAAACAAAAATAAGGGTGAAGACAGAAGTAACAGTGTATAATTGTGTATATTAAAGGACATAAGTACTATGCTGTATGTTTAATCATCCAAAATTCAAAAGGCATGGCATTTCAAAAGTTAATAGTATTTAATACTATTTATAATTATTTATTGAAACTGAGAATGAATATTTTAATAATTCTCTTTGGAATTTTAAAAGTCATGAAATTTCAAATGTTAAGTGTATTAAAATTAGTTAATTATATATATATATATATATATACACATTAAATATTACATATTTTAATTCGATTAATTTGGTTTTAAAAATTCAAAATCATATCCAAAATTGATAACCATTATTTTTAAAAAAATTAACCGAACTAATCATTATTAAAATAATAATCAAACCAAACTTATTAAATTTGGCCGGTAAGATTTGAAAACTAAGTTTTGATCAAATTGTACACACCTCTCAATATAAGGCCTTAGGCAAGTGTGTCACTTACCATGCTTTTTTTTGTAATTTTATTTTCTTTGTAATAACAATTAATATATTCTTTTCAGGTTGCCAAACACGAGTCCTCCGCTTCATTGTTATCAGCAAAAAATTGTTCAACGTGATTCTCATTAAAAAAAAATGACTAGCTCCCGATGTAAATGATTCAACTAATCATAGACAATCATTTCATGCAACAGATAATTTCTAGTTAACAACACGGCCGTCAAACATGACATCAATCCTCCAGAGGGCAGCAGCTGGGAAGAGCCTGATTTGTTTGGACTGCCATTCTGACTGTTACCTGGTGGCGGGGCAATTGGCGGCGCCGGTGAGGGCCGCCGAGGGGAAGGGGGAGGAGGAGGAGCAGGAGGAGAAGGAGATCGAGCTGGTGATGCGGTAGTACTTGAAGTACCGTTCAAGCATGGAGGCGGCGGAAGAAGTGTTGTGTTGTACCCTGATGGTTGAACCACCCCATCTACGCCGTGACACCTGATGGAAGAAGCAGCGGTGCAAATATTGGGGCTAATGATCCGCGCGTTGTTCAGATAGAAACTCCTCCTACCCTCGTTGGAAACCTCAAGGGCAAACCCTGGCTCTTCTGTGGGGATTATGGAACCTGTTGGGAAGTGCAAAAGGTGGTCGAAAAGCAAGGGGGAGGGAATCGAATGGCGCTGTAAGAAGTGGCCGACATCGTTCTCCGGCATTAGGGTTTTCGCTAGCGCCCGGTCTTTGGGCATCAAGAAGGTGACATTACCTGGAATTAGGGTTTCAGGGACCATGTTGATCAGCATGACAAAGGTGAAGTAGTTGGCCCTCTGCATCTCTTCAATGGCAGTTTGAAGGTCTTGGTTTCTTGAAGAAGTACCGGCTGAGGAGACGATGATGATCAGTACCATGAGAAGAGGTGAAAAGGTCAGGTAAGTGGCCATGGGGGGTAAGTGGGTTAAGTTTTCTGTAGTGAAAAAAGTCTATCTGTGTTCTGGTCTTATTAAGCATGATTCTGAAGTACTGGTTTTTCCCACTTTCCAGGGCTTGTAAGTTTTTGAGAGTTATCTTGAACATGCATCTCTTCTGGTTCAACAAACTTGGCTCATATTTCCTGCATGAGTGGATAGTTTTAAGGGGTAGGATGTGGATGTGTATACAAAGGTCTTAATTTCTTCATTTTTTATTTCATTTTGAAGTTTTTTAGGTCGTGTTAAAGAAGTCCAAACAAACCTCAACTGTGTCAAAGAACCAAAGTACATTTGAAAAGGCTTGAGTTGAGGTATAGGAATTAACAGCAATTGACTTGCTGACAGATGGGGGCTGAAAGAAGGGTAGTGGCCCAATGGCACATCGTGAATAATGACAAATTGACAACTACTGTACTAACTACCATTTAAATAAATTGCCATCAAAAAGGAAAAGGAAAAGGAAAAAGAGAAAATAAAGCGAAAATTTGACAATTCAACTCAAAATTCTCAGTATAGGAAATGATTTAAACAGGAAAGGGAGGATTGATCAGCTACATTTCATCTTATCACCCCTCCAAGTTCTAAAAATAATGCACTGGACAGCCATCAATTCAAAGTCAGCTCAGAGACTAATCGTAAACTTAGAGATCTCGAGTTTGATTCCTACTGGCTCTTATTCTATCTTACCCAATGCTTGAGTATTGTGGATGGATTCGAGCACTTCTAATGTACTCGTTCAGGTAGTGGTTCCGGGTCACCAAAAAGCTAAAAAAACAAAATGCTACTTCTAATTCCCATTTAAACTGGAATGTTTGAATATGGATAATTCATGCATCATAAGAAAAATAAAAGAAAAATGCTTCCGAAAGCATTATCCCAATTTCCTAACCCAGGACAATATCTTACTCAAATTGCAGAAAACATTAGAAAAAAAATTTGAAATAGAAATGAGTATAAAGAATGAGTTCTACTTGCTGGCCTTCACCGGCATAAACAATTTGTTGAGAAAACAATTAAATGAAGAATGTTGATAAACTTGAGTTACTATCAGGGGAACTGAAAAGAGCCTCCAATCTGGTTTGTGCCAGCTGGGGGATTGATGGCCACCCAAAGCAGGGAAATGGTGATTGCAATAAGTCCCGACCAAACAAAAACAATGGTGGGTGTCCTCACTCTTCTTCCCATGAGCCCTTTCGCAAAGGGGTAGAGATGTGCCAAAACCCAAAAGCTAAAGAAAACCCCACCCAGTAAGCGGCTCCACTGCGGTATCATGCTGTAAATTGTTCTGCTAATCCCAACTGCGATTGCAATCAAGTTGGTCATCATAATTGTGATTGGAGGAATCATAAGAGACGTCCATTTGACAGTGTAGAGGTCAGAGAATTCATCATCCTCCTCATCACCGGCCAATTTTGATGTCAAAGTGAAAGAGATTTCAACTCCTGCAATTTCAACTCCTGCAATGACTTTTAGCAGTCCCTGAAGCACAGCAACCAGGTGGGCACTAGTTCCTCCAATTAACCAAAACTGTTCATTCCTCCACCACTCTTCTAGCTCTATGCCTGACCACTTGACCTCGAGCACGGCAAGCAGGCAGAGCGTTACGGTGATGATAAGGAGGTAGACAAGGAAAGTCTCGTTGAGAGTTTGGACGATGAACTGGCCGGAGAAGAGGGATCGCGCAGGAATAAAGCAATACACGATTAGGAAGATGGAGGTAAAGGGGTAGATTCCTACATTGAGGTATGCAATCCTCTACAAAAACTTCATCTTTGGGCTTGCAAAGAGGGCATTGTTCCGGGAGAAGAATATCTCAACTGAGCCAGTAGCCCAGCGCAGGACCTGATGAAGCCTATCCGTGAGACTGATTGGAGCAGTCCCACGGAAGGCGTCCCTCTTGGTCACACAGTAAACTGACTTCCATCCCCTATTGTGCATTCTATACCCGGTGACCACGTCCTCTGTAACAGACCCATAAATCCGCCCAACGGGCTGCCCCCACTCGGTCTTGTCCTCGTACCAACACGAGATGACATTGATTGCTTCTGCCACAGTCGATGCAACGAGAAGTTCTCAGGGAATGGTGAGAGCGCAAGAAGGCTGTCCGTTCTTCACTGCTGGATGATCTGCAAGGGGACAGCCTAGGAACTCAGCCACGGGAATTGAGTCAATGAGGAAAGTTGAGTCCCCAAACTTCTTAGGAGACAGGGAAAGGTTTATGTCTTCGTCAGCAGAATCGCCTATTCTCAGGGCCCGGTTCTCTTCTGGGGTGTTTTCAACTGTGGTGGGATGTTTTCTGCGACGAGGTAAGCAGCAACTGCAGCAACCAGGTTGGTGGTATTCTTTTGAACATGGCGGGTCAAAGCCATAAAGTGTGATCCTTCGGAAGAGGCATCCAGTTCCAACATAAACTGGACCCTGGAGTCCATCCAGTGCCCTCATGTTTCCATCGAAGAAGACAGTATTGCGATTGGCTTATCGAACACTAGGGTCGATACCTTTAAACCTCTGAGGGAATTGGACGTAGCAAATGCGATCCCCACCTCTATCCATCATGAAACACATACCTTCCCTAAGAGCCTGGGAGTTGTATGTGTAGTGATCACAGTCGAGGTTGAGAATAAAGGGGCCGTAACAAATAATTGCAGAGGCTCGAACCAATGCATTCATGGCTCCTGCTTTCTTGTTGTAATCATAACCAGCACGCTTCTCCCGGGAAATGTAAACAAGCATTGGAAGACGGATATCAACATCACTCAGGTCAGTAAACCTGGTATCATCATCGGTTCCCTGTAGTGGTTCGTCGGTAGGAGGTTTCAACATCATCTGCATCATTCAAGAAGGCAATGTTTAGCTCAGTTTCACTTCTTTTATATCCAAGTGTGTTCTTAAGTTTAACAATCATATTTGACCATCACAGAATTAAAATTAATTGTTAAAAGTCATTCTACCAAACAAACAATACCTGTATTATTCCAGCACGATCACCTCTAGAGTGCTCAGGTGTGGAATTTGACCAAGTCCCGGGCCAATGGGTACCATCAGCCATCCATGTAGCTTTTGTGAACTTCACATCTCCATGGGTTCGTCATTTCTCTTATCCCTTTGTTGCTTCATGGCCGCTATCTCCTCTCGAGCATGATAAGCATCAGAACGACGGCAGATAGAGTCATGTAGGCCATTGATGCGGACCTTAAACTCATCGTACTCACGTTTACCCGTCTACGATCCTTGACAAAGTCTGTCTTCACCTTGTTCTTATATGGATCCCTCTTCAAATTGAAATAAGTTTCTGGATTCCTGGGTTCAATATCATGTTTATGGAAAAATGGGACCCATATATTAGCAAAGCTAGCAGCTTCTGCCATAGCCTCAAATGTTAAGGGTGCACCTCCATCATCAGAAACATAGCAAGCCAGCTTTTCAACGGGATAATCAGCAGCTAGAATAGACAAGATGGTATTTGCTGTGACAAGAGGGGGTTCTTTCTCTGGATCTGCAGTGGAAACGAAAATATCTATGCCTGGGAGATCGGATTTTCCACTGGGGTTGGTGGGGCTAGGTGTTTCAAACTTCTCTTTTAAGACATTAAGATCTGTAGCATGGTTCACAGGGCAGAGCTTTGGCAGTTGGTCCAGAATCCAAGAGAAGGCAAACCATATATCGCAAACTAAAGACATCCCCCAGAGCCATATGACATCATTGTTTGGGTGGTTGACCCTCCATGCCAAGAAAAACCCTAGTACAACCATTCGTATAACAATCAGAAGCCTGAGAGCATAAAGATGCAACAGACAGCCAAAAATATTAGTCAACATGCATCTTAAAGAGACCTTACAACATTATGCCAAATCAAACAATTTGGGAACTAGTAAAAAACATCAGACAACCAAAATCTACAATATGCACATCCTCCTGGTTAACTCTACTGTGTTAACGATACTGTAGGGGAGCTCTGCAGAAAAATAGCTCGATGCCTAGATGGCAGCAAGTGGTCGCTTTATACATAAAAAGGAATATTTACCTAATTCAGCCACCAATAGGACATTGCAGACAACCATGCTTGAAGCTAGAATTCCAATTGTAAACTACAATTTTTTTGTTGCAGTGCACAACAGTCATGGAATTAACAATAATCGCGATCTGTTGAAAATACAATTCTGAAACTGAGGCCGAGGCCATAAGCTTTGCAGAACGGCTAGTGTGTGTGTGTACATATATCTTGTGAAATAATCTACTATGATTTCTAATAAAAAACTCCATCTGTTCTAATTTCAACAGTGAGCCAAGATGGATAAGCACATAAATGATAAATTCCCCGGCCCAACTGATAATCAGATGTTATGTGACTCTAGTTAAGTTATTTGTTTCATATTGATCTTTCCACCGTGTTATACATAGACCCAATAATTTTTTGAATCACCACCAAAATCAGTAGCTCAGTTGCCACAGCAATGAGTGAAAGAAACTAATCTAAGCTACATTCATTTGATCAAAATTTATGCATCTAATTAGTTTATCCACAAACATATTGTAGTGTGCCTTTTTGGTGTTGACCGGCTCACAACCATTCAATAAAAAAGTTGATGTAATCAAAATATGGGAAGATGGGAGTTTTAAAACTCGTTGATTTCAATTTGAAGAACAAAAAAAAAGATCAAAATAATAGTACAAAATGATATATTAGAAAGAAAATCACTGTCTTACCATCATAACAAGTTAGAAAAGAATATATGAAGGATGAAAGATCATGAAGCAGAAAATGTACCGATATGGGCTGATAATGGCAGCTGGTATCCTTAACTTGCGCGTTAGTGGACTCCATGGTTTGTTCATTAATTCAAAAGGCTCAACTACCTCATCGCCTTTTCCATTCCCTAATCCTTCCCCTGTTGGCCATATAGTATTGCCACACCCATAGGTGCCCCTAGTTTCAAAGAGCCACCGATTGTGATCAAAATCCCCAGTCTGGCTCCTCATGAGCCCTGACTTCATTGATTTCATCAATGACAACCTCCTCTGCATTTTTGACATCTCAGCTGGCGGTGGAAGTGGAAGTGGCCGCCTATTTTCCACCACTTCATCCAAGCCCATGGGCTTGTATTGCTCTTTACAACCCGGGCAAATGCCATCTCCAGTTTTAACTGCATCCAAACAGCAATCTCTACAAATCTTGGAAGTCACATTCACAGGGGAGAATATCCACTCCCCGTTCATCAGTCATCACCTTAGCATCACATCCAGGAATCGAGCACGAAGACCCTTTTGCACCAGCCATTTGGGGATGACTTGCTTCCGATTCAGTCACCTTGTCCATGAGATGGGCCTGTGTAACACTATTGAATCCACCAGTAAAAAGTGAGCTCGACGCATATTGCTCTTCAACCTTCCAAGAGATAGAATCCATCGGCTGGTTGTCAGGTGTTGGCGGCATGTGCACCGTGTAGTTCACGAAATCACCCCCAAGTTCACTATTAAGGCTCTCCCTCGAAAAGTTGACATACTGCCCCGATGAAGTCCTCCGGCAAATGCCACAGTTGGGGGGCAGTGGAGGCTTACCATGTTGTGAATCCGGCACATCTGAGTTTGTCGATAGAGACGATTGACTCACCTCGAATGATCTTGATGCCATATCTTAATGCCACCAGAAACTTATAATATCCAGATCCTGAAATATATATAAAGCTTTAACATTCAGATTCTATAATCACATTGCCACATCAACATCAAATATTTTATCTTTTGATCCAAGGTTACAATTGTTGAAAACGATATAAGATTGTTGCTGCCACAGAAACATATGAAATATATAGCTAGCTTGGAACCATCTTCAAACAAAACCGCAAGAAATGCAAACTCTACCAGATGAGATTTCACTTGGTAGATTAGGATTAAGTATAGATCTTGAAATTGCGAGATTGAAGCAAGTTGATTAGTTTGGAGAGACCATGGAAACAGTTCAAAATAAGTCAAATTTTGTGAATTTTTTTTTAATTTTTTTTTTCACCAAAGAGCTAGCAGCACAAATAAAAATTTGGTCTTGAAATCACTGCGTTCGAACACTAGTATTACAAAATGTGCTAATATTGAAATGAATTTTTATCAGTGGAAAGTTGAAATTATATTAACTTATGGTCGGTTGAGCCAACTGAAGTAAGTTTGCAACTATCTAGATTAACTAAAAAGCTACAAGAAATTTCAATATAAGCAAAAGGCATTGATTTGATTCACAGTGAAATGCTTACCAAGTAACAAGGAGCACAGAGAGCTGGAATCATATCGGGAGTAGAATGAGATCAATCCGAGCCTGTAGAGAGAAATCGATGCATAGAAAGAGAAACCAAGGTTCGAAACCTTTATGGTGAACTTACATATATATTTATATACATAATGATGTGCATACATTACCTGTCTCTGTCTCAGCTCGCTTTCGTGTTTTCCTTTTTTTAAGAAGAAAGATGAAACGAGGTCTGCGTGGTAAGATAGCAAGCTATACGTACAAATATTATACATATATATATATGTAAGGGAAATGGTGACGGCCGATCGCAGGCTCTCAGGGACGGGACAGGCAATCAATGCCTTACTACTGTCTTATTTCTGTCCGACAGGTTGTATTTAAGATAATGAAAAATAAGGTAAATTATACGTTTGTAATTTATGTGATTTATGTAATTAAATAAAAAATAAATAATTTTAAAAAATTTTCAGATATTTTTATAAATTTATCAAAAATAAAACAGAGTCCTAACTTTTGTTGCTTTTTTTTTCTTTTTTTACTTATTGATTCGATTAATTTTATTTTATTTTTATTTTTCTTTATATTTTTCATTCTTTTTGAATGTTTTGGTAGTGACGAGGCTGCTTGTCCTGCCTGTCTTCTCTTTGGCATGCTTAGTTTAAAGGGGAAAAAATTTTTAAAAAATGATAAAAAAAATAAAATTTTTTAAAAATTATTTATTTTTTTTATTACATTAATTACGAACTTACAATTTATCTCACTTTATCTTATTTTGTCTCATTTTTTATCAATATATATATATATATATATATGATTTGAAGATGTCTTGGGATGAATATTCATGATATCTCATTTCAATTAGTTTAAATAAGGGAAGGAATATTAGAAAAAAAAAAAATGCCACACTAAGCTGTGACTTTTGCACAGTTTCAACGGCAAAGTAATTGTGCAATTTCAATCGCACCCGCCCCAGAATTTACGACAACGGACAACCACGAGGCAGAGTTAGGTAATAAACAATTTAAGTTTAATTTAAAAATTATTTGAAGTTTAAAAATATATTTAAATTTATTTAAAAAATGTTTGGTTAAAACTCATCAAAATCTATCAACTTTTACTAATTTTTTATACTTTTTTTTTAAATATATTTTGCCTAAGTAGCTTGATTGTTTTTATATAAATTTAAAATTATTAAACTAAATTCAAACCGAACTTTAATTATAAGTCGTGTTCAGATTTTGCTTAATTAATTTCATAAACCCTCAAGGCTGTTAACACTCCCTTGAAATTGTATCCTGAGTTCGATTTTCCTTTTTTTTCCCGTGACACTCGGTTCGTAACTTTAATAAATTTAAATTAATTTCGATTTAAGACTATCAATATTGACCTCGAGTTTCAAAATATTAAATTTAAAAATAATAATAATAATAATAATATAAATTTCGTCGCCTTTGGAGTGCGGCAAGCGAGTGATGCTTTCGCTTCCACGTGACACAACTCATCATTAACAGAGAGCGAAACGGGACTTACTTACAGAAGATCCGATCGCTTTTGTGCTTCGCACGTCCAACCCACCCACCTTCTATTAGATCGAATCCATATTATGGCCTCATGGACCCGACTAGCTTAGGCCCAAAAATTCGCAAAGACGTGTGCTGTGACTGTCCACCGCCTCCCTTCACGTCTCATCCTCCTCGCCTCGTACTACTAAAATTTAGAGTACATTTATAATTACAAAAAATGAAATAAATTAAAATAAAATAAAATAATTTATAAATTCGTAATTCATACAGTGAGATAAAAAATAAATAATTTTTAAAATTTTTTTAAAATTTTTTAAAATTTTTTACGTTTTTTAATGATCCAAATGCAACCTTAAAACTAGAAGATAATGATTTGATGCTTGTGGCTAAGCTACACAAAGTACCATCATGCGTTCTATCAAAATCTCCCCATTTCCAGTTATCACATTACTTCTTTAGCAGAACAACAAATTGAACCAACAAAGAATGTCAAGACAATCGACATCATTTTATACAAACTCCGTAGCAGCCCAGTATTTTCTTTCTTGAAAAAAAATATAAATAAAAGAAAAAAATACAGAATCCAAAGTAAAAACCCTACAAAAGAATGCGAAGAAAAGCCTCCTACTGAGAAAATGGTTTAGATTTAACAAAAAAAAAAACAGCTACTAATTAAGAAGACTTCGTTTGGATTGTGAACAATCAAAACGAGGAACCTGGGCTTGTGAAGTTGGCGCGCCTGCAATCACACGTGCATAGGCTTCTGGATTCTTTCACCACGCGCTGCGATCTCCGAGTGTGAAGCTTGATGTTCACCAACTTACCAGCCATCTGTTCACACCAGAAAAGAGCAAGAGTAAAAATCATACTTTTTTCATCCATATAAACACTGTGTATCAAAAAATTCTTTTAAATTAAAAGGAAAAAGGGAAAAAAATCATCATTTTTAGTCTGGATTGACAGTAATTCTGAAGGGCAAGTGGTCAATGAACCCAATGAATCTTTTGACAAAGCTGGTAGCAAACATCAGCGAAGTTGGTACAACACTGATCAAGCAAACATTAGCAACTTAGCTGTGTTCCCGCAAGCTTGTCAATGTGAAAACTCAGCATATATACCACTAAGAGTCTTATCATTAGAAGCATAGAAGAATAATATGACAATATCTGGTGCAGCATCAAGTAGCCAGAATAAGCAATTAGTCTGTCGAAGTTGGAATGGCACTCATATCTAGCAGAAGTCTTAGCACGGATCATTACAACCAAGTAGAAATTAGTTTCACATAACAATAAGCTACACAACGGTGTTTGTCCAAATTTCAGAAACCCTTAGGTGACTTCCACATCTACAAGCAAAACTCACGTCCACAAGACTAAATTTTAAATAAGTATAGCTTTAGTTTGGAATGCTAAAATTTCTCATTATTATTCCTGAAACAAATTTTGAATCCCAGGTCTTGGATCCATCATCAAATGGGAGAGCTAAAGACAAAGCATCAGCTTTAAGAAGTGAACCATCGTGTTAATCTCTTTCTTGATTTTGCATTTTCTCAAAAAAAAAATAAAAAAAATAAGAGGACTTCTTCCTAGGTTGACATTTGATAACAAAATCAACCAAAGTCTCTTTCCACAATATATCAAACACCATCCTGTCTGCCTAACCTTCCTTGCAAGGACAAATCAAGAGTTCTAACAAAGTTTCAAAAGGGATCTTTTGCCACAAGTTGTAACAATATTCGTAGGAACACAAAGGAAACAAATTAACATTCAATCAAGAAACCAGAAACCGGGTAACAGTGCAAATGATTTCACATTTTCACTTCTTTGATATAATAAATAAAAGTTTAAGGTGGTTATGAGAACAGAGAAACAAACCATTCTCCAAACCAAATCTTCTGGTCCCAAAGGTTGAGCTGGATGGGAATACAAGAAATGTCTTGAATACTGTTTGGTGGGGGAGGGGAGAAAATAAATAAATCACATCAGTCCTCCAGTTATGAAACTACTAGAAATAATCTAGAAATCCTTCCCCTACCCCCCAGGGGCATCCCCAAGAAAAGGGAGAGAAAAAAGGAAGGAAAAACAAAAACAAAAATATTCATATAAACCAGGGAATGACCAGAAGTCAATGCCTTATCCGGAAAAAAAATAATAATAATAATAAAATCAACCGTATAAGAATTATAGGAAATCAGTAATAGCATGAAACTGTGAAGTTTCTAGATGCACATTGCTCATCAATGAATCTGACACACAGCAAATGCAAGATAGTAAACATTATTTCATCTCTAAAGCCACAAACCTTAGTTAAATGCATTCGCATTTCCCTGATTTGAGCAGGACTAATACTTCTGAGAAAGGTTAAAAGCCAACCTGGCTGCACAGCATCACTGGAGGAAACAAACAGTGCTATCTGCATTAACGAGTAAACCAAAACCAATTAAAAATAGAGATAATATCACAAAGTTGAATGTAAAATTAACGGCCCCAGCCATTACACCTACTTGACGCACGACCTAAAAAATTATAATAGAACATGACATTTACTCAATACTTGAGGTACCAAAGCAGAATCCGCCAACAACAGAGAGATGACCCAATTCATCTATTTTTTTTTTTTTTAATACAACCCAACAAACATTTATTTTACTACAATTATAACTGAATTTTCTTTACAATTGCAAACAATGTCAAACTTGATCGTCACACTTTTCTTCTTATATTTCATCAACCAATCATCATGTTTTGGTAGTGATACCAGAAGATGCATCAAAGGAAGAAATTAACAAAATACTCAATAGGACATACTTACTTTCCGATAATCAAGTATTCCTTCAAAAGGAAGCTCTAGTTCATCACTAATTACAACAGGGATGCAACCACTGACAATAGCATCAAACAATCTAGCAGATGATGGAGTATCACCAGCTGGACTTAGGCAAAAGATGGACCTGATCACCAAAGAAGCAACGTAGAAACTTCAATAAAGGCCAGCAGCAAACCTAGGTTCAGACAAAATTCAGCATGCAATTAAAAATTTACTTGCGCATGCCATTCTGAGATGCTAATTTCCCTGCCTCTCCAGCTGTTCCCTCCTCTATTACTACACCATCAACACCACTGAGTTCCTCCACAAGTTTAGCACGTATTTTTCCTCCCTGAAAGTAAAACAATAAAAATTAATAACCTAGAGAACAGATGACATATACAATAAGCACAAGCTGATATAAATATCCCATACTTGTGAAAACCAAAATTAAGAGACCCAATTTCAGGCAATGTGCCCGATAGCAATCATCATCATGCAGCCCATCATCCTTGATATATGTTATAAGGTGCTATTTATCTTCTCACACCATTCCATTGAATAAGTGCCACATGTTTGACCAGAAAGACCCGAAAAAAGTTTCAGTCTATTTTGCCTCCCAATGTACTTTACCATATTTTTCACAACAACATAGACCAAGCACTCAGTTATCATTTCATTAGAAGTCACAACTACTGACATAAAACATTCTAACACCATCACATTACAGATCATTAATGCCCTAATTAAATAAAGTTTCAAAGTTAAAACACGTGTGTGAGTCAAAATAAACACAGGGAATTCATTTGTTAGTCTAGAGCAAAATTCTTACTGCATTTCTTTTAAGCCTTCCCCGGAAAAATAGCAGTATGCTTCTCTTTGCTTCACTCTCTGATAAGCATTTGAGGTCACACAACTCAAGGTTGGGGACATAAGGAAGTATCAAATCTTTCTCCAGTGAAACTTGCCCACGCTTGTACCTGAAATTTTGTTAACTCTAGTTAGTCATCAGCAGCCGCAACAAATATTGGATTTATGTAGATCCATTTGCAATTTGAGTCAGATAACCACCAGTTCCCTGTGGAGTCCATATCTGGTAGAAGCCAAATCGCATTCTTCATGTATTTGCGAACAGTTTTGAAAGACCAGGGATGATGAACTGGAAGAATATGGTCCCTTCCTTCAGACCGCTTCCATGCAGGCTGATCTGTCACCCACTTCAAAGCCTCCTATATAGCAATTAAAAATTATATTGGATGATTAAACAATTTTAAATTCACTTTGCATCATGGTCAAATTATACAAACAACTAAAGGTTTCTAGAAAAGCGGGTAATTAAATCAATCCCCGCGTCTCAGCATAAAAATGGCTACTAGAAAGAAAAGAAAAGAATTGTGAATTTTTCTTTTCCAGCCTTCAGGAGCAAATGTAGCCAAAAATGTGAAAAGAAGACCAACAAAATTAATATATATATACATATATATATATGTATATCTGTGCTCACCCACCAAAGTTGAGGCAATGAACATGATTAAAAATATATTGCACAAGTTCTATGCATTTTAGCCTCATAAACTCAAATTTATTGTCAATCATATGCTCATAAACAAGTAGTATCGTCAATAATATACAACTTTAAACTAATCCTTAGGGATTCACTCACACCCTATAAAGCGCCTTGCATTGCTGCTTCTCCAACAAGAAGAAGCTAATGGTTGTGAAAAATGGAATGTAGAACAGGTCTGCCTCCTCCTGCCGATGAACTCTAACAACATTTTTCAGAAGCCTTTCAGATTCTGGTGCAATCAAGTCCGACCACAGCCAGTAATCAATAGAATGCTGCATAATGAGAAGTGTTAATCAAAAGGATGCATAGGAAGGAAGAGGTATGACAATAGCCACTTACATATTGGCAAGAATTTTGAAAGCTAAACAGATTAATAAGGCCATGTTTGGCCATGTTATCCAAAATGATTTCAGCTCAAGAAATAAAAAAATAAGGTTAGTTGGAATGCCACATTACATGCATTTAGAAATCAGGCCTGCAATAATGATTTCTCAGAGTTCAATAAAAGTCTTTGCAAAACATCTCATACAAGTGCCTCCCACAACGAAAGTACTCACTATTTGCAAATCAATAGCTCTATCTATTCCATACCTTACAAGGTTCATCATTCACCACAAAAATTCTTACAACCCAGCAAAATTTCTTTCAAAAGTTAGCAGAAAAATTACCAGAATCCAGAACATTTAAATCAATAACATTACAAATTTACAAAACACACAAGGAGATGCAATCCCCCCATGAACAGCATAAAATGATAGAAATCTCATATATATTCATAATGGAATATAGATTAATTTGTACTAAATGTGCAGTCAAACAATCAAAATACATAGATTTTTCTTCACCCATCCAGTTTAAAGAAATAAATAAATAAATAAAGATAATAGTATACCTGTTCGATCAAACGGTGCACGGGGCTTCCATTAGATGTGAGATTGGAGGTCTCTTTGTATGTATTATGAAACAACCAAAGTAGATCATACGTGAATTTCGACGGCATTTCGTAAACGTACACCCTAAGAGCCAACGGCGAAAAAGAGGGATATACTGAATCCCCATAGAGCCTTTCAGTCTCTGTCTTCCATATCATATCATCCAACTTCTTCACCGCCTCCTCACTCCCCGAAGAAATGGTATCATCCGAAACCGCACGAGATCCTTGGAGCTTGGAGGCGGTGGTGAGGAATTTCTCGAGGGAAGCGACGAAAGAGTACTCAACTCTGGCGTTAAGGGTAGGGTTAGGGTTAAGGTTAAGGTTAGGATTTTGATAGGTGTGGTGGATTGGGATAGAATGGGAAGAGGGGGAAGAGAAGAGGGAAAATACGTAAAAGAGGAGAGACAGCGCTAGAAGAGATAAAACGAAGAAGAGGATCGGAGATCTGGTTCGGGAATTGCCGGCGGAGTAATGTTTTCCGGCCATCTGGACACGGATAACTGAATTGGGACTTCGTCTATGAATCAGCGTCTAAGATTTTCAGCTGAAAAGCGTCAAATTCTGATATCTGCAGGATCCAAACACTTCGAGATAGAAAATTCATAGAGATTTTGAATTCAGAGAAGGTGTGAGAGAGAGAAGAGTGAAGGCAGTACTGACGAACACATAGAGCTCTCTCAACCGGCAGCGTCACTTCCCTTACCTCTGGTTAAAGTCTCGTCGGCCACTAGCCAGGAGGCCAATTAAAGTGAAATAAGGAGTCAGAAAAAATTAACCTTTTTTTTTTTTATTAAGTAATCACTAATTTGAGACTTTGAAAGCTTATTCGATTTCAATTTTAAGGTTTAAGATTAATTGAAGTGCTACTAATTAAGTTATAAAAAATAAAAATAAAAAATAATAAGGGAGAACACCATTAAATGGACTCATTTATCTTTTACCATATTCACTAACCAATATAAAATTTTTTTCTTAATTTAAAAAATATTGAAGTGTATTTATTTTATTTCATTTTAAATATTTTATATTATTTTTACTAATATTTATATTTTAGATGATATATTATTAATTTTTAACTATTTTTTTAATATACTTTTTATTTTTTATCATTTCTCTTAAAAAAAATAATAATAATTAACGTCACTTCCTTCTTTTCATTCCTCCTCCATCTTGAAACCCGTGATTCGTTTAAAAGCATAAAAAAAAATATATTAATAAGAAAAAAAGTGAAAATGAGACAAATAATAATAATTTTTTTATATATTTGAGAGCTTCGGAGATAAAAGATAATTTTTTTTATTTTTTATTTAACTTAAGATTCAGTAATCTTTTTATTATTTTATCATAAAATAAAAAATTACTATTTTATTTATTTTTTTATTTAAAATGTTTGACCTCTACTTTTCAATAAATTTTGTGGAATACAATTGTAAGGACTTTCATAAAATTTGATTTATTCTTCTCTACTCTTTAAAATGTTAACATTTTTATTTTTTGGTAATTTAAAATGTTAACATTTTTAATTGTTCAAGATGATAAAATATTAATCTAATTACATTTTTACAAAGTATACTTCACATAATTAAAACGGATGAAATTTTACTATAATAACATTTTTATTGATTCTAATTTTATACTAAATGCAACTTACAAATATGAATTATTCAACATGTTTTATTATGTTTTTATAAACAAGATCAATTTATATCATTTATTAAAGGATGAATATATGGTGACTTAAAAAAGAGAATTGATATATAGTAAACGTAACTTTTGATATTTAAACTGTGACTGTTCTATTAAAAAAAAATTTCTATCTTAAAACATTATGTGACATATTTATGAATCAATCACTTTGAAATAGACACACTCCCTTGAATTTGTATTTTGAACGGGTTTAAACTACTATGTTAGGCTTGCGGGGTAAGTTTGAAAAAAAAAATAGTTGGATATGAATTTTAAGCCGAACTTAGAATTGGACATATAAGCTTAGGCTCAACTTAACAAAATTAGATTTTTTTTAACTAAAACTAGCATATATTTTGTCTAAGGGGCTAAACTTGGATCGAACTAAACTAAAATGCATTATGACTTTGTAAAAGCCTAGGTCGGGCTTGAGATCAATCAGCTCTATTTTAAAAATATAAGCTTACTAAAATATTTTTTATTATACTTATACTATTAGCATATCATTCTAACTACTAAAATAACTTTTATTATACTTATATTATTATCGTACCATTCTGACAATATTTATAAATAAATTTATTCTGACACAATAATATTTTTCTATTTGTAAAAATTAAGTACTAATTTTCACTTTAACTAGTTCATACGTGGAATCTTATATTTACTTTTTTGTGATTTAACTTAAGTAGAGAGGTTAAAAAAAACAATGAAAATATAACACAACTAATTGCCTTAAATTTAAAATTTTCAATATAATAAAAGATTTATAATCACTAATCAAATGAACTTTTTGTTCATTAATGGTAACTTTGAAATTTTTTTTTATTCGTTTATTTCACTAATTGGTAGTTTAGCCTCATGTAAACCAAATATCAACATATCAATAGATTTGTAATCACTAGTCACAAATGAACTTTTTGTTTTTGAATATAAATCTTCTAACATTTCTTTCACTTCTGTTTTCCTTCCACTTTTCTTTCCCTTTCTTTGCCACCCTATTTGGTATATCCAAAAAAAATCAAAACTCACCAAAACCTATCAAAATTCATCAATTTTGTCCAATCAAATTTCGTCACATATCACTTTTACATCAAATCTTTGAACTTTTATTGTACTTTTTTTTTTCAACCAAACACCCCCAAAAGAAAATAATTACTTCCTCCCCATTTTCTCTTATTTTCATTTTCACTTTTTTTCCACCTTCTCTCTCGAAGCAAACATAGCATTATAAAGTACATCAGAAAAAAAAAATAACAAAAACAAAAAACCCGCAAACAAACAAACAAACAAACATATTGTCCTGGGAAGGCACCACCACACCACACCACACCACACCACACCATTTACCGAGAACCAGAATTTACAAGTGCATGAGAGTCATTTCTATATATAGCCACACAAGCAATTATCTTCCCAAATTCACACATGAATTATAAATGTCATGAACAATGACAGTGAAACCTCGAGTGTATATGAGAGAGAGAGAGAGAGAGAGAGAATCCCCAGATCTGTTTCTGGTGGTTATAGGCTTTTAAGCATCAAACTAACACATTTCCAACACCTAAAAATTGAGCTAATATCAATGTCATCCAAAGCCATGTCGATCCCAATGGTAGAAGGAAGTTCAATTAACGAAAGAAAAATTCTCAGAAACTGATAAGATCATCTTTAGGGGGTTGCTGCTGCTTCTTTGTATCCTGCGCGGCTTCAGATGTACCACCAGCTTTTTTGCCAAAAATCATCTCATCAAGATCTTCCATCATCTCATCATTGTTCCCAGCCTGAGCAGCAGCTCTAGAGTTCGCTGGTTTTCTGATCAGAGCATCGCCTCCTTTCCCGAAATGGGGTGAATCATCAGGCTCAACAGCAACTGGTATCATAGCAGGTTCTGGCTCCCGTTGAACCGCGGAAGGTTTCTTCAAATCTTCGTACTTAGAGAGGACTTTTTGGATCTCATCATTCACATTCAAGGCTTCAAATAGCAAGGCCTCATTATCTCCTGCAGTCTCAATCATTCTCTGGACGGTATTTTGGGACTGACGACACTGCTGTACAAGAGTGGTTGTCAACTCATCCTGCCAACAAAATCCAGCAGTTGAATTATAGACAACGGAATCTTTACAGTGGTAAGAATCTAAAGCATTACATAGCTGTCTCTCCCATAGTTTGGCTGCACAAGCCAAAAAATGCTTCCCAGCCACTACATATTGCTAGACCCCTAGACGGAGAGATCCAAATCAAAAGGATCCATCCAAATCTGAACCAACTCTAGCTTTCAAGCAGATAAAGATCCATAAGAGTTTGTTGAAGGCATGCCTGGAAATGGAATCTGTTCTTCCAAATTATGCCAAGAATAATAATAATTCATAACACCAAAGTTTTATATAAGCCCTCCAAGAAAGTAAACAGAACTAAAAATAATTCCTAAATATACACTAACTCTTAGTTGCCTTGTCCTCCTAAAATATGTGCAACTTTCCCAAAGATATCTAAAAGGCAGCACAAGGGACCCAACCATTATATACAAGGTCAAGATGAAAGACATCGACAAAATTAAACTCCATATAAAGACACTATGAATTAGAAAGAAGATTCACCAAACTTGCCCCTAAATCTATGAATCACATGTACAACGCACAGCCGGTACACCACTCCCACACTAAAATAATTTGAAGAGAAAGCTCTGTCTCCTCGAGGAACTTGTTAAGGTAACAAGTTAACAACCACTGGCGGACCCGAGCGGTTTGGCAGGGGCCATCCCCCCCCCCCCCCCGGGGGGGTCAAACTTTCAATTTTCAACAGGATATATAGAGTAAATTGAAGATTTTCATAGTTGGCTCTCCCAAAATTAGACTTAACATTAAGTATAATATAAATAGAAATTTGGGCTTACTTAAAAAATAATATAGCTTGGCCCGCAAGCAAAAATCCTGCGTCCGCCACTAATAACAATTATTACAGTGAATTAGCCACAACAATGCCCTTTTCAGAAACGATAACACAAGAAGTCCCACCCACATACAAGTTTTTCCTCCCCCCCCCGGGGGGGGGGGGAGGATAAATAAAGGAATACTAGAGTCACCTTTGTCAGGGAACCCCCATACAAGTTCTTATATTAGGTAACATGAAAATATTACGATACCAAATGCAGATGGAGACCAAACTCCAACACCTTATTAGATATTGATGCATCATTTTTTATGGTGCTTCAACAATATCATTCCATGACAAGACTAGATGATGGGAGAAAAAATATATATATTATACTATTGTAAAATTCACTGTACTTCTGTTTTATCTAAGAAGACAACCAATTATTGTTTGTTACACACGGGACCATATCAGGTATTGTTTCAAGGAATATCCAACTAAACATATGGAAACATAGTTTATTGTTTTCATCCAAAAAAATAAAAATAAAATGCTTCTTATTAGCATATTTTAGAGGAGAGAACTTATTAGTGCATAACCTTCTTATTAGTTACGAGCACGTTTAAACAATGAGGCTGTGTTTGTAATTATGGATTTGAAATCAAGGGATTTGATAATGTTTATTTAAGAAGAATTGTTTAAATATAACCCTGTTAGTTCAGATATAGATTTCACAATAGATTTGAGTGTTACAATGAATTTAAAATCACCACATAAAACTATATATTCAAAATCCTTCTTAATGGTGGTATCCTTCTTATTTTAGATATAGTGTTTCCACTACTTTAATAATAATTAATAGAATTCTTCCAAATGAAAATGAAAATAACATTGATAGCAGTACCAAATCAATTAACCCGTGTGAATTACTCCAGCTTTTAAGAAAAACATGACATGAGCCCATATAACACTTGCAACAATGATATTGTTAATTACTTATTCAAAAAAAAAAGCAATGATATCAATGATTCAACTATTAGGCTGAGCAAAGAACCCAAACAATTATATCTATTTAAAACTTCATATAGCGATTAGGTAAAAGATAGGCCAAGCAAAGGAGCTTGGTCATTATCATGCATAATTAATTATACTTGACAAGGTCAATAGTGGGAAAAGAGTAATCTTACAGATGAAAGCAACCTGATGAATGTTTTAAATGAAGCCTCTATGCAACTTGTAAAAAACTCCAAGAAGACCATGCTGGACATGAAATGATGTCATGACATTAACATATAACAACTACACCAACAAAAAGGAATTACCTTTAAAGCATCTTGTGGGGGAGAAGAGGATAAAACTGTTGTAAGAAGCTCGATACTGTTTCGCGCCACATCAAATGCTTCCTTAATTTGTTCATCTGAAAAGGTTAGTACTGGAATATCACGGTGAATTTGTTGGCCAATACTAGCATTTGATTCCTGAGGCGAGGCTGAAGGAGGAGGAGTAAATATTGGAGCCAAACTCTCGTCATCACGCCCAGGAAATCGAATACCCCTTGATTTCAAACTCTAGAAAATAAATAGATCGCAAGTAGAAAAAAGTTAAACTAATACATGTTTCCAGAACTTCTTGCACAATAACAAATAGTGTTATTTTTCTATTGATTTATTCTAGGGGGCTCATTCCATTCCATTCATTCAACTAAAACAGCCCTTTTTTTTCATAGTAGGGGAAAGAATTAACAACTGATAACTAATCCAAAGGTAATGAAAATGAAAAAAAGGAAATCACTCGTATAATTGAAACAGTGGAAATACCTTGTATGTCTCTTCAAAAACAGGCAAATACCGGAGCTCACTAGAGGACTCGCCCCAAGCTTCGATCAGCATCAGGGCCTTGTTCCGGTTGTTAATGACAGTCTGAGGGTCATCAATCAACTTCACCATCTCATCGAGAAGCCTCTCAGCCGCAACCTCCGCAAATGCTTTCTCACAATTCTTAACAATGGTTTCAAGTAACATCAGAGCCAAGAACTGAACCCTAGGGCTCTTCAACATAATCCGCTTCTTTATTCCCCGGATCAATTCAATGCTGTTTACTCTATCGTGATTAATCATGTCACAAATTTCAAGATTGGTGGCCCAATCAGGTTCGTCCAGTGTTTCAGCAGTCGCCTCCTCGACAATCTTATCAGCTTGATTTGGGCCTTGGAAGAACTCCTTCATTTTGAAGCTCATAGAGGTCATGCCAGCACTCACCTTTCGACCAACCTCCGCTCCACCAATCCTCAAGCGCTCACCAAAGGCGCTAACTTTCTCCATCAGATCGTCACTCATCTTTGAAACCCTAGTTTATGGATCAAACTCCACAATCCGTATAAAACTTTTTCAGATTACAAGACCCCAGTCAACTGCAGAAATATCAGAGAGAGACCCTTAAAAGTCAATCAAAAGAAACCCCAATCAGACAGAAAATACCATAAATGGTAGCTTGAAAATTATACCAAATCATCCAATACACATTTCATACCCAGAGCTATCAGAGAGAGCCTGACTGACCCAAAAACACCAAAAATTATATGTTTTCAATAAATTCTCTCTCTCTCTCTCTCTCTCTCTCTCTCTCTCTCTCTCTCTATATATATATATATATATATATATATGTCAATCAGATAAATTCAGAAAACCATGAACAGCCAACTGGAACACAAAAATTTTTATCAACAAATCATCAAATTCATAATTCATGCAATAAATTCACAGAAAACCCTAAGCCCCAAAAAATTAAAAAAGTAAAAATAAAAACCAAAAAAAAGGAACTAAAATAGAGTTATATTAGCATATATATATCAAACAGTAATCAGTTGTGAAGCACAAATGTTGTATGGAGAACATAAACAAATGATCAGATCGAAGAAAATCCTTACGGTTTCATTTAATTTCTTTTAATTTTATTTATTATTATTATTATTATTATTTTTCAAAGGAAGACTCGGAGTCAAGAGTACCTTCGAAGCTTCGGAGTAGTTGGACAATTGCGCGTTTCAAGGTTTCAAGTCGACGACGCACCACTCACCCCCAGGAATCTTCAGCTGTTCCTCGGCATCGGAGTCCCCGTTTATTTGTCTAAAGTATAATCTCATATATATATATATATATATATACACACGAAATTGCTTACGCTGTGTCGGCAACATATCGTTGCTGATGGAGCTTCAAACTTTGCCCGGTGACCCGTGGGATTATGACTATTATCATTCATTTTCAGGGTGTGTTCCGATTCGAGTTTCGGGTTGGTAAATCGGATTGTACCTGATCCTATTATTTCTTTTCAATTGGAACTAGATTTTGGCTCCGTAAAACAGTGAAAAATTTTAAAAAAATTTAGATGCGATTTAGTTTATTTTTTTATTTTTTATTTTTATTTTTTATTTTAAAAATTTCAAAATAAAAAAATAAAAAATATTTTATTTTCATTATTTTCAATTTTTTTTATTTTAGATTAGAAACGCTCAAAATATTTTTTGTCATTTTTTATTTTATGTGCAAGTCTATTTTCTGTTTTTTAAAATAAATTTTGAAAATACAAGTGACCAAATACGTTTTGAACTTTTTCTTTATTTTTAAAATTGTAAAATGAAAAATGAATCCAAAACAGAAAATAAAAAATAAAAATGATAAACAAAAAATTAAAAAAAAAAAAACCAAATGAACCCTTAGAAATTATTCACTTTTTACCTGACTGTACGAATTATAAATTTACAATTTATTTTACTTTATTTCATTTTTTATAACTTCAAATATATCATTTGAACAATGATTTTGTTAGCAAGTTACTTGTTAATTTTATTTATTATCATTTAAATTATATTTTAATATTAAAAATATAATATATTTTTATATAATTCAATTTTTCAAGTATTTTATGTTTCATATTTGTTTTTATCTTTTTTTTTTTAGTTATAACTAGTCCCATTAAAATCTTTAAACGTATCAACATCCCTAACTCAAGTCTCAACCTGTTACGACTCTTATGACTCGAGCCAGATCGAATTGCCTTGCACAGTCTTATTCATTTTAGTGTTTAAATTAATATTGAAGGGTGAAATGAAATATATATTAGGAGTAATTACATATTAACTATTTGGATGTGCTAATTGTAGGATTAAAATTGGAGAATAAATGTTATTAGAACCGTTTAATAATTTTTCACGTCTATCCCAATTTAATATTTAAAATTTTGAGAGACAAAAATATTAATTAATTTATTTTATGATATATTAAATATAATTAAAATACATAAGATATTGATCCTTTACACACCACGAATAGTTTGTTTGGGTACTAATATGTTAGTTTTTTAGCTTATTTTTGTATTATATGACTTTTTTTTTAAATTTTTATAATTTTTTATGAATGTAATTAATGCGTTTAAAAATTAACACATTTAAAAACTACCAAAAAAATTAAATTTCAGTAAAAAAAATACACAAAATGAAAATAAGCTAAATCTTAAAAAAAAAAACTAACTTGTTCGTACCTAAGCAAATCCCAGTGAAATAAAACGCAATTCAAATGGTCGAATTAACCAAATAATTAAGGAAATTAAATTTGGGTTATCAAAATTTATTTATTAAAGGTTATATAGTTAGTGTGTGTTTGGAAAAAGTAATCACAAGCTCAACTACTTAGTTTTTTTATTTTTTATTTTTTGTAACTAGCTAGTAGTTACCTCCTAAAAAAATTAAATTTTTTATGTTTGAAAAAGAAAAAAAACTAATTTTTTTAATAGTTGGTTTTTTTTTAATTTTTTTTATTAATTTGACATTTTTACTTTTCATGATTTAAAATAAATTTAAAATATAATAGATAAATTTGATTATTTTAAAAAAAATTAAAAACTGAACAATCAAAAGCTGAGAAAACTAGTAGAATTTTCAAACCTAACCAAAGCCTTAGGGGCCTCTAAAAGCACTTGGGTTATGTTTGGGAAAAAAACTATCAACTAAACTATCAGTTACTAGCTTTTAGTTATTACATTTTTTACTTTTTAAAATGATCAAATTGTCATTATATTTTAAATTTTTTTAAACATTTAAAGGAAAAAATGTTAAATTAATAAAAAATTAAAAACTAACTACTAAATAACTAATTTTTTTCTTTCATAAGACAAGCACCAAAAACAAAAAGTTAACTTATTAAAAAAAGTACAAAAAAAACTTAGTTTTTTTTAGTAAGTAGCTAGTTCCTAGCTATAAAAAAAAATTAACTTTTTTTTTTCTTTTTAAACTCAAGTTTGGTTTTTTGAGGGGGATATACATGTTTTAAACTTATTTTCTATTTTATATTTTTTAAAATAAAGAAAATAACTTAAAATATATTTGATCAATTGTGTTTTTAAAATTTGTTTTAAGAAATAAAAGATATGCATGAAATGAAAATTAATAAAAAATCGTTTTGAGCTTTTTTAATGTAAAATAAGAAAAATTTTAAAATACAAGAAATAAAAAATAAAATCAAATACATTTTTTGTTCGTGTTTTCAAATTTTCAAAGTATAAAATTAATAAAACAAAAAATAAAAAATAAAAAAATAAACTAAATGTTACTTTAGATTTTAGAAATATAAAAAAACAAAATAAAATAAAAATTGGGGGGGGGGGGGGGGGTGGGGGATCCACGAACGCCGTTTGGTTAATCAGCGTAATCGCGAAAATTCTCTGTTCTCTAGTCTCTAGCAAAGTCCAAACCCGGTCTGGATGAATTACAGAAGATCCAGACAGACCCTGTGCCTAAGCCGGAGCCGGAGCGAATCGCCGAAGTCTCCCTCCCAGTTCTCGATCAATTCTTCTCTTCTCTACCCGTACCAGTCAGTAACGTCTCTGCAAATGATGCGTTCTTAAGAGCTCATAACCGTCCGATCAGTCTGCAAATGCAGTTTCTATAGCGTCGGATTTCAGGTTTATTGTACTCTAAACCCCTCGAAGAAAAACACGAAAAAAGTTCTATTTAATTCCATCGTTGCATACTCGAAGTATTATTCCTCTTTATCGGTCCACTAGTTCGATTTGATCTGTTATTTTACAATGTCTTTGCATGTAATTTGCTTATCTGGCTGCCAAAAAAGCTCCGGATTTTGCTAAAGTTCTTGTTTTTAATTAATTAATTTTTTTTTCTCGTTATCGGAATTTTGGGTTTGTGGGTCGATTTACCTAAAAGCAAACAAAAATTGGGTGTGCTATTTTTAAAAAAATACCAGTGAATTGATGCGCACACATCACATGTAAGTTCTAAATGCTGTGTTGGACTTTTTAGTGCAATGTGGGAGGTGGGTTTGTCTCTGCAAAAAGCATATTAATGCTTGTATTGGCTGCTAAGCTATAGGGCCTTGTTTATATTTATACTGAAATGAAATGAGGAAAGTAATCGAATTTCTAGATGTTGAATGGAAGTACCTCAGCTTATTTATTTATTTTTTATTTTTTCCCCCTCAACTTTATATGATGCATTATTTCATCTAATTTGATTTCTCAGTCATACAAGAATCTTCTGCTTGGAGTATGGAGAACTCATTCTGTTCTTTTTGTGGCTTGATCTGAATGGGATTTGATAATATTATGCAGGCATTTGTTTGGGTTTGGAGATGATGGATATGAGATGGCTCAGTGCCCTTATAGTAGGGGCAGGTTGTTTTGCTTTAGGATACCTCATTGGTGCACGGCGTCCTGCTCGCATATTTGTTTCATCCAGAGTAGTTAAAGAGACCCCGATAATGGATGGCAACAAGAAGAATAAACTGAAAGAACCACTTGAGATTGAAAAGCTGGCTGACATTCTTGAAGATTTCAAAATGGTCTCTTGTCTCTTTGCTTTTATGTTCTCTCTTTGTATACACACACACACACACACACACACACACACATCTATATGCACATGTGCCTGTGGAAGCAAGGAGAATTGACTAGAACTTGGCTTTCTTCTTATTCAACGCAGGTTTTGGTTGTGAGGAATGACTTAAAGATGGGGAAAGGAAAGATTGCTGCTCAATGCAGGTGGTGATTAGTTATTCACTCTCAAACATGAATTGTGTTTTTCTTTGCTCTTGGACATCTAATAATATTACGTATATTTAGGTTTCATGCTGGCACAATAACTGATTGTGATAGTCTAATTCTTATAGAAAATGCTTTCAATTTCATTAGCAAAATTGAAGAGCCAACCACAGGTATGAGTGAGGTGTATGATTATCATTATTCAATGAAAGAGAGAAAAGATTGTCGGGTGACAAACTTAATTGCATACAGGGATTTTGCAGAGTAGAAAATTCAAAATATCATAGTGCTTACAAAAAAAAATGATTCAAAAGATTATAGTAAAAAACTACAATCTCTATTGTGCGTCCTTGTTTGAATTTTTTTTTAAGGCAACAGAAAATATTTTATTAAATATATAAAACTATTACATAGCAAGAGGATGAGGAGTCCTCAATAAAAACCTACATCACATCATTGTTCGTAATGGTGAGCCAATTCCCACAAATACAAAACGATGCAGTGGAAGTAAAATCTGGTAAAATGTAAACCCAAAATGAAGTTATGAATTGAGTCTTTTCCCACAGTTCCTCTTCCATTGCATTTATGTCCTCAAACAACCTTGCATTCCTTTCTTTCCAAATGATTCAGAGTGTAGCAACCACTGCCGTTTTCCACATAATCTTTCCTTTCTTGTTGCATCTAAAAGCACAATGATCAATTACCAGCATTTCCATGGAGGATTATGATGGAATCCAGCCCCAGACTAATTTTGCCCAAGGAAATTTATGACGTAGTGCTGAAGCAACTGGGCAGTGGATGAATAAATGATACACTGTTTCACTATCCATTTTGCATAGCACGCACCATTGAGTTAATGAGGCGATAATGCTAGGGATGGTTGCCTCCTTTGTAACACATCATGTGCATTGATACGCTTGTGAGCCAAGGACCAATAAAAATTGAAACTTGGGGGGGAATCTTCATCTTTGTTTGCACTCTAGCATATGAGTAAAATAAAAAGTTTATAAAAGGCTTAAACATGTCAATTATTAGGAGTTGAAGATTTGTCATTGAACATAGACGCTTATAATGCTGAGGACTTATATCTTCTTTTCCTGTTATTTAAATGCGTACTGAGTTATAATGCCCAAAGCCTCTTGAAGTGGAATTTGAAGTTGAAACTATGAAAATATGTAGTCTGTTTAAATCAAGCATAAGAAGGTTTCAGTAGCCTATAAAGCACTCCGTATTTACTACAAAATCTTGCCAGAATGAATTTAAACTAACAGTTTAAACTAGAAGGTTGAAATGTTGAGGGCGTCAGGTACTAGTATTTCTGACTCATCGTGCCTTGCGTTCTTGCTTTGACACTTCACTAGTTGCAATGCAGAAAGCTTTTTGAACTATCATTTGTTTTTTGGTCTTGTTCTGATCTGTTATTGGCAAATTTCCTTGATGCTTAGTCATGCAACTTTGGGTCTATATAAGAAGCTCCTTCATCGGGCACCAAAAGCTTTAAATAGGTATTTTCTAAATTAATTCAGGATTGGTTTTGGATTGAACCCTGAGTGTTTTTTTTTTTTTTGGTCAACCTATTGTTTCTGATCCAATTTTGTCCATATGAAGATGGGAGATGTGTGGACAGGTTAAGGTCGTCGTGAAAATCGAAAACGAGGAAGATTTGGTAGTTCTACAAGTAAGTATGATTTGGATAATTGTGATGGCACATAAATTAATGTGCATTTTTTTTCTTTTTTGTAAACTTCGTAAATCATATAACGTCAATTAGCAGACCATATTTTTAGTTTGATCTATTACAGTTTTTGTGTGAAATTGGAGTGTTTCAATTCAAATTATTGGGGCAAAGGAAAAGATTACTTTTCAAACTTATGCATTTATAGCTTGCTTTCAGTGATTATTGCCTTCATGTTGCTCTTATGTGAGAGCAAGGTGCTTTTACATGAATGTATGTAATAACTTGAAATTGTTGTATTCTCTAAACAGTCAAAGTCACTATTTTTTTCCTTCCAATGTGCTGACAGTCAGGGACGAAGCTAGGATTTTCCTTTGGGGGGTAGGTTGGGAGGCAACTCTAATTTATTAATCCTTTGTCTCTAATGTCTCTGGCTTGTGTGAGCGCACTTGGTAGCCTTGGCTTGGTCAAGCAACTCTGTGTTTGAGGCTATCCCTCCAATTTATTAGTCATTTGTCTTCGAAGCCATTTTTAAATAGTATCCTAGTACCCTCATGTCAGCTTTGGTTGGGAACAGGGCCTAAGGGCCGGCCCTGTTATGGTCTCGAGGCCCTTGAGCGACTATAATTCTGGTAAGGGCCCTAGTGTATGATCTCGTCAATGGACAATTAAGAGAGAAGTCCACCTCTCTTCCCTTGTTGGTGTTCTTCCTTTTGGAGGAAGAATCTATGTCAAGAAAGGGTTAGCTAGCTCTTGATAGAGCTAGCCGAAAATCTACAGAAAAAAAAAAAACTCTAAATTTTGATAATCTGATTGCCTGCTTTATTCGTTGATAAAGTTGCCATTATATAAGCAGAATACGTAAGTTTTGATTAAGGAAAGAAATAACAACTTCACCCTAATTAGGTCTCCTATTAGGGTGGGACTCTAATGGGAAAGAAATAACATAAAATCAGGAAAGAAACTTTCCAAAATAAAAATAACTGCTCCTTATGCCAGCAATTTTCCTAATCAAATCCTCCTAATTTTTCTCCTTCCTTTCAGCTATTAATTACCCTGATTTTTTCTCCCTTTTAGCTGTTAATTACCTGATTTTTCTCCTCATTTTTAGCTGTTAATTACCCTAAGTTTTCTCTTCTATATCAGTTGTTTCACCCTAATTTTTCTCCTCCCTTTCAACCGTTAACCACCCCATTTGTCTCCTTGGATACGTTTTTCCAACAAAAGCATCCATATCATCACTCCCCTCTCCGACACCGAGCTTGCCCTCAAGCGCGAACTCTGGGTAAGCTTGTTTAAAGTCCTCCAATTTCTCCCAAGTAGCATCTTTAGCTGAGGAACCTGCCCACTGAATCAGTAACTCCCTTCGGCCTTTGTTCCACCGTGACTTCACAAGCCGTTGTGGACTAGGCATAATTTTGCCTTCCTTGATTGGTGGTAAGGAAGGAATAGAGGTGGGAGGAGTACCCTTGAATTCCTTCAACAAGGAGATATGGAAGACATCATGAATACGACTCTCCGGGGGCAATTCCAAGCGATAGGCGACAACTCCTATTTTCTTCAGAATCTTGAAAGGTCCATAAAATTTAGGAACAAGCTTGTGAAACCTGCGTTTTGCAACACTTAGCTGGCGGTAAGGTTGGAGCTTCAGCCACACCCAAGTTCCCAGTTCAAAAGACAACTCCCTCCTCTTAGTATCATGAAAATGCTTCATTCTCTGCTGTGCTTGCACTAAGCGCAACCTGATTTGAGCCCAAAATTCATCCCGCTCCTTCAATACTCGGTCGACTGCATCGACTCTAGTGCTTCCTTCCACATAAGACAACAACCAGGGTGGCTCCCTACCATAAACCACTTTAAAAGGAGTAGTATGAAGTGAAGAATGGTAGGAAGTATTATAACAATATTCTGCCCATGGTAACCAATCCACCCAAGACTTCAGCCTATCCCCTACAAAACACCGCAAATACATTTCAATTGTTCTGTTGACCACCTCAGTTTGTCCATCAGTCTGAGGGTGATAAGCAGAAGATAAGGCCAATTTGGTACCGCTCAAATGGAAAAGCTCCTTCCAAAATAAGCTAGTAAAAACCGAATCCCTATCAGATACAATAGATTCAGGGAGACCATGTAGGCGAAAGATACCTTCAAAGAATGCATGAGCCACACTAATAGCAGAATAAGAATGAGTGAGAGGCATAAAGTGAGCATATTTTGAGAATCAATCTACCACCACTAATAAGATAGATTTACCTCCCACTTTTGGAAGCCCATTTATGAAATCCATGGAAATATTTGCCCAGACACTACTTGGGACTTGTCGGGGCTGAAGTAGACTTGCTGGGTGAAGGTTTTCCCATTTATTTTGCTGACATGCCAAACACTTCTGCACAAAATCCTTCACTGCACCTTTCATCCCTTTCCAAAAGAAGTTTCCTTTCACTCTCTCTAATGTCTTTTGTATCCCTTCATGTGCCATATTGTGAAAATGAGTTAGGACCATTTGAATTAGAGGTGAAGTGGGCAGTAAATACACCCGATCAGTGTAGAAAATCAAGCCATCATTGACTCTCTAATCAGCCCCCTCCTTGCCTGCTGCAACCCGGTGATATAGGTTCTACAATTCATCTACATTGGCAACCTCCTCAATTGTTTCAAATAATGCGATTTTTGGTTGTGACAGTGCATTCAGTTGTCCTTCATCCTCATCTCTTCTAGATAATGCATCAACTGCAACATCAAGTTTCCAACCTTGTATTCCACCTTGAAAGCATAACCAAGCAATTTACTCATCCAATGTTGTTGGGGAGAAATTGTTAGCCTTTGTTCTAGGAAAAATTTAAGACTGTAATAATCAGTCCTAATCAGGAACGCTCTCCCCCATAGGTATGGTCTCTAGTGTGAGATGGCCTTTGCGAGGCCTATTAGCTCTCTTTCATATGCTGCAAGTTTGAAGTTTTTTTTGGGGGGGGGGGGGTTAACTTGCGGCTAAAGAAAGCGATTGGATGGCCTTGCTGTTGGAGTCCTGCTCCAATCCTGCACCCTGAAGCGTCACACTCCACGACAAACTCCTCCTCATAATTTGGTAGTTGTAGAACTGGAGCAATTGCTAAAGCCTTCTTCAAATTGTTGAAGGCTGTCTTGGCTTCCTCATTCAAATTAAAGGAATTCTTCTTTAACAACCTTGTGAGGGGAGTTTCTATCTGGCCATAATCTCGAATAAATTTCCTGTAGTATCCTGCTAATCCCAGAAATCCCCTTATAGCTTTAACTGAGTGAGAGGTAGGCCAATCCACTAACTGGATCTTACTAGCATCGGCAGATGTACCTGCACCATGGATTATATGTCCCAAATATGCCACCTGGGTTTCCCCAAATGAACGCTTTGATCTTTTCAAAAATAAGTGGTGAGAAAGTAGTGAATTAAAAACTACTCGAATGCGTTGTATATGTTCCTCCCATGTCCTACTATAGATCAAAATGTCGTCGAAGAAAACCAAAACGAATCGCCTGAGATAAGAATGAAATACCTCATTCATTAGGGCTTGAAAAGTCGATGGAGCATTGGTCAACCCGAAAAGCATAACCAAGAACTCAAAGTGACCATGATGAGTTCTAAACGCGGCCTTCTCCACATCCTCTTTATCCATCCGTATTTGGTGGTAACCTGACCTCAAATCCAACTTAATGAAAAACTTTGCTCCATGTAATTCATCTAATAGTTCATCCACCACTGGAATATGAAATTTGTCTTTCACTGTTTGATCATTCAAGGCACGATAGTCAACATAAAATCTTCACGTTCCTTCTTTCTTTCGAACCAGTAGTACAGGTGAGGAAAACAGGGATCTACTAGTTCAGATTATCCCTTGCTTCAGCATCTCATCATATTGTCTTTCAATCTCCTCTTTCTGTAAAAAAAGATACCTGTATGGTCTTACCACCACTGGTCCTGTCCCTGGAATGAGAGTAATTCGATGGTCACAATTCCTAGTAGGAGGGAGGTTAGTTGATTCTTGAAACAAGACAGAATTTTCCTCTAGAAGTTGGTGCAATTCGGCTTGCTCTAGCGGCTGCCCCTGCACCATATGCAGTCTCGGCTTGATTTGTTGTACTTGTCCTTGCCACTAAAAGCTCCTCCTTTCCACATTAAAACTCATAGTAAGTGCAGAAAAATCCCATACTATAGGGCCTAGTATTTGCAGCCATTTAACCCCTAAAACTACATCAAATTCCAACAAAGGTATAACATAAAGATCAGTACAAAATAATTCATCATTAACCTTAAAGGTTATCCCTTTGCACATTCTTTGGCTTGGTATTTTTGCTCCATCGACTACTGCTACATTCAGCCCTTGTTGTCCCTTCACAACCAACCCAAGCTGCTGAACTGCCTTATCCCCTATGAAATTATGAGTACTTCCCGAATCTACAAGTACTAATAGGGGCCATTCATCAATTTCAGCTTTGACTTGCATGGTTTGAGTGCTATTTGTTCCCGTCATGGCATGTAGTGAAATTTTTGGCTCGTCGGTCTCCTCCTCCTCCTTTGTTTCTTCTTCTTTTTGCACTACTTCTATCCAACATAGTCTTTTGCACTTATGTCTTGCTGTGTATAACTCATCACAGTTGTAACATAGGCCTTGTTCCCTTTTTTCTGCCATCTCAGCTCGGGTAAGCCTCCTTATAAGAGGTGTTCCCACGCTGTTGGAACTTGTAGCTGATCCCTTGCTATCCGAACTCCCCTTGCTCCCTTGGGAGGCAGTTGGTGCAGAAAAAGAGCTTGACTGCCTCCAAGAATTCCATGAGGCGGTGGTTTTCTTGCTTTCCACACCTTGTGTAAATTGCATCTTCCTCTCATATGCTCTTACCAAGTTCATGGCAGCCCCTAAATTAATAGGATTCTGCATTTCAACATCAATTCTTAGTTCATTAACAAGGCCGGGTGTAAATAGATTTACCTAAAGATCTTTGGGAAGGCCCACTGTCCTTGCTAACAAAATTTGAAATTGGTTTTGATATTTCTCTAGAAAGTGTGAAAGTATGGAGATTGTCAGGAGTAGGAGAGGCAGAGGAAGACCCAGGAAAAGTTAGAAAGAAACTATTAAATATGACATGGCCTACCTAGATCTATCGGAGGACATGGCCCTAAATAGATCTAATTGGCGTCGACAAATCCATATAGCCGACCCTACCTAGTGGGAAAAGGCTTGGTTTGGTTTGGTTTGGTTTTGATATTCCTCTACACTCCTTGTTTGTTTCAAATTTGCTAGCTCCCCAACTGGATTGTGGTTCAAACGGGGACCAAACCACAAGTTGCAATGCTTCTTGAACATTTCCCAATGTAGGACTGGCTCCTCTTGCGCAAATTGAAGGTACCACAATTGCGCTTGCCCAATCAAGTGGAAAGCCGCCAGTCTCATCTTCTCCTCTTCTGGCATTCTTTGAGTCAAAAAAAAAAATTGTTCACATCTATGGAGCCACACCAATGGATCTTCAAAGCCATCGTGCGTAGGAAATTCCATCTTGGAATAACATGGCACTGTGTGAGATCTTGATCTTCCTTCATCTCCTTTTCTCCCCTAGATGGCACTGCCCTATTGCTGCTCTCTACCCCTCTCGGCCCTTCCTTTCTCCTCTCCTAGGCAAGCCTTTCCATCATTTGAATCAGGCCATCAAACTTTTCCTGTATCTCTATAAAACACTGTTCTACATGTTGATAAAGGACTGTCAACTCTGGAATGGAATTATTGGTATCGTCCATGGTGACCGGCTTTGATACCGAGTTGGTAAGGGCCCTAGCGTATGATCTCGACAATAGACGATTAGGAGGGAAGTCCACCTCTCTTTCCTTGTTGGTGTTCTTCCTTTTGGAGGAAGAACCTATGTTGAGAAAGGGTTAGCTAGCTCTTGATAGAGCTAGCCAAAAAAAAAAATCTAAATTTGATAATCTGATTGCCTACTTTATTCATTGATAAAGCTGCCATTATATAGGCATAATACATAAGTGTTGATTAAGGAAAGAAATAACAACTCCACCCTAATTAGGTCTCCTATTAGGGTGGGACTCTAATAGGAAAAAAATAGCATAAAATCAGGAAAGAAACTTTCAAAAAAAATAACTGCTCCTTATGCTAGCAATTTTCCTAATCAGATCCTCCTAATTTTTCTCCTCCCTTGTAGCTATTAATTACCCTGATTTTTCCTCCCTTTCAGTGGCTAATTACCCTGATTTTTCTCCTCCTTTTTAGTTGTTAATTACCCTAATTTTTCTCCTCCATATCAGCTATTTCACCCTGATTTTTCTCCTCCCTTTCAGCCGTTAACCATCCCTTTTTTCTCTTTTGATACATTTTTCCAACAAAAGCATTCATATCAAATTCTTGTGAAGGATCATGGATATTTGTGACACATGGCTAGAGGTGAGGTTTTGTTCAAGGATATTGGCAGTTAGTTGAAGTTACTCCATTAACAAGGTGTTAGGCCATTTAGAGGTGGCTGCCTGGCCATAATATCTATCAGGTCTGTGCCTTTAGCACACCCTAGTGAGCTACCCTCATTGACCTGAACCTTGCATATGTAGCGAGCTTCCACCTCATTTGAGCCTGTGTAAGCATTTTCATTTGGAGACTTGCAGTTATCTACTGCTACCTCTGTCTCTTCACCCTCCCAAGACTGGCTCCAACGTTCATCCTGTCCACTTTTGGTGATCTCTCACCAACTCAGTGCCTACCGTACTTATCTAATGGCTCCATATTCATAGAGACTTTCAATCATCAACATTGGGCGTGTCCCTGATGCTCTATCTTAAGCAAAGACAAACCTTATAAATTAACTGGATAACCTTTTCTATAGGAATTTTGTGTTATACTTGTTTGTATACCATGCCCAACTCTCTTCCTAAAGTTGGATATTTAGAAATCAATAATACTAGCTTCGCGGTTGTTATGAAATTGATTGTGTCCAAAGATTCACTCACAATTGGCATGTGATTGTGACATATGGAGTGACAATCTTCTTACTATCATAATCTCAAGCAAAGTGGAGATTGATTTTTTGTATAATTTTGTCTTTTTAGTGGAAAAAAATATCATAAGATATATAGTGGATGTTAATTATTATAGAATTTCCTAATTGGGTTAGTGTGACTAAATTTGATTTTTAATTTGCAATATCCGTCATGATTCATTTTGTTTCTGCACTTGTTCTTGCTTAGAAATTTTGGTTTTTGTCCCCATGCCCCCCTCCTCACAAGGATAATACCACATGCAGTTTTTGTGTTGCATTACACTCATTCTTCCTTGCTTAATGCTGGGGTTTGGGCTTGATGCCTCTATTTTGAGGAGGTTTTTCATTTTTTTTTTTGGGGGGGGGGGGGAGGCGGCAGTCTTGTTGCTGACTGAGGAAAAAAAAAGGAAAAAAGATATTTTGCCTTATATTAGATTGTTTAAACTCTTCCTATTTATGACAAATAAAAGGGAGGAAATGTTAATCCTTTTCCCCACGCGCTTACGTTGTGGGTTGAACTGGTTCTTTGTCTGTTTATTACTTTATCTCTTCTGCTCATCCTTTTGGCAAATCCTTCTTGACTTTGACAGGAAAGGGCAAAATCAATGAACTTACCAACACATGTAACAATTGATGCAGGAAGGACACAAATTGCACCGAGTGAGTTGCAACTTAATTTCCTACACTATAGCTTCTCTTAGTTGTGCATTGATTTTGGTAGGAACTGTCTGTTGCATCAGTAGTGGTTTATAAATTCAAAGTTTTCTAGAATGTAGGTGTGGCCATGAGATTATTGGATGTTGGGAACTTGCTTAGAGCTGTTGATGGAAACTTCTTCAAAGAGCTATAGTTGGTTTAGTTTCATGAGTGAAGTGGCAGGGAGCTAAAGCTTGACTTTAGCATTCAGGCTTTGTATTGATTAATGAATTTTGATTGGGTCATTGTTTTCAGAACAAGTGGAGTGTGGCAAGTTGAAGTGGGATAGCTTTGAAATAGTGTTAATAATCTAATTCCAAAACACACTAATTTTGTCAAGTGCACCTTCTATAAAACTTCAGAAGCATATTGCTTCCCCTTTGTTATACGCGTGCCTAGGTTGTGGGTCGCGTCACGTGTGCTCTTCACCTCATATAAGCAGGTCTAATGAATAAATTTGGCGAATTAGTTATTGAGCAGCAAACGACTCTATTTCTCGATTTCGTGCTCAATTGTTCTATAATACCCTACATTGTATATCAAGTCTTTTTCAATTAATACTTGCAACAAATTATAGTTCATTTTTTAAGCCTGTTATCTAATTTACGTTTGCTAGATGATGTTTCTCACGATTCTTTTCTATTCTTTATCAGATTCAAGGACAGTAATGGCCATCCTTGGTAAGTTCTCGTTCCTCATATGGGTATTCTTTCATGCGGAAACTCGTGGCATAGTAAATTCAGTTTCTGTTCTGAACTTCTGACAATATAAAGTTTCTTCGTGGCACTCACATCATTATCATATTAGTTTATTTTTGTATCTCCAGTTCGTTGGACCGTGTTACACGAGCTCTTTTATTTCCTCCATTTTATTCATGTCTATTGGATATGACAAGGGTAAGAGTATGTTATATGTGTCCGATAGCCAAATTGGACATTTAGATCCGTTAATTTTTAACAATTCCTAAAGAGGTTACAACACATATTTGGTGATAGAGAAAATTTTATTACCTTTTATGTAGGTGGAATATTAGAATTTCAATTTTTTTTCCTTAAATTCCATTTAATTCCAAATACATTTGTAAACAATTTTCGCATTTTATATTAATATATTACACAATATATACTATATTTAAATATTCACAACGTGTTTACGCACTGTATCTGATTTTTGGACTCACATTCTAATATTTTAACATTAAAGTTATGAGGGGGTCCGATATTTGGACATATACTCACGTGACGCTCTTACCGAAACATATCTTGGACTGAGTGCCTATTTAGCAACTGTTAGCTTCTAGTTACTCACCTTTTTGACTTTTTCTAAAATGACTAAAATTATTTTTTTACATTTTAAATTTCTTTTAAACCATCAAGGACAAATATGTTAAATTAACAAAAAGTTAAAAAGTTAGCTTTTTTTTTTTTTTTTTTTCCTTAAACACAGGCCAAAACAAAAAAAAAAAAAAAACTAGTTTTTTTTTAGTAACTAACTACAAAAAAATGTTGGCATTTTTACTTTCCACACTACACCTAATTCTCATGTTCATGCATCTGCAGGACCTGCCGACATGGTTGATGATGTCACAGGCGGACTGAAGCTTTTGTAACCACCGTTTTGCTTCGTCGGCCGCTGTGGTACCTGTCTTACTGCCGTGAGCTTGCTTGTGTCGGCGCCGGATAAACTGTCTTGCTGCTGCTATCGTTGGTGGTGATGACGAAAATTTTCTGTAATGAATATTTCATTCCTAATGAATGAAATTGGTCCTTTTAGAACTGAATTCAGGGTTTAATTTGCAACCAACTACTAGTGATTGATATGTTGCTTGTAATGGCCCAATCTCCCAAAACCAGTTGACGCCCATCTGGGATGTTCAGGCGAGAGCAATGCATAACCATACTCTACTAGGATGGAAAATATCATGAACTGGGGTTACTTTCTGTTGGAAGGATTTGACGGTGGGAAATAAGTAATATTATGGAATAATATATAAGTTTAGATGTGATATAAGACTAATTTTTTTATGTGAAATTATTTTTTTGATATTTAATTTATAGAATAAGAGATATAATTCGATAATAGATAATTTTTAGACCTTTTAACTCTTGTCGTGAAACAAATTCGTAAGGGTTTTGCAATTCTGAGAACAAACGAAATATCAAAATGAGATATGATGGAGTCTACAAAATTAATTAACAATTTAATCCTCCCCAATAGTAAATGCACTTAATCAAACACGTACTTAAAATAGAGATGTACAATGATAAAATAATTTTCAAACACTAATAAAATAATTCAATGTAAAAAATTAATCACAATTATATATGATTGTATATATAGTTTATGATATTATTTACCTTCGTTATTTGATTCATCTAATCTAAAGTAAACTAGGAGATATAACATCAGGAGAAATATATATAATTCCATGGAAAAATAAAATGTCAAAACATAATATGATAGGACTTACAGAATTAATAATTTAATGCCATCTCATATTCTTCAATCAAACACAACCTAATTGCAAAAATAATAATAATAAATAAAATAAAATAAAATAAAATAAAATAAAATGAAATAAATTGGCACACAAATTGGGGTTCCAAAGGGCTACAATAAAAAAATAGAGGATCTAAATTTGATTGTACTTTAATGACATATAATTTTTATACTCTGCATTGATTCTGTTCTAATAAGATTTTTTTAACTTTTATTCTTTTATTTTGAAAATAATTTTAATAAAATCAAATTGAAACCACTAGATTAAATACAATCAAATCTAGACCTTTCATAGGAATAAATAATCTAATGCCATCTCATATTCTTTAATCAAACACAACCTAATTGCAAAAATAAAATAAAATGGCACACAAATTGGGGTTCCAGGGGCTGTAGTGAAAAGGTTCACTACAGAGTTTTTTAACTTTTATTTTTATTTTGAAAATAATTTTAATTAAATTAAATCGAAATCATTAGATTAAATACAATCAAATCTAAACCATTTCTTTTCCACTACAACCCCTTGGAACCCCACAAATTATATGAAAGAGATTAATTAGTTATTACCTAAATAAAATAAATTACGTAGACCACCTAAACATTTGTGTAATTACATATGAACCCTCTTAACATTTCAAATTTACAAACACTTCATTTATTTTGAAATGTTTGTAACCCAGACCTCCTTCATTCTATCTGTCATTAGGGTTTTACCAAAAAATATTGACATCAACCATAAAGTGTTTTCAAAATACCATTTCTACCCTTTTAATATATGCGAAAGGATTGATATACCCTTTAATTGAAACATTTAACCATTCTATCACGTTTAATCCCTTTCTCCTCCATTTTCGAAGAAGCCGAATCATGAAGTCATAAGAGCTCGATCTCGAACGACGATGGAACAAGAAGATAACCAAGGTCCATCGATTTTCTCCGTCATTTGTCTTGAGTAGTTCTCTCTGTGCTAGATCTCTCCATTTATTCGTTTTCCTCGTCAATTCGGACAACGCCTCATTCCAGTTAGGGTTCTCCATTTTTTTTTTAACAAAGTTCGTTTTATGAAAAGTGCAATAAGGGTTCTCCATTTTTGTTGGGTTTTAACTTTCATTTGGTATTTTCCTGTGTCGAAAGAAGAATTTGAAGTTAGGTGATGTTGCCCTGGTTCAGTTTGTTAGACATTGCTTTTTATATATGGAAGTTTTGTCCATTGTTCTCATAGTTAAGGGTTTTTGGAAGATTATTATTTTTATTGATTTTATTGTGAGTTTGATGTGGGAAACTATGGTGTAATGTATAAATTTAGACAGTTTATGTTTGGGGTTCTTTGTTGGATTGATGTCACAGTGATGTCATGTATATGCTTTCTGTATTATTGAAGTAATTTTTGGGATTAAAAGTCTAAACGCACTAGTGACCTTGCTAATACAAACAACTCTGAATTTGGGATTGCCTTAACACAACAAAACCTTTTGACCATAACATTGCCTTCTCCCTGACATATCAACAAAGATTTGGAAAAGTTAAAAAACGTAGTATCTCTATCCTTGTTGTAATGCGATTGTAAGTTAAGATTTTTTTATGTTTTTATGTTCTTATTTTTCTTTTCTTTTTTTTTTTCCCATCTTTCAAGCCACTATGCTGTGTAGTTATTAGCAATTTTAAGTAATTAGCATAATTTATATACCTCTTTTGTCTGAATTTTTTTCCCTTATATTATAATAACATGCCAACAATCAGCAATGGATGTAGCAACCCCAGATTTAGGTATCGTAATAGGCAGTGTAGATGTGGGAAAATGACAGTTGTTGCCATATCGGAGTCGGTGGACAATCCTAGAAACCTGTATTTTCGATGTGCTAAGAAGGAATGCAATTACTTTACCTAGTGCACTTCTTCACCCATGAATGAAATTAGAGAAGTCAAGCAATTAACTGAAGCCAATGAAATTATACCTCCCGATGTAATCAACGAATTTAGGGAAATTCATACAAGACTTGAGAGTTTAGAAGCTAACTAAGAAGTTCTAAAGCTTTTCCTATTGTCAACTGTAATTGTCACAGGGATTGCGTTCATTGTGTTTATTATAATATCGGCAAAAATACTTTAATAATTAGTTTGTAGGGCTATAGTTGTAAACAGTCGTCACTAACTTGAATTTATGATAAACAATTGTTTTGTATGATGATTTTGAAATTGGCAGTGCTCCTTGAGTTAATGAACCTCAGTTGTTTTGTATTATGAATTTCAAATTCTTAGTGATCCTCTTTATGCATTGTGGCATTGCGCAAAAAAAAAAAAAAAAAAAAAAACAACCATAATTGGGTCTTGATATTGTATGATGAATGTGACTATGAGTTGTATTTTGAGTGTGAGTTAAGCATTGCCTATTTAATAAAAATTGGTGGCATTTGTTGATGATAGTTCATAACTTTTAGTTATTGTAAATGTTAAGAAGAAAACTCACTTCAGTAACACATACTGTCTTGAAAAATTTTGGGGAAAAACTGTGCTGGAAACCTATATTGGGTTGGCAAATTCATGAAGTTGTAGTTGGTAAACTAGTATTTGGTTGCCAAAACTGTGCTTAATGCAATGAATGGAGGCTATCTGTGCCTAATGATGCACTGTGCCTAATACAAACTTGTATTTGTGCTTAGTGCAATGAATGTAGGCTATCTGTGCCTAATACAAAACTTTGCTGCAAAACAAACTGTATTGCAAAATTATGCTGCAAAAACAATAAATAAATAAAACTAAGCCAAATTGCACTCTTTCCTTGAACCATTCAACAAACAACACACCTGTACATTAACTGCCAGTAACATTGCTATTCAATTACAATACACTGATATTACAATTCATGCATGTAGCCATTCAACAAAGATAGCCAATGCCAGCATCACAAACATTCTTATTTATATTTAAAAACATTCCATAAGTATTTGATTGATTGCAGAACTTGATAAATTGCATAAACTTGGTAAAATATTTTCATCATTAACATTAACCATCCATTTCAAGTACATGTCATTCTCATATACATCTATATCAATTCCACTAAACAAAAAACTTAAGTGGGCTCTTACATTACTCATCCCATTCATTTTATGTAGATATTGTGCCCATATACATATATATCAATCCCACTAATCAAAAAATTTCAAGTGAGCTCCTATACTCTTCTCCCATGTATATCAAAACCCAACCAAAAAGTATATCATTGTACCAAAAATAGCAAAAAGTTGCCCTATATCTATACTAGCTACACCAATGTACCAGCTGTACCAAGATAGAGCCCAATGCTCTATACCAGCTAGTCCACGTATGTTAAAAAAAAGTCTATCATGTCCATCTATAGCAAAAATTAACTTAGTAATATACTTTTATATATATCAACAATAATATTAAAGGACTCTTGCTGCTAAAGATTGTAGCTGACTTGCTGGTGGAGGTGTTGTTGAATCCTATGAAGGCAGTGGTGGAGGTGCTGCTGCTGAAGATTGTGACTGACTTACTAGTGGAGGTGCTGCTAATTTCTGTGAAGCGTGGTGGGGGTACCGCTGCTGAAGACTGACTTATTGTATCTTGTGGAGTTGATATGGCCTTTTTTTTATTAGTTTACTACTAGTTTTAGTGGCACCTTTTCTCTTCTATTACAAACAATTAAAAACTTGACAAAATTTTATTTAATTAAACAAAAATAAACAAATTACAGTTATATAATGAATAAATTTTGTCTTCCTTTAACAAGAGCTCTCTACAAGAGCTCTCTGGTATGTCTTGCTGTTATGCTCGAGTTACCTATAATTATTACAAGTTATCATGTGTCATTTTCTTTGCTTACTTGTGCCAGTAGCAGCCTCATTCTCCTTTCTTCATCTGTTCTTCCTTGGCTAGCCTAGGACTCTTCTTAGTTCGAGAGGTTGAATCAAATCCCCTTACACCTCACCATCCCACATTGATTCATTGAGGATAAGGTGAACAATCCTTTCGTAAGTCTCCATGTACTTGGCCTTGCTGAAAAATGGATCACAAAAATCCTCTAAGCATATTCTTCTAGATAATAAACATGCTGTCCCATGTTTATAAGGTATGCCAGATATGTCCTAATGTCCAGAAAAATAGTTCTTCCTATCTTAATATACAACATATCTTGTCTGTTTATCTAGTATCTCGTACTCGTCTCCACCAACATATAATACATTGCATTTCTGACTCTTTTGACTAATGTTCTCTAACTTAGTCTTTGTATTTTTAGTGACAATATCCTCCTACGTACTAGCCTGCTAGAACCTATCACGAATTCTTCTCCCCATCTTATTTCTTATCCCATCAAGTAAAGTTAGAATTGGTTTACTTCGCAACTCACCCACCCAATTATTAAATGACTTAGTGAAGTTATTGGTAAGATGATCTACCCTCACAACAGAATTAAACTTATATTTGGCCCGCAACTCTAGAGGGACATTCATCATACATTCATGAGCAGCCAGGTGTGCAGTTTTATTCTACTCTATTATTCTCTTAAACTTCGCTGCAATGCATACCCTAGCAGCTGCCCAGAAGAGACTTCTTAATTGTTTGAAATTACAATATAGATGCCTCACACACCGTCTTTGCGTTGCACCCGAGAAAAGTTCACGAATTGCAAGTTCAATTCTCTTAACATAGTTTGCTTGTAAAATTTAGTATACAGTTCAATGGAATGAAAAAAAACTATTGACATACAAAATTTTATGTGTTTAATTAATTAAAATTTTGAATGTCTTATGAAAGTAAGTTAAGCATTCAAACTCAAGTACAATCGAAGGATAAAGTGTGACTTCAGATATAGCATTTTTAATAAGTTACTAGTTCTAGCTTTTGGCAAATTCTTATAAATCTTTTCATTTGAGAATTATATATATCTAGATGATGCTCATATATTTCGGTAGCATTGAAAGCTTGTTTGCTACCCATTTTTAAGTAAGAAAATCATTTAAACCCATAACCCTATAGTAAACCTAAATTTTTAGAAAAACTTACATGCGACCCCTATAATAAACCCTAAAATTCCATAAAAATCCAAATACGGAACTTACGCCCCAAAACCTTAGAACAACCCTAAAATTCTAGAAAAGCCTAACCAATACTGAAATACATCCCATAACCCTAAATAAACTCCAAAATTCCAGAAATTTAAAAATCATTAAATCTATAAATCAAAAGTAAAAGAAATCGTAATAAAAACATGGATGTTAGGGAAACCTGTAATTTAGTTACCTACTATTGATGATAAGATGATCGTTTGTTCATACAAGAATGAGAAAAAACATTAAATCATGTGGAAAAGATGGATGTCTAAGTTGTAAGCAAGGCGAAAGAAAATATACCAAATAAACCCTAATTGTATCCGTTTTGAGAACAACGAGAAGAATGAGAACCCAATCGTATAAGACGATGATTGAACCTTAGTCATTTCGGAGAAACCTAACCCTAGTCATTTTGGAGAAACCCTAACCTTAGTCATTTCAGAGAAACCCTAACCCTATAAGACCGCTTATACCTGCTTAAACTTCAAATCGATGAAAAACCGACGAACCGACAGTTGAACCGGTAAACCGTTGAACCGATGCCAGTTTTTGCAAACCGACTGATTTTTATTTTTGAATTGTAAAATAAGAAAACTAATATGCACTGACTTAGAATTGACTCTAGGTCTATTTTGTTGTAAAGTACTATTCTCCCACTAAACCACTAATACTTATTATTCTATATTTTTACTTGGTTTTACTTATGTAATATGTTAGTTTTGAGTGATATTATTTTAGTACACTTTTTATTTACACTTTTTATTGACACTTTTTATTAGTAAAACAAAATAAAGTAAAAGAATATACAGAAAAATATAAATTTTTAAAATCATTATATAATTCTAACATATTTTGATATTTTATTTATATATTTAAATATATTTATTTTTTTTGATAAATTATTTATATATATTTATAACGTCACAGTTCAACTCTGGTTCAATTTCGGTAAAATGGACAGTTAAACCATTAATCCATGACCAGATCTCTTTTTTGATTTGATGAACGGTCCGTTTTTCAAAACATTGGTAGCGCACACGGAAGGAGGTCTAGGTTACAAATATTTCAAAATAAATGATGTGTCTGTAAATTTAAAATGCTAAGGGGGTCTATGTATAATCACGCAAATGTTGAGAGGGGTTATGTGTAATTTATCCATTAAAATGTACGAAGGCAGTGCACAAAACCGAAAAATTGAAAATCCATCCGAGGGAGATCCGACCTGCCGGATTTGAACCAGCGACCTAAAGATTAGCTGTGAGCTTTTTCCGCACTACAGTATCCCGCTCTATCAACTGACCTAAGGTCGGAGACATAGTCCTCATTAATTTTATTTATATAAACTTGCGCTTTTAGGTTACTAGATATTGGAATTTCTTTGGATTTTCTTCCTCGATCCATGTGTGCTTGAAACATTTACTCAAACTATCTTCCTCCCGCTCCGACCCTTGACTCGCAAGTGACCATGTTAGTTACCCCAAACTCCGTCAAATAAAATAATTATTTAATTGGTCTAAAAAAATAAGTAAAATATTATAACTTTAATTGCATTTAACTTTGTATTCCAAATCCAATCTGCAAAAATTTTAAAATGATATTTGCAAATAAGACACTCTAGAAATAAAAATAAATGAATAAATTTTATTAATAAAAAACAATTTTTATTTAAAAAATATTAAATAATAAACGTGATGTTCTTGCGCTTATTATTGGCGTATGAATTTCTCCACTGATGGAATTAATTGAAATTTACACTTTCAAGAAAAAAAAAAGAACGCACCGTTACAATTCATTTGAGAGGGCATTTGAAGTAAAAAAAAAAAGTGAAATAAAGTGAGATAACTTATAAGTTCGTAACTTGTACAGTGAGATAAAAAGCGTATAACTTTTTAAAGGGTTTTAAAAATTTTCATAATTTTTAACGTTTTTTATTTCACCAAACGCAGCTTTAGTTCCATATAAAAAAATAATTAATTTATACAATTAAAAAAATATATTTCTTGGGCCCCCGGTTCCCCAAATTAGTTACTTGTAATTGGAAAACAAATGCTTCTAAAATTAAAATAATAAATACTTTTCCAAAAATTAGCTCCCAAATAAATATTAATTCATGTTCTTTTAGCTTGCAAAAGAATAAAAAAAATACGTTTCTTTTCAAATTTAATAAGTAAATTGTAAGATAAATTACTTCTACAATTGAAATAATAACTAATTTTTTAATAATCACAACATAAGATTTAATTAGTTCCGCACATTGAACCAGAGAAATATCACTTATGATCAAAAATAACATCTCACACTAACAAAAACCAGCTTAACTCTGTTTTCCATTTATTAAAAAAAAATGATAAAGTTTTATTTTTCTTCGTGGCTAAAATTCAATGATTTCATCTTGCCGACAATCACCCACATGGATGACCATGGTGTTCTTCTTCTCTGTCGGTATGATCCTACAACAATTTCTTCTGGGAGCCTGCCAAAAAAAATAGGAAAAAAAAAAAAAAAAAAAAACACACACACACACACACACAATTTTAATAACAACATTTCTTTAAATTAATGAATAAAGAAAACAAGAATTTTAAAGGAATATACCTTTCTACTATAAATTTTGAGTTTTTTTGGACACCACATAAAAGTGCAACTTTGCACAAGGATGCAAATGTTGATTTTTAGTCAAGTATTTGGTAAAAATTGTAAAAGTTAGTAAAAGTTAGAGAAAATTAGAGAAACTTAGTAAAAGTTGAAAAAAGTTGAACAAAATTAATAAAAGTTAAAAAATGTTTGGTAGAGAAAGTTAGAAAAAAATTAGTAAAAATTGGTGAATCAAATACTTTCTTTACTAAAAAATTATACCAGAATAATGTATCAATAACACTTTTATAATTAAGTAGATCTTAGTAGGTTATTCATCATTATTTTAACCCTAGAATAAGCTATATCGTTCTAGTCATTTTTTTTTTCTAAACTCTATAATTGCCATGTCATTTTTGTTTCATTTTCTGTTATATTTTTTAGTTTAATAATTTTTTTTTAAAAAATAATTGGCCCACTAGTGAGCCATGTCATTCTAATTCACTCATTCTAAAATCAAAGTATTCTGATTGTATAACACTGCTAATTTTAATTTTAGGTTTCATTGAAGCTATGACTTTTTGTCTTTTTCTAATATAACTAAAGTTACCCTCTTATATTTTATACTTCTTTTAAATATTGAATGACAAAAATATCAAATTAATAAAAACTTAAAAAAGTTAGGTGGCATTTGGTTTACTTTTCTATTTTTCATTTTCTGTTTTCGTTTTATGTGTTAAAAATCTCAAAACGAAGAAGCAAAAAATGCTCTGTTTTCCTTATTTTGATATTTTCTTTGTTTTTTGTTAAAAACTTTCAAAACGATTTTTTATCATTTTTCATTTCATATGTAAACTCATTTTCAGTTTTCGAAAGTAAATTTTGAAAACACAAGTAACCAAATGAATTTTGAGCTGTTTTTCTTATTTTCAAAGGTACAAAATGAAAAATGAGTTCAAAACAAAAATTAGAAAACAAAAACATAAAATAAAAAATAGAAAAATAAACCAAATGAACCCTTAATTTTTTTTCCTTTTTCAAACACAAAAAAAGCTAACTTTTTAATTGGTAAATAGTAGCTCGTAGCTACTAGCGGAAAAGAAAAAAAAAAAAAAAAAAACTAATTTTTTTACTGTCCAAACTAAGCCTTAAGAGAGACAAAATGTAATTACCTTGTCCCACATATATGGATCAGGCTTCTTGTAGACCTCAATTCTTGTAATCCTAAAAGGGTCATCGCCTATCTTTCTCGGGCATTCTGGGCCGGGGCCCCAACTCTGGACATACTCGCTCGCGGTTCGATTAGTAGACCTGTCGAACAAAGCAATGGACAACATATACACACAGGCCCTCTCGCACGGATTGTTTCTGATGGGTCGAGTGTTGAAAGAAAACCCGGTTCGATCAGCCTTTCTGTACCAACTCAGGAAGGTCATCTGGGGGGTTTCCATTTCGCGGGCCGAGATCACGGACCCAGAAAGTTGAACCGCGTAGCCCCACGAGACCGAGACAGTCCAGTTGTTGGACTTATCGTAGCATATGGATTGCTGCATGAGCGCGGCCGAGTCGAGTTTCATGGGCACGTTGAGCCGCTGGAGGGCTTCGATTTGGCCCAAGGCGTTGGGAAATATGGGCTCAACTAGGTCCAGATGGTGCAGGGAGACTAGAGGTGCGATGGGGTGCGCTGCCAGAAGCCCAAAGAGGTTTCCGTACACGTCAAACTGAAACCATAAATTTAAAAGACAAGGTGAAAAAAAAAATCACCATATATTATCAGTAGCGGCTGTAAAAATTTTAGATAATTGGATCATATAAAAATTTAAATAGTAATTATAAAATTTTAATGAGGACAAAGTTAGTAATTATAAAATTTTAATAGGAACAAAGTTACGAAAATATTTTAGATATAAGATAAAAAATTTTGAAAATTTTTTATTGACTGATGAGTCAACTGACCCATCACCATTCATGTAGCGCTGCTGCCCCTCTATATTATTAGATCAAAGTTAGGAAGAGAGGAAATATTAGTTTTCCAAGAAATTAAGCAATTAAACACTAATCGAACATGCATTTTCTTTCATATTGCTTATTCACTCTCAATTTACGGAAAATTTGTTATTTTAATTTGTGGGGTTTAATAATTATTTGTTATCCATGGTTTTGCATGAAAAATATCATTAAAGGTTTTTCCTTTTCCATTAGTGGTGAAGACTGGGGAGAATTCTGTAAAATGGTTTATATAGGCTACGCTATCCGCATGTTATTATTATTATTATTATTATTATTATTATTATTATTATTATTATTATTTTCTTTGGAGGAATGGGGGTTTTCTTTGTGGTCGTACATACAAATTTTAAATTCTGATTTGTAAGAAAAAAAAATTACAATCTCGTGGTAATTTCAAGTATATGAAACACAAGCCCTCGTAATTCTTCTCTTTTGAGTTTTCTAATCTTATTTGGAAGCTGGACTAGTAAAATTCTCCAATACTTGATTTGTGTGTCTCTAAATGTTATCGGGAAAATTATATAAAAAAAAAAGTTATAATAATTATAACTCTTCCGGATAATTATTTTTTTTAAAAGATAAAATTTAAGAGTGGCCATAACTCTATCTTTTATGCCTATTGTTAATTTGTTTTTAAAAAGATAGATAATAAAAAATATTAATGAGTAATATGTGTGTGCCTTGTCTTATCATCTAATTTTGGTGAAAGTGTCATTTTGTGATTTGCTAAATTTTTGTGTCTACTATTTAAGACCTAAATTTTAAATATTCTTTATGATTTTAGGAATTCATTCAATTTTCAATTTGATGGTTTGTGAAACGAATAAAAACATATAATAAAAATGAAAAAAAAAATGATAATCAACACATATTAGATCACAGTTACGGAGAGGAAATTAACTTTTTCCGATTTTTTTCCCCTAAAAAAACCGGATATAAGAAATGTTTCAAATTGTTTTTATGAATTAGTAAAAATTATTCTACAATAAATAAATAAATAAAATGACAGTGTTTTCAATATTAATTCCATTATCAATTAATTCTTGCAATTTCATATTAATTAAGAGAGTAGTTTTGTCACAGAGTGACTCTTGACTAGATTTCATCTTCCAAATACTAAGATAAAGAATAGATTTGATCAAATAATCGTAGAAAGAAAAAAAGAAAAAACAAAACCATGAAAAAACAAATTAAACAAAATAAAATAAAAAAAGATTTGACCACGAGAGAATTACTTTCGGGGTATATTCCTAAGAAGTGAATCTCTTTTACTTTCTATCGCATATACTGATTTTTCAATATGTGCAGCGGTAAGTCGTGAGCTTTAGCAATGGCAATGATTCGGATCCACACTCAATAAATGTATAAAACAAATTAACAAAGACACGCAGAGAGAGAAAAGAAAGAAAACCAACCTGGTGAAATCCAACTTCTCTGGTAAGAGGGACTCCAAGCTCAGCCATGCATGCTTGAATCCTATCATCAGATCCATACAAACTAGGGTATCGATGCATGCACCTATCTTGCATTCTCTCAAGAGCTTTGGCCAATGGGTAGCTAATGGCAAACCCACCACCCCCATAGGCCATATTGTACGAAAACAGTATATTTTGTACATGACTCTCCGAAGAACTCCCAATATAGTAAAACTCATTGTGGTCATATTTCCCCAAAACCCTAACCAAATTATCTGCCACAAACAACGTGTCATCATCTCCCATGACAATCCACCTCACATCCTCCATGTCCAATCTCACAGTTTCGGACACAATTCTTGATATACGCAATGCAGACCTATGACCATTTTTGTGTGAATACTTGAACTTTGAGGTGTCACTCGATATCTTCAATGGCGGAAGAGAGTGAGAGTCAGAGCCGTAGTCAGCACTAGAAGTATCGTTTTCCACGGGCTTGTCTAGCCATACAAACCCTCGCATCTCGTGGGGCCTCCACCATAGTTTGATGTAGTTCTTCCTACGGTGCCACAGCTTTGATGAAGCTCCAATGCCGAAAACAATGTGATTGAGTTGTGTTTTCTCTGGGTTTTTGGGGTTGGACATTAGGGTTTCCTCTGGGCTCTCGGGGTTGGATATTTGGGTTTGAATTGATGATGATGATATGAACGTTTGATGAATGTAAAGAGGGTTTTGAATGGTTGGGTATGTGAATCGTGTTAAGAACATATAGGCAAGAAAAATGAAGAGCAGGAGCCAAATGCTAAGTGCTTTCAAAATAGGGGTTGAGAGAATGCATATTCTCCCTTTCATGTTTCTATTGGAAAAAAAAAAAAAAAAAAAAAAAAAAGAAAGAATGAGAAGAGATGATCAATAATGCTGAAAGAATGAGAAATTAATAAACATAAAATCTTGTTATATAAGATTAGTTTTTTTATTTAAGTACAAGTACTTATAACAGATAGATAATAAATTTTACTATTTTAGTATTCTAAATAAACGTAAATACTTGTGAGACATATAAGATTACGATGTTTTATCTTAATATTACAGATATTTATAAGATAATGGTTAGTGTTTTTTTTTTTTTTTTTGGGTGGGATAAAGTTGTTTTATTTTTATTATTCACTTATATTATTTTGGATAAAAACACAAACTGCTTTCAGCACAGGTGCTGTTGGTGGGCTTGTTACGACACTTGTTGTTGGCCCTTTGTGTTCAGGTAAAATTAATGCTGTAAAATTCCACGTCATTGACATTCCGTAACATGGATGACCAGTCTCAAGTGATTGAATTTTTCTGCATACTGAGCAGTCTCAACTGTATCTTGGGCTTGGAAGAGATGGGTTATTGTCTTCATTTTTTTTGTTACATGAATGGGTAAAGAAATTTTGCACCAATTGTGCATGCTTGGGCGCAAGACCCCATTGATATATAATAAATTAATTAATTAATACTACACATACACCTTTTTTCTTACACCCTTCTTATAACATACTAGTTATAACGGGTCATAACTAGTACATTCTGTTCAAAATCATCATAATAATTGGATGTCACCTTTTACATGTGGTTGTAATGATTTTCAATTAGATTATATTGATCACGACCCGTTATAACCAGTAGAGTATAAGAAAGATATAAGAGAAGTAGGGTGTAAGAAAGATATAAGAAAAAAAGTGTAAGTGTAGCATTACTATAAATAAAAAGGCCGGCCATCTCATGAAAGTAATTAAGTAATTTATAGTCGTTCAGAGATGAGGCCAGCCTAGGCCCGGGGTAAGGAAAATTGTCACCCGTTTATGTAATTTGTAGACTATAAAAAAAAAGCATGATAGGGTTAGGCATCTTAAAATTAAAATAAAAAAAAATAGTAGATATCATCCGTTCAAAAAAAATAAAAAACACTACTAGAATAGGTAAAATTATTTTTAAGTCGAAAAGTTTTTATACTATAATTGGCTCTAGAAAACATCATTAGTATATATAAATTTAAAATTTTAGTTGTTACATATAGTTTAGAATTCGAATGTTAATTTTATTATTAATAAATAATGACACAAAAAAATCAATAAGATAAAAAATAATCTAAATTTTAAATAGATAGAAACTAGAGTATATAAAATTATTTTTAATTTAAATATTTAAAATTTTAAACTCATTATATTAATTGTCTAATATTAAATAATATTTTAAAAAATTAAGAAAAAAAATAAAGAAGGTGAACGAAAGACAGGATATTAGTTATATATATATATATATATATGCAAAATAATAATTAAAAAAAAAAAGAAACCAATTCCTATGGCAACGGATCCTGCCCGCAGACAACAAAGTTTGACTTCGTCCCTGCCGTAATTGCACGCAGGAATTATTAATTTCATCTAACAAAAATCCAAAATAGCGTTCAATTGATATTAACTATTGCCCTTTGCCTTCTCTTTTTGACACTCTTTATTACTTATTTTATTTTTGTGGACTTATCGGAGCTCAACATCCAAGTTGAAACCTAAGCTGGCGACCTTTATTTACGTATCGGCGATAACGACTAGCTTGACTTCATGTTATGCCAGAGATGACTAATTTTTCTGACATTTTTCAGAGATATTATCCCCACGTAGGGGCGTTTGGAGTCTCGACTAAATTTAAAAAATTTTTAAAAATATATTTTAAAATTATTACGTAATAATTGTTAAGTATTTATATTTGAATTGATATAAAATTGTTAAAAAGTATATAAAGTAACAGATGTCAAAATTTTAGTGAAAGATTTTGAAGATTTTGTGTATTTTTTTGTACACGTATCAGATCACATTTATTTGAATTTTGATAAAATCCGTTAGAACGGAACATATGTGGTGCGTTCTAACAGTATTTTAAAATTTTGACAAACCGTGTCAGCGACAATGGTGTTACCTTTTGAGTTTTTTTCAATTTTTTGGAGGCTCGGAGCCATAGTCTCCTTGCTCAACCCTAAGCGGTGACTTCGGCTTTATTTGGTTAGGAGAGAGAAAGTGGAGAAGAAGAGAGAGTAAAAATTCTCTCCTCTCCGCTTGGTATCTCTCTTGTGTGCTCGTAACAGTTGCGGTTCTCCTGGAGTGTAGCTCGGTTAACTTATTTAAAAATTTTTCTTGTAATATATATATATTTTTTAAATTTAACCTAGTTTAAATTTTTGTGCTTTAGAGGCCGTTTGGAGAATTAAAAACTAACAAAAAAGTAAAACTTTTGAAAGTTTTTGTACGTTTTTTTAGTTACATTTTTTTATGTGTTTAGTAGAATAAAATATAATTTTTAATATTTTTTTGTAACTTTTAGGTGGTTGGTAAACTTTTTATTGTAGCAAAGTAAAAAAGTGATAATTTTTTATATTTTTGGTAAGTTTTTTATTGTAACGGAGCAAAAAGTGATAATTTTTGTGTGTTTAGTAAAACTTTTTGTTTTATTTTTTTACTATAACAAAGCAAAAAAGTAAAAAAAATAATTGTGATTTTATTAAACACACCAAAAATTACAAAATATAACTTTTGGTATTTTTTTACTAGTTTTTGAACCTCCAAACGAGCCCTTAATATGAGCAATTCTACTTTAAACCATCGACGATGGTCCATCGTAACTTTATTTTTTATCAACCTACACAAATTTAAAATTTTATATCAATTCAGACGAATCTAAAATCTTGAATTTGCCTGGAGTCATAATTTTGCCGCATATTATGTGTGATATATATTATTGGAGTGTTTGGTTAACAAAAAAAATTAGCCAAAAAATATAATAAAAATAGAAATATGTAATATAAAAATGATATGTTGAGAAATTTAATTAAAAAATAGTACAAATTTAGTTAAAATTAATAAATTTTAGTGATATTTAGGGCCACCAAACAGGACCTACACATATATATGTGTGCATGTGTCTTGATTATAGGTTAGTGGGTGCACTGCTACCTTTCCAAAAAAAAGTAGTGGGTGCACCGCATGTGACAACAGCTGTGGTTAAGACCCCCGTTTGGAATACATGTAAAAATCAGTCAAAAGTTATAAAGTTAGTGTTTTATAAAATATCAATTTTTATTTATTTATTTATTTTTTTCTCTATTATAATAATTTATTCTATACAAAAGTTATTAAAATTTTTTACCAAACACACAAAAATTATTAAAAATAGTAACAAATTATTAAAAATTATTAAAAATTATTAAAAATTATCAAAAATTTTACGAAATACTTATAAATTGTAAAAAATTATTAAAAATAACTAAAAATTACTACTTATATTATAAAAATATCAAAAATTAAAATTAATAATTTTTAATAAAAAAATATAAAATATTACTAAAAATTACGTCTCTAAACACTTATCTTAATCTTCAGATAGAGTACAAACGCTGTTGCCAAACTTGACTTCAAGGCACGAAAAATGAGCTTTCTTCTTATTAATATCAAAATAAAAGGGACACAAAAAAAAAAGTAAAGCTTCTGACATCATGGGTTAATTAAAAGTGGAAAAGCTCCGTTCCAAAGGCAAGGGAACAAGAGGAACTGTTCCCCAAAAAACGCAAGCACCGTCTCCCCTTATTATATATATATAATTTATATATATATACACGCACATATGTATGTATATTCACAAGATGAAAAAGAAGATATTAATTCTTTTAAATTCATTTCTCATTATAAATGTGCATTAATTAATAATTTAAATAATCACGTCATTAATATATATTTATAATAAAATTAAAATAAATCTCTTCTAGATCACTTGAGTTGCGTTTAGTACATAAAATTTTTTAAAAATCTCTGGAAACATCTGAAAATATCTATAAAATTTTACACATTCTCGCATTCTTAAAATTTTAAAAACGTTCAATATCTTTCTAAAAAAAAGTCGATAACTAAAATTAGGTTAATCAAATATCAAAATTTTTTTCGCCATTCTCACTATAAACTCCCAAACTACCAAATGACACCCACTTTGACTTTTTTGTGGCGTTTTTAAAATAGTTCTAACGGATTGTAGAAACCGTTCCGACGGAATCGTGCGGGTAATTTTCGTTCAAACAGTTTCTACAATCCGTTTGGACGAATTATAGTGTAAAGAAGTCATGACTACCTAAAATTTTGGATCTGTCCAAATGAAAATCCGATCCGTCGAAACGAAATCTTACTATTCATCTCTAAAAAATGCGGTTTGAGTGATGGCCCCAAACACAAAAAATTTTTTTAAATCACATTTTATCTCATTTTTTCTTATTTTTTGATACATCAAACACAGCCTTAATCATTATTTAAGTCTTTTTCCTCCACAACTTTTTGAATGCAATGATAATAAAGATTTTAATTTCTTTTAAGAAATTAAGTTTTGCTCATTTCATCGGATGCCTAGCTGGATCAAAGTCAAACACCCATACCAATTTCGGCCGGAAGAAAAGCTAGCAATTTGCTGGCTCATTGGAATTTGGACTCGCCCATTGTTGCCCCTTAACATATATAATTAGTCCAAAACACTGTCCAAAATAATATTAGCTACGGGTCGCAATTTTTGACTAAATGCAGTTGGGGTGGAGGTGGGGGTGGGCGTGGGGGGTGGGGGGGGGGGGGTTGGGCGTGAAAAAATAATTATAAAAATTGATAACTGTACAGTGGGATAGAATAATTTTTAAGAAATTTTTATATTTTTTTTTTTGGTAAACTTCAAAGTTTCAAACGAAGGCTTAGAGACGGTTTGGATGTTATAAAAAAAAAAAGCAAAAAATCTCAACTTTAGATAGTTTTTGTGTGTTTTTTTAGTTACATTTTTTTTTTGTATGTTTGATGGAATAAAGTGTAATTTTTAACATTTTTTTTGTAACTTTTAGGTGTTTAGAGGCCGTTTGGATGTTAAAAAAAAAAAACAAAAAATCTCAACTTTTGATAGTTTTTGTGTGTTTTTTAGTTACATTTTTTTATATGTTTGGTGGAATAAAGTGTAATTTTTAACATTTTTTTACAACTTTTAGGTGTTTGGTAAACTTTTTACTGTAACAAAGTAAAAAAGTTATAACTTTTTGTGTGTTGGTAAGTTTTTTACTATAGCAGAGTAAAAAAGTAGTAATTTTTGTGTGTTTGATAAAATTTTTTATTTTATTTTTTACTGTAGCAAAGTAAAAAAGTGAGAAAAATTGTGACTCTACCAAACACACTAAAAGTTACAAAATGTAACTTTTGGTACTTATTTGTTAGTTTTTGAGCTTGCAAATGAGCCCTTAATAAATCGAAATAAGAAATAAAGTAAAATAAGAAAAATACTTAAAATTTTAGTTATTTTGACATTCTTTATTTATTTTTAATGATTGATTTGATAAGGGGGTCAATTCTAGTAAAATTTCAAAATAAAAAAAAATAAAAGTATGTTTTGAATGACAAAAAGTGAAATAAAATAAGATAAAATTAAATAAGTTATGGGTTCATAAATTCGTATAATGAAATAAAGAGTAAATAATTTTTAAATTTTTTTGGTATTTATCATCATTTTTTAAAATTTTTTATCACTTTAAACTGGTCTAAGTATAAAATAGAGAAAAAGAAAAGAAAAAATTGTTGAAATGTGTTACGTAACACGCCGGCTTTATATATATAGATAAGATTCCCATGTATTTCTCCTTGCTCATCCCAAACCAATACCTTAGGATGAGAGACAGAGAGAGAGAGAGCGCGGAGAAGGCAAGAAAACAAGGATTTTCTCTCCACTCTTGTTTGGGTTTTGACCAGAAAGAAATGAGAAATTATAACTAGAATTCAACAGTGTCCCTCAATTTTTTCTGAATTTGGTACTTCTTTTTTCTTCTTTTCTTTCTTATCAAACATTTATAGTGTCAGACTTGGAAGAGAGAGAGAGAGAGAGATGGCTGCTGTTGCACCAAAGTCCGGTGATCTCACACCAGATGGGCAAATCGGCATCGACCCTCAAAAAGAGCTCGATGCAGGAGCTCTCTTTGTTCTTAAATCCGAAGGTAGACCTTATTTCTTTGTCTCTGTCTCTGTGTCTTGCTCTCAATTCCAATACTAGTAGATGCATAGCGATCATTTGTATATATGCGTTCGTTTTTCTGTAAAATTTTAAAAGAGAAAATAAAAATTTTTTTCACTAACAAGGCTTAGTTTAACAACATAGTTGAAAATTAGCTCATGGTTATTCAGCTTTTTTATTTTTATTTTTTTTAAATAACTAAAATTATTTTATTATATTTTAAATTTCTTTTAAATTATTAAAGGAAAAAATATTAAATTAATAAAAAATTAAAAAAATCAACTACTAAAAAATTAGTAAAGAGCTTAATTTAGGTAGAAAATTTAACTTTTTGTAATTAGTTATTAGTTATTTACTAAAAAATTAATTTTTTTTTTGTGTTTGAAAAAAAAAAGTTAACTGTTTAAAAGTCAGCTTTTAAGCTTTTTATTAATTTAACGTTTTTATCTTTTAGCATTTAAAAGAAACTTAAAATAAAAAAGAATAAATTTAGTCATTTTATAAAAATAAAAAAAAAATTAAATAATCAGGAACTGTTCCTGAAAAATTAATCATACTTCTCAAACTCTATTTCAATGAATTAAAAATTTCAAATACATAAGGTGGCATTTGATTTATTTTACTGTTTTCTGTTTTCATTTTATGTTTTAAAAATCTCAAAATAAAAAAATAAAAAATACTTTATTTTCATTATTTTGAAATTTTCTTTACTTTGGATTAAAATGCTCAAAATAACTTTTTTTCATTTTTCATTTGATGTGTAAGTTTATTTTTTATTTTCTAAAATAAAATTTGAAAACACAAGTGAATAAATACGTTTTGAGTTTTTTCCTTATTTTAAAAAATGTAAAATAAAAAATAAGTTCAAAACAGAAAATAAGAAACAAAAATTAGAAAACGAAAAATAGAAAAATAAACCAAATGAACCCTAAATTTTTACTATACGTAGAATTGTATGTGCAACCTTAGACTTGTGAGTGTTTTGTAATTAATAATTATGGTGCATATATAATTATATATATATATACGCGTGTGTGTGTGTGTGTGTGTGTGTGTGTGTGTGTGTGTGTTAGGTTCGTGGTTACACTGTGGTTACCACATGACAACGGCAATAGTGGCACCGGCACTGCTGAGCCTTCCCTTTGCTCTATCGTTGATGGGTTGGGTGGGAGGAGTTATAAGCCTGACTTTGGCCGCTCTTGTCACCTTCTATTCCTATAACCTTCTTTCCATTGTTTTGGAGCACCATGCCCAGCTTGGGAGGCGTCATCTCCGCTTTCGGGACATGGCCCATGATATTATTGGTATGTCAAATTGAGTTATTAATTTAGTACGTTGGTAGATTGGCCAAAAATGTTAGGATCTCGTTATTCGTAATCTTTTTTTTTTTTTTGCACAGTTCAATTAATTTATATATCTTATATTTTTTCCAAGCAACTTAATGATTTTTCTAGGCAATTAACCAATTGTTCCTAAAGTTTCAAAAATACTCATAAATTGTTAAATTTTTAGAGCAATTGACTGTTGAAATTATTTGATTTTTTCAGCAAGTACCTATTGGAAGTTTTTAATTTATTCCGTTATCAGTTGCTGAAATATCTCGTTTATCTGTCGAAAATTTATTTCAGTAAGTAATTGTCGTATTTATTTGATTTTTTTCAGCACATGATTAACGATATTATTTGATATTTTTAGCAAATTTCTATTGAAATTTTATATAAAAAAATTTTTAAAGTGTGGGTTATATGTAGTTAATATGGAAAATAAGGAGATCATTTTACATTAGAATATTTTTATCTCAAGGTGGGAAAATTTAACTGGGTTTCGGAAAAAAAAAAATAGAGTCGCAAACAACAGTACGTAAATGTTATTTAATAAAATTATTAATTAAGCAGGTATTATTTTATTGATATTACGTATTGAGCAAAGCTCTATGCAGATTAATTGGCAGAAGTAACACTATGGCCCTATGTTTTAACCTGGCAGGACCTGGATGGGGCCGGTATTTCGTGGGCCCACTTCAATTGGGTATATGCTACGGTGCGGTTGTTGCCTGTACACTTCTTGGTGGACAGAGCCTCAAGGTGATCAGTTGCAAACGACTACTTAATTTTGGCCCAATATGCCTTTCAAGTCTTTGTTAAGTAAAAAAATAAAAAAGAAAAAGAAAAGAAAGAAAAAAATGATGTAAACTTTATTATTTATATATATATATATATATATTGGTCTGTGGAATGGAAGAGAAAAAATATGATAAATCTTTAGACATGAAATCATTTTGATTTCTACCTTAATTTTTCAGTTTTTCGAACTGGTTTTAGATGTTATATATATATATATATATATATAAATTAATCAATAAACTCCAATTGGGCTTTTGGGGCCCAAAAAAAAATAGAAAACGCAACACCAAGCCAACCTTTAATTATTTTATTGAGTTATTGTGGTTTTTATTTCCCCTTTTTGTCAAAGACAAAATGATTGGATATATAGTAAAAAAAAATTACAAAATAATAATGTTTATAGAAAGAATTATTATAGGAACATTGCATGCTACGTGGTGCGGATTGTTGTGCACCGATTTAATGCCACCATACAGACATCGATTATTAAGAGATATTTTATTTAATATGAGTGCAACGACGCAGTACTTTTATATAATAATTTCTCAATTTAAAAATTTCATAAAAGTTACTTATTTATAATTTGACCTCAAACTTCTAATTTATATTATTTTTGTCTTAACTCAGAAACATGATTGACTCTTTAATATGACGTAACAACTGTATTTTTACCATTAAAGTATATTTTAATATGTATTTTTTTTATAGGTATCTTTTTTTGGTTGTTCTTTCTAACATATATAACTCATATTAATTTTGGTTATTTATTAATTTTTGGTTTACTCTCCTGCAGTTTATTTACTTGCTCTCTAGGCCAGGTGGGACAATGCAGCTCTCCCATTTTGTCACAATCTTTGGAGCCCTGATTCTGATATTGGCACAAATGCCTTCTTTCCACTCTCTAAGGCACATCAACCTCATCTCCTTAATCCTGTGCCTTGCTTACTGTGCTTGCACCACAGCTGGTTCTATATACATTGGTACTGCTTCATATGTCAATCACACTCATGCATTGATTCATTCACTTTATTAATCCACTTTCCCAACTTGAAATTGACTCATTTATATTATCTTGCAGGATATTCCAAAAAAGCACCAGAGAAGGACTATTCTATAACAGCAGTTGGTGTTAATCACCTCTTTGGCATTTTCAATGCTATTTCGATCATCTCCACCACATATGGCAATGGAATCATACCCGAAATACAGGTCCTTTGTTTTCTACCTTTAATTTTGTTTCTCCACTGTCCTTTTCTATTCATCATTGGTTGTGTACTGAGTAAACATTATCTCAAGAAATATATATATATATATATATAAAGAAAGAGTTGAGGGGTATTTGAGTCATTCAATCAAATATAAAAATACCGAAACGTGTTCTCCTTTTCCATATTAACTAGATCAAAATCACACATATACATGTGTGTACTGCTCTTAAATTTTCTTCTTCATTGCTTTTTTTTTTCTCTCTCTCTCTCTCCCAATTAACTTTCATACCTTCGTAAATTTTTTTTTTACCCTTTTATTTTTCTATTTCAACTAACGGATGGAGAAAAGTTGAATGGTAAATTAACAGTAAAAAAAGAGTTGAGAGAGGATAAAACTCCGAGTTTACTCCTCATTGTTTACTAATTCAAATCTCCTCAGTGTTATCGGAGAGTTTATTCAGTCATTAATTTCGAAACCTCGTAAATTAGTTGAAGTGCGTGGAAGATGGGCCGAACAAAAAAAAAAAAAAAAAAAAGAAGATATCTTCACAAAAAAAGGAGACACCAAAAAATGTTCTCCCTTTGTGTAATACTAGTGCCAATGCGCACACATACATGAGTGTATCTTTTTTGGGCTCTCCCAAATTTCTTTTCTATCTTTGCAAATTTTTTTTTCACATGCTTTTTTTTTTTCTCTCTCTCTCTCTCTTTCTGTTTCGGAGTAGTTGAAAAGGAAAGTTATTTAACGTTAAAGGGAAGTTAAGTTAAGAAGGGAAGTTGAGGGATATTCGCAATTGTTCTTAAATTTTTTCTTCCTCTCTCTATCCCCCCACTTCTCTCCCTATTCTTGCAAGTAGAAGGAGAAAAAAGAATGAATAAATAAATAAACAAATGGGTATTTGAAGGAGTATTTTTGTAAAGAAATTTGTATTGATTTCTAATTGCAGGCGACAATAGCACCACCGGTGACCGGAAAAATGTTCAAAGGACTTGTGGTATGCTATGCTGTTGTGATCTCAACGTTCTTTAGTGTGGGCATATCGGGGTATTGGGCATTTGGGAACCAAGCTCAGGGATCAGTTCTTCAAAATTTTATGGTTGATGGGAAGCCATTGGTGCCCAAGTGGTTTCTTTTGTCGACCAACGTCTTCACTCTTTTGCAAGTAATTGCTGTTGTTTTGGTAAGATCTGCACTCTGCTCACTTCACTCAAACATTTAATGTTTACTAAAATTTGAACGTAATGAATATGAATTATAATTCTAATGAACTCATTTATAAAAATAATAATTTATTTAATGCATAATTAATTGTCATGTAAGTTATGATATGTATAGAGGTGGCACTAAAAGTATACATCATTTGATAATTATTTTCATCACAAATTCTTATATATTTAATAACTATGTGCAGTAATTCATCTCTAAAAATTTATGATGATCAAAGCAGAATTCATGACTAATAGAACTAAGTTGTAAAAAAGATAATTTTTTTATTACAAAATTTTTTTATTATCGATCGTGTGACTGCAACATTATATTATAATAAATTAAAATATTAAATTAAAAAATTAATTAGTTTTCACTTAATGCATATCCATATTACAAGGTAACTCATAGAATTTGAAAATATACAAAACATCAGCAGCTGAGATTTATTTCTTCAAGATTAAAGGTCCTGCGAGCAAATATTATTTTATATATATATATGTGTGTGTGTGTGTGTGTGTGTGTGTGTATGTTTATATGATTGGCTAGTTAATATATGCAGACTTACTTGCAACCTACAAATGTGGTGTTGGAGAACAAGTTTGCAGATCCAAAGATGGACCAATTCTCCGTTCGCAATGTGGTGCCGAGGCTGGTTTTTAGGTCGGTGTCGGTAGTCGTGGCCACGCTTTTGGCCGCGATGCTGCCCTTCTTCGGAGACATCATGGCTTTGTTTGGAGCATTCGGATGCATCCCCTTGGATTTCATTCTGCCCATGGTTTTCTACAATATGACCTTCTTCAAGAACTATGAGAAAAAGACCTTCGTTTTTTGGTTGAATACAATTATTGCCCTCGTCTCCACTGTGCTCTCCCTGGTTGGAGCAGTGGCATCTGTTCGACAAATCATCCTCGATGCACAGACCTACAAGTTGTTTGCTAACATGTAACCGTACATGGGAATTAAGATCAACCAAAAAAAAAAAAACACAATGGAAAAATAATACTTTATTAGGAAAAGTGTTCCGCGTTATTGTGATAGTGACACTTTTATAATAAATATATATTTTAATGAGTGTTTTATTATTATTATTTTTTTAATGATTGGCTTGGGGTCAGAGTTTTTAGTTGTATGTCATTTACCCCGCAAAAAATAAAAATAAAAATAAAAAAACTAGGATGTGAGATATGGAATTGAATACTAATGTGCAAATCTTATCCAGCCCCGTTTGAAATGATAAAAATCTCTAAAAAATGATAAAAAAATATTTAAAATTTTTAATTTTTATTTATTTTTTATCTCACTGTACGAATTACGAATCCACAACTTATCTCACTTTATCTCGTTTTATCTTACTTTTTGTTACTTTAAACACACCTTCATTGTCATACAACGTTAATTACGATTTTGTCTCACTTTTTATTACTTCAAACGCACTCTTTAATGTCATGCAATGTCAACTAAGGACATCTGCATTAAATTCTCTAAAATGCAGTAAAAGTAACATTTTTTTATTTTACAAATTCGCCTTTTACCACTGTTTAAAGTAATAAAAAATACAAAATTTTACAAATTTTTACAAACATAAATTACGAAACTGTAAAATTTAAATTTTTTACTCACTGCACAAATTATAAGGCGCTAACTCTTATAAATTATACAAACTTACACAACTCCAAACACAATACACTTTATCAGATTCTCAACATTGCTCTATCCAATATTTTAAAAATAATAATTAGAATGATCTCTCCATGTTAAGAAGCTTAGAAAAAAAAATAATTTGAATGTTATTATCATGTCGATTTTAATACTAAGGCCCTGCTTGGATGCAGTAATAGCCCCTCCCAGAACTAATACCTACGTTTGGCATAGTTTGACAATTCCAAATAGCCCACACTTTTCCCTCCTTCTCTGCTTATTTGTTGTCAGAGGTCCACATTTTCACCCCCTCCGCGTATAACTTTTGGACAGAGTCGGGGCTAGCCAAAAATTTTCACCCCCTCTTAACTTATTTTTGACATTTTTAGCCCTCGTTAATACTATTGTTAACTTGATCAAAATAAATATAATGCTAGTAAAAAAATAATAAACAGGCCAACAAGTCAAAATAAATATAATTAAAAAAACTGAATAATAACCGACCATTCAAAAGTACATTAGATAATTAAAAAATTCTTTAAATAAATTTATAAAAAATTAAATTTTTACTGAAATAAATAATATAACTTCAAATTGTCCAAAAATAATTAAATAGAGTAGGTTTTGTAATTTAATATTTAATTTAATGGATAACCAAGTTTAGGACACCACAAGGGCAAAAAAGTCATTTGACTGCTTTTTCTATCATTCACCCCCTCTTATTTATAAAACATCCAAATCAAGTCAAAAGTTATCCCCCTCCATAAATATCACATTAATGTGGGCCAACCCTCTAAAAATAATACCCCTTCTTATCTTATACCCCCTCTAAAACTTATTCCCCCTGAAATTTTAGTACCATCCAATTGGACCCTAAAATGTATACACGAATAATAGAATTGGGGACATATTATGCATGTGATTTTTTATTAAATTTTATTTTGATTAAAATAAAATAATAAAAAATTATTAAAAGTGACTCAATGTAAATAATTAGTTAATGGTATTTAAGTAGATAACAACTAATTAAAGAATATTTAAAGAAAATAAAAATGTTATAAAAATAGTGCGTAGTTAAAGGACATTTAAGGAAGACAAAAATATAAATAGATGAAATTACTTAATTGTGTGGTAATTATAAAATTGTATTTTTCAATGTCATTTAATTAAGTTGTAGATAGTTACAAGAAGTTTAAAGGTATCTTAGAAAGAAGAAAAAAATGATTCACCAAAAAAAGTTTAGTAAATTTTAAAGTTTCACCGTTACTCTTATTATTTGCTCTATGTGTACTAGAATTGAGCACACACTATGAGTGTGGGTTTTTATTAAATTTTTTGTTTTCAATAAAAATTATAAAAATAATTGATAAAGTGCCTCAATAATAAATAATGAATAATTAAGGGTTTTTAAGTAGATATTCACTAATTAAGAATGATTTTAAAAAATAAAAAATTGCAAAACTAATAGCCAGTGAAAGAGCATTTAAAATAAATAAATAAATAAATAAAATTACTTAATTACATAGTAGTTGTAAAAATTTTCTTTTTAATGCCATTGAAGTTGTAATTGATCATAGAAAATTTAAGAGTATTATAGAGAGAAGAAAAATATTTCATCTTAGTAAAATTTTATTAATTTATCTCACCATTATTCCTAATATTTACTTTATATAAATGAGCTTGTGTGCACATCTGTAATAGTTTTAAGTATGCAAATTTTTGCATTATTTACACACAATTGAATGCGGTTTTTGAATAATTATACTAGAATTTTTTATAACACACCGTTTGAGACTCAAAAGTTATACATATATACGCATGCTTTAATTTTGTATTTTTTATCAAAATTTTGTTTATTTCCTTAGTTGTGTTGGAGAGACGAAAATATATATATATATATATATATATATATATATATATATATATATATATATATATATATATTCATATAGAACTGTAATGACAAATCTATTCAAATCCACATGCAAAGAAAAATCTTTTGTACGCAAGTTGGAGATTGACAATTTTATTTGAAAAATGTTGCGGGAAGACAACAACATCCTTCTAAATTTCTAATGCATCCAAAACTATGAAATAAGTGATGGTGATTAGCTTTTTTCCAAGTTTAAAAGCATGGGAGATGAGAGTGTGACATGGTCCCTAAGATAATTTTTTGTCCATCTAATATTTATCAATTTTGTAAAATTAAAAAAAAAAACTTAATAGAAAAGAACAAAATAATAATAAAAAAATGCTTATGAAAATTTTACAAAATGCTACATGTTTACCTTTAAAATTTCCAAAAGATAACCCCATAATGTTAAAATTAAGAAAAAAAATTATAAGGTCGTTTAACACTCTAAAAAAAATACTTTCTATTGTTTAGTTGACAAAATTTAAAGATTTTGGCAAGAGCCATTCGAATAGTTTTTGTCCAGAAATTTTAAAATATGAGTGTTTGGTAGACAAAAATTTAATTAAAATTTATAAATTCATATATTAAAATAAATGTACCGAAATAAAAATGAACAAAATTTGGTAAAAGAATATAAAAATTAATAAAATTTTATAAATTTTGAAATATAAAACGCATATGTGAAAATTACTCTATATAGGATGTGCATTGAGTGATAAAAAAAAAGATAAATTATGAGTTCGTAATTCGTATAATTAAATAAAAATTAAATAATTTTTAGAAATTTTAAAAAAAATTTAAAGACTTTGAGACATTTATCACAAATCAACCAGGGTCAAAAGATGAATCAAACGGAGTCATAGTTTAAAGATAAAGAAGAACCAAAGGCAAATTTTTCTCTTCACGTGTTTGCCGATGGAATGCCTGCTCCTTTTGTCAAAAAGATGCCTGAGATGTCTGTTTGGTAATTTTTAGAAAATGTTTAATTGATTAAAATTAATTAAAATTTATCAATTTTTTTTAAATTTTTTATCTTTTTAATAAAATTTTATTACATATTACTTTTATATTAAATTTTTTTACTTTTACCGTACCCCCTCTTTTCTTTTCTTTTTTTAACTTTTGCAAACTAAACATTCCCCATATCCTGCGTTGGTGAGTTGGCACCTATATATATATATATATATAGTGTGTTTGAAGTTTAGAGAAAAATAAAAAAAAAAATTAAAAGATAAGATTGATGTGATGAAAAAATGATAGGTGATAAAATTTGATTGGAGAGATTTAAAAATTTTTTAAATTTTTTAATTTTTTTTGTTCTAAACAAACATATATATATATATATAGAAGTGGAAAGGGATTAGGTCCAATGTAATGCACTATTCTGTACACTTATATACCGTTGGAGTGCACCAACGGTTTACTGCACCGAACCTAACCCCTTTCCATATATAAGAATGCAGTTGCTTTTGCCAAAAAGATGTCTGCCATGTCTGTTGGTGATTTTTAGATCCTGCATCGGTGAGTTAGCGCCTGTATCTGTATTTGTATATATCTAGGAGTGTTTAGCGTTTTGCTAATTTTTATAAAATTTTAAAAAGATTAAAAATTTTAACTTTTTCAAACTATACAAATTCTGACTTTTTAAAAAATATTTATCAAAATTTATTAGAACAAATTATTATAGTGTGTTTTAATAAATTTTAATAAAATTTTTAAAAAGTTAAACTGTTATTGTATCAAATAATTTTACAAAATTCTAAAAATTTTTAAAATTCTCTATTAAAACTTTATCTCGTTTCATTTTATATAATTTTTAATAACTTTATATTAAATCAAACATAAACATTCAACTATCATCACAAAGTAACTTTTTATACTCTAAATTTAAAAAAAAAAATTTTTGTTAAATTTATTTATTTATTTATTTATTTACGCTTCAAACAGCCTCGTACTATTGTAATCAACACATACAATTTAAAAATATATAAAACATCAACTATTGAGATTTACTTTTTCATAAATTAAAAATCAAGATTCATTGGTGTATCTATAGACACTAGCAAACACTAATATATATATATATATATATATATATTTGTAAAGTCTAGTCCTAATTTTATTTTTATTTTTATAGTTAGATATCAATCACACACATCATTGTAATATTTTTTTTTTTAAATGTGATATACACATAAAATCTACTCTTAATTCTATAGTTAAATATTACTTCACACTACATGATTGTAATATATATATATATATATATATTTCAAATATGATACATCATTGTAAAGTGTAAAACACTAAAAACTCTCCTTTTGGTTTTTAAATTTTAATATTTTACATATTAGTTTTATTTATGCAATTTGCTGAAACTTTTACAATAATCTATATAATCGAATGCGTTGTTTGAGTAATCATACTAGAATTTGCAACACACCCTGGTTTTTATTCATGATTTAATTTTGTGTGTAAATATATAGCTAGGGCTTGTAGCTATATTAATCACATCTTAACTCAAATCAAAAGGTAAATTGAATTTAAAAAAAAAAAAAACTACTTGTTTATAAAATTAATTAATAGCTTTTTTGTTCAAAGCATTTTTTCTATAAATTTTGATTAAAAAATAAATTACAAAATTAAAGAATATTTAAAGAAAATAAAAAAGTTATAAAAATAGTGCATAGTTAGAGCACATTTAAGGAAGACAAAAATATAAATGGGTGAAATTATTTAATTGTGTAATAGTTATAAAAAATTATTTTTTAAAAAGTTTAAGGATATTACAGAAAGAAAAAAATGATTCACCGAAAAAAAAAAAACAATGAATTTTAAAGTTTCCCCATTACCCTTATTATTTGCTCTATGTGTGCTAGAATGGAACACACACACACACTATGAGTGTGCGTTCTTATTGAATTTTTTATTTTAAATAAAAATTATAAAAATAATTAGTAAAAATACCTCAAATAGTAAATAATGAATAATTAAGGTTATCTAAGTAGATATTCACTAATTAAGAAGGATTTTAAAAAATAAAAAAAATTGCAAAAGTAATAACCAGTGAAAGAGCATTTAAAAAAATAAAAAATAAATAAATAGATAAAATTACATGATTATATAGTAGTTATAAAAATTTTATTTTTATGCCATTGAAGTTGTAATTGGCAGTAGAAAATTTAGTTAGGAGTATTATAGAGAGAGAAAAAATATTTCATTACAGAAAAATTTTATTAATTTGCCTCACCATTATTCCTAATATTTACTTTATATAAATGAGCTTGTGTGTAAATCTGTAATAGCTTTATGTATGCAAATTTTCGCATTATTTACACACAATTGAATGCGGTTTTTGAATAATTATACTTGAATTTTTTATAACACACCGTTTGAGACTCAAAAGTTATACGTATATACGTATGCTTTAATTTTGTATTTTTTTATCAAAAATTTATTTATTTCCTTAGTTGTGTTGGAGAGACGAAAATATATATATATATATATATATATATATATTCATATAGAACTGTAATGACAAATCTATTCAAATCCATCTGCAAAGTCTTTTGTACGCAAGTTGGAGATTGACAATTTTATTTGAAAAATGTTGCGGGAAGACAACAACATACTTCTAATGCATCCAAAACCACCCCCTTCCCATATATAGGAATGCCCGTTGCTTTTGCCAAAAAGTTGTCTGACATGTCTGTTGGTGATTTTTAGATCTTGCGTCGGTGAGTTTAGCACCTGTATCTGTATCTGTATGTATCTAGGGGTGTTTAGCATTTTACCAATTTTTATAAAATTTTAAAAAAAATTAAAAATTTTATCTCTTTCGAACTTTACAAATTTTGACTTTTTTAAAAATATCTATCAAAATTTATTAGAACAAATCATTATAGTGTATTTTAATAAATTTTTTTAAAAAGTTAGACTGTTATTCATATCAAATAATTTTACAAAACTCTAAAAAATTTTAAGATTCTCCATTAAAATTTATCACATGTCACTTTATATAATTTTTAATAATTTCATACCAAACCAAACATAAACATTCAACCATCACCTCAAATTAACCTTTTATACTCCAAATTTTAAAAAATTTCATTTTTGTTAAATTTATTTATTTATTTTTTTTTTACACATCAAACAGCCTTGTATTATTGCAAGCAACACATGCAATTTGAAAATATATAAAACATAAACTATTGAGATTTACTTTTTCATAAATTGAAAATCAAGATTCCTCGCTATATCTATAGACACTAGTAAACACTAATATATATATGTATATATATATATATTTGTAAAGTCTAGTCTTAATTCTCTTTTTTTTTTTTATAGTTTGATATCAATCACACACATCATTGTGTTGGAAAATATGACATTAATAAATAGGTAAATGAGAAATTGTGTCTCAAAAGATCACATTTGATTTGGAAAGGGAAAAGGTTAGGTGTAAAGTGTGAAACCACTTGTCCCACATTGAAAAAAAAGATAAAAAAAATTGAGTATTTTATATATAGTTACACTTTTAAAAAGTGGTAATTAATTACTAGAAATATTATGCATCGCGCCCCTGCGTACGGGATGCAAATCCAACGCCCCGACGATAGTCAGCGAACTTCCATCGTGCGCAAGCGCGCGACTTGCGGACACGAATGCCAGACTGAAAAGTGAGTCTCGCGAATCGCCCATTTTTAGCCTTTTGTTTTTCAATATTTCTTTTTAGATAATTTCACATAATTAAATCTCTGTAATAGCAGAATTAAATTTCTGTTTTAAATCTCTATAACAATAAGTTTACTATAGAATTTAAATTATATAACTACAGGTTTAATATACAGCATAAATTTCAGAATTGCCCTAATTTCATTTGCCTATAAATATAGACACCTCTTCTGTTTTATACACACCCAGAAAATTTTCTACTCTCCTCTCATTTTAATTTCTGCATACTGTTTTTTTTTTTTATTTTGTTGGTTTGTTCAATTCGACAAAAGTGTTGAAGTACTTTACATATTTCACCACTACCTACCGTTGTTTCCTAGGAGACAGACGTCCATACCAACCTCAAGTACACGTAGAGAGGACAAATCTATTTTAAGGAAACTGTATCAATCACAGTCCTCGATTTTTTTTTTTTTACTAAAATCTATTTTTTTTACTGTTTATAACAGTTTATTATTATCTGTTTAATTTTTTCCTTTACTGTTAAAAAATTATAATAACAAGTTTATTATAATAACAGTTTAAATAAATTTTCAGATTCTGTTTTAAAAAATAAATAAATAAAACAGTTTTATTGTAGCCAATTTTAGTATTCAAATTTTAATATTGACTTTCCTTTTATTTTTAACACATCGTAATATTATTGGGCGAAAGGAGAGAGGCATTACGGTAGAGAGAGAATTTGTTTTTTTTCAAATTGTTAGTCTCACTTTATTTTAAATAATTGTAAATAAAATTTAAACTATTATATATTTGTATGTATTTTTTATTCATTCATTTCCTTTCAACCAAATGAAGAAAAATTTTCTATCCCGAAAGTAAAAATAAGTGCTCTTACACGTGGATTTTGTTTGATTGAAGGGATGGAATAATAGGGCATGTGTAATCCCACGACATAATTGGATGTGTTTGAAATTGTATAAAATAAAATAAAATTATAAAAGTATATTTTTCGTAATTCGTGCAGTGAATGAAAAATTTAAATTTTACTATCTTGTAATTCGTATTTGTAAAGATTTGTAAGATTTTATTTTATTTTGTAGAGTTTCAAACGAAACCAATATATGCAATAATTGGATGTAATATTATGTTAATTTTTATATAAGATTATTTTTTTGATTTTTGGGTAGTGGGACATGAAATTAGATAAAAAAAGAATATGATTTTGAACCTTTAAATTTTAATAGAAAGCAAATCTAAAAATGATCCCCTCCTATGATATTACTTATCTTTCATTTTGGAAATATAAAGTCCAATAAATAAAACACAAACTAAAATTAACTTGATAAAAAATAATAAATTACATTTCTAATTCGCAACCATATCCATCGAATAAATAGGGCAGTATTTGTATTTGTGTTAGGGAGGAATAGAGCTTCTAGCTATTAAGATTTTTGACTTTTTATAGAATAATTAAATTTATTTTTTTACATTTTAATTTTTTTTTAAATTATAAAAAATAAAAATATCAAATTAACTACTAAAAAATTAATTTTGTATTTTTAAATATAAAAAAATTAACTTTTTTTTTTCTTCTCAAATTCAACTTATAAGGCAAATGTTAGAGAAGACCACAAATCATTTTAACTTTTTAAAAAAATTTTGTCAAAATCCACTGGAACAAATCATTATAGTTCGTTCTAACAAATTTTAGCAGATTTTAAAAAAAGTTAGATTGACATTTGTACCAAAAAGTTTAATAAAATTCTAAAAGTTTTCAAGATTTTTTACAAAAATTTTATCAAGTATCACTTTATATAATTTTTAACAACTTTATATTAAATTAAGTACAAACATCTAACCATTATTTTGAAATAATTTTTTACACTCTAAAATTTAAAATTTTCATTTTGTTAATTTTTATTTTATTTTATTTTTTTCACGTTCAGGACCATTGTTTTAAAAACCAGACCGAACCGGTCGGTTGAACCAGTCCAAGAAACGGTCCGGTCAACCAGTAAAACCCGGTGGAAAGTTGAACCGGCCTAAAATCGGTGACCCACCGATTCAACCGGCAAAGCTTTTTTTTTTTACTTTTTTGAATGGTAAAACAAATAAACTAATATGCACTAGTCTATAATTGAACTTCGATATATTTTGTGGTAAAGTACTATTATCCCACTAAACCATTAATAGTTATTGTTTCTTATTTTTGTTTGGTTTTACTTATATAATATATTAGTTTTAAGTGATTTTATTTTACAACATATTTTGTTGACACTTTTTATTAGTAAAATAAAACAGAGTAGAAGAATATGTGAAAAAATATAAATTTTTAAAATTATTATATAATTTTAACATATTTTTTATATTTTATTTATATATTTAAATATATTTATGACGTTACGATTCAATTCCAATTGAAGTAACGGTTTAACCACTAACTCGTAATCCGATCACTTTTCCGATTTGGCTACAGCCCAGTTTTTAAAACATTGCTCAACGCAGACACAAACTCAATGTGTTTCTGATGCATTGCTAAGAATATTCCGGGAACGTTTGTACGATACGATGCAAGTGGAGGGTTGTTGAAAGGCTATCCACAGGAAAACAAAAACATTAAAAAAAGCACGGTAGGTGGACATATTGCCATCGCATTCTATTTTTCAATTGTTGCCTAAAAAGATGACTTCCTGAGAGCAACTTTTCCAAAATATTGCCATCGCATACCGTTCCGTGGGAAGCATTCTATTTTCCAATTGCTGACTAAAAGATGACTTCCTGAAAGGACCTTTTCAAAAACATTGCCATCGCATACCGTTCCGTTCCGTGGGAAGAAAGGAAAAGGGAGCGAGAATCCACTTGGAAAACACCGTGCAATTGCAGGGGAAGAAGCGGTGGTTGAAGTGTAAACGCCGCGCTTCACACGGAGAATAAGATAATAGTTGCAGTGTAAACAGGCAAACAACTAAATTAAAATATTTCTCAAAAATACTTCAATCAAATTGTTTTCATATAAATTTTTTCAAGTCAAAGATTAATTTGGAATGACTTTTTTTTTCTTATAAAGCATTGATTAAAGTATTTAATTTAATTAGATTTGCTTAATTGCAATTTATCATAAATTTATATTTTCGACTTCCCAGATATTTTTCAATAATTCATGGATTTCAAACATTTTTATAGGCGGAAATGATATTTGTAAAAGTAAGGTTGAGTTTGGGAAGCAAAAATAACTAGTTTTTTTTTTAGCTACCTATTAATTGTCTAGTAAAAAGTTAATTTTTTTTTCTTGTATTTAGGAAAAGAAAAAAAAATTAACTTTTTAACTTTTTTAATTTGACATTTTTTTCATCGAGGTTTAAAAAATATTTAAATGTAAATGAATAAATTTAATTATTTAAAAAAAAAAGGAAAAAACTAGTAAACCTACCAGCTTTTTTTTTTTTTTGTGGCTAAATGGAGACTAAATAAACTTCAATTAACAATTTAAATTTTTAGAGTGTGTTTGGAGTGACAAAAAGTGAGATAAAATAAGATAAAGTGAGATAAATTATAAGTTCGTAATTCGTATAATAAGATAAAAAATAAATAATTTTTAAATTTTTTTAATATTTTTTATTATTTTTCAGAATTTTTTTTCTTTCCAAACGAAGCCCTATTATTTATTATGCAAACCCCACCGTCCAAACAAATTGCAAGTAAACAAAGACCATCTCCAGACTTCTGGATCTAGAGTTGTGGTAAACATTTAAGAAACCATCTCTAGACTTTGACAAACAAGAAAAAACAAATCCATCTATCTATGTCACTCCAATAAACCAACACTGGGGATAATCGCGAAGCCATAAATTTTAGTGAGGTTTTTTTTTTTTTTTTTAATTTATTCTATTAATATATCTCAATCGCTAAATGGGGTAATCACTCAAAACTTGAGGAAAAAAAAAAAGGAGTATGAGTAATTTTTAAATTTTATATGTCATTTAAGTAATTTTACTTTTTTAATTTTTTTCTTCCATTAATTTTTTTAATTACTCGTTACTATTATTTTTTTATTTTTTTAAATGCCCCTTAATTGCTTTGTTATTTACTTAGATACTCTTTAATTAGCCATCAATTTTGTTAACCTTTTTAATTTTAATTTAATTTAAAACAAATTAAAAATACATAGAAGCCACTTCTACTATTATATACCAGATGTGGGTCCACACACCATGTGTGAGATTTTTTTTCTTTTCAAGTAAATTAATTTTAAATGAAATTTAAAATAAATGAAATTTGTTTGGTAATTTCATTTGGTAAATAAATTACCAAACAAATTTAAAATAAAAAATATTGAAATACTTGTAAAATATTTTTTTTTTTGATAGTTTACTTGTAAAATATTAGGTAATTTTAAATGAAATTTAAGTAAATAATTTGTAATTAAGCGACATCTAAAGAGAATAAAAAAATGTTAAAATAATTAATGGTTAAGTGATAATCATTAAAAAAATTATTTCCATGAAAAGTATAGTGGTTGTAGAAAATCAATGAATATAAATAAATAAGACAGAAAATTTTTATTAAAAATTAAAATTTTATTGATTTTTTAATTTTATCAAATACCTATAGTGTTTTTTTATATAATAATATACATTTATATAATACATATATAAATTAAAGGGGCATTTGAAATGACAAAAATTAATAAAATTTAATAAAAATTGTGAGTTCGTAATTTATACAGTAAAATAAAAAATAAATAATTTTTAATAATTTTTAGAACTAATGAATCCTATGGCTCTTTGTCGTAGTTTTATCAAGTTATTATTTAGCGTGCGTAGTAACAAAAAATGCGATTCGAATAATTTTTTGTCATTGGCACATAGCCAATAAATCACATTTTTCAGAGATGAATAGTGAAATTTTTTAACTTTTGTGTCAGCTTTTTTGAGAAAAAAATCATCTTGAACGATTTTTGAATTCGTCGAAACGGTTTTATCTCAGAGTTTATTAAAAGTCGTTGAAAAGTTTGTAAGAATTGCACAAAAATTATTGGGATTTGTAAAATATTATTGGGATTTATAAAAAAATTTATTAGAATTTGTAAAAAATTTATTGGACTCTGTAAATATATATAAATTTATAGAAATTTTATAAAGTACGACAAATACAAAATGTGTTAAAAAATTGTAAGTGTCATTTAATTTTTTTTTTTTTCTGTTTCGAACTCATTTTTCATTTTTTATTTTTGAAAATAAAAAAAACAATTTAAAACTCATTTGATTACTTGTATTTTTAAAATTTATTTTAGAAAAAAGAAGATGAGTTTACACATAAAATGAAAATCGATAAAAATTATTTTAAAAATTATTAACCTAAAGCAAGAATAATCTCAAAATAAAAAAAATAAAATATTTTATATTTTCTTATTTTAAAATTTTTAACAATTTTAATCACACTAAACAAACAATCCCATAATCGGGGCATTGTTATATTTGCAACTACGCAAAAGGCTTGTAAGACCTATGGTTGAGATTCCGGGCTGTCTGGACACGTGACACGAGGCAACGGATGCTTCTCCTTTTGCCTCTTAATAATGGAAATGAGGGGCCCTCCATTATTGAGCGTAATAATTAACGAGTACTATGTTGAGGAAAAAATATTACAATAATATGTCGAGTGCGCACTTACCCTTTTAAAAATAGCTGCACGCTCTCTGTTGCCCCTTCGCTAGGTCAAGTTCTTTTGGTATAATTTTTTTAATAAATTAGCAATTTTCAAAATCAAATTATGGGCTTGTTTGACTCTAAAAAAAGTTTTAACTTTCTCTAATTTTTTATTTTTTCTAACTTTTTTAAATTCAAAAACATAAAAAAAAAAAATTACCACGTTCAAAACTACCAATTTTTTTTCCCAATTTTTACTAAAATTTTTCAACTTCATCCAAAATTTTCTAATTTTAAAGACTTTACCAAACTTAAAAAAAATATTAAGTTACCAAAAGTTGGGTTTAATAAACTGGCATTACACACAGGGTGTTTGCCTCATCAAGTTTCACAAAAAAATAAAATAAATTTTTACTAATTTTTTCTAACTTTTTTTAACAATACATTTATAACTTTTACCAACTTTTATCAATTTTATTCAATATTTTCTAACTTTTATCATTTTTCTCAATTTTTACAAATTTTTATCAAACTCTCAATTAAAAACTAACATGGCACGTGTTACATTTTAATACAAAATTATGTATATATATATATATATATATATATTATTTATGGTGCCAAGCATCTTCATAATCTTATAGGATGGTTGTTGAGTTGAACCCCAGTGAGAGGCTAACTTCTGAGCTATTGATAGTCAATGAAGTCCAGCAGCCAAGAAGTTTACAAACAACTACCTGGTAAAGGTCTTTGGTGGCACTGTCAGTGGTCAAAAGTTCTGAAACCTCACCCCCAATCATTCATATATACAATCATACCATTACAAGAAATTTCAAATTTCTTTTGGAAAAATATAGGTAAATTACATAAACTTTACACCATTTTTTCAATTTCTCTATTGTTTAATTATAATAATTAACCAACCCCCTACGTCGCCAAATTTCAATGAGATCCTTTCCTCAAATACATCAACGAAAAATGGCACCATGTCTAACGCATATAATCGTTCAGATTTTTTTTTGTTACATTTACTAATTAATCATTGTAAATACGGTGTACAAAAAAATCAAACAATTCAAAAATCGAACCAATTCATTCATTTTAGTTCGGACTAATTTAGGTTCCATACTAAAAATCGATTAAATTTATGAATTAAAAATTAACAAATCAATATTCTCAATTCAATTCTTGAGTTAGTGGATAATAGAATTGAACTGAACAAATTTAAACAAAAAAATAATCATACTCGAATCAACGTAAAACTAACTCGAAAAATACAATATATAATATTATAATATAATATGTAATACATTACTAATTCGCATGTCTAAGAACCGAAAGCAAGTAAATTGCCCCAACCCAAAAATCGAAACTACCTAACTTGGTCTGTACCAATTCGAAAACCAAACTAAGAAAAACCATGCCGATATTTTTTGGTTAGACACTAAGTTTAAATCGGTTTGGTTTTAGGTTTGCATTTTAGGAACTGAAAAAATTTAATTCAATTGTAGGTATTAATTATAGACCTGAATCAAACCAATGTCATGCTCAGCTGTAATTGTAAGTAGAAGATTCAAATTAAAACTTGATCATAATTACAAAGGTTGACTATCATGAATTACAATTAAAAAGGTATATTGTTTTTATATCCCTTGTGATCAAGGTAAAAATCACTAATATTCCTTGGAAGTTAAATAATTTATATTTACACCTCTCATACTTTAAATTAAAATGAAAATATTAAAAAATGTATCAAAGATAACGATTTTAACTCTTAATAACGTTAAAAAATAATTTTTTACGTCTAACTCAATTTGAGTTTCAATGAGCATTTTTTTATGTTCACTTAAAAATTTAACATAATTTACAACTTTACTTTAGGGGCCGATTGGATGCTTCAAATAGGGGTCTCCATAAATAATACACCCTTATAAGCTTTGATATGATATTTTTTGCTTGGTTTGGGAAGTAAAATTTCTCCCCTCTAAAAATTATTCCCCCTTTTTAATCTTGGAATAAGGTGTATTATTTTTGAAGAGGGTTTGATCTCTTCAAAAATTATCCCCCCTTATATGGATTAAAGTAGACCATTATGCCACTTCTCATCCCCATTTCTCACCTACAAAATGTATTTTATATTAGAAATAAATTCTTTTTTTTTCTAATGGAAAAATGTATTAAAAAATTATATTAATAAAAATAAAATATATATAATTTTTTTCCAAATAGGGGGTTGTGTGATTAAAAATATATTTTTTTCAAATAGGAGGTGATGTGATTTTAAGATAATAATATAATTAATTTATGTAAAATTAATTTGTACTAGTTAGTTTTCACATGATATAATTAACATAAACATATAATTAAGTTTGGATAATCAAGTTTAATTTAACGGGTAACCAAGTTTTGGGACACCACAAGGGCAAAAGAGTCATTTGACTGTTTTTTCCATCATTCAATCCTCTTATTTATAAAACATCCAAACTAAGTTAAAAATTATTCCCCTTCATAAACATCATATCAATGTGGGCCAACCCTCTAAAAATAATATTCCTTCTTATCTTATACCCCCTCTAAAACTTATCCCCTTGAAATTTTAACACCATCCAATCGGGGGATTAATGTTAAAAACAAGAGGTATAAAGGTATGTTTTTTTTTTAATTCAAAGAGTGATAGTGATTTTTAGTTTTAGTACAACAACAATTAACCAAATAAAAAATATAGGGTGTCAAATTAAATCTAGTGTAAAGAATAATAGTTTAACACATAATTTACCCAACCGTTCGGAGACACAAATATTAGCAAAAAAATTACTAATTTTTGCTTCTTGAGTGTTTAGTAAGTTATCAATTTTTACTACTTTTCTACTCAATTATAATAACTTTTTAAATCCAAAAGTTGCTAAACATTATAAAAAGTTACTAAAAATTATTAAAAGTTATCAAAATTTTTATTAAATACGTGAAAAATACAAAAAGTTACTTAAAATAGCTAAAATTTTTTATTTTTCTAACTAAACACACCAAAAATTATAATTAACAATTTTTAATAAAAATGTAAAAGTTACTAAAAATTTTGCTTCCAAATTACTTGGAGAAATTGTAACCAAGCAAGCCGCTAATTTGCTAGCCGAGTATCTCGGATCAATTATTTGTCAGTCAACGAGGTCGTGGCAGCCAAGAAATTCATAAGCAACTACCAAAAGGTTTCCGCTGCGGCTATGTACACACTGTCCCGCCACTTCTCTATATATTACCTCGCTGTGAACTACAAACGGCACACAATAATAGAAACCAAAAATATCCTCTATTTAGGCCTTTCCTTGTGATCTATATGGCAGCGAGCACTCCTTTGCTATCCTTCACGGTGAGAAGGCGGTCACCGGAGCTAATCGCTCCGGCCAAGCCCACGCCTCACAAGTACAAACCTCTCTCCGACATCGACGACCAAGAAGGCCTCCGGTTTCAGATCCCCGTCATACAGTTTTACCGGAACGATCCCTCGGCCGGAGGGAAGGATCCTGCCAAGGTCATCCGGGAGGCCATCGCGAAGACGCTGGTCTTCTACTACCCCTTCGCCGGCCGGCTGAGGGAACGACCCGGTCGGAAACTCGTGGTGGAGTGTACCGGTGAAGGTGTCATGTTCATCGAGGCCGACGCCGACGTTACGATCGAGCAGTTCGGCGACCCTCTTCAGCCTCCATTCCCGTTCTTGGAGGAACTCCTGTACGACGTCCCTGGCTCTGGAGGCGTCATTAACTGTCCTTTGATGCTAATTCAGGTACATATATATCTATATATACACATACATATACATATATATATAGGTTATTTATGATCGCTTCCTCGGAAAATGAAAAATTCAAAGGAGCGTGGGCGTGCTTGTTAGCGGGATAAAAAAGTGAGATTCGATGATCAATCCGTGGGTCCCACGGTTTGGAGAGTAATAAAGGCTCAGTTGGGATCTCTGTAAAATAAAATAAAATTTTATAAATATTTATAAATATAAATTACAATATAATAAAATTTAAATTTTTTATTTACTGTACAAATTACGAGATATTTATTTTTACAATTTTATATAATTCTAAACACACTCAAAATGTTTGTTTAATATTCGTGAGTCACACAGATTGGATGAATAATGAAGTTTTTGTGGAATGAGTAATCCCACCAGCGGGTGTAGGATTAATAATCCCATCTCTGAATTGTTTACTTTTTAGATTTAAAGGTTCAAAATTATTTCCTATCACATCACATATCAAATTACTTATTTATCTCACTTTATATCCGATTAACCAAACACCAAAAAATAATTTCACATAAAAAATTAATATCTTCTTTTATCCAATCCTATTAGTAGGTCCCACAATATTATTTATTTCACATCATCTAATTTCTCAAACAAACGTAACCTATAATACCAACAACTTTATCAAAAATTTTAATCTCAACTTCTCATGGCACCATATATTTTTATAGCAAATATATATATATATATATATATCGATTCCAGAGTTTTTCTGTTTTGGCGAAGCTACTCACACTAATAACTCGAATAGCTTTCAAATATCTTGCTTTCAATAACAGTTAATAACTGCTCAATCAAGTACGGATAGAATATAAAACAACAAAGGGCCAAAAAAAAAAAAAAAAGCAAAGAAATAAATTAAATGGATAGGACACATCCATATTTAATTTTTGCTGTTATACAAAGAAATACTAAAGTATTGATAAAACTTAAAAATTGATCAAACTAATTATTTAGTGAAATTTTTAATTCTTTGATTAATATCTTTTAACTGTCAATAATCACTCACAATTGAATCAGGGATGTGTATAAATAATTTTTAAAATTTTTTATGTAAATTTTTATTTTTGTTATTTTATTTTACTTTTCATTATATGCCCCTTAACTCTCTTTTTTTTTGTTTGTCTTCTCAAAGTAATTCAGAATTACTAATTATTTACTTAAATGTCAATATTTATTATTTGAGATACATATTTTAATGTTCTTAAATTTTAATCAATTCTTAAATAATTTTAAAATATAAAAATTAAAAATAAATAAAATAATTAATGAGTCTTTTTCTCTCACACACTTATAAGATGGGTGCATCCATTAGTACTATTATAACAAACCTTTTATATATAATTGGTGAAGTCTTAAAATATAATGTTGTTTGTATTTATCTCGGCGTAAGATGATTTTAATTTTTAAAAAATTTTCAATTCTTTCTTAACCCTCTAATTTGCACACTACTTAGTAAAATAATTTGAGTTATAGCCCCGTTTGGTTTGTAATGGTTTGATGAAAGTTTCCAAAAATCTCTATAAATCTCTATTAACTTTATATCACATCAATTTTTTTTATCATTGCACGCATTACGAACTTTCCCAAAACTATAATTTATTTTAATTTATCTCATTTTTTTTACTCCAAATAATTCCATAGTAAAATTTTGAGAAATTATGTCTATATATCGTGCCTATTAATTAATTTCTTCTAGTGTGATTGGATCAAAGAGTATTGATACCATTTTGGTGAAAATGTTTAATTAAAAATATTTACTTGCCCGACAAATAGGGAAAGGCCGACAGGAATGGCCAAAAAGTTTAGGACTGCAGCCTTTTGCAGTTTTTGGGGAAGGGTAGGGGGAAAGAGGACCCGCCAATAGTATAATGAGTGGGATCGATTGCCTTCGGAGTTTGGCTATTAAGGGGTCTGGCTGCTCGATTTTTACAAATTCTTTTTTTTTTTAATCGCTATCAACTTTTCTTAATTTTTATTTTTTGTGTATTTAATTTGAAATTTAAAATTTAATAACTTTTATCAAATTTTAATATTTCTTAACAATTTTTTTTGACAAAAAATGTTCGAATAAATCTGACTAGAATTTTTTAGTTTGTATTAACCAAATCTTAAAAAATTAAAACCTAGCTTGCTTTTTTTAGGATACCAAACGCCCTAAAGTTGATCACTTGCCCAATTATTAATTAAAATCCTAACAAAAAAAATTACAAAATCTATTATTATAATTCGCAAGTAAAAAATTTATTATTAAATTAAAAATACGTTTTTAAAATAAAAAATTGTAATAATACAAACTATATAACTTATCCAAAATACTAGATTTAATTTTTTCTTTGATGTAGGAATTTATGGTAACAGATTCTTTATTCTCTCGTTGCGAGGGTGGAAGAAAAGGGAAACTTTAAAACAAAATTCCTCTTTTATTTTGTTAGAATAAATCAGGCGGAGGAAAAGAAAATTAATAAAAAAGAAAAAAAAAATTCTTCCTTTTTTTCCATCTATTTTTTTCTCATTTTATTACACTAACTTTTAACTTTAATTATTTTCTCGTCGATTTATTTTCAATTATTTCATATTTTAGTTTTCTTCTATAAATTAGAATTTAAATTAATAGTTGCCTTAAAAAAAATAAGTAGGCAGTGAAAAAGGTATTTGAAGAATTTTGATTTTTATTTGTTCACTTACCTTTCTCTTTCTCTGATATAATCAACAATTGAATTAATTATTTTAAGCATACCCTATTGTTCTCTTAAATCCATATCAGATTTTTTTTTTTTTTTTGGTATGACAGGCAAAATTGGTGTGACTCATTGTACAAATTAAAAAATAATAAATTATTTTATTTTATTTTATTTTTTGTCACTCTAAATGTCTCTAACATCGATATTGGTAGAGCCAGGACAAATCAAAATTAATGCCCCTCAGCCTTATTAATTAATTGAATTTGTCTTCGATTATTTCACGAACTACTTATATTCTTAGTACACCTTCAATTTTTTTTTAATATGTATAGCTTTTCTTGTATTTACCAGAAACAAATTTTATTCTATGTTTCTTCTAACTCCGTTTGAAAACATCTCTATTTTAGAATTAATTTGATTTAAAAATAAAAAATAAATTTAATTTGATAAATAAAATTTCATATTTGAAATATATTTTTAATTTAAAAATTAATTTGATCTGATTTAAGATAAATATTAAATTTGACCATATTAATCGAAAATAAAAAATAAGATAAATGTGATATATGAGAGTAAATTTATCATCTTACTTAAGTGACTTAAAAGAAAATTTTAAATTCTCATCAAATTTTATTATTTTGAATTAAATTTTAAATGATATAAAAATTCTAAAATTTAAATTACAAAATAAAATTAAATTCAACTTATAAAAATTTGTATTTTAATTTCAAATATAAAGATTTGTGAAAATTTTAATCAAATGAAATTAAATTTAATCAAATTCACCGTTGGCGGATTCAAGTTCCATGTCATATAAAAATTGTAGTAATAATATATTGTTATAATTACACGAGTATTGTATGTGCGCGTTATTTATTTCTTTACTCGCGTTGATTAGGTGACTCGATTGAGATGCGGAGGGTTCATCCTCGCTCTACGCCTCAACCACACAATGAGCGACGCGCCGGGACTGGTTCAATTCATGAAGGCGGTGGGCGAGATAGCACGTGGCGCGTCGTCACCGTCGGTTCAGCCCGTCTGGGAGAGACACCTCATGAGCGCCAGGGACCCGCCGCGCGTGACGTGCACGCACCAAGAATACGACGACGTTCCCGACACAAAGGGCACCATCATCCCGCTCGACGACATGGCCCACCGCTCCTTCTTCTTCGGCCCAACAGAAATAGCCGCGCTCCGCACCTTCGTCCCTCCCCACCTCCACCAGTGCTCCGTCTTCGAGGTCCTCACCGCCTGCCTCTGGCGGTGCCGCACAATCGCCCTCCGGCCCGACCCGGAAGAAGAGGTCCGGATCATCTGCATCGTCAACGCCCGGGGCAAATTCGAACCGGCCTTGCCCGCCGGATACTACGGCAACGCGTTTGCTTTCCCGACGGCGATCTCCTCGGCCGGAGAGTTAGCCCGGAGGCCGCTGGGACACGCGCTGGAGCTGGTGATGAAGGCGAAGGCGGACGTCACGGAGGAGTACATGAAATCGTTGGCGGATCTGATGGTGATTAAAGGCCGGCCCCATTTCACGGTGGTGAGGAGTTACCTGGTGTCCGACGTGACTCGGGCCGGGTTTGGGGAGGCGGACTTCGGGTGGGGGAAGGCGGCGTACGGCGGCCCGGCGAAGGGCGGAGTTGGGGCTATCCCCGGGGTGGCGAGCTTTTATATACCTTTCACGAACAAGAAAGGTGAGAGTGGGATTGTGGTGCCTCTCTGTTTGCCCGCCCCGGCGATGGAAAGATTTGTGACGGAGCTTGATAGTATGCTGAAGTCTCGTCCAGGCAAGACCTCCTCCCCCCACATCCAATCTGCCCTCTGATTGACTGGAAAATAATTCCGGGTCAAGAGCGACGAGGGAAAAGAGAAATTAACAAGTAAGATTGTGCGAGTGGAAAAGGAGTGATTTGTATTTGTATTTGTATTTTTTTTTTTTTTTTTTACTCTATATGTTGTTTGGAGTGATTTGTATTTCTATGTATCCCTTTTCAAAAAATATAAAAAAATGAATAAAAATTTATATTCTACTTGACTAGAGACCATTTGAAGGAGTAATTTTTAGTTAAAAAAATTATTAATTTTCTTTTGAGTATTAAGTAAATCATTAATTTTTATCTTTTTCTCTCCGTTATAATAATTTATCAACTCAAAAATTGTTCAAAATTGTCAAAATTTACGAAAAATTTTACCAAATACTTAAAAATTGTAAAAATTATTACTTATTTTACTAAATGTACGAAAAATTATAATTAATAATTTTTGATAAAAATTATTAGAAATTCTTAAAATTTAGATTTCCAAATTACACCTTGGACGGTGAAAAATAGAGAAAATAGGATAAATGTGAGATTCTTTTCTTTATTTGTGACTTTTAATGACGGAATAAAAAAATAAAAATTAATTGTAGTCCAAAATATCAATATATTTCGGTCGTTTGGTTTGCTGAAAATCTCTAAAAAATTTTATAAATCTCTGTTAACTTTATATCACATCAACTTTTTCTTTCACTGCACGTATTACGAATTTTCTCTAAACCATAATTTATCTTATTTTATCTTAATTTATCTCACATTTTTTTACTCCAAACAACTCCATTGTCATGTATCTAAATTGGACTGAAATAGAGAGACAGGACTGAAAAAAGGAAAAAATAACGTACAATTTGTCCTCATAGTTGTACTAAAATAAAAATTTCTAACACCCATTAAATTTTAAAAATTTCTATTTATAAACTAATAAAACGAAATGATTAAAGGCGTTTAATTTTTAACCGAAAAAATAAAAATATATATTTAAAGTCAAATTAAATCACGAGGTAGAGCGGCGTAAGGGGTGTTTGGTTAATTAAAACTAATCAAAATTCATCAACTTTTATTAAATTTTTTATATTTTTCACTTAAATTTTATCATATACTTAAATTTACATTTTTTACTTTTATATCAAATTTTTATATTTTTATTATACTTTTTGTCTAAATTTTTACCAACTAAACACTTCTAAGTGTAAAATGAGATTGGCGAATTCATCATAATCTTATATATATATATATATATATATATATGGCTCTGTTCGGTGACAAATAAAATAAAATAAAATCTTACAAATCTCTACAAACATAATTTACGAGATAATAAAATTTAAATTCTTCACTTATTACACGAATTACGAGATATTTACTTTTATAATTTTATTTTATTTTATACACTTTTATACAATTCCAAACACACCCGCTGTATATAAGTAGACCTGGTGCTTAGGACTAGTGAGGTAAAAATGCAATTTCCAAATAATCAGAGACAAAATAATACGATTTTTGTATAATTTTACAAAGTGAACGAAGCAGAGTCTCACATGCATCCGCCCTCGTATACACGAATGTTAAGTTCACGATCTCCTGGATTGGGAAATAATAATTTTAAAAGCTGTTTTTTAACACTGTACGCGTGATTTTGAGCCAAAAAAATAATTCTACTATTAGCCTAGATTTGGGAGGAAACAGTTAACTAGCCATTAATTATTAAAAATTAATTTTTTTATTTAAAAATAAAATAATTAATTTTTTAATTTTTTACTAATTTGATATTTTTACATTTCATGATTTAAAAAATAAAAAATATAAGAAAATAAATTTGATATTAAAAAAAAAAAAACAGAATAGTTAGAAGTTAGCCATTAGGTATGCTTAACAAATGAAATCTTAGGGTGCATTTGGCGCACTAAATTTTGATAAAATCTCTGAAAATTTCTGAAATTTCTGAAAATCTCTATATACTCTTACACATTTCCGTCTTATCAAAATTAAAAAAAAAAGTCAAGACCTTTAAAAAAAAAGTTGATAACTAAAATTCGGTTAAACAAATAGCAAAAATTTTTTCACTATCGTCACCATGTACTCTCAAACTACCGAATGACACTCACTTTGACTATTTTTTGTGGGTTTGTAAAAACCGTTTCGACAGAATGTAGAAACTGTTCTGACGGATTCGCGCGATCAACTTCCGTTCAAACGGTTTTTATAATCTGTTTGGACAGATTGTAGTGCAAAGAAATTATAGTTGCCCAAAATTTTGAATCCGTCCAAACGGAAATTTAATTTGTCAAAACGGAAATCTTACTATTCATTTTCAAAAAGACAATTTAAGATGTGTGCATTATATACAAAAAATTTCTCTAAACCACATTTTATTTCATTTTTTTTCACTTTTTACCACTCTAAACACATCCTTACTCTGCTCCTTAAAGCACCCTTGATGTAGATCGTATCGCTGAAGGGTTATTTTTGCGCTCCAACGAACCCCTAAAATTGGAAACCCTTAAAAATAAAAATTGGATCCTTCCCTTCTAACTCATATTTGTTCTACTTAAAATATAAAAAAAAAAAAAGTTGCAGATTGAACGGCAGATAATGCAAGTAAAATGAAAAATTAAAATCAAACAATCTTGGCATTTTGTGCACTAATAACTTCTCAGTTTAGGGGATGTGTGTATTAAAAAGAAAATACAATATTTTTGTTTTGGCATCTCCAAAAGTATTTTACTAGATGATTTAAATTAATAGTCTCAATTTGAAAATCACATATTTATTTTATGGTTACTTAATTATAAGTAAGGGTTGGGTCGCCTTTGAATTTTTAATTGTCAATTCATATTTATTTGTATTTATAATTAAATAGTTAAAACTTAATTGACATTGAAATTTATTTTATTTTAAAATTAGATTGATCGTGCTGATTTCAAATTAATCTATTTATGTCAAATCATATTTATGTTTTTTTTTTAATAATTATGTGTTCATATTTTATTAACTAAGAAATAATCATTTAAATAAGTTTATTCACGATTTCATTAAGATCTCGTTTACGTTTGTTTAATAAATTAAAAAAATAAATTTTAACATATTTTTTCAAATTTAATAAATAAATGAGTCGCATTCAAATAAAAATAAACTTGGCTCAATAAGACTTACAAACAAGTGTATTTATCATTCGTGAGTAAACTTATTTAAATATTCACCAACAAGCTCATTTATTATTCTTGGTTAAAGTCATTTAGATGTTCGTGAACAAATATTGTTAAAATATTAATGAACAAACGTGTTTGTTTTTAATTTCAATCTTATTTATTAAATTTACCCATTAATAAGCATACAAGAATACTCAATAAATAGCTCATGGATATGATCAACAAAAACTCGAAAATAAACTTGTTTGTTATAATTTAGTTGATCTAAAATCAAGTTCAACCTTAGTTATATATTGGGCTCGTTTGGAGTAAGAAAAAATAAAATAAATTGAGATAAAATGTGGTTTTGAGTTAATTTTGGTACCTTTTTTCTGAAAAATTATAAACCGTGGGAACGATTTTTCAAATTCGTTCCCACGGATTAAAAAAAATTTAAAAAAATAGCGACAATGGTATTCATTTGAAAGCTTTCGATACGAAAAATGTGATTGTATAAAAAATTTACACATTCGATTAACCTATTTTTAGATTTTTTTATTTTTTTAGCGAAATATTGAAATTTTTTGAAATTAGTGATGGCAGAAAAATTAGAGATAGAGGAGTTGTTAGAGATTTATAGAATTTTTTGAAGATTTGTTTTACTCCAAACGAGCCCAATAACAAATAAAGTTTAAAGATAAGATTTGAGTTTGCTAAAAGTTTCGAGTTTCAGATCGCAAAAAACCTTAATAAACAAGTTTGATCATCCAAATACCCGGCTCGACTCATTTGCAATTCTAATAATTAAAATGCTCGTTAACTTATTTCTACCGTTTGAGCATAAATAACTTTTTTAATTTATAGCTTTTTGACTTTAATTTTTATAAAATCATTAAAATTATCATCTTATATTAGGATTTCACTCAAATCATGAAGGATAGATATCTTACATTAAATAAAAAAAATTAAAAAAATTATCTACAAGAATTAGTTTTTTCTTTTTTTTTTTTTGCAAGCTAAATGCAATATATATATATATATATATATAATTTCTTTTTTTTTTATACGAAGGAAACCTCTCGCCGGTGAACCGTCGCGAGTAAAACCTCCGGGCGAGCGCACCACCCCGCAAGACACGCCCACCGATAAGACCGAGCGCCCAGGAAGACACGCCCACCGATAAGACCGAGCGCCCAGGAAGGGATTCGAACCCGAGACGTGGGAAGCATGCCCACTCTCCAAGTCGGCCCCTGCTCCACTGAGCTAACCCGTGCGGGTGATATACATAATTTCTTATTAGCAAATATGTTGTTAAATGATCACGCGATCATTTATTATGTTCTTTCAAGTTAAGATTTATTTTAAATAAAATTTTTATTAAGTATTGGTTAAATGCATTAAAGTGTTTTAATTAAATCTGCTTAATTACCATTTATCATAAATTTATACCTTTAACTTCCCGTATATGTTTTAATAATTTATAGATTTCAAACATTTTTATAATCGGAAAAGATATTTATAAAAAATAAATAAACTTAGAATGACAATTTAAATATTTAAAATTTATTAAACAAATCCCACCCCCCAAAAAAATTGACAGTAAACAAAGACCATCTATCTCCAAACTTCTGGGGCAATAGTTGTGGTAAACAAAAAACCAATATCTCTAGACTTGACCATTATATTACTTGAAGCCGACCAAGAAAAACAAATCAGAAATGTCTACATGTCTGTATATATTTACATAATTATAATTATGCTTTCGTTAAGAGTAACAAAAAAAAAACTTTGAAAATTAATAAAAAAGATTAAAAAAATTTTAAAATTATTTATTTTTTATCTTATTACATGAATTACGAACGCACAACTTATCTCACTTTTTCTCATTTTGTCTTACTTTTTCTCATTCCAAACACACCCTATATAGAAAAAATACTAAGGCATATAGTAAAACTTTAAATTCAATCAAGTCTCAAATTTGGTAAGATTTTTTACTTACTTCTATTACCTCCCAATTTTTCAGAATTACTATTACTTTTTATGAAAATAAAAATAATTTTTTTAAGTATCACTGGATTAAGTAAATTTAATTTTGTATAGTTTAATATTTCTCAAATGCCCTTTCTAACTACCCACTACTTTTACAATTTTTTATCTTTTTTAGATGAATGCTTGAAGGACATTTTTTTTACAAAATATTCTCAAAAAACTCATAATTACCTAAAAAATTCATCATTTAATAAATACTTTTTTTACCAAAAATATTTTCGTAAAAATCATAAATATCTAAGAATTCTAATGATTTAATTTATTGAAAAGTTTTACATTATATTCAAAAAACTATCATTATGCTAAATCATTAGAATTATTAGGTATTTATTACCAAAAATATCCTTCATAAATACCTAAAAAGTCTCCTAACTTAATACATATTTTTTAACGAAATTATCCTCATAAAATCATAAATAAGTAAAAAATCTAGTAATTTAAAGCAAGTGTATATATATATTTACCAAAATATTCTCACAACATAAAAATTATAAATATCTTAAAAATTCCATGATTTAGTACATATTTTTTAACAAAAAAATCATCATAGAAATCATAAATATGTAAGAATTCTATGTGTGTATTTATATCTTACTACTTTACCCATCATTGGTTGATCCAGTGGAGCGGGAGTTAAGCCTTAAGCTTTGGTGATATACCTAGATTGCATGTTCGATTATCACTTGGAGCGGCCATGATTTAAATGAGGGGCCGTGGTGGTGGATTGCTGCGCTAGTTCCCTCGAGAATTTGTAGCTCAGTGAGTAAAACTACTGGGTGATTTCCCCTGTTACCAAAAAAAAAAAAATCTTACTACCTTATCTTACTATTAAATAATAATATGAGTGCTCGAAAAATATTTTTCGAAGAAAAATGTCCAAATAAAAATCATAAAATATCTAAAATTTTCAAATTTTAGTGCATTTCTTTTTACCAAAAACATATTCATAAAAATAAAAAATACTTAGGAATTTTAAATGATTTAACATATTGAAATCTATTATTACTATTATGTATTATATTACACTAGGATGGTAATAATGTCATAGTATATTTAATGCATTTTTTATATGATTTTACCCCACTAAATAAGTGAAGCCAAAAATATTTAATGCACTTTTTATATATTAACAAGTTTATCATTATTTAATTAATGAAGAATTTAATGTTATATTTACTGCATATTAAATAAACTAACTTTTATATTAATATTTAAATCCCAACTACACATATGACAGTGATTAGTATATAAAAGTATAGTTATATTTATCTTCTTAAAAATCATAGATAATCAAGAGTTCTAATGATTCGATAGCGTTCGAAGCACCAAAAACACCCAAAAAAAAACTACAATTTTTACTGTTTGTTCATATATTACTTTTATCAATTTTAAGACTCTGACTTTTGGCAAAAAATGACAAAAAATAAAAATTCAAACGCATGCATTTGAAAATCTTTTTATTGTATCATATTATATTATATTATATTATATTATATTATATTATATTATATTTGAGTTTCAATTAGTATTTTTGTATTTTATTTAAAAATTTAATATTATTTACGACTTTACATTAATGTTAAATACATAGCATAAAAGTATGTCTTTTTTTTTTTTAAATTCAAAGGGTGACGGTAATTTTCACCTTTGGTACTAGAGTTATGATAATATTTAATCTAATTAAAAATATAGAGAGTAAAATATGATCTAATGTAAAGTACAATAGTTGGAAATATAATCCACTGAAAAATTATTTAACCAAATTACTTGAGAAATTTTAACCTAGCAAGCCACTAGCTTGATTGAGAAACTAGCCGATGAGATTGGATCAATTAGGCCCCGTATGAAAGCGATATCTTTAAATTACTTTATTAATTTTTTTTGGCAAAAGTTAGTACGTGATAATTTTGATGGCCAGTTTAGAGGATAAAAAATTAACAAAAAAAAAGTATAAAATAAAACAAAAAATTTTACCAAACACACAAAAATTATCACTTTTTACTTTGTTACAGTAAAAAAACTTACTAAACACACAAAAAGTTACCACTTTTTTACTTTGCTACAATAAAAAATTTACCAAACACTTAAAAGTTGTAAAAAAATGTTAAAAATTACAATTTGTTCCACCAAACACACAAAAAATGTAATTAAAAATCACACAAAAAATTACCAAAAATTAAGATTTTTTTACTTTTTTTTGAACATCCAAACACCCTCTATATGTTTGGTAAATAAGTCTAAATTTTTAGAAATTTTTAATAACATTTAGATGTTTAATTATAAGTAAAATGACTAATATAGCCCCCACTCATCCACCCACCCCCAACACTGTGACTGTATTTGAACTATTAAGGTCCCAGTTGATATATCTGTTTTAAACTTATTTTTTATTTTGTAATTTAGAGAATAAAAAAAATAATTCAAAACGTATTTATTTATGTGTATCTTCAAAATCTGTTTAAAAAAATAGAAAATGAGTTTACATATGAAATGTAACATGATAAAAAATCATTTTTAACTAAAAATAAGAAAAAATTTTAAAATACAAAAAATAAAAAATATTAAACCATATGAGTTTACTATTTTTCTTATATGAAATTTTGAAAACATAGGACATATAAAATAAAAAATAAAAAATATAAATATAAATGAAACCTAACTTTTTTTAAAAAAATTTAAAATATTTAAAAAATTTTTAATTTTCTCCGATTAGATAATGACATTTGTCAATTTTTACAGTAACTTCTATTTTAAACTTTTTCGAAACACCTATGCCACCACTTCTTTATAAATAGCCTCGCTGGGAACGGCAAACAGCACGGCCATAGAAGCCAAACACATTCTCTATTTCATTCTTTCCTTGTGATCTATGTGGCAGCGCCCGTTCCGCTATCCTTCGCAGTGACAACGCGGTGACCGGAGCTAATCGCTCCGGCCAAGCCTACGCCTCACGAACACAAACTTCTCTCCGACATCGACGACCAAGAAGGCCTCCGGTTTCAGATCCCCGCCATACAGTTTCACCGGAACAATCCCTCGGCCGGAGGGAGAGACCCCGCGAAGGTCATCCGGGAGGCGATCGCGAAGACGCTGGTCTTCTACTACCCTTTCGCCTTGGTGGAGTGTACCGGTGAGGGTGTCCTGTTCATCGAGGCTGACGCCGACGTTACTCTCGCTCGGCGATGCTCTACAGCCTCAATTCCCGTTATTGGAGGAACTCCTCTATGATGTCCCTAGCTCTGGGGGCATCCTTAACTGCCCTTTGTTGCCTATTCAGGTATATCCATATCTGTATATACATATATATAGGTTATTTTCGATCAGTTCCTTTGAAAATGAAAAAATGCAGAGGAAGTATAAGAGCAGGTTACCCTATCGAAAAGTTGTAATCTCAAATTCTCATGGCGCCAATTCTAGTTTTTCTGTTTTGACAAAGCTGTTCACTTTAATAACCAGGCCCGCGCCCAAGCTTTTCGAAATTGAAGGGTAATTTAAAAAATGAGACCATTATTGTAAAATTTTTGTCAAAAGATTTTTGTGGGTGAGTCTTATGAGATAAAGAATAAGGTGTTGTTTGGCGCATTAAAATTTATCAATCTTAATTAATTTTTTGTATTTTTTCAATTAAATTTTACTATATATCACATTTACATTAATTTTTATACTTTTATTATAATTTTTGTCGAACTTTTTTTAAACCAACAAGGCCTAAGAGTTTTGTTAGGGCTTCACTCAATAAATCAATAAATGAATTTATAGAAATTTATTGAATTTAATAAATTAATTATTTTTGAGTTCTTTAAAAAATATTAAATAATCGTATTTAGATTAAAAAAAATCCTCATTTCATCTTAATTATAAAAACTAGTAAAAGTTTTTTTTTTTTATAATTTTTTCAGGATCCTATTCCCAAGGCCCAAGGTGTTAAAAAAATAAATTAAAAGTAAATTAAAAAATTCATTTTTACTCAATTTATATTATTATTTATCTAACTTTAAATAGAAAGAAATCCATCTTTACTTTATTTATATTATTATTTATGTAACTTCAAAATGTTTCTTGACAACGCTAAGCCCGAAAATATTTTCCGGTTCTAATTTAAGGTGTGTTTAGAGTTGTATAAAAATGTATAAAATAAAATAAAATAAAATTATAAAAATAAATATTTCGTAATTTATGCAATGAGTGAAAATTTTAAATTTTATTATTTCGTAATTTGTATTTATAAAAATTTATAAAATTTTATTTTATTTTATTTTACTCTAAACGTAACCTTAATTCTTCTTCCCTATCACCAGCAAAGTTTAGTACAAGTGCAGTCCCATTTGCCCTTTTCTGCCAAGCGGGTCTACCTTGTCAATTTCAGTATACGTACTAACTCCGCTACCGGTAAAGCCCATTGGAACACGGGATTAAATTTAAAAATTGAGTTGGATTGATTTATAAAAAAATATTAAATCTAATTATATTAATGAAAAAAAAATATAATAAATATAGGGGTATTTGGTTGACAAAAATAGATCAAAAATACAATAAAAGTAGAAATATGTGACATAAAAATGAAATATGAAAATTTTTGATTGGAGAAAAGTACAAAAAAATAATTAAAGTTGGTGAGCTTTGGTGGTTTTTAGTGATGCCAAACAGAACCATAATATATAAGCATAAATTTATCTATTTACTTGGACCCGTTTAAAAAAATAATAAACATCATTAAATTCTATTATTTTAAATTGAATTTCAAATGGTATAAAAATTTTAAAATTTATGTTATGAAATAAAATCAAATGTAACTCGTAAAATTTTATTTTGTTTTTAAACATAAAAATTATTTAGAATTTTACTAAATGAAAATAATTCTCATCAAATTCACATTTCAAATGGTGTAAATCTTTTTTCTTTATTAAATATATATATCTTTTCTTGTACCCACCAAAAATTAATTATTTTGATAATTAATTCTATGTTTCTTCCAAGAAATTGCAAAAATAATAGTAATTGCTTCGTTTATAGCTCATTGGATTTGATTCCTACTGTATAGTTTATAACAGCAATTATTGGCTTAGGGAAGGAAAAAAAAAAGAATAAAAAATATTTCCTCCTCTCCTGTACAATTTTTAATGTTAGGAAAAAAACGATAAAAACTTAAAAGCAGTAAAATATACAATAATTTTAAAATAAAACATTGATTGATATAGTTTTTTTCTTAAAACTAAGTAAAATAAATTTAAAGAGGGTTTATTTTACTTATGCGTCCTATGATTTTGGGTTTGTACAATTAGACCTCTAGATTTTGTATTATATTTGATTAGGCTCCTTCTGTTAGATTTTTTATTAAAAAATAATTTTTATTAATTTAATTTTGTAAAATTACTTTTATATCCTCATTATTAATAAAAAGTGTTTATATTATGATATGGCATATCCTTTTTTTATATATAAAAATTATATTGTAATTAATTTATTAATTTTTTTGTGAACTTTTTTATATTAATAATTTAAATTATTATGATTCGCACTAATATTTTAAATCTATATTATATACAAATAAGTAATTATACATAAGAAATTGCCATTACTTTTTCATATTAATAATCTGATAAACTTAATATGAAAATAAAAATTACAAAATAATTAATTTATTACATTTTTTGTGAACATTTTTTACATTAATACTTTAAATTATTATGATTCGCACTAATATTTTAAATTTATATTATATATAAATTGGTAATTATACATAATAAGTTGTCATCACTTTTTTAAATTAATAATCAAATAAACCAAACATCAAAGAGAGAAAATTTTCTTATTTTCTTCCACTTTTTTTGTCATTAGTATCAAATAATAATTGATAAATTTTACTTCTAATTTTTTGATGAATTTTTTTATATTAAAAGTAAGGGTATAAAAATAATTTATAGCATTGAATTGTTCAAAATTATAAGTGCACATTTACGAAATTTGTGAGGTATAAGGTACAAAATCCAAATCACATCAAATGTAAATAAAATAAAACGTCTAAAAAATACTAAATCCACTTTACTTCTAACTTCTCATACTTCACTTCCTCTCCTAATAAATTGTACATTTTAAACTGTGAAAATAAATAATGGAGTGCATTTAAAATTGTTGTAAATTAAAATCAACAATTAGATTTTGTTCATATTTTACTATATTTAGGTTAATAGATTAAAAAAATGATTTTAATATATAAATAAATTTTAACATGCATGTACTCTAATATTTTTTCAATAATAATTTCTTATTACAATAACACGAGTATTGTACGTGTGCACTTTGTTGGCAATGGTTAGGTGACTCGATTGGGGTACGGAGGGTTCATCTTCACTCTTCGCCTCAACCACACCATGAGTGACGCTCCAGGATTTGCTCAATTCATGAAGGCGGCGGGCGAAATAGCACGCGGCGCAGCATCACCACCATTTCTGCCCACTCGGGAGAGACACCACTTAAGGGGTTTTTAAACCTAGTAGGCAATTGAGGTCTAATTTGTACAAGATTACGGGTATTTAGAGTTTTTATCCCAAAGTAGGACCAAATTTGTTTACGGAGGCATCGATTTTATTTAAAAAAAGTTTATATAGTAAATGAATTCCACGAAAAAGTTCGTTTAGGAAGTTACGAATTCAGACAAATTTGATGGCGAACAATCGTGCCACTCAGCTCTCTCTAGATTTGGCTCTTTATTCACCAAACATCTCCACTCCATCATCATCGTCTCCTAGACCTGAACTCTCTCCTTGTTTTTTTGTGTTGGAAATGTTGGGTTTGATCTAGCCACATGGGTGAGAAGAGGAAGATTGAAGGCACCATTAATGGGCGACGGCTACACCTGTCAAGAGGCTTTGGTAGATGATTGCTTCTATTGCCCAAAGGCTTGGGTAAACAACATTCTTTTACTATTATTAATTCTTTCTTAATTGTTTTGTGTGTATAACTTAGGAGAAAATAGTGCTGTAGAGGTGTGTGGCCAGATGAGAGAAAAATAGACAGAGAAAATAGAGAAAAATGCAGAGAGGGTTAGAGAATTTGGGTGAAATTCTGTCTTTGTAATTTTTCTCGGATTTGAGTCGTTCAATGAATTTTCTCTCCTGTAGATGTAGGCAATTAGCGAACCACGTAAAAATATTGTGTTATTTGTGTGTTTAATTTCCTAGCCCAACAGGAAATTCGTTTACAGCATAGTCAAATATAGTGAGATCCTCAGCATGGTCAAATATCACTCCCTCTAAAAACACAACATAACACATATGGGAGCTACCATCCAAGTCTCTGAAAGCTTCCATGCCACGCTTATAGAAAGATAAAACAAAATTTGGAATAACCTATCTCCTGGACCTCTTTTTCAAGGCAACAAAATAGTATTATTGAATTTCAACGTGCCAATTTTGGATGTGTATTTGAGAAATTTATCCCTGTACATAACCAACTATTAACTTTTGAATATTTAACTGATGCAAAACCAAAGGAAGGTGTAGGGATCAAGCGACTCAAGTTTGAAACAATTTGACAATTTCTGTCATTAAAAATTTAAAAATTCTAGCAATATATCAATAAAAAAATAATCCAATTTGAATTACCTCCATCTTCAAGCCCCACAACATTTTCTCTACCTTTTCAAATCCTAGTAGCAACCAAAAAGTCAATCCTAAATAGTAATAATTAATTTTTCATTTTTCAAGCAATTATTGAAGGTTTTATTTGATTATTTAGAACTTCAGTTTAAGATGTGGTCTAATTTTAAATTATTGCTTACGTACTTACAAATAAATATTTTCGTAAAACTTTCATGAGATTTGTCATAACATTTGATGAACACGACTAAAACCTAAATGAGTTTACATATTCCTGATTAATGTTCAAAATGTAATTCAATTATTAAGATCTTATTTGAACCATTAAATGATTATTATTTTTATTTTTCTGATAAATAACCATCGCATGATAATTTGGTTAGTTATATAATTCAATTCTGTACTGATTTTTGTTGAACTTTTAAAAGGATTCTGAGACTTGTCTTATAAATTTTATAGAATGGAGTTAATGATTTTGAAGCCTTAGACTTTAATTAAATTGAAGCTTAAAAAAGAGTTGATAACATGGGAGAAGGTAATAAGACCATTAGATAGAACGGTGAAGAGCACATTTTTTGATTATGTATGGTAAAAAAATCATGCACAAATTTTTAGGTTAAAAAAAATTATAATTCAATATCTACTAGTTCTAGGTAATATGAGTGCAAAAAGAAATATTACAGAGCCTTTACACGAAAAATAGAATAATGGATTATATTTCAAATAAACATTCAACGTAAACTCATGAGTAGACTTCTTAAAAGATGTTCAACGTAGAAGTGGATGTATTCTTAATAGGGAAAAATTAGCTGAAAATTACAAGTGTGTACAAATATTCTCTTTAATTGCTCTATCAAAAATTCAAAATTATTTTGTTTATCCTAGAATTATTCAGTTACAAAGCACATAAAATATATGGTTCATATTACTATTCTAAACTCAAACTTCCCGGACTAAGAACACTGCAAAGCTAATTTTTGTAACATCTAAAGTTTGAAGCAGATAAAACTACAATCACTCTTTACAAGATATTTTCTTTAACAAAATTAAAACTTCACATCCCAAATCTAAAAATCAACAATTTTCTCCAATTAAATAATTATAAGATTACCAAAATTAATCCAATACACAACATATAATGAACATGCAAGAGATACATACTTTAAGTTACTTTGATGAACCCGAACTCAAATTTCTGAAGCCAAATTCAATGCACCAAACCAATTCTCAAATAGTTATAGAAATATAAAAGTCTTATAACATGTATATATAGAGAACTCACATGGTGAAAAGTTGAAAACTCTCCAATGATAAGTTCAATCCCGTTTGAAAAGGCTTTAACTTCGCAGCTATCTTCAATGATAGTCTAATCGCGTGCTATAGTGAGAAATCTGATAACTCCTGAAAAGTAACCCTTCATACCTCTCTAGCTAGTTAGCTCAATCTGTCCGTCGTAGGGTAGCTCGAGTTACAGAGAAAATAAGGGGTAGCGAATAGTACAAAGTAAGCATGGAGTGCAGGACTGTAAATGCAATGATGCGAGACAGGAGAAGAATTTTGTTTATTGTTGTAATTGTATTCAGCTGAATTCATACACCCTCTAAATGATTTCTCTGCCAAGTGTTAAGTGAATTCATTTACATAGGCCCCGTTTGGTAACGTTTTTATTTTTTATTTTTCTATTTATGTTTTTAAAATTTTATAAACTGATAACAAATTTGTTAAATCTATTTATGTTTTTCTGTTTTAAAAAAATAAAAACTTAAACAGAAAAATGAAAACAGAAAAAGGTGTTTTCCCTTTATTTTTTTCTGTTGCAAACATTTTGTCAATTCTAATATTTTATCCATTTTTGTTACATCATATTAGAATAAATTATTTTATTAAATTAAAATTATTTTAATAAATAATATAATTAAATTAAATTAATTAAATTACTATTTAATATCTATTATTTTATTTCTAATAAATAATTAAATTAAATTAGTAAATTTAATTAATAAGAAATATATATTATTAAATTATTTTTAGTAAACAATAAAATAAAATACATTAATTTAAATGATATAATTAAATTAAATTAATATAAAGTATATTCATTAAATTCAATTAATTTTTGAAAAACTAATAAAATTAAATATTTTATGAAAATAAAAATTAATAATTTTAAATAAAATTATATTATCAAACATAATTTTTATTTTCATTTAAAAAAATTATAACAGAATATAAAAAATAAAAAAAACATATAAACATAAAAAGAAAAATGACAATTTTATCAAACAACCCCGCAGCAAACGAATCTGCTCAACCTTTGGGATATAAGTTTCAAAAATCTATAATCTTGTACAAATTAGACTCTAGTTGCCTATTGCCCATTGGGGGCAAAAACCTCCTCTTGAGCGCCAGGGACCCACCACGCGTGACCTGCATGCACCACGAGTACGACGACGTTCCTGAATCTAAAAGCACTGTCATCCCACTCGACGTTGACACGTGGCCTACCACTCCTTCTTCTGCGGCCCCATAGAAATCACCGCGTTGCGCCCCTTCGTCCCTCCCCACCTCCACAAGTGCACCGACTTCCAGGTCCTCACCGCCTGCGTCTGGCGATGCCGCACAATCGTCATCTGGCTCGACGAGGAGGAAGAGGTCCGGATCAGCTGCACGGTCAACGTCTGGGGCAAACACAAACTGGCCTTGCCCACCGGCTACTACGGCAGCGCGATTGCTTTTTCGATGGTAATCTCCTTAGCCGGAGAGTTAGCTCGGAGGTCGCTGGGATATGCGGTGGAGCTGGTGATGAAAACGAAGGTGAATGTCACGGAGGAGTACATGAAATCGTTGGCGGATCTGACGGTGATTAAAGGCCGGCCCTATTTCACGGCGGTGAGGAGATTGGGTTTCCTGTTGACGGACCTGACTCAGCTCGGGTTTGAGGGGGCGAACTTTGGATAGCGGAAGGCGGCGTATGGTGGTCTGGCGGACGGCGGAAGTGGGGCTATCCTGGTTTTGCGAGCCATTTTATACCTTTCACGAACAAGAAAGGTGAGAGTGGGATTGTGATGCCTATTGGTTTGCCGCCTCGGCGATAGAAAGTTTTGCGACGGAGCTTGATCGTATGCTGAAGTCTTCTGATCGGGGTAAGACCTCCTCCGTCGGGGGTTCAGGGCTGCAGTGGAGAAGAGAATGTTTGAAATTTTTTTGTATTTAATTTAATTTTTTAATTTATTTTAATTAAATTTATTTAAAAAAAATTTTAAAAATTTAGTTGAAATATAATTAATAAAACAATTAATTTTAATTAAATTTATTTTTAAAATAAAAATAAAAATTTAACAAATTTAGTTAAAATATAATTAATACGGAATATTAAAAATTATATATAATTAAAAATAAAATTAAAAGATAAAAAAATTTCGATCGTCTATCTTTTCACGGCAACCTCTTTGAACCCCTCCGTCTGGGTCTTCATCCCATCAGCCCTCTGATTGGTTGAAAAATAATTTTGGGTCGAGAGTGACGTGGCAAAAGAGATTCATAATTAATAAGATTGGTACAAGTGGAAAAAAAAGTGACTTGCATCCCTTTTTTAAATTTGGATGTTGTTTGGAGTGATTTGCATTTCTATTTGTACTCCTTTTCAATAAAAAAAAATAAATGCAGTTTTGAAGTTTAATTTTTAGTAATTTTTGTCAAAAGTTAGTATATATTTTTGATGTATTTAATAAAATAAGTAATAATTTATAGTAAATTTTGGAAACATTTAGATATTTGGTAAAATTTTTGATAAATTGGAGTAATTTTAACAATTTTTTGTGTATTTAATAAAAATTTTATTAAACTTTAAATTAAGCAAGTTACCATGATTAGTAGAAAAGTAGTAAAAATTAATATTTTGCTAAACATCAGAGATGTAATAGTTAGTTGGTTATGCTCAAATTTGATCACCAAACAGTGCCTTCGTAGGAGGGATAAACGATGAAACGGAAAGAAAAGAATTAATATGAAAGTCCTTTATTTATTTGTGAATTTTAGTGACAGAACAGAGAAATGAAAAGTAATTGTAGTTCAAAATTTCAATATTTAGATTATCATATATTTAAATTGGATTGAAATGCAGAGAGAGAGAGAGAACCCGGAAAAAAATCATTAATAAAATTTTAGAATGCTAAATTTGCTGTAAAGTAAGGAAAAAAAAATAATGTGCTAATTATTTTTATAATTATACTAAAGTCAAGTTCAAATTTACTTAAAATTAAGCTCACCACAATTTTGGAGTTCAAGTTTATTAAAAGCTTTAACATATAATTTTGCAGCCCGAACAATTAAAATACCCGTTAACTTATTTCTATCATTTAGGAATAAATAACTCTTTAATTTCTAAGAATACTTCGAAGGGATGGGATGGCATATCCTTGTCTACGAATTTATTTTTCATCAAAATTTAAGATGTCATTTTGTTTATTTTTTTTATTTTTTATTTTTATTTTTTATTTTCTGTTTGAATTCATTTTTTATTCTACGATTTTGGAAATGAGAAAAACAGTTCAAAACTAATTTGAATACTTGTGTTTTCAAAATTTATTTTAAAAAATAGTAATTTAGCTTCTACATAAATTGAAAAATAACAAAAAGTTATTTTGAGAGTTTTTAACTAAAATAAGAAAAATGGAACATTTTTTATTTCCTCGTTTTGAGATTTTTAACATATAAAAAAAAGAGAAATAAAAAATAAAAAATAAAAAATAAAACAAATGCCACCTTAACAGAAGTAATCAATTAGCCCAATGAAGTCAGATTTGTTCAATTTTTGTTGTTTTTATGCATTTTGTGCACTTTGATATAGGGAATCTCCTTTTAACTTACAAATTAAAATATTAATAATTACTTAAAAAAATGTAGCTTGAAAGTAGCAGAAATATGGTTTCTTATGGGTAATTGGAAAGTCTTAATACGTGCACTTTTGCTACATTTGATTAAGAGGATTAGGTAATGGAAGATAAATAATATTATAAAATAATATATGAGATTAATTTTTTACGTGGAATAATTTTGTTGATGTTTGGCTCGTGGAATAAGACGTATAATAAAAATAATTTTGGACTTTTTAAACGATTTTGATTTAATATTTTTTATTTTTTGTGTTTTGAAATTTTTCTTATTTTTGATTGAAAACACTCAAAACGTCTTTTTGTCATTTTACATTTCGTGTGTAAACTTATTTTTTATTTTTCAAAATAGATTTTGAAAATACAAATAATCAAATATGTTTTGAATTATTTTTTATTTCAAAATTATAAAATAAAAAATGGGTTTAAAATAAGTATTCGAAATAGTATCTTAGCTTATATAATAAAAATAATAAAAAAATTAAAAAACTAGCTTAAAATCAAACGGGCCTAAATGAAACTTTAGCCATTCGTTCCTCTAAAGTGGCTTTGGTAAAAAATCTAAAAATTTGGCCCACGAACAATTATTTAATGTTGCTATTAACCAATTTTTGCTGCTACTAGGATCCTTATTTCCACTAAATAATAAACAAGTTGTGCTGTTATATAATTAAAAAGTTATCAAGCAAAAACAAAAGTTAATGATATGACAATTTTGTGGGCTTTGTTATTTTTAAAATAATAATTTATTAAAATTATTTTTTATTACTTAAGTATCATTGATACATTATTTTATTTAATTTTTTAGATAAAAATTCCTCAGTAAAACATTTTTCATAATAATTATGGTGTCATTTACCAATTTATATTGCATTCAATATGAATTAATTACCATCAAATGTGCATATTATACAATGAATGTGGCTCAATAGTTACGTGTTATTTCATTTAATTTATAAGTAAGTACGGCATCATTTATTTTTTATTTTTTTTTTGTAACTAAAGGTATTTGGGCCAACTTATGTACACTTAACTAATTCTTACTATCTTGAAATTAATGATTGGGTAAACTCTCCAATGATCCTGAAGAGACTCGAACTGGGTTCCAGGGGGCTGCAGTGGAACATGTAAGGTGGAGATTTGTTTATATTTAATCAAATGATTCTAATTTATTTTAATTAAAATTATTTTCAAAATAAAAATAAAAATTTAAAAAATCTGATTAGAGTACAATTAATGTGGAATGTCAAAAGTCACGTGTCATTAAAGTGTAAACAAATCTCCACCCTTCATTTTTTTACTGTACCCCCTACAGTGGATATTTTTACTGCAGCTCCCTTGAATCCACTCGAACTAGACCACTAGAGAACAAATTCAATATCTTATCAGTTGAGTTAACCTTTAAGGTGCATGATTTATTGCTTAACAAGTCCGCCAATGGAAATTCCTGTTTTAGGTATATGTTTAATAATTTATGTTTTTTATTTTTTTTGGTTATTATTTTTTTCTAAATAAAAACAAAAAATACATTTAATAATATAGTTTTATTTACAGTAATTAAATCTATCTTAGTAAATTAATTATTTTTAATAAAATATATTTAATAAGTTTAATTTTATTTCATATTTATTTTTTAACAATAATTAAATTTAATAAAGCATATTAATAAATAACATAATTTAATAATGCATTATCATTTATTAGAAATCAGATTAATTTAGTAAAATAAAATAATAGTTGATAGCCAGTGGTAAATGGGAGAGACAAACAGCATAGATTAAAAAAAAAGGACAGATGGCAAGACACGACTAATAAAAAAATAATAATGGCTACTCCTTTTCCAACTATAATTTGGTATCTAATTTATTTTTGTACATAATTCCTTTTATATTTCTTGTGAAAGTAAAACTCATTCCTAAAATTTAAAAATTTATACTTTTACCATTTAAACTTCAGACTAAAATAAAAACTTTTGGAGTTCAGTTTATAATTATTTAAAATGTTTAGATTTTTTTAATCTAAAATTTTGAATGCTATGCTAAATTATAAATAAGTTACAGGTACTAAATTTATGTTTTCTTTTAAAAACTAAGACTCATTTTTGAAAAATTTCCCTTTTTTGTGTAATATGATTTTTTTAATTAAAAGTTTTTGTTTTTTATTTGTTTTTTTTAGAAATGTTGTCCAAATTTTTTTAAAACAAATTACAAAAAAGAGACACTTAAAAAAATTGACTTATGGGGTATTTGGTTTACCAAACTCCATCAAAAGTTACAAAAAGTTACCAACTTTCTCCAATGAAATTTCATCATGTATCATTTTTACACTAACTTTTTTAATTTTTTTGGCCATCCAAACACCCTTTATTTCAAATAAGTTGAGTTTTTTTTTTTTTTTTTTCCATCTCTGCATAAATTATTTTTTATTTTTAAAAATGTGTACATATAATTTAAAAGATATAAAAATAATTTTAATTAAAAAATATATAAGATGAAAAATAAAACAAAAATAATTTATTATAGGCTTGTTTGGAGTTTTACAAAACTCCACAAAATTCTATAAATCTTTATAAAATTTAAATTTTTACTTATTACATGAATTACTAGATTATAACTTTTATAAATTTAAATTAACTATTACAATTCTACAAAAGATAGTCATGGTTGTTGAGCTTATTTATCTATGGGTGCGTTTGGTTTGCTAAAAACCACTAAAAAAACTCTGAAAACCTCAAAAAGTTATCAATTTTTTATCATACTGCACGAATTGTAAACATATAAATTATTTTATTTTATCTCACTTTTTGTCACTCCAAACGCACCATATATTTATTATTTATTATTAAAAGAACATTTTTCTCTCTCATCTTCTCCTTCGTCTTAATCTTACGTGGCATATTTTAATACTTTCTATTTTCTAAATACTATCTCCTTAATCATTCACAAAAAAATTAATTTTTTTTTGTCCACATCGATAGATGAATAAAACTTTACTTTTTTATTTTGTTTATAAAATCACCAGGATTGTGACAAACGATCTTAATTAATGTAAAAACTTGTGAATTCATGAAATGGACATATTTGCTTATTGGTTCATTATAGTTGAATCCATTTGTTTATTATTTTGTCATAGTTATAAAATTTATATCTAAATGTTAATTTAGGAAAGTGATTATAAATTATTGAATATTACTTAAATTTAAGAAAATTGATATATTTTAAATTAAAAAGCACAAAAAATGCCTATATGTTAATATTAATAAAAATACGCAGATATTAATTAGGTTCAAGAGTAATAGTTTTTATAAAAATTTAAATTTATTATGTTGACAATTAAGTTGAGAAATTATTTGAATAATATTTTTAATTCAAGCCAATAATTAAAAAAATAGAAGTCTATATTAAAAATTTAATAAACATTTTAAAATAAAAAAAATCAGCTCGATTAAGTAAGTTTCATATTTAATATATATTCTATAGTGAAATTAAAATTTTAAAATTGAATCAAATTGAGATTTGATAAAATATAAATTTTTATAACTTATATAAAAACTTGATTTTAATCAGTTTTATCTATTTATTAAAATTGACATAAATAAAAAAGTAGAAATATAAAAATATAATTCAATAACAATTATTTGAAATTATATAATTTTATTAAAATAATTATAATATATTTAAAAGTTTATTTTTGTCAATAAAAAATTATTATATAATTCCACTAGTTAGGTTTTAAATAAAAGATATTTTAAATATTAAAACTTTAAATGAGGATTGGCAGCGAAAATGCCAAAATGCAATATTTTATTTATTCCACATAGTTAGCCTATGCCGCAGCTTTTGTAGCACCAAGTTTTGCCCTTTAATAAGAAATACAGTCTATGCAGATATATATATATATATATATATAATATAAATCCCCAATTGGTAGCAGAGAGTTTGGCCTTTCTTTTCTGTGCATTAATCGGAGTCATCGTCATCATCTTCTTTATTGATCCCCTTCGTTATAATTCCATTTCGATCGATTTCCCTATCTGATACTCTGTGTACGAATCTCCAATTTTGGTTTGTGTCTTTAATCCCTCTTCGCCTCCGATTTCCTCTTCTTGTACCAAGAAGATTTCGAAGGTGAAGAATTGGTTTCGAATCTTCTGACTGCGATTGTGATTGCGATTGCGATTTCGATTGCGATTGCGATTGCGATGGATCTAATACCCCGAATTTGGTTGTCTTGATGGCTAAGGGTTTTGGTGAATGAGTATGGGGTTGGAATCATCTGGTAAATTTTCCGGGTGACAATTGCATCTGAAGAGGTGCCAATCTACTCGGTGAATCGGTGAGTTGGAGCTTTGATATACATTTATATATATACATATTTATTTATAGAGGCGTGAGGATCATGGACGAGGTCGGAACTAGTAAGGAAGCTGAACTTCGAAACTCCGAGTTGGCTGCGGATAGAAGCTCTTCATCTTCATCGGCGCCGGCGGTCCGATGGCGTCCAGGGCAGTTTGTCTTCAGTCCTTATTCTCGGGCGTTTGATAATGAAGCGAAGCCCCAAGCTTTGCGTGTTGTTGTTAGAAGGCCTGTAAGTGTTTTTGCTTCTCATTAGTTCTCGTTGCTGTGAATTTTCAATAATGACATTTAGTCTTGTTGAAGTAAGAATAGAGGTGCATAATTGTTTTCTTTCCTTTGGGTGTTTATTTCTCCGGAAGTTAGAATGGTCAATAATGGGACTGAACCTTTGAATCCCACAGAAAGCTAGTTAAGGTGTACTCTGGTGTTCTGAACAAAGTGGAAAGTGGGCTAAAGAAATGCTATCCATTCAAGGTAAGATTAAGAAATATGTAGGCAGTGCTGAGAACTGATCAATCTTACTACTACAATTCTCCCTTGGATTGATAAGTCATTCCCTGGTAGGTAAATCAGTGATCTGAATGGGGGAAACTTGTCATTTAGGATTACCTGCTCTTTAGTGGCATAATTGTATAGTGGTCAACTTCAAACACTAGGAAGCGCATATATTGCATCACTATATAAGGCTAAGAAGTACAGGCATGAACATGTGAAACAAATATGACTAAGTATAGACGTGGATCACTGCAATTGTCAAAAACTAGGACACTAGCGTGTGGGGTAATGTGATAGATACATATCTAGTTACCTCTATATATGGCACTATCAACAAATCATTCATATTTATTTAGCAATTTAATTTCTCACTGTATGAAAATATCCTGTAAAATTTTCCTTTTGACTTAATAGGAATCCTATAATCACAATATACTTGATGCTCTTCCATCTCATCCATTCCGTTCTAATTCTATGGATCACATCCTCTTCAACCTCTTCATTTTTATGAGTCATTAACGCAAGATATCAAAGCCATTTATCCTTTGGTTTTCTCTTGCTCATCAAGTTTTACTCATCTCGTTCATATTTATAATTTTGCTAAAGTTATGCTTCATATATTCAAGCTATGTCCTGCTTAATCAACCTCTTTGGATTCTAAAGTATCCTTCCACAATTATGGCTTAAAGTTTACTATTCTTTTGTTTCATCAACCAAAACTATATCATATACAAAGTACATTAGGGGGGGAATTCTATTGAATATTTCTAGTAAGTTCATCTATAACTAAACAAAAAAAAAATCGATATCTTTAATGTAAACTTCTTATTATTAAAAATTCACTTATTTCTCACCCTATCATTTTCATGCTAGTCAAAGCTTCTGTCTTTAATTACATCAATATAAGATTAGAAATGAGAAATTAGAAATGAACCCATTAAGAATAAAGTTAGAATTGACACCAATTCGAAAATAAAATGAGGAAAAACTATTTGAGATGGTACGTCCATGTGCATTGGAGGCTAATTAATTCTCCAAGGAAGAGGACAGATTTAATCCATGTAGTGGGTGGTAAAAGAAATAAAGGAATGTTAGGGAGAATATAAGTTGAGGCAACAAGGATGGACTTAATTCCTTAAAACGTAACTAAAGATAGGACTTGAAATGGAATCAAGTTGAAGAAATGGATTTAAATCACAAGCCCCAAAATGACTAGGATGATAGAGACTTGTTAACTCTTCATGAAAGTAATAACAAAAGGTTTATTGTCTACACTCGTGTGAAAAAAAAAAGAAGTAAAGTAGAAAATTGAAATGTCTACTTTTGAAAGACTCAAAGATAGTTACGATATCATCCATCAAAAAAAGAAAAAAGAAAAAAAAATGGATAGTTACGAGATCTTTCACCCCCATGGAACTACAGTTCAAATTGTGTCATCCCAATTGCGATTCATTTGTGGTCTAGATTGTGAAATATGGTGACCTACAAAAAATCTAATGCACATGATATGGACTAGCAGAAGGGGAAAAAATGTTGTAGTAGTTTATCTACTTATTAGAATATTTTTTGTTTTTGACAAGCAACAGAAACTTTATTAAATAATAATAAAAAGATACTAAAAAAGAGGACAAGCCTTCGCCTTAGTGGAAATTAAGATACAATGATGTTGGAAAATGCTAGCCAATCTCCAAGAATAACAAAAAGGAGATCTTTCACCCCCATGTAACTGCAATCCAGATTGTGTCATTCCAATTGCAATTCATTTGTGGTCTAGATCATGAGATATGGTGACCTATAGAAAATCTAATGCACATGCTATGGACAAATATAGAAAATCTAAGGCATGTTTAGGTTCAGAGGCAGGTTCAGGTTCAGGTTCAGAGGCAGGTTCATTAGGTGACACAATTTTGGGTGACAAAGGAAGGTCAAGAAGAAAGAAAACGTTATCTTCCATGATTAGATTCTCCCCCTGAAGATAAGGAGTGGAAAAATAAGATTCACTTACATGAAAAGTAACATCTACAAAGGTATAGAATTTCTTGGAAGGTGGATGGTAGCACTTATAATCTTTTTGAGTTGGAGAGTATCCTACAAAAACACATTTGATTGCTCGAGGATCTAGTTTACCCTGTTTGAACTGTGAACATGGACAAATGATACATACCCAAATGTTTTAGGAATGAGATGGTTGGAAATATGCAAGTCAGGATAGAATTTTGAAAGCAGTTCCATGGAACTTTGAAAATTTAAGATTCTAGAAGGTAACTTGTTTATGAGATAGGCAGATGTAAGAACCGCTTTCCCCCAATAAGACTTAGGCACATTGTTTTGAAATAAGAAAGCTCGGGTTGTATCAAGAAGATGACCATTCTTTCTTTCAAGGACTCCATTTTATTATGGAGTGTTGACGCATGAGGACTCATGAATTATCCCTTTCCTTTGGAAAAATGGAGTCAAGGTTTGGTTAAAGTAATCCTTTGCATTTTCAAAACGAAACCGTTTGATTTTGATACTAAATTGATTTTGTATCATGACATGGAAATTTGGGATAACAAAACTCACATCAGACTTTTTTTTTGAGTTAGAAAATCTAAGAGACCCTAGTGCAATCATCAATTAATGTCACAAACTATCGTGCATCAGAAATATTAGGAATAGGAGAAGGTCCCCAAATATCATTGTGAATAAAGTAAAAAGGAATTGAATTTCTTTTATTGCTGATAGGAAAAAGTACATGTTTGTGTTTCGCAAACTCACACACATCACAGTGAAAATTCTCAATCTCTAATCTCTTACACAGAGAAGGAAATAAGACTTTAAGAGTCATGAACGATGGGTGTCCTAGTCTACGATGATACAACCAGGCCTTTCTTTGTTGGATAAACAATGCTCAGAAAGAAATGATAGGGGAGATTTACTTTCGTTGTCCTTCGAATTGCTTGGTGTCTCAAGGTAATAAAGTTTGTCTCGTTCTTTAGCATGTCCAATCATCTTCCCCAAATCTTGGTCCTTAAATATACAATTAGTAGAGTTAAAAATGACGTTGCAACACAAATCTTGAGCAAGTTTTTGTATGGAAATAAGATTAGTGGATAGCTTGGGAACATGAAGAACATTTTTTAGGACAAGTGAGTCATTGACTTGAATATCACCTAGACTTGCTGCTGTGGCAATTTTTCGATTGCTTGGGCAAGGGTTATATGTGCAAAAATTTCTAGGAGGAGTGTGTCGTGTGGTCAGTGGCCCCCGAGTCCAGGACCCAAGAACTGGCAAAGGTTTCATCTGAGACATGTAATCTAATGAAAATAGGAAGCTTACCTGAATGTGCCAGGTAGCAGATACTGGAGGGTCTTTTAGGAGTTCTAAGTAAAGCTTTCAACTTCTCAATCTCCTCCCGATTAAAATCAACTTGCTCTTGAGTTTTTGTCTCACTTTGCTGTATTGTGGTTATGTTTGCTTGCCCACTGTTTTTCTTCTGCCCCCCCTTTTGTTTCCCCACTCTTTACTATGGGGTTTGCCATGAAGCTTCCAACGTGTCTCATGAATGTGTCTTGGTTTCTTGCAATGGGTACACCATAAATGGTTTCATTGATTAATCTGCTCTTCCATTCTCAGAGGCTATTGATTTCTCCAAGCTGGCTTTGGGATTTCCTCCGCTAGCTACCATAGCTGAGCCTTCCAAGGTTTAAGGTTGAAGCATGACTCCTCTCCTACTTTCTTCTGCTCGAGTGATAGAAATAACTTCGTTAAGAGAAGGAACTTCATCCTTACCAGGAATTTGAATTCTAACTTGATCGAATTCAATGTTAAGCCTGGCAAGGAAGTCATATACTCAATCTTTCTCAATGTAGTTCTTGAGAACTACTGCATCTTCAGGGCACTTCGTCTCGATACATTTGAAATGATCAAGTTCTTGCCACAAGTATTTCAGGATATTAGCATACTCCATGACAGATTTGCTTCTCTGTTTTGTTGCTGTAGTTTTGACTTTGATCTCGTAAACCTGAGTCACATCTCTAACCTTTGAATACGTTTGTTGAACAGCTTCCCAGATATCCTTTGCACTGGCCAAAAACATATGGGTATCGCTTATCTCAGGAGTCATAGAATTCCACAACCATGCCATAATAATCGAATCTTCCTTGTCCCAGGCGTCAAATTTAGGATCGCCTGGCTTTGCCCTTGATCCCGTGAGATGACTTATTTTGCTCTTGCCTTTCAAAAGGGTTCAAATTAGTTGGGACCATTTCAAGTAGTTCCTCCCATTCAATCGATATGCAGCTTGGATCTGTTGTAATTCTCCGGTCTAGACAATAGGCTATGTGGCCGTAGTAGTATCTTTTATTTTTGACATATTAATAAAGTATCAGATTGATTAGTCTGATATCAGCAACGAACAACAGTACTAACCCATGGCGAGAGACAGAACACCAATTGTGACCAATCTGGAGATCAGTAGCAATCACACCAACAGCGACCAATGATGAGAGAGAACACCAATTACCATCGACTAGGGTTCCAATCAATCAAGATAGGAGACCAATTTCAAGGACTGCAAAGAAGATAGACCAATCGCGAAGAGAGAGAACACATTCTGCTCCAATCAATGAAGACAGTGAAGTTGGCAAGAGTTCCGAATCAGCTTTCCATAGTCGATGACAGCGAACACAGTGAAGATGACCGAACAACAGTGGAAGTTGCGATGTTCGATGGTGACTATCGATGAACAATCGGTGGTGAAGACTAATTGTTGAACACCAATTGGTGAAGATAGATCTTCAATCGACCACCGCAATTGATGAAGATAGATCCTCGAATGACAATCGACGACTGCAATTAGTGAAGATAAATTGTCGAATCGCAATCAACGAAGACAGAATGTTGAACCAGAAGGTACAATTGAAGCGATCGATGCCGATTGAGGTAGCGTAGCTGTCAACTGGAGATTTTGACGTTGACTGTAGTGACGATGATGTTTTGGTGAAGGGTATGATCTTACTCTTCTGAATAGTGGACAACAATTAAGGCCAAATAGCAATTAAGGCTGAAAAAAATGTCTGGCAATGAAGGCCAAATGGTAGAAATTTTTTCCCAGAGAGCTTAAGGCTCTGATACCATGTTCCTTGGCTCTGATACCAACTCGTTGGGGAGTATCCAGAGAGTCCACACCTCATCACTTGGACCCAATATACATTGAATGATCCATATCCACTTAAAAAGCTAAGTCTTGTAATTAGTGAACCAACGAATTGTATATTGAGGTCCAATCTCTTTCTATTTATTCCAATCTCTTTTCTATTTATTTGATGTGGGACTCAACTTTTACACATGTTCCTAACAATCTTCCCCTCATGTATGAATCATGCATTAGGCCGTGCTCCCCCTCAATTTGATCAGCTTGACTTCCCCTTGATCCATGATTTTCTCTCTCTCTCTCCAACGCCAGTTTAACCCTAGACTTTTTTCACCGCACACTCTATCGATTGAGAACCATTCTCTTTTTACTCTATCGAGAGCTTCCATGTAGCGGGCCCGCCTGCATCCTGGCTCCATTGAGTGCCTTCTTGGATTTTTTTTCTCGCTTCATTGAGTGTGTCTTTGTGCAAGCCCACCAAATTGGTTTTGAGTCCGTCCAAAGATCAAGCCCACCAAATTGGTTTTGAGTCCACTCAAAGATCGTCAGCCATCGGTTCTGATACCATGTGAAAAGAAGAGAATTTGAAGGAAAAATTTTCTGTGTATTTCTTTGATCACTACAAAGCCATTTATATACACTCAACATTAGCTACAGGATAGGAAAACTACCTAATTAACTCCTAATCAAATAATAATTAAATCTCTTGATTATGGGAATTCCAATCCCTTCATTATGGAATATGAAATCCCTTAATTATGAGAATATAATCGTTACGATATTTTCCTACAATAAGGTTAGCTTGGAATATGCAACTTTTTGTGTGTGTTTTTGTGTTTTGAGAAAGGGGTTGGGTTGGTCGTAGATTTCGGATTGAAACTCATTTTATTGAGCTTCCTCCATTTCTGGTTAAAGGGAGATTGACCAGTTTGTATTAAATCTCTCTCGAGCTTTGAGGTACATGGAATTCATGGGCATTGGGTTTTTATTGTCATTTCCCATGTACAGTTAAGCATACATCACCTGTAAACCCTCCATATTTGTTGATGATTTCTTTTATTTGTACAGTAAATAAAGAATTATACCCCATACTCAGCTTTGCGTCATACTGCTGGCTTGCCTTCAAACACGTATATTCATATTGGAAACAACCTGTTTCTATCACTTTTACTTGTTGCACCTCAGAAATGCAGTCAGTTTGCTCTGTGGAATTAAATTAGATGGAACCTTGTAATGACATACAACTTTAACTCCTGCAGGTTGTGGCAAGATTAACAAAGGATATCATAGAAACATACAAAGTATGCAACCCACAGTTCCATTATTCTGAAGAATTGAATCCAAAGCATTTCCTGACAAGCCCATCAACTGGAGTGCTGAATGGCGGCTATGATAATGCAAACTCAGATCTAATACTGACCGTGAATTTTGTCTTGGTCAATTTAGAGACAAAGAGAAGGTTTGATATTGTTATTTACTTTCCATTGACATTGTTCATACTTTCTATTGTTGTAGTTCTGTCATACTTTCTTTGGATAAATAAATGTTCTTTCATGCTTTGGTGGTATTATGTGGCTCTATAAAGTGTATGCTTTGGAGACTCTTCTTAGCATACTTGGGATGTCCAAGCATTGGAAGTTATTGAATATCTTCCTGATTTATATTTCATTCCATTGGGTTAATCAGTACCTCTCCATTTCCAAACTAACTGAGCCTATTCATGTGTTCTATATATTAAATATTTGTTAATTCCTTTGCCATGTACGTTGGGTAAATCAACCTGCAACATTGTATTGAACTTATAGGATGCAGCTGTTGTTTGATCTTAACTGAACCTTTAGCATTTCAAGTTTTATGTCTATGATTTTCACGTACTTCCCTAGTAAGGACACACCGGTTCAGTGATGGAATTTTGTCTGATTGCCATGTTCTGCCTCTTGTTGGTTTAGTTATGGTAGTAATTTTTAGCAGACTTATTTTCTATGGCTTAAGTTCAGATTCAGAGTGCCTTAGAATTTGTACCTTGCTTCATCATAAGCAGGGGGAAACTTTTTCTAGTTTCTAAAATTGCTCACTGGAAAAAAAAAAAAATAGAAATATTGGTCACTGGTTTTCACTCAGTATTTCAGCTAGTTTCCCTTCCAGAGAATTTATTAGAATTAAAAAGAGGAGACTCATTGCTTATTTGATAGGCCAATTGGGTGGAAGAAGGTGGAAGGTATGGCACTTCGAGACATTTATGTGAGTTTGAATCTTGTATGCTTTGGGAGCTTTTCTTCATACATTGTCTTATAGAGATGTGTTTTGGACTTTCTGGCACATAAATACACCCTTTGTAAATTAGAATTAGAAAGAGGAACTCATTGCTTATTTGATAGGCCAATTCGGTGGAAGAAGTTCGAAGGTATGGCACTTCGAGACATTTATATGAGTTTGAATCTCATATGCTTTAGGATGATGCAGCTCGCTGGTTTTTATACATTGTATTATAGAAATGTGTTCTGGACTTTCTGGCACATAAATACATTCTTTGTAAATCATTTCGTTCAGGCATTTCTGTGCACTTTCAAGCTTCTGAAGTTTGTCTGAACAAAAGGGATTTGTATATTACACTTAGGCTGTGTCTGTTTTTACGGATTTTTTTTTTTTTGAAAGCTAAAATTTTAAACTGAAAGTACATTTTTTTTAATGTTTTTACGGATTTGAAATCAAGAGATTTGGTGCTAATTATTTAAGGATAATTGCTTTTACATAACTTTGTTAGTTTAGATAGGGATTTCATCTGGATTTTAGGTTAAAATAGTTAATTATGATGGATTTAAAATTATCACAAAGAAATAGTGATTTGAAATTCTTTATAACAGTGGCTCCACATTTTTAGGAAGTAGTAGCACCATTATTTTGGTAGTAATTATTAGAAAATTTTCGTGTATTATTTTATAAATTACCTCTTTTATTTTAATACAACTTAATCAGTCTCGAATCTATTGATTTGAAATCTCTAATTATCCAAGTGAAGCCTTATATGGCAGCCTAGCCATTGGTGCCTTATACTTTTGTAGTTTGGTAGCATCCCCTTGATGCTTTCAATATAGATCTCTTTATTTATCCCAAAATAAATAAATAAATAAAAATAAATAAAAAATTAAAAAATCCAAACGGAGCCTTAAATCACCCCAAATAACTCTCATCAAGATTATCAGAAATAAAGGATATAATTAGTTAAGTGAAGTGAAGGAGCAACATTGGGTTGAAATTAAAACAGTGCACATGTTTTCTTGATGTCATAATTATATTGATACACTAATATCTATGTAAAATTATGTTTCTTATGAATTGATTATCATCTGCTACTACTCTAGTTTAGCCTTCCCTGAATTGGGTATTTAGTTTTGTTAGTTTTGTTTTGCAGGTACCTTGTCAAAGATATTCTTGGCCATGGTACATTTGGACAGGTTGCTAAATGCTGGGTTTCAGAAACCAACAGTTTTGTTGCTGTGAAAATCATTAAAAATCAACCTGCATACTATCAACAGGCACTGGTTGAAGTTTCCATTCTGACAACGGTAATCAATTAATTTTTTAATGTGTTAATAGAATGATTACAATTTGGTGTACTTAGTTCTTTATTTATTGTTTTTTCCATGCTTATTTTCTCTTTGCAGTTAAACAGGAAGTTTGATCCCGAGGATAAGCATCACATTGTTCGTATTTATGATTACTTTGTGTATCATCGTCATTTATGCATTGCTTTTGAGCTGCTTGATACCAATTTGTAAGTATGAAAAACTATATCTAATATAATAGTCTCTGTAATCTATGGATGTATGTTGTTAACTTGTTCAACATGAATTGATGGTGCTATTATTTGAATTTTGTTGTACAATGCTGACATTTCTCTGTGATTTAGGTATGAGCTTATCAAGATAAACCATTTCAGGGGATTGTCATTGAACATTGTCCAGCTGTTCTCCAAACAGGTATATAGCCCTTACTTAGGATTCCTATCGATCTTTTAATGTATTTTTCTTCAGGTGGTCATTTTATTTGCTACAACAACATTTTATCCTATTATTGATGCTTCCAAATAGATTTTGCATGGATTGTCTTTGATGAAAGATGCTGGCATAATTCATTGTGATTTGAAACCAGAAAACATTCTTTTATGCACAAGGTGAGCTATTTTCTCAATGACTTAGACTGAACTGGGTTTATTATCTGTTAGTTTAATAGTGTTGTGAGTCAAATTAACAGTGTGAAGCCAGCAGAAATCAAAATTATTGACTTTGGATCAGCATGCATGGAAGATCGGACTGTTTACTCTTATATTCAGGTCATTGTCTATGTTTACTTTTGGTTTTATTTTATTATGCCCACTAAAAGAAACACTATCAATCTGACATGGATCTTGCATCTTAATCCTTTTGTGTTTCTTTTGCAGAGCCGTTACTATAGATCACCTGAGGTGCTGCTTGGCTATCAGTATCCTTGTAGCCTTCTACTTTCCTCATTTCCTTTCCCAAACTGCTGCTAAAGTCTGGTGTGGGTAGAATTGATTGCTAAAGTCTGGTCTGCGTAGAATTGATGTTAATCTGACCCTAGTTTAGCCTTGATTTGTATGTTTGGTTCTATACCCCTAGACGCCCAACTAAAAAGGAGACCTAACAAGAAGCTCTTTATTAACTATGGAAGATTCCGTATCCTTGAAGCACCTTTTGCTCAAATCCCCCCATATAAGAATATGTTTGGAATGGCAAAAAGTTAGTAAAAATTAGTAAAAATTGCAGTCTCATAATTCGTGCAGCGAGTAAAAAGTTTTTTTTAGAGATTTTTGGTAATAGTTTGTGCTCTAAACAGAGTCTAAAGTCCCATGATGCACATCGAAATAAGACTCCAAGCTCTCCTTCCTCCTCTCCACCAAAGCCCCCGACCACTCAAGTTAGACCATGTTAACTTCCCTCGGAACACTCAAGACATACCAAAACAGGACAAGGCTAGCCTTCACAGTTCATAAGCCCACAGGCAATGAACAAAGAGGTGATCAATAGTCTCCTCCCTTCTCTAAGCAGCATCAGTAATCTAAGGTCATATTCCTTTTGATTGGATTGTCCAACGGAAGGTCTTCTTTCTATGAAGCAAGCACTACACAAAGAAGGCCACCTTGGGAGAAGCCCCCACTTTCCACACCTTGCCCTATTGGAAAGAGGTTCCCAACCTTCGCCTTCCAAAGCCTTAGAAAAAGGCCTAATTTCAAAATGGCCTGACTTCGAAATGTTCCACTTGAAAAGATATTCGCTTCTTTCAAACTCCCAAGCATAAAGAACTATATAGAGATTCAAGACTCTGTCCACTTCCCAATCTTGTAGAACCTACTTAGTAGAAAATGCAAAGTGGAGCTCTTGTTGGAGGACTCAAGAAACTCCGCCACAAAACCATCCCAGCTCATTGATAGCTCATAAGTCTTTAGAAACTGCTAGCATAGCCTCCTCTCTCCACCCTGTACTTTGACCCTATCACCCTTTGCAACAATAAAGAACAAAAACGCGAAAAAGGTCTTGCACATCCCCCGAATGGACTTCAACAGCCAAGACCCGTACGCTCATCTACCAGCTCTTGTTTTCCATTCTCCTTTGTCCACCCCATACTTGGCAACAATCACTCTTCTTTGTAACTGAACCCTCTCCATCCCAGTTATCCATAATCATTTCCCTATAAGGGCATTATTCATTATAGATAATCTCTTGATGCCCACTCCTCCCTGCTCTTGCAAATTGTGCCCCAATTAAAGGTGGAACTTAGCTTCATCTCTAATTCCTCCCCAATTAACAAGGTACCTTAACAACGCACTAGTATTTGATGATGGAATTGTAGAGTGCATTAATTTTATAATTTAATTTGTAGAACAATTATTGGTTATATTATGCATAAGCACAACAACTTTATTGATCAAAATGCTTAAACAAATTAATGTGTTTGTTAATGAAAGGAAACCTTATAACTCAATTTATTTTTTGTGGGGGGTGTTGGTAGACACCTTCTGGCAATTATGCTAACTACTAACTTTGGCGGAATCACCCGAGTCCAGCGGAGGAGTGAGAATCAGGCAATCTGAAAGGCTTATGATTGTGGCGAGTTTTTCCTGTTGACTTACCCATCGTTGATGGTAGAGCCAGCTTCCCCACCCCCCTGGGGTGCGGGAATTAAATGGTATGCCACTTTGGAACAAGAGATGATTCAAGGCAATCAGGGAGGAAGTTACGTGGCATGGGATAAGGAAGTCAGCTTTCCCCATTCTTTGTGTGCAATATCTCAATCATGACCATTGTGAAGTAGTAGTATTTGAGAATAAATTATGGTAATATATCCTGTACTAAAATCTGATCAGGTGAACTGCAGTTGCAATGTAGACCTTAACCCTTCTCCCAGGTATACTACTGCCATTGACATGTGGTCTTTTGGGTGCATAGTTGCTGAACTATTTTTGGGGCTGCCACTATTCCCTGGAGCATCAGAATTTGATCTTCTAAGACGGATGATAAAAATACTTGGGTATGCCTCCAAATTTGTGTTGTACCTGATCTCTTAACATTAGTTCTTATTTATTTTAATGCCTTAATATGCTTTCCCAGTTTTGTCACCAATTTAGTTTTTATATTCCTTCAATTAATCGCTATACTAATTATTTTGTGACTGTTCTTTTCCAAAAAGATATGTTCTCTCATGAAAAATGTTATAAAAGATGAATGATTTGTCGGAAATGGGAGCGGGTCCCCCTAGGAATTGTTATTTTCAACCAGCATTGTTAAAAGTGCTAGGCGCTGAAGTCACATAAACTAATAAAAAAATATAAAAAGGGTTCCAAGATGGTTAAATCTTCATCCATTGCCATCATGCCTGACGCAGGATATTTACTTCAGCACCTAGACAAACTTGCACATTGTGGATACTTAAATCTTTTAGAGGCTATAAGTGTAGAATTATGGGGAGGGGAAGAGGGAAATGGAGACAGAGAACTAAGGAGCAAGCCTAGGGGTCATACCTATGTTCTTAGGCCTCACACCTAAGATAAGGATGTCTCCCACATCAAAATTGAAAGAGCTGAATTTTTGTTTCTTTTATTCTGCCTTTAAATGAACCACAACAAGCTTTATATATAGAGGAATAGCTTGGTCTCCAAGAATACTTGCAGGCTAAGTAAAGTCGGTGACCAAGAATGCTTGGTGGCTAATTGTTTTGACCTATTTAATGAGCCACACTAAGCATTTTGGACGTAACATGAGTTACAAAACAAGGCCCACTTGAAATACATAAAAATAGCAGCCCATTGAACATTTCCTAGGCAAGATCAATGTTAGAATTTTGCTAAATCACAATATTTTCTTGTGAAATTGACTTTCTTCATTGCTTGTAATATTTTCCTAACTTTTCCAGCATTCCATTTGCATCATCTCTCCCCATCTTGGGGAAGCTCAATTTTGGTGGGTTAAAAGAGTGGTATTTCTCACAACAATCACAATCCAGATTTTGAATTTTTTCATTAGATTTTCAATTGCAGTCTTACAATGGCCTATTCTTCCATTTTAGCAAATTCTTCTAATATCCACCTCCTCGAGTTCAGATAATGTTTGAATCGACAATATCTTCAGTCTCATCATGAACATTAGAAGCTGGGGGAAGGCGATCTTGGGTGACATCATTAGAGGTACCACAAGCATGTCCTTGATTGAGAGAGATCTTCAGTATCGAAGATGTTACTAATTCCCATGTTATCTACAAATGCTAAGACATAACATTAGAAGTTTAATCTTGTGGGGGATCTTATATCGCCAGACAGTTGGATATTGGAGCTTCTTATATTGGCTAATAAGGAAATGTTCGGGTTGTACACACACCATAATTTCATCTCCTACTTTGGACTCAATGTGACGATGGTGCAAATATGCATAATATTTGTAGGTAGTATTGCTAGAAGCAATCTTTCACCGTCCATTTGAATGAACTACGCAAATATGCTTGGAAACTGCTTCTGCTTCTGCACTATGATGACCAAGTAAATTGTTTTCGTAGGTTGCAATCCCAAGACAATTTCAAAGGGAATACATTCGTGGTTTTGTTTACAAAGCAATTGCGCTCGAACTCAGCCAAAGGTAGAATTTGATTGAAATTAGTCAATTTATCTGTCACTAAGCATCGAAGTGAGTCTTCAAGGCTTCTATTAACTACTTCAGTCTGCCCATCAGTTTGAGGATGAAATGAGGAAGACAACTTCAACTGAGTATTCTTCATTCGTCACAATGTTCACAAAACATAAATGGCGAACTTTCCACATCTTTATCCGAGACAATGATCTTAGGCAATTCGTGAAGTCGCATTGCCTTTTGAAAGAATAATTTGACGACATACACAACATTTGTCGTCTTGGAGCAAACGATGAAGTGTAACAACTTTTAGAAATGATCCACAGCCACATAGGTCAAATCATGTCTTCAAATAGTCTTTGGCAATCCAAGTACGAAATCCATGCTTAGGTCTTGCCAAGGCTCAAGTGGAACTAGAAGAGGCACGTAAAAGGCCCGTATTCTTCTTCCTTTCATTATGCAATTTCGACAACTTGATCACGAATAGCAGTAGAGGGCAAACATAGACAATGCTTCTTAAATAAGTAGCCATCTTATGAAGAAATCAATATTTCTTCGATGTTATCCACTAAGCAAATCAATGCATAGCTAATACTTAAATCCTAGCATGTGGAGTATTCAGTCTTCAAGCTTTCAAAGATCACAGATTTCACTGACAAAGCAGCAAGAACAACACTTGATTGAGTGCATTAACAGCTTGTTTCTCCACGTTTGTTGACAAAAGTGTAGACTTGAAGGAATTCAATCCATGTTCCATGCCTTAGGTTATGGTACAAATTCTTTAAGAATAAGATTCCAATATCATAAAGCTTATACTACTGTATAGAATTCTTTGCCATGTGTGGAATATTTTTGCTTGGCTCCATTAAGCTTTTCAATAAAGAATGCAACTGAATGGTCTTCTTGGCTGAGTACACCACCAATTCCCACATGTGAAGCATCGCAAACCACCTCGAACATGTTAGAGAAATCTGTTAGTAAAGGTGCTTAGGTCATGAGCTTTTTAACTTCATCAAAGGCTTTAAAAGCTACTGATGTCCAACTGAATTGGCTTTTCTTCATGCAATCAATGATTAGAGCCATGAGAGTTGAAGTTTCTAATGTACCATCGATAGAAAGTAAAAAATGTTGCATTACGGGATTGTGGTGGTGTTGATCCATGCAACATTATACGTTTGAGGGTGTGCCTCAGTTGAAAGCTACCTCTCAAACTGTAAAGACTGATACAGCATTTATGCAACTACCACCATCAATCATGAGCTTTAGTAGTTGTTTCCCACATGTTACCAATGTCTGAAAAATTGTAGTTCTCTTCTAGTCTTTCTTCCCGAGCTTTGAAGGAGCAAGGGTACGTTAAACCACCATAGCAAGGGAGGTGTCCTCGTCAGATTCTTCCAAATCATCGGCATTGAATTGTTGATCAACATTTGCTTCTCATTCTGAACAGCTTGATTTTGCTCTTCTTTTGGTTCCACCCCGATATGTAGGTTGGATCTCGTTGAACATTGGTATGCTTTATGACCTTTGCCTTCACATGTGAAACAAAGATTACTATTGCCAATTTGCTTTGGGGCTTTGCCTGCAATACCTTTTCCTTTAGCAACAACAGATTGCTGATTTGTTTGTTGGATCTCATTGAACATTGGTATGCTTTATGACCTTTGCCTTCACATCTGAAACAAAGATTACTTTTGCCAATTTGCTTTGGAGCTTTGCCTGCAATAACTTTTCCTTTAGCAACAACAGATATGCTGATTTGTTTGATTAGAGGTTGCTAGGACAAACCAGTTGGCATCACCAAATCTTTTTGTTGGCATCTCCCTTACTTAGGAAACAATTTTCTTAGCAGTGGATGCTTTTAGGTATTCCTAAGAATTCTATTCTATTGGAATTTATGATTTTTCAAGCAAATTGAAATTGGTTTCTGATCCTCAACTATCCAGTTGTATGTGATTATTTCATAAATTAGTTACATATATAAATATATTTCTTTTAATTTTGTAGAGGACAACCCCCTGATTATGTACTAAGAGAGGCCAAAAATACTAGCAAGTTCTTCAAGTTTGTTGGGAATGTCAATCATGAGGAATCTATGGGCAGACGGAGTGCCTACCAAGCATTAACTGAAGAAGAGTATGAAGCTGTAAGTGTTTGTATTATTATTATTATTTGCTAAGAGGAAGATTATTTAGAAGATGAGGTACCAACACAAGCAGCTTGTGCAACATCCTTGTCCGACTACTTTCTTTTTATAACTGATTTGAATTTGTTATAGTTGAAAAAGGCCTTTACCTGGTGCTATTTCTCATAGATAGAGGGCTTTATGGGGATTAAATTAATTAACTACCTAACCTTGGTTTTATGTCCTTGAAGTGGCTGCCTTGTGTTCAAATTTTATTTCTTCACACTGGATAGTTTGAAACTATAGCTTGAAACATTGCACCTTGTGATGGATCTTAATTTGTTACTTTAAGAATGTACCTGAACGTTGGTGACTTGACTGTGATGTGATTCGCCTCATTTCAGAGGGAGTTGAAAAAACCATCGATTGGAAAAGAGTATTTCAATCATATGAACCTTGAAGCAATTGTCACGAAATATCCTTACAAGAAGAGCTTGCCCGAGGAAGATATCGTTAGAGGTTAGTTTTATTTTCTGGGCAAAAGATGATCCTTTTTATACAAATTTATTAAATTGTCATCAAGTTTTATGAAAGTTATAATTTTGTTTGCTGTTGTGGGTATGTTGCAGAGAGTCAAATACGGTTAGCATTGATTGATTTCTTGAGAGGACTTGTTGAGTTCGATCCAGCTAAGCGGTGGTCACCTTTGCAGGTTGTTGAACTTTCTCAGTTATTAGGTCGTTTCCCCTTTGGTTGTTAGTAATTTTGTAAAGTATAGGGATAAAACCCTTCTACTTGCAACCTATGCTACGCACAAAGAACCACATCCATAGAATAAGAACTGATAAAGAAAAAGACTATGAATATGAGTTAGCAATAAGGCCTCCCTCTGAAGGCTGTGAGCGGTATGTGGAAACAGGTATTTATCTGAGTGCTACTTTTACTAAATAAAGACTATCAGTAGGATTAAGCAATGAGGCCTACCTCCAAAATCTGGGGTGCGCTGTGGAAAAAGGATCTTGTTGACTGCAACTTTTTACTTTGGGAAATAACACTTACCTTCCCTATTGTTTAAAGAAACACTAGTGCAAAGACAAAAAGAATACAAGTGTTAATTTAGTTAAAAAAATAAAATAAAAATAAAAAACACTGAACAGAAATGTATCTTCTTGGATGGAAATTCTAATGATTTCATTCTTATACATAATTACATTTGACGAGTGTGGTGCTTGGCTCAGGTGGTTGAGCTTTCATGTTACTCACTCACGGCCCGGGTTCAAACCCGGGCTCCCCCCTTTCCCTGCTTAACTATCAAAAAAAAAAAAAAATTACATTTGACCATTACAAGAGGGAGGGGGGTATATGACACGTGACTCATGGAGTCATAGTCTTAGAAAGAATTCTGCAAACATTGACCACTATAAAGCCTTCCTCAAGTGCTTGTTTTGTTTACTGAATTAGAATTTTACTATTAAAACATTAGTGGGTGACTTTTTGCTTTTGTTTTGCTGATTTCAAACTTTTAATTATTAATATTTGAATTCTGTTGCTGTAGGCTTCAAAACACCCATTTGTGACTGGAGAACCTTTCAACTGCCCTTATAAACCTCCTCTGGAGACCCCTCGCATGGTGAGTAGTTGATGTTGTAAACTTGATGAATTCTCTTGTGCAGCTTCCCTTGGCTGTGATTTTGTGACATTGGGATCTTCTTAGGACTTCTACAATTTTCTGCTACATGTCATGAAAAATTTTTAATGAACTCATTTTATTGCTATATTGTTGCTCTTAGTAAATTTAAGTTGAGAGTTTTTGTTGGCTTTTGGTAAATTTGATTTCCCTTTTTCATGTATTTTTTGTATCTTCATTGATCAACTGTGTTACTTTTTCATGCATTGGGAAATAAATTGGTTTTCCAAGAATACTGATTTGTATTATTGATATATTATTCATACATTGTCCTTGTTTGTGTGGATGTTTGTCCATCTCCTTTTGGCACTCTCTCAAGTACGCTTAAAGTTTGTTTTTTGCTTTTAAATTAAGAAGTACAAGCATTTCTAGGAAGATGCCATATCTGCGGCGGACACACACTAAACACCAACACTTGTGGGAGACTTCTCCAGCATGTGCCAGACACTTAATGTGACCCATTATTCTTTTGAATTTTTAGATCCAGACAGAGGACACACGTGTCCACTTGCACATATATGAAAGACATTGCAAGTTTGAAGAAAACAAAATTGAAATCAAGTAATAAATAAAAACAACATGGATTTATACTTGTCAAGCTTTCAGTGTTTTTTTTTTTTAATTTTTTTTATTTTTTTAGAAATTCTAAACCACAAATTTTCCAATTTTGTTTGTGTATATATTATTCTAATGTAGATATTCGGTCTATTTGTTCATATTTCTTTACCAATATGTATAATAAAAAGGGTGAATTACAGAAACATTCCCTACACATTAAGGCTAAACACAAGGACCTACCCCAACCAATTTATATCGACACCGGTCTCCTTTATTTTGAAATGTTTGTAATACATAAATCATTCCATTATGTATTAGATGCACTGGGATGAGGTCAGCCACATATTACAAATATTATTCCTTGTTTACCCTTTTATAAGATATGAAAAGTTACATAAAAACATGATATAAAAAGTCAAAAAAGGGCCATGATGTAATGGAGCATAAATGTTGTGATGTGAGAGGTTACAATTAACAACCCAAACAAATTCTTCACAACTCACGTTAAAAAAAAGGGGGTCTTTAAAAGATTTCAACGGTTATGCAACAATAGGGTATTGGTTTTCATCAAGCTTCCATGAAGCTGAGTGGTGGAGGAAAAAGGGAACTAGAAATCAACACCTTCACTGTTTTATCCAAGCAGCTTTCCTTGATTGACTAGGACACTTTACGTGTTGAGCTTGTCTTCAGTGACTATGATTGCTAAGATTCGTCGAGAGAGCATAGGCAGGATGGTGTTGTGGAGAAAACTTTTAAGTGAACGGATTGATGTGCTCGTCTTCAGTGACTATAAGTGAACGGCTTGACACCATAATAGGAGGTGTGAATGTTTTGTATTTATACAAGTAGGAATCCAATACAAAATAGGAATAGGAGAAAACTATATAGTACTATACAAATTAAGAAAGGAATAGAAAACAAAAATAGGAAAGTAGAAGAGAATTAAATAATCCTATACGAACTAGGAAATGAGTACGAAACCGAAATATTTCCATAATGCTCTTAATAAGGAGTAAGGGCATTTTGTCTTTCAACACTTGAGATGGGTTTAAAAAAGTTTTCTTACACAATGTCTTAATAGCATTAACGGTTGACTAATGAAAGAGTTCAATTTTTACAAACATTTCAAAATAAGGAAGGTTAGTGTAAATAAGAAATGATTGGAGTAAATGCCTATACTTAGCCTAATGACTGGGGGATTTTTGTGTAATTTACACTGACACAAAATGATTTCTTATTTTAGTTATATAAATAAAAATATATAGTTGTAATATAAAAAATACAGAGTTATCATTTTCATATATATATATAAATATATATTATTGGTGTCCCAAATTTTATAAAATTTTCCATGTCATATCCTTGTCTCATGTTTGTAACGATGCATCTTAGCTTTCAAGTTTTCCTTTCATCGCTATTTGCACTGATGTGAAGGGTAACCTCATAATGCTAGATTAATTTCGTTTTGCGTGTTTTAACTTTTTTCCCCTATTGCATTCTATCATCCAAGAGCACACCCTTGTAAGAATTTCTTTTTTCTTGTTTTTCCCCTTTGGATTTGCTCCCTTTTTTTCCTTGTTGGGTTCAGGTGTTACGGTGAATGTTCTAACTTGTGCCCCCCCTCTCTATCTCTCATGTAGCCGGTTTCTCAAAATGTTAAAGTCGATCATCACCCAGCTGGAGGCCATTGGTTTGCTGCTGGTCTCTCTCCTAATGTAAGCTGCCTGTTCTTTTTAATATGGATTCTTTTTGTTTATTGGACGTTGTGATGCCATAATAACCTTTTCTGCTAGACCACCAACTGCTTGCCTGAGTGGTATGTTTTGCCCCGCATAGGGGAAGGTGCGGGGTTCAAGTCCTGGCTGTGTGTGTGTGTTTGTGTATGCGCTCTTCAAAAAATATTGACCATTTTGCTAAACCATAAGCCAGAATCCACCTCATTGACACATTTGCAACTGCAAATGATGTAGATTTCAGGTAGGAGCAGAGCTTCCCTGCATAACAGCCCACACTTTCAGATGTTACCATCTGGATATTCAGGTAGCTATGGGAGTTTAGGGAGCCATGGTAGTTATAATGATGGTACTGGGCTTGGGAGCAGCTATGGAAGTTATGGAGATAATACTAATATGCTAGCATATTATTCACCGGTTGGTCCATCTGGGCTGAAGGGAGGTATGTCAATACTTGGAAGTAGTCCTGATGCAAGGCGGAGGCTGATTCATCTCCCTCCTGGAAATGGACTTGGTGTCAGTCCATTAGCAGGAAATTTTGCACCAATGTCTCTTGGCACCAGTCCTTCACAATTTACTCCTCCTAGCTCATATAATCAGGTTTCAACTGGTTCTCCGGGACCTTATGGTCCAACTTCTCCAGCAAGAGGCAGTTGTCATGGATCACCCTTGGGAAAGGCAGCTGCAATTGGCCAGTTCAATAGAAGAAAAAATTGGGGGTATTCTGGAAGTTTACAGTCTCAGGAGAGTTCATCATCTTCTCATCGGCAAGGGCAGGTAATTGAGGGTACCAGCTCTATCCAAACTGAGGGGAACAGTCCCATACCTGGTGGTTCTCCATTGCATTTGCAATCAAACTCGAATGCCTCAAGCTGGAAGCAGCAACGAGGAGTCAGTGGAATCACTGCTAGTTACTCTGCCACTCATAACATTTTAAGTTCATTAACACTTCCAGGTGTGCAATTCTCGCAACCAACAGGAGCTGCTATTGACAAGCATGAGGCTAGTGTCCAGCTACCTGGTCCAGGAGATTGGGATCCCAATTATAGGTAAGCACACCTACATTGTTCTCCATTGATTTACTTGCATACTCCTTTCAGAAAGAATTTGCAATCCCGATAGGTGTATCATCAAGCTGTCAATATATCTATGGTAGTAGGAATATTGATTGGAATTGCAAGATTAAAATTTAGATGTAAAAATAATTTTATTGCTATGTTCTTATTGCTTGTCATATTCATGATATTGTAGGTATTTGTTAACATTGTCTATCAAGATTAAGCTAGATATTGATATTAGGGTACACCTGAGGAGAAATCAATAATGATAAGAATTCATAAATTTAAAGTACACAACATGATATGTAGTATCTTAAGTGTTAATTATATCAAGTACCAAGTCAGGAGTACCCGATAATGTGTCCTAGGTTTATAGTTCATACATCATCCGGCTTGGTGGAGTTGGCAGGATTCTTGCATGAATATGTTTTCTTACAGCATTTAGATGACTGTTCTTACTAATTGAGTTCCCCCAAGTTTCTCTGATTCATTTTTATTAGAATCTGGAAGAAGCATGACAGGTTCTTGTTTGAACTATTCTCCACTCTTCACCAAATGGCTTGGAAAGTATTTTTGGGTACTGATCCATCAAAATCCCAGTAACGGGAATATGAGATTTAAAATATAAAATATATAATGCCAGTAATTGGAACCTTGTGCTTCCTTCAAGGACAAATGTGGTAGAGGTAGCATTTTTCTAGGCCAATATCTCTTGATCCACAAAAGAGGATCCCTTGTAAAACTTGGGAAGTAGTAGCCTATATGAAATACGAAGGACAATTGCAACTGTAAATTGTAATGACATTCGAAGTCCTAATTTTACCCTATGAGATTCTTCTGCTGAGAGTCTAGATGGCTTTGATCCAGCGAGTATATATGCATCCGAACAGATTGCCTTTTGTTGGTTCAAGTTTTGCATAATCCTAATGAGCCTGACTGGAAATCAAATTGTTTGTTTTGTCCATTCTGTCATATTTCTCTAATTTCCACTATTTTAAGTTTGTTAAAGTTAGTGGGTCAGATGTGACAAAGATTCACTGGAGCCAAAAGAGCCTTGAATGATGTATGATGGATTTATTGCTTGTTAACATTATGCCTTTTTTTGTGATATAGGAGAAGTAGAAAAATTATGCGTAGAAGTCGAAGTGGAAAAAAGGAACCGGCATCTTTTGCATGACCAACTAACCAGCCAAACCAAATAAAGCTCAATTGAGCCTCTCTTGATGCATGGACTTAAGTTTCAAATGGTCTTCTTGTTTTGTTTTTAATTCATAATATGTAGCAGAGGCAAAGGGAAATTTCTTTAACTAAACTTTTTGCAAGTATTATTTTAACTATGATGTATTTCTATATATTCTTTGTAATTTTGCATGTAAATTTAATAATTGTTCTTATTAACCTGTCTGGTATAATAATCGAAATAAATGAACTTTTTGTCTTTGTGAGAACTTTTTTTCTTTCTGTCGTAAATCTTGCATTTCATTACATCATAGGAAGTAATACTACATTTTGAGGTAGAGAAATGCTCACAAGTCACATCTGTCATTGTTAATTTAATTTGTAATTTATCATTACATTTTAGTGTTAATTAAGTTTTCAAGCTATTTGACCACCTGCATATTTTGTTTTCACTTGTTATTTCACTTCAACTTCAGTGAAGAACTTCTTTTGCAAGAGGATGGTTCAGATGTGAGTTGCATGGCTACAGAGTTCAGCAAGGGGATGCAGCTTGGTCAAGCTTTGGTTCCCACTGAATCATTTGTCTTTTTCAGAAGATCTAACCATGTCCCGAGCACAAATTTTAATGTATCTAGACAAAGGTATGACAGTACATTGATTCAGTGTTTCTTCTTTTTTGTGTAGAACTATTTTTGCATCTTTGTGCAAGTGCATTTGCTTTATTGATGACTAATATGCTTTTTCTTTTTTTTTTAAATACAACTATATGCATTTTATGTCAAATTTATTGTTGTCTGGTAGACTTGTAAGTTGTGGACTAGTTGATTTTCCCAATCTAAAAATGCTGAAACCTGTGGTTCTTTGGTGGAATTCACCTTGAATATTCTTATATTGAAGTTGTTTTAATTGTCAAATGCTTTAGATGGATTTCTACTTTTGGGGCCCTGTTTGGCATGGGAAGTGCCCTGGGTATGGTGGGTTTAGGTTTAGGATGTTATCAAATAAAATGTGTCTTTTTTTGTTCTGTTGTATATTTCATTTTTGTTGTCCAGAAGTTTCATTTATCTTATATATATGTATTGATATGATCAAGGCCAAATGGACCCATTCAAGCATTTTCACATGGGGAAGTGGACAGCCCTCCTTCAGGGCATGATATTCATGGTGGTTATGCCCGCCCCATGGCAAAGTCTTCGCATTTCATGCATCACTTCCCACAAAGTTCTCCAAGCCGTTTGGGACAACAACCTGTTCAGCGGTTTAATCATGGGAGATCCATGGCTGTTCGTGGCAGTGAGTGGAATCAAACTAAGGTTCAGCCGTCCCCTTCTGGCTTTAATTCTGGGGGTGGTCATTCGCCTGGAAATAGCTTATTCAGCAACGGAACACCATGGGGTACTTAACTATATCTACCTTTTGCCAAGCCATTCCAAATTATATATTCTTCCTACTCTATTCCTTTCCACTTATCTAATCGCATAGAACATATTCTGGTTAGTGGTTCTTTTGTCTTCAAAATGAATTAAGTACTTGCAGTGTGGGGGGAAAGAGATGACAAATTGATGGTTTTAACAAACCTTGCATTCTATATTGTAGGGCGTAGGGGCAACCATCCCGTTGCTAATATTCCACCACCTTCCCGTGGAAGAAAAGACTATGGAAGGATTGCATAATGCTGCAATTAATAGCTTTAATTTCCCCCCCCCCCCCCAGGGGGGCCTATGTTTTGAGGGGTTGGCCGAAAAGGTTGTACGAGAAGTTGCTAATCCAACCATTCTCATTAATTGTGCTTGCATAAATATAATTCATGATTGTGGTTTCATTATTTTCTGGTCAGTTCCCATCAATTTCTGGTAGTTATGCCTCAAAACAAGATTTTGCTTGAATACAACACCCATTCATATATTTTTATTGCTGAAGGAATTTAACCTGGTTTTGGAGGTGTTTAATGCCGCAGGGAGAAGAAAAGATAATCACAGGGAGGGTGTAGGTGATGGCTGGAGTCTCATATGTTCATTACAACTTGAATTTATTACTCAAATCACACACAATTGCAATTACTCTATGAATTAGATGAATAAGGTTCGGCAATGCCTCTGCTTTTTATTCACTTGTTCCATTCAATGACATTGATGCCTTCTTCGTAAGCTTTGGTTGGGCACGCCAAATTCCATGTAATTTGAATAAGTTTTATTGGTTTAGGGCCGCGCATTCAAAGAATTATGGGTGTGCTGAATAGTGGGTTTCATTCCCCTCCTTTCAGGGTGGTGGGGGAAGGATGAGAAGTTCCATGTGCAGAGTTTTGTTCTGTAGCTAATGTTAATTTGTCAACCATTTTTTGGGTGTTTTTGGTTTCCTTTTGAGTGATTTTGAGTTAGTTGATATGGTCGCGATTTTAGTTGGTTAAGACAGGCGTGAGTGTGCTAGCAGCAGTCCTCTTCTGTTGGAAATGATATGTTATTGTAGGTAGTATTGAGCTGTTTGCAAGGCAAAATTTTCTTCTCTCGCCTGTCCCAGTAGCGGCTCATCATCTCTTCGACATTAGGTTTCAAGTTTTTGGGCTTCCTAACCATTTCAAATTTGCGCAGATTCTTTATTTTTTGAAGCGTTGTAACAAATAAACATTCATTATAGTTGTGTTATTCTCATTTTACCCTTTTAACTTGTAAAAGTAAAAATGGGGCTCCAAGAGTTTCTTTTTTTTTTTTTTTTCTTTCTTTCTTTTTAACTCTTAGATGTCAGTTACTCTCTCTTGGTTATCACTATCAGCACTCTTGGGAAGCTTCGACAACTATGACAGCTTGACAGACTAAAGGTATAAACTGAATATTAATTTATTAGAACATATTTTTTTATTTAGAAATGGAATGAAGTGAAATTTTGTTTATATGTTCAGTGCTTTTTGTGCGTCCTTCTAATTTATTTTTCATTCATATATTTTACGGTTAGTAGGCGGAGGAAGAAAAAGGGGTCTAACAACGTGAAGAGGAAATTCAATTTTAGTGGTGCTTATTTTTATGCTTAAAAATGCTACGTTGTTGTAATTGTAGTTGTGGTAGATTTTTTTTTTTTAAAAGGCAGACTGTGTGTTCTAAGGGCATTTGCATGTCCACTAATCGCACATTTCCCCTTGGAGGGGTGCCTGCGTTGGTCAGCTTGCTCAGTTGTGATTGACGCGTCCGAACAATTTCGCTTTATGTTCAAACGGAGTATCTTTCTTTTTTATCATCATTTCCCATTTCATTATTTGCATTTAGGGTAACAAAAAAATAAAATAAAGTAAAATAAATTATAAGTTCGTAATTCATATAGTGAGAGAAAAAGTTAGTAACTTTTAAAATTTTTTAATATGTTTTAACGTTTTTAAGAGTTTTTTGTTACTCTAAATGGAGCTTAGTATCTTTGTTTACTTTGTCACAATGTAAAAAAAAAAAAAAAAAAAAAGACAAAACTATTATATGTATATTTTTTAATTTTTATTTATTAATATCTGTATTTTTTTAAATTTTATGAAAATTTGGAAAAAAAATTAATATCGTGTTAAGATCATGCAGGTCATCGTTCTCTCAGAAAAAATTTAGTATTTTATATTTTTTTATTGATATAAAATTTTAAATATATATTTTGTCTTTTGAAAAAAAAAGGTTTCGTTTTTATGCTTTTGCAACAAATTAAATTTTAAAGTTCTCATAGTTGTAAGTAATATATATACAAATAATAATTTTTTTTAAAAAGATTTAAAAAAAGTTCATACCAAAAATAATATTTTTGTAATAAAAAGGTTTTTAATAATTATTCATACTGATAAGAAACTTTTAAATATGTTAGATAAAATATTATAAACAAGTAGTCAATGGCACATTAATAATTTTTATATTTAAAATGAGTGATTTATTATTCAATTACGTTTTAAATAAAGAAAAGGAAACCCTTTTCAAAGAGGGAGAGTGAGAAAGAACAGTAGTTTTGGAGAAGGGATTATGGGTTTTTAGAGTTGAAATATAACTTTATAAATTAAAATTATATTTTTTGCTTTTAGATTTTTATGAATTTTATTCACTTATCATAATTAAAATATTTTTATCCATTGGATGAATTTTCATAAGAATTTAAGGGATAAAAATACAATTTTAACTTTTAAAGTAAAATTTACTTCTGAATTCTTTCGTACTTAATCCGAGTAGAGGAGTATTTTCTAAAGAGAGGGAAAAAAAGTAGAAATAAATAGATAACAATGAGAAAAATTAATTAGGGAGAGTGAATCAAGGTAATATACAATAAGAGAGGATGATAATTTGTCAATAATTAAAAAGAATCCTAAATAATCTCGAGTATTAACAAATTTGCTCTGACATTATTAGAGATGAGGGATATCAACGAGACGAGTATAGGACGAATATGACATTTCTCTTCGTCGTCCCCGTTTAGCAATACACTTACTCGTTCCCGTCTTCCGCTCTCATCCTTGTTTTAGGAAAAAAAATTTTCCTCATACCTGTCCCTACAAGGTAATGAATTATCCATCTCTATTCTCGTTTACCCGCCAAGTATATTAACTATTACAAATTATATGTTATATGTATAAAATAATATTTAAAATTATTATAAATATTATATATATTAAATAAAAATATATATTACATATATATATTAAATAAAAATTAAAAAAATACATATAAATCTTTGACTTTGATTGGTGCACTTAATCAAAGCGAAAGAAACTTTTATTTATAATCTCACAAGACCTCCACTTCTTTGTGAGAAATCAATGTGGGACTTCTAAAGGAGGCACCGCGCCAACAAAATTAACAAATAAATATTTAAACGGGTACGGGACGAGGTGGGAACTATCGTACCCATCCCTATCCTTATACCCGTATTCATTCGGGTAACATTTCAAATCTCCATACCTGTCCCTGTCCCCACTATTAACATCTCTATATCTTCCCCGAACAGGACAGGTGAAGCGGGTACCCACTAGGTACGGATATATTTGACATCCCTAGACATTATTACCACCTTTTATAAATATGCACATATACTAGATGTAGATGTACATATTATGTGTGTGACTTTTTATTTTAAGTAAATATATGTAGTTTTAATTTTATATAGACTAGCAAACAAATTTAAAATAAAAATTATTGAAACACTTGTAAAATATTAAATGATTAATTTTAAATGGTATTAAGTAAATAATTTCTAATTAAATGGCATTTTGAAAAGGTAAAAATATGTAAGGATAATGGGCTAAAAATAGTATTTATGAAATGTTAAAATATGCAAAATTAAATTTACTTAATTAAGTGAAATATACTAAAATTTTTCATTTCCATGAAAAGTATTAGTAATTGTGGAAAGTTGGGAGGTATTTGTTAAAAAAAGATAAAAAATTTTACCCAATTTGAGACTTCATTTAATTCAAAGTTTCACCAAATGCCCTTAATATTTCATTTATATAAATAATAACATAGAAGTATAGATGTATACCTTATATAAATTAAAAGGTTGGGGAAAAGGGAGAGAGATGAATGGATGAGATTGATATAAGAAAATACTCAATGTCTAAAAGTTAGGGTATTTCGATAAATCAAAAAATTAGTAAAAACGGTAGACTGATGCATTTAGAAAGTTTTCCATATTTTTATAATTTTAAATTCAAAGTCTTATGATTTTAAAATTTTGAGCAAAATGTGTGCTTGGAGTACAAAAAATTATTATAAATTAGTATATGCGACAATCTTGTAATTAGCGTAATATATAAAAAGTTTATATTTTATTGAGATTTATAAAGATTTATTGTGTTTTTTAAACTCTAAACAAAGTTTAATGTAAGTGTAATAAGTAGATTTTAAGTCCATTTATCTGTAAGAATTTTTTATTAATAAAAAAGCCGAATACATGCGAACACACTAGCCTTTGGACCCGTTTGGTGAGTAAAAATTTGTTAAAAATTTTTAAAAATTTCTGTTAATTTTATATCACATCAATTTTTTTCTCTTACTGCACGTATTACGAACTCTCTCCAAATTAAAATTTATCTCATTTTTTTTACTCCAAACAAACCCTTTATAAGTACCAAACTTAGGCATTATTTGGAAACTTTCAAAACAAAAAAAAATGGTAGTTTTACTTTTTTTTATTTTTTTAAAAATAATCAAAATTATTTTTTTCATTTTTTCAAATTATGAAAAATAAATATATCAAATTAAAAAAAAATAAAATAAAATTATAAAAATTTAATTTTTTTCTCCTCGAACAAAAAAATAATTAATTAAAAACATTTTTCATGTGATTTCTGGGTTACCCAACCCCCTGTCTAGTCCCACTCTGTTCACGTGCTCGGGGTGTCATTAAATATCTCTGATCCGGAAACAGCGTTCAGAAAAGAAAGGCAAAATCGCTATCAAAGGCCTCGCCACGTGTCCCTCCGATATTCGCTCATTGGACACCGCCCAATCTAAGAGCACTGCAGGGTACCGGGAATAGAAGAAAGAATAACCGCCTTTTCACTTGCCACCGCTGCCTCCTCCTTCCGCCGGAAATTAAGATCAACCGCGGCCGCGCCGCGTTCCTCCCCCTTCCTATTCATTCACTTTTCCTTTTCCGGTGCACAAAGTACTACTACTACTCTTCCTTCTTCTTCTTCGTACTTGCAACCCTCCTCTCTCGCTGATCCGAGTTTGTCTCTAATGGCGGGTTCTCTATTACCCTTAGGAAGGGCACCTGTCCGCCCTTTGCGATCCTCCATTAGTTACGGCTCTGAGCCGGACGTGGCCCCCTGCCGTCACTCGCCATTAAACCCTTCTCTGTTATACCAACAACGCCCTCGTACTGTCAATTTGAATTTGCTATTGGTCGGTGCCGGCCTGTCAATCTCGCCGCTCCGTCACCGGCTCAAACCGATTCTCGCTCTCGAGTCCGACGGCGCGTCCCATCCCATTCACCAGGACCCGGTAAGAAGACAGTTCAAATTGGTTTGTGTTCTGTCTCTGTTATTTCGAAGACTTGGATAATCATGTGCCCTCTATTGTATTGTAGATGAAATATACCGATACGTCAAATTGTTTTCCTATATTTTCCTTCATTTACTGACGTATTGACGGATTGTACTTTTCTAATTGAAAAAAAAAAAATAGAGATCTGTGACATCCAAGAGCAGCAGTGAGAGCTTCGAGCAATGGGATAGTTTGACAGCCAAGTTCGCAGGAGCTTCAAATATACCATTTTTATTGCTGCAACTGCCTCAGATTGTGCTTAATGCTCGTAATCTTTTGGCCGGCAAGAAGACTGCACTCTTGGCTGTTCCATGGCTGGTAAAATCTAAATTTTACCTATGATACCCCCCTCCCAAAAAAAGAGCTAGTGTTGCTCCGAATTTGGGAACATAATTGTGATACCAAAAAATAACGCAGGGGATGTTCACTGGATTGGTTGGGAATCTTACATTGCTGTCCTACTTCGCGAAGAAGAGGGAGAAAGAGGTTGTGGTGGTGCAGACATTGGGAGTGGTATCCATATATGTGGTCATTGCCCAGCTGGCCATGGCTGAAGCTATGCCTCTCCCTCATTTTACTGTCACTTCCATTGTGGTGGCCACCGGCCTTGTCATAAACTTTATGTTCTACTTCGGTTTGCTTAGTGCTGGAATCTGGCGTGTTTGGGAAGATTTCACTACCATCGCCGGGCTCTCTGTACTTCCCCAAGTAATCTTTCTTCCTCTCTGCCTTTGACTCTCTGAAAAGGTTCCCGCCACCCCCCTCCCCCCCCCGGGGGGGGGGACCCACTAGCTCTGTATTTTATATATTCTGTTAATCTGCCCTTAGTATGGGTTTCGTCTCCCCGTTGATTGGAATGCAGGTCATGTGGTCGACGTTTGTACCATATATTCCCAACAGTGTTTTGCCGGGGGCAGTTGCTTTTGTCATAGCCGTGGTAGCAGTTGTTATGGTGAGCTAGCAATTACACGTGGTTTTCAGCTATATGTAGTAGGTATTCTGATAGAGCTAGCTAGATTCAATCCATTATGGATATCATGAAGTTAGCTTCCTTTCCTTTTTCCCATTTCTTCGAGCGAGTCATCAACTGTTATATTTCTGGTGTGCAATCATGGTTTGCATAGACTTAGAAGTTCTTCCTTGTACCCAAGTGGCGCAATTCTTAAATAGAACTGAACCTCAAAAGAAAGGTTAAAAAACTCCACGATTTAAACATATTGAAGTTACCCATCTTTCTAATAGAATGTATATCATCTTTCAGAGTCTTTGACAGATGTACCACTAGGCCAGTAGCAAAGTCATATTATTCCTATGGCTTGGTTTTATTATTATGAAAAGGCTACTTGCATGCATTAAATTAGGCTTATATTAGATCGCCTATTAGGATGACGAGATGTTTCCAACATTCCTTGCCTTAAGCCTTAATGTTGTGATTTACCTATTTTATTATGGGTTCAATGTTTCATATACTCTCACAGAAAAGATAACTAAGATAGAATGAACTGACCCCAACTAGTTTGGGACTAAAGTTTTGTTGATTTGAGTTGAGTTGTATTACAGTTTCAATATGTTTGGACCTAAGTATTGATAGCATCATAATTTTTGATTGGAGGGCAGCCACTTGCTCAAGAGGGTGAGATGGTATATGGTATTGTGGAGTTCTATATTAATTTATTATCCTAAATGGAGCAATGGAGTCCATGGAGCCCTTAGTTGGATAATTCGACTGTTTATCCATTTCTTCTGGTGCCAGTATATGTCTTGAGCCTGCCCCTTTTTTCAAAGAGGTTTTCACAACAGTAAAGCTTTTGAACGGGGATAAAGCACCAAGACCAAACAAAATGAAGTTGGCTTCTCTCTCTCTAGCTATCGGGATGTTATTATGGAAGATCTGATGTGGGTGTTTGAGGAATTCTATGAGAGTCTTAATTCCTTAAAAAAAAAAAAAATTGAGTAGAGGATATTAGGGACTTTTAACCTATTAGTTTGGTTGGGGTTTGTATAAATCGTCAGCCAAAGTGTTGGCATTGAGATTGGAGAGTGTTTTAAGTGGAATAGTGTTAGAATCTCAAAAATTCTTATGTGGAGGGTTGCAGATGCTTTTTAAAATGCCCCCTATACAGATAACTCCATACTAATAATAATTATTTCCTGATTGTGAAATCGGGAACAAACCACTAAATTCTAACATTGAGACTGCCATGACATCCTTTACAATGGCAGAAGGATTGTAGACCCACGTGCTATTTGGGAAACAACTTGGTGGAAAACATCCTTCAATTGGACCCCATTGCTTTTAAATCATCTATGAACCATCTCTTCCCAGATGTATCTATATCTATATTAACCATTCTCTAAGGCTTTACCTGCTCTTGTGTCATGCTTTGGAGTGCCAATAATCTATACCTAAAGAATACAAATAATCTATCTTTATTGATGTCTGTAATTTTCTCACAGTTAACCAAAAAGAATACAAATAGGGAATTGTTTTACCTTATCTTTGCCAATTATATCTTGGCATACATATTACATAGAAATTAGAAGAAATATTTCATTAGGGCGAATAGTCTTGGCAATTTGTTTCTCCATCATTTTGAGCAAGTACTTGGATCTTGGTGTTAAATTTAGTTTGATATACATTGTTAGGCAGCATTTCCTAGCCATTGGTTTTGGACAATTACTGACCCAACATAGCATTAGAATTTTGATTCAAGGAGATCCCAGTTTTAAGTATTGTTATGTGTTTATTTCCTCTATTTTGTGTTTATTTCCTCTATTATTTTTGTGCACTTCATTCTATCTCTACAGATGCACCTGTTTGATTCTGTTTATTTGCCTCTTCCATCCACATGCAACACCTCATGAGAGGGAGGTGGGATGCTTGATAAAGCCCATTTCCTAATAGATTAGGTTGTTAGGACAATTGGTGGCTTAACAATTGGGAATGTAAATATGGAGCTACAATTTTGCAGACACGAATGGGCAAACTTTCAGAGAAAGCTATCAAATTTATTGGATCAATATCTGGATGGACTGCGACACTTCTCTTCATGTGGATGCCAGTTGCACAAATGGTAATCTCTCTCTCTCTCTCTCTCTCTCAAATCAAGTCTAAAATCTTAAAAGATGACTTATCTGATCAAAATTAATGATTCTTATCCAGTGGACTAATTTCCTGAATCCTGATAACATCAAAGGTTTATCAGCCTTCTCAATGTTGCTTGCCATGATTGGGAATGGACTAATGATTCCACGGGCTCTCTTTATCCGGGATCTCATGTGGTATGTTTGTTTTTCACACTCAAACTCTTTTTATGCTCACTCTCTTATTTTAGATTGTTGTTGCTCGTCTTGCTATCATTAGGACTACTTTAAGATGCTACAATATCATTTCTTATTCTAGAATGATGTTGCATATAACTCCTGACCCTCTCTTATGATGTCTTTTTTTTTTTTCCCGCTCGCGAGCGCGTTTTTTTTTTTTTTTTTGTTTGGGGGGGGGTTTATTGAATTAGTTGATATTTAATGATTATGTCTTACATTTGTTCCGCTCTTTTATGGAATGACAATTATACCTTCCCTTGAACTATTACAAGGTTACTCATCTCCGATTACCAAAGCCCAAAAGGAAAAATTGAACTTTAATGCACAAGAAGCAAATGGGTAAACTGCTGTATCTTTTACCCAGTCTTCCTTCCCACGCCTGTCGAACCATGTGGTCGCTGGAGACAGGAATCTTTTCCAGCTGCATGTTAGCATTTTCATCCAATATTATTGCCTGCAACTTATATGATGATGAAAGCTATGTGGCCAGTTTTTCATTATACTTCGATGCAATCAATTATTGGGCTATTAAAAGGTTGCATGATAATAGAACTTATGCTATATGTGATGCTAATTTTTTCCCAATCCATTCTCTTAAATCCTAGACATAAACATTCGGCTACACCTTATTAGTTATTTTATGGATCACTAAAGCTGGTTATTAGACCGACTACTTTGGAATAAATATGCAAAGGGGCATGGCATGATATACCGCCCTTGCATAGAAATTATTGTACAAGTTAATTGTACTGAGAGAGAACAATTTTTTAGTTTGACTGTTTAATTAGCCCAAAAAAATAAAAACAAAAATAAATTATTCATCTGAATGTCGATTCTGCTTATAAAGATTTTTGTGGAAATCCGTACTGCATTCTGTATGTTATTCTTATATTTATTATGCATAACTGGTACCATCTATTGAGAAATTACCTATATATAGAGAGAGATAGAGACAGAGATGATAAACTTGATTTTTGAGTGCTGGTTTTGCTTACACAAGCTTATTATATGAAGACATACTGCATTTTGCATATACCTCTAATTGTCATGTACAATTACTATTAAATGGCTGGAGATTCATGGCTGAGTTGTTTGAGGCGATTCTTTAATTTGTATTTAGTGCATGTAGGCCAAGGGTTAAAACTGCAAAAGATTTTCTGATTCTGGATGTGTTAGGATTTAAAAATCATGTCAGGGAAGTGATGACTTTATGATAAGGGAGGGCCAGGATCTTTGGCTTTTACCTGCATTGAATATTCTTAAGCAAATCTTGTTTTTCAACAACTTCAGGGTGGTATTCAAATCCTTGCATGCCCAAGCTTTACTTATTTGGACCTAGATACCTCCAGGTTAAAAAATAATAATAATTCCTTTTCTAATGTGCTCAAGAAGTTAAAGATAGGTCCAGATGCAAATTCGGTATTTATGTCAGGAAGCAAAGGAAGCTTAGAAATAAACTAAATACAGCAATAGAAAGGGAAAATATTTCTGTTCTATGCCAAGTAGTCAACACTTTTCCCTTGGTTTTCCTTGGACAAGAAGGGACAAAAAGTAAAAAGAGTTATCTCCATGTAAATTATTGATAGTGAGTTTTTGGTGGATTTGGTTGACTTGTGTAGCCTTGTAAATTCTTCTATTCCTATGTGTGGGATTGTCAATACTTTTCCTTGTCAGTAGTCTGATGCTTTTGTTTTGTGGCACTGATAATATTATTGTTGATGACTGATGATGATACATCTGAATAAGAGTGTTTGGTGCAACAATTAATTACAGGTTCACTGGTTCAAGTTGGGCTTCCGTTTTTTATGGTTGGGGAAACCTAATATGTTTGTATTGGTAAGACATTCAAAAAATATTAGTCTGAGTCTATAACCATATTATCACGAGTTTGTGAGCATCCATCTTGTTTATATATATATATATATAATTAACCGTAACATTGAATTGTGAATTCAGTTTCAACAGTATCAGCAAGGAATTTTTCTTGGCAGCAACAGCTGGCTTGTACACATGGATAGGTTGTCCCTCGATTAACCGTGCAACTTTAAAAATCTTTTTGGCAATTGTAGGGATGAACTTCACTTTTTTTCTCTCTCTCTTATCATTCACTATTGCAACAGGAATTGCTCTTTGGAGGGACACCAAAGTGTACGGATACAATTCACCACTGACATCTATAAAGGATTTGGTTTTCGGACACTGATTTTACCCACGGTTGTTTGTGATGCTGCCGGTGTGGCTCTGTGTTGGCTGCTGCACAACAAACGAGTTTTGCTGGTACCCGTTGTAAATCTTCTTTTATGGGTTTAAGCTGCTGCTCCTCATTTGATTCTCTGCCACTGGGGATTGGTGTTGAGTTACAGTTTTCAGTGATTGAACATCTTGTGGTGAATTACTCCTGCCTGTCATTTATGAAGCAGATTGCAAATATATATATATATATATATATATGTAATATTAACCCGGCTCATGTAAACTGAATAAGTTCATATGGACATTGTAAGAAGTAGGGAAAGATGTATTCCTGACAATTTCAATGACTAGCATTTAATTTAATTTTGAATATTAAGTGCATTCAATTACTGTTGGTTTGAAGGGGGTCTTCTTCTGCCTGAGCATATAACTACTCTATTGGATTTGGGAAGAAGGAATGGTTGTTGGACACAAGTCTTTTTCTTTGATATCTTGCACTATGTCAAGTTATCAACCAAGAATACCCCGCTTAATTATAATTAACTTTCTTTCTCAATAATGTATAATTTATCAAACATTTTTTTTTTAATTCCAGCTGTCTTTAGTTTGGCCTGCTAAGCTGTTCACGTAAAAGCTATTAATGAGTAAACTCCAGATTTTACTTGAAACCAAAAGTAATATACGCAGAGAATATGTTAATATATTTATTATTTTATATTTTTATTACGATGTATTTTTAATTTTAAAAATTACATTACAACGTATTTAGTTTTTAGCCATATCTTTAACTTATCTAATTTTTAGCCATATCTTTTCTTTCTTTCTTTTTTCTTTTTTTAATAATTACTCTAAATTATCATGGTTCGCAATCAGGGCGGATCTAAGAATTTTGGGACGGATCTAAGAATTTTGTTGCGTGAAGACAAAATTAAATAAAAACTCATACAAGTAGTTTTTTACCAAAATGAGACAAAAATAAAAGTTATGTACTTTCAAAAGATAGTATTTTTATAAGTGTTTTCTGTGACTTTTTATTATTTGAAAAATTATGCTTACATGGTTGACAAGACTTTTTTAATAAGTAAGTCCTAAAAACTTGGTCTCATATATTAGAATCATAATCAGTAATTCAACATTGAAGACCTAAATTTGTTGGAAGATTAAACAAATCAATTTTTATGTGATTTCTTTCTAAAAACTTGTCATAACTCAGAAAAGATGATAAATTTAACATTAATTTTCTTTTAAAATATCTATCCACAACTATATAAATTTAAAAAATATTAACTCAAGATATAAATATTTAAAATTTTCAAAAATTTCTAATATTTATTTATTTAAAAAAGCAAGTTAAGTTATAGTTCAAATGTATATTAATAAAAATTTTAACTTAAATAAATATATCAATAATTTTATGTTAAAATAGGAAATTCTCTTAAAATTTTGATTAATTTAATATTTTTTATTAAATTTTAACAGTTTATTTTATAGAATGAGAGTTAATATTAATAATTTTTTAAAATAAGAGGGGTAAGTAAAGTTATTAAATGTTAAGAGACTGTACATGTAATTATTCTAATGTGGAGGAAGGGTAAATGTAATTTACCTATAATATTAAATTCATGTAATTTCTGTGCAACCTTGCGAATTCCAAACATGTTGCTAGGGGGGGATGTCAAATCAACTCTGAAAAGCTCGTGACCCTGGGAGATCCCTCTGGGAGTGCGAGGGAGAGGGAGAACGAGGGGGCAAGAGAGAGAGAGATAGAGAGATGGAAGAGGCAAAGGCATTAGCTCAGCAACAGCAGCAGCAGCAGCAGTTGCTTCTCCTCCAACAAATTCAACAGCAGCAGCAGCAGCAGAAACAACAGGCTATGTCTCGTTTCCCTTCAAACATCGACGCTCATCTCAGACCTCCGGGCCTTCAATATCGCTCTATCAATCCCCAACAACAACAACAGCAACAACAACAACAACAAAGCCCTAACCCTAATTCGATCCCTAATCAACAACAGCACCAGCAAAACCCCACCTCAAATCTACAGCAGCAACAACACAAGGCAATTCGATCATCACCGGGGAATCAACTGGAACTCCAGATGGCGTACCAGGATGCCTGTCGAGTCTGTCAGCCCGACTTCAAGAGCCCTTTCTCTTCCCTCCAAGACGCTTGCGAAAGGTAAAAGCTTTCCTCTTTTTCCATTTTTTTAGTTATTAATTACTGTTTGAATCCACGGAGAATGTTCTTCTAATAATCTATAATACTTATAATCCTGCGTGTAAGGCCATATGGATGTTTATGAATGATTTCATAGAGCCAAAAGGTGCTTGCTTCCATTGTTCTGACAGAAGTTCCAAAAATGATCACTCAATTGTGCACCCCTGGCAACTGTACTAATTATTATTTGAATTATAACTGTAAATTATAATGCCTATTGACACGAGTTGGTGATTAGTGCCGCTTGCTAGTTTGTTTAGGAAGTAACAAGGGTAGTTTTGCTTAGTTTCACATCAATCGTGCAACATAAATAGAAGCCTGGAAATTTTCTGGAAATTATCCCCCCCCCCCCCAAAAAAAAATTAAGGTAGAATAAAATACAATTTAATTTTGGACACTAGTGTTGAAGAGTCACCTCTTGTAGTTTTCTTGCCAAAATTTTGGAAAATGGGATTTTTAACCTGTCATGCGGCAGATGCTGTATTTGTATGGCTCATGGGAACCTGTTAGGTGGCTTTTATCTTTCCTCTTTTTTTGTTTTTTTAAGTCCTAATAGTACATTCATGATGCTCCTACAGTTTTCTTTGTTTCCTTCTTGCATGCGTCTTGAATCGGTAGAATTCATGGAATTTAAAAAGAGTGAATTGCTGCTTAAGTACTAAAATTCCATTTTATGTTATTTAAGTTTCTTGGTATCCTTAATTGTTTGTTTTCCACAGCATAATATGATATATACCATGAAACAAGTGGACTGTTATTTGTTGTTGACCACTACATCAAGGTGGGTGTAATGTCAAAGGACCATCTTTCTATGATAACTTTGTTATGATGGGTGAATATTATTGGTGGTTAAATTAACATTTCTTATGTACATATGTGCTAAATTGTTTAGACTTTCTGGGTAGAATCTACAAAATTCGATGGACATATTTGCTGAATGTAATATCTCATGTATACCAACTACTGTAGATACTTTGTTCCGGTAAGGGCTAGTAATTCTCCACAAGGATACTGGGTGAAATCTTGATATAATTTGAAAAAACAAACAACAGGAAATACAATAAGATACCTATTTTTCATAATTAGAGGATTAAGAGTTGTTTTTAACCAATTGATCACTTGATTTAGATGAAGAGAGGAGAGGCTGCAAGATGTGATTGTTCCAAACCAAATTCTTAGGCTGTCATGTTGGTTGTGATGTGTCTACTTGTGTCTAGTGTTCAAATTTGTTGATGGTTCTTTTGTTTGGTGAATGTCTACCTTTCACTTGTTCAATGGGGTTTTTTATAAGTAATAGTGTCTATGTTGTACGGCCAATTGCTCTGCTACCATAACATTTCTTGCCATGGTGAATATTTGTGCTGGCCCATGTTGTCTATGGTTGTTGGAGCTCATGCACTTCATGAATTTTTTGGGTAGCTAAGGTGGTTTAATTGGTCACTATTTAATATGTTTTGGAGGATTTGCAGTATGTTGAATGAATTAGTATTCAACCTCAATGAACTTAGGTGATGGTTGAGTTGCTCTTGCGAGACTTATAATGCCATCAGCAGAATGTTGATTTAATCAAAAACAATTCTACAACAATATAGAGGGTGTAGAGCTTGAGTTGAACTCACTTTTTGAATTTTGTAGAGAACATGAGTGCATAGAGCTTGATTTGAATTGTAATACTCTTTACAGTTTGGCACATTCTTAGTTATCAAAATATATATATATATAGAGAGAGAGAGAGAGAGGGTGTATGGATTATCAATATACATATATATAGAGTGCATGTGCAGGGTCCATGCAATATGCAAGGCAATCTATTTGAGTAATAAACAAAACAGTTGTGAAAAAATAACTAAAGACTATATTAGAAGTAAAATATTGAGGAATTTCTGGCAGGATATAGGAGTTTAAGAGTGGGTAGAGAGAATTAAAATTTCTTGGCTTGCTAGAGTTAGCAATTATGGATGAAGTGGAAAAGGTGGTGGCAATTGATGAAAAAGATTTAAGAAAGGGGAAGGAAGGGGGGGTCTCCATGTGATATTATAAATAGAAAAAAAACAAAGAACAAGGTTGCTAGGGAGATCTATTCAGACTTCCTAGAGCTCCTTCAAAGCTTGTTGAAAAACCTGTTGTCGGACTTGATTAATTGCCTTTGTTGTTCAGAATGAATGGTTTCATTTTGTAATTTTCTAATTGTTCCAAAGTCCTATAAGTTGAAAATGTGAGAAATTGTTGATAAAAAAAAGGACTACTTTCGCTCCTTGTTAGATATTTCAAGGCTATTATAGGCATATGACACAGTAATCGCTAGTGTGTGAACTATGAAAAGAGAGACGGGGAATTTCCCATGGCTATAGGTTAATATCAAGTATCGTTTCTAAGTTGATATTTTGCATTGCTTATGGATGTACTTGCTGGGCAGATTCAATAGGATTTTTCCTTGGCATGTATTACTTGTTGATGATATAATTACAATTAAGGAAACTGTAGGAATGAAATCTAAAGTAAGTAATCTAGAGAATTATTAAGTTTGACCCAGCAGATATGTGAAGTGCAACTTTATGATCCAGAATGGGAAGAATGTAGAGTGTGAATTATAGCCTAGAGACGCACGAAGGTGATTATTCACATGCCTTGCATTAATTACTCAGTAAGCACGGAGTGAGAAAAATATACATATATATACAAGGAGGGGGAGATTGGGCTTAATTATTTAGGGTGTATGGTACCATTTCTGCAGGCTACTACCTTACCATGTGGTGGCAGACTATGAAGCTGAGGAGGATGATAGAATACTTGATTCAGACACCACAGGTCAGATGCTGTCTCGCTCGCAGCAATGGGACCACAACATAGCAGCAAAAGTTGCAGAGTTCACAGCCACATTTGAGAAACAGGCTCTTGCCTTCAATATAATTTCCCGTAAAAGAGCTCTTGGGGAATTCAGATCAGAGGAGAGGTTAATGATCGAGCAGGCTCTCCTGCAAGAGGAGAGACGGGCCATGTATGAACTGAGGACAGAAATGGATTCAAGGGAGAAGGCCGGTCGAGAGGCACAGGAAGCAAAATTGCGGATGGCTGCCATGGTTCAGGCGGAGCAAGTTCGAGCAGAGTCACAGAATCGTGCAGAAATGATGGCTCGTGCCCCGATAAGAGGAAGTGCACTCGGTTCCCAAGGGAGCAGTGAACTTGCGATTGGCCATGACTTGGGTGAGCAGGAGCAGAACCCAGAAGAAGGAATCAATAATGGATGGGGAAACAATACACAGAGAGATGAGAAAGAACCATCGGAGGATTTCTTGAATGATGAGGAGACAGAGAATGGAGAAACAAGTGGGCAACAGGAGTGGCGTGAAGTGGGAGAGTTTGATTTGAACACTAGATAAAACTGTGCAAAATGGTAGTTGATTGGCAGTAGTAATATTAGAAGTTGTATTTTAGTTGAAGAATGATCATGTTAAGGACTCTTTTGGGTTGAGGTTGATATGGCCTCCTAGACAACAGAAGATATTTTGAAGGTCTCATTGCAGGTAAAATCTCTATAATATGGGGGTATGGTCTGATGCTGATTCCCAGCTACTGAAATTGTAGTTGGCATTACTTGTTTTGCCCCGGATTTTTTTTTAATTATTATTTATGAATGGTTTGAAATTCCAATAATACCCCAATTTTGTGGTTTAATTTATTCATTTAAAAGAAAGGGGCATTATGGAAATTTCATGCTGCAACCTCTCGCAACTCAACCCCCCGGACAGGCGAAAAGCTCAAACTTACGCTGCCCGGCTATTTTGTATTGGGCCAATCAGAAGCCCAAATGAGGCAGCAACCCATTTATTGAGGGTCATTTGTTTGGGTGGGCCTAAAAACTTTTGTATGGACCCACCCATCTGATTTTAATATACATTAGTATATAGCTGTTATTGTCCCAGTTGTAAGGTGAAGGCAACAATTGAACCTAACTGGACCACAAATTGTTTTAACTCTGCTGAATTTAGCGCGAAAATGGGGCGACCGAACCAAATAACAAAACCACGAGGCCAATTATTTGTGCAAAATTTTTTCATAATTGGCTACTTAAATCTTTTTTGTATTGGTCAATCGTGGCCCCAATCTCAACACAGTAGTCAAAACTTAAATGGGCCGGTGTGGGTCAACAAGGGCCCAATCTGAACACAGGGGCCCAAAGTTAGAAATAAATGGGCTGGTATGTTCAATCATGGGTCGAATCTAACAATAAGCGGGTAGTAGTCAGTAGTGGGCCCAATCTCAACATGGCTCAAACTCAGAAATAAATTGGCCGGTGAGGTCAATCATGGGCCCAATCTCTACAATGTAGCCCAAACTTAGGAAGAAATGGGCCAGTTGGTCAATTGTGGGCCCAATCTCAGTGGCTCAAACATAGAAATAAATGGGCCGGTACTGGTCAATTGTAAGCCCAAACTCAACACTGGCCAAAGTTAGAAGTAAATGGGCCGAGTGGCCCTTTTAATTTTGTATAAATGGGTCAAGTGGCCCTTTTAATTTTGTAGAATCAATCAAAATTTTGAAATTGAGCTCAACATTGGGCCTATTTACTAGAGCTGGTTGTGGGCTTGGGCCTTAAATTTTCGTTGGAGCCCCATTTAAAATTTAATCGGATCAAACGAACTCCCAAATAAGCCAGCCAAACCCAATATCAAGCCCAGGGGTAGGCGTTGGCCACGGATTTTCAGTTAGTGCCGAATTAATTTCTATAGCCGCCAATGTGATATAGAGTCATAGAAGAGTCCATTTCTGTAGGCAATGGTTATCGAATGGCCCAGATAGGCCGAGCAATGCTAAACAACAGGTTCCTTGGCCGCCGCTGTGGATTCGGACAGATCCAATCCCCACTCTTACTGGATTGCACATTTTCAAATCAGACCATCATGGTCGTTTAAACAAATAAGAATTGAAATCAACCTCCTCCTACCATCAATAACAGCACCACCTAAACAAATAAACTTTTATGGAACCCTTGAGGTAAAAACAATGGGCCAAGGAAGAAAACTACAACAGAAAATAAAATTAAATCTCATTCTTCTCGCATTTTCTTCTAATTTTTCACAAGAGCAACAATTTGGAGCCAATAAATAAGAAAGAGAATGTTCCTGTAGCATCAATATGCTGTATTCTCCAAAGAGATCATTCAAGTGATGTATAAGACAACAAAAATGTTCACAATGACCGTGATTCTGCCAACAAACCCTGAAACACTTTTGTTTTTCCGTCTAATGAAAATAATAGGAGTTATTTTTATCAGCTCAATTTTAATGCTGCAAGCGATGCGGCCACCTCCATTGCCTCTTCTACGTGTGATATATCGGTTCCCTGAAATTACATCAAAAAACAAATTATTCATACAGCATTAATGCTCTTATGCGAGTTTATGAGAGAATAAGAGAGATTATAATAAGTATCTTTCTATTTGTTTAGTAGTTCAGAGAGAAAAGGCAATTAGTTCCTCTCTTTGTTTGAGTTAAGAAGAAATGAAAGGAAAACAAAGTATGTATTATTATTTTACCATTGAATCCTGAGAAGTTGGAGAGTTTTAAACTTATTTTGCCTAGTGACATGTTTGTAATTTGTATTTTCTAAATCTTTATTTTATGAGTAAATATGTAATTTTAAAATTTTCATTAATTCACTTTTTTTTTTTTCTTCATTTCCGCCTACTTTTGGGTGAGTGAAGATATTAAAATTTCAACACTCATTCTTCTTCCCATTTCTTTACTTCTCCTTAAGAAAATCACAAACAAGGAATGGATTTAAAAATCTTTTCCTCTCTCTTATTCTTTCCCATTTTACTCCATCTAAACGAGCTGTAAGGGGCTTTCCTGCTTCGCAACATATCAGTAAGTTGGTTTGGTTTCACTTAAAAGCAAAACCAAAATAAATCAAAACTGATTTGGTTGCCAAATGAGGCCTTAGTTTCCATGAAATGAAGGTGAACTAAAACAAAAGATGAAAATAAGCAACTTAAATACCATGACATTGACCAATTTCACTAACCCATGTAAACAATTTTTTTTTAGCCCAAAGTTAAGATTACATGCATAGTTAGTCATATAACAAATTAGTTGGACAAGTAACCATGAGAGATTTGCTAACCTGTCCCTGAGCAAGACCACCTTTTCCTCCTCCACCCTTCCCTTTGAGAGGCTTTAGGGCTGCCACCAACCACTCCAGCACCTTTAAATGCTTACATTTATCTCCCTTCTCCGGCACCCCAGCACACACCAAAGCCTTGTTCAGATTCGGATCTGTGCTAAAAACCATAACCGCCATCCCCTGTCAAGCACAAACTAGTCACGCAAACATCACATAGAAAATTGCAAAAAATAAAAAGCAACCAGGTATGGTGGTTGGAGGGCAAGCATCTGCTAACAACCTTCTGCTCCATTACTCTGACAACTGCTTCACGGATTGCGGTAGTGTCAGAACCAACATCGACACGTAAGATACAGAAAGCCTTTCCAGCAGAAGCAGCAGCTTCTGCCATCTCAGTTGCAACCTTGACAGCTTTCTCTATGTTCTCTTCAGCAACCTTCTTTTTCGCTTTTATAACTTGATTCTGATGAGTACAATTCAGAATCAACTTCCAACCACAGAAATAAAAGCAGAAGATATCAACAGATAGGGAATGTGGTAATTTCTTGATTAGCATAGATGAAAACCTGAAGTATAGATATTTTGCTCTTAAGATCAGCTTTCTTGGCTGCTGGGATTGTTGCTGATTCCACCCGGCTATTTAAATAACTTACTTTCTGGAAAGAGAATTAAAAATCAGCTAACCGAAAAACCAACATTCCTGCAGCATAAAATTTAGATTCTGATTCATATTTTCATTCCATAAATCCTATCAGGAATTACGAATAGAAGTTAGTAAGACTTCATTCAACTACATAAATGAAAGACAAAAGTAATAAACCATGCTTCTGAGATTGAGATTTGATTTGTTTTAATCAAAAAACAATGAGTGCTGATGATGGCCAAGGGTGCGTGAATAATATCACATGCTATAATATACTTCAGTTCAAATATTCATTTGCACATCCTAAGCACGGGAAAATATAATTCAGGTCATATTTACCTTCCCGTCGCACAGAAAGTACCACAAACTCAATTTATCTATAAGGATCTATGGGTGGTATGAAACAAGATAACGAAGTACACAAAAAATAGGGGAGAGTTGATCCAGTGACAGAATAGCTACACCAAGGAACCATAAAGACTGGCCCAGCAATACCTGTAGAGTTATAATGATGAAAAAATATACCAAAACAAAGAAGATAATGAGAGAATAACACATGAATAAACACGATTCGGCAACATGAATACATGCACAACTTATGAATATGAATACGTCTATAGCATAATTCCCAAGAGGTTAGACCCCTCCACATCTAACCCCCCCCCCCAAAAAAAATTTCATAATTAATAAACTTAATCAAAATAAGTTATAAAGCTGTTCAACTTTCCAAATATTTAATCTGCACAGAGTGAAATTGAATCAGATCTACAAAAAACTAGGAAACAACCTGTTCCAGCAAGCTTCCTTCTGTTTTTGACGCCTCAGTTACTTCCTGCTCAAGTGAAAATGCCAATTCCATTGCCTTAAAAGCACAATCTGTTGTGACAGCAGTTACTCTACGAATTCCTTTAGCAATTCCCTCTTCAGATAACAAAGCAAACGCCTTTGCTTCCCGCGTATTTGATATATGGGTTCCTAGAGAGATCAACACACTTCAATATTTGATTGAAATACTCCAATAATAGGCATGAGTAATTACTAGGAGACAGCTACCTCCACAAAGCTCTGCTGAAATTGATAGCCACTCTTCATTTTCAGGATCAACCAGGAGATCCTCCACTTTTCGGCCAATTGACACAACCCTAACTGGGTCAGGATAGACCTGTATCAAAAACATAAATATTATATTTATGGTTGCCAGTAAAAGAAGTTCCGGTAATTGATCTCTGTCTGAATGAATTTCACTTAACAAAAAAAATAAGAAATAAAAACATCTAAACAAAAAGACAATGACAGTGAAACAACTTACTTCTCCAAATACAGCTCGCAAACCATTTACGCGCTTGGCATCAGCCAAAGATGCATCCTTTGCAAAAACATCCAGTTCAGCTTTGATTTGATCGTTCACGATGGACTCAATTTTCTTCAAATCATCAGATTTCACAGGCTTACCTGCATGAATTTCAGTGGCTATCAAATATGGTTTCATATGCAAAGCCAATGAAAGAATGTCTAAAACATACCATGAGAAAAATCAAATCTTAATTTCTCAGGAAGAACAATGGATCCCTTCTGGTCAACATGATTGCCGAGTACTTCCTGGATAAATGTTGCATCACATTTAGAGAACCATGACCAGAACATTTAATAAAGCATAAAATTAGGAGCACTTAAAAATTACCCTGAGGGCAAAATTCAACATGTGCGTGCAGGTATGGTTTGGAGCAATGAGCGTACGCCTTTCATAGTCAACCTGATCACACAGACAATACAGAGCAGCTTACCATATGCAAAGAAGTACAATAAAATACAAAGCAGGTGTAGTTTCCAATACTCTATGCATTTTATGCCAGGTGATAAAATGGAATCTACCTTGCAAATTACTTTATCACCCACAGAGAACTTGCCAGTTTCTCCAGTAAAAGAACCAATATGAACAACAAAGCCTCCATAAATTTGTACATTGCAAACTTGAAATGATCCAAAGTGGCCTTCAAGTGATCCAGTGTCAAATATCTAATGACCCAAAGGAAGTATGTTGATACAATAATAATAACAATAATATGTCATAGCAGGGAAAATGTGTAAATCATGCATAATTTCACAATACTAAACCTTATGTGTAAACAAATTATTCTACAGAATGCATCATACCTGACCACCTTGCTCGGCGTAGAAACTTGTACTTTCCAAAATAACACCAACTTCATCAGGACCACCAGCACTTTCACAGAAATCCTTTCTCGTATAAATAGCTTTTATCACACTTTCATGATCCTGAAATTATCAGTGAAGGGTAAAAAATCAACACAAGATAGTGCAATCCAGTTACCTAATATTGAGGCCAAAAAGAGTAATAACTGCTCAGCAAAAGTTCCATTCGGCTCATTGGAAACCAATGCAATGAATTTACAGCTTTCATTAGTGTTAAGGCTAAACTTGTAAATTGGCAAATCCATGGTTAAATAGAATTGTATGTACTTTAGACTTACTATAGGCTAAGACACTAGAGTCTTAAGTCGATTAGAACTCTAAAAAGGTCTCAGAAAATCAAAGTTCCAAAGTGGCTAGAAGTCTTGAAGAGGTTGAAAATCAAGTTTCCATAATAGCTGGAAGTCCTGAAGTGATTCGGAAATCCTGAAGAGGCTCGGAGTTGTATTATGCAGGAAGACCGCGGGTAGTCGCAGGACGACCGCGGGTAGCCTCGGGAAAAAGCCGAGAGCTAAAAAATTGGTTTTGGCCGTGCGGGAAGACCGCTCTGATTCGCAGGAAGACCGCGGGAGCGCCCTTCCCGTGAGGTGACTTTTTCGGCTTATTTTGCCTGTTTCGAGCCCCAGCCGCTCTGGTTTTTCTAAATATATCTCTTGGTGTTTTCAAGGTCAAAAACACGGAAAAAGAAAGAGAGAAAACACAATTGTTCGTGAGTCAGAAAATTTAATGATTCTCTCCATTACTTAGCCAACATGGTTCATGTTCAATCCGAAGGAGTTCGGGTTTGAGTTTGTGAAGGCTATGGATTCAGCACGCTGTAGATTCAGCAAAGCCACCGAGGATTTGGTGTTGAGCCTTCGAGAAGTCGAAAGGCTTTCTCTAGAAGAGTTGGTGCATCGAGGAGTCGAGCAAACGTCAACGAGAGTATAGAGTCGAGGAGTCGATCTATAGAGAGGTTGAGTTTGTAACTAACGTTTGTTTATTCTAGTGAAAGTTGTTAGAGGTTTCCCTTTGTGGGTTTCCTCGTTTTGTATATCTTGCCTTCTACATTTTTGTGTGTGTGTGTGATTGTGATTGATTGGTTTGGAATCTCCATCAGCACATTGCGAATTTTCAATTAGCTTAGCTGAAATATATTTTTATGTCAGTTCATTCAATGTAGCATGCCCAAGATGTAAGACCAATTTTGATAAGCTACCTGAAACTCTGAAAGGAACATGGAAGACATCAGATAGCAAGGAATTAAAATCAAACATCACATATTTCAGCAATCTCCCTGAGATTAGATTACTATGTAAGACCTTTTTTCGAGTGAAAGGAAAGAGAACTTCCTTCCAGACAACCAAAAAAAACAGGGAGACTAGATTAATATCTAAGCCTTCTTTTCAAGTGAAGGGAAAAAGAACTTCCTTCCAGAAAACCAAAAAAACAGTCCAAGATTCCACAAAACCCCAGAATGAAATTATGAGAAATGAAGCTTATTCATGTTACTGATCACAATTAAACCTCAGAATTATCTATAAGCTTGTAATTCCCGAGAAATTGATATAAATTCATTCATGGTAGTAGTCATAGATAAACAAATAATATTAGGTTCATCCCTAAAAAGGATGGATACAAATGAGAAAATGGTAGTACCTCAAAAAAGAAGGAAAGAACAAGTGAAGAAAAGAAACGAACCAGCAAAAGTAAGCACAAGATGCCAAAGATGTAAATTCCTCCCCTTAAAATTCTTCAATACGGGCAATGATAGAAATCAATACAAAAGCTCTTCTCATCTCCCAATATGCTATGATTTGTGTGAATAAATAAATTTAGCCTCACTTTTATTTCTTCGATCGAAAATGGAGAGCTTCAGTAATTACTAATGGACACCCCATAAACAATCTAAATTTGTGCATAAATTCAGTAATTCTGCAGTGCTATGCTGCTACTAATTTTGACAAAAGTATAGCTTTAGCTGCCGTGAGTTTTTACGTTACTAGTATCACATATACTCTTGCATTCGCATTAAAGGGAAAAAATTATATGAATATCAATATATCCACATGTAGATAGATAATCAATATGAAAATAATTGTTCTTTTCATAGAACCTCAAAAAAATATGAACACATTTCCGTAAACTTTATAAGAAACATCAATATTTCTAACAATATAATGATTTTCACAAATGAAAGAGTGAACCAGTCACTGACACAAAGGACAATAATTGAAGTGATACTCATTAAAACTGACGTGTGCACTAACCTGAAACCATGTAAACTTGAAGCTGTCATCTGTTCCAGCAACCCCTCTTTTGTGTAATGCTGAGATAGCATCAGCATCCAAGAGAATAGTTCCACCAGCTTGCTGCCAAGAAATTACATCAGCATGTACAATAGAAACTGGCACAGCATTTTTCCAAATTTTTCATCTTGTTACTTAATTTTCTTTTCCTCATGGAACCAGCCATAGAATCAAACAATGGTTACCAAGCACCACTTCCAGTCAAGATGGATGCAAAAACAGAACAAGAGAAAAATAAATAAATAAATAAAAAAGAAGCTACCCTAGTTCCCAAAAGATAAAAAAGGGAAACGCCAACTGGGGCCACTACCTTATTCTGAGCATTCCTCGATCTTTCCCTTGCTTCATTCATTGCAATATCAAAACCTTTGATATCAACAACCAAGCCTCTTTCTTCCGCCATCAACTGGTAGAAGAAAAGGTCAAGAGCCAATGCATTTCAAACATTATGCAATACCAAAAAAAGAAAAGTTGTTCATAAAAATATGCAATACAAATGGCCTAAATCAAACAGTGAACCCCACCTGAGTCAGATCTAATGGAAAGCCATATGTGTCCCACAAGACAAAAGCATCCTGCAACCACAATAGATCAACACAATATTAGTTGTACACATTTTTATTATTTAACAAACTAGAAGAACAAGCGTGCAATATTCCAAATAATGTGAACGTGCTTTCAAAAAAAATGCTGTTGGCAATGGCTTCTTTCAATCACGTATATCAGATGGAGCCAAAAAGGGGACACAACTAAGTACACATACAATCTCAAAACATCAATGTGCCACCAATGTATCTACAGGAAAATATAAATATCCCAGAAGTTCAACAAAAGATCACATCGAGAAAGGAAACACATCCCTAAGCCAAAAACAAGAGCAGACAAAACCATTCCCTTCAAGGAATTAATAGAGCACTTCCAGCCATCAAAACATGTGCTATTTGTCTCCTTAAATAAGCATACATCAAACATGAAAGATCAGCTTGCCAGGACTTGCTACAACGAAACCTAGGACCAGGAGCAAACCCAACATTTTTAGTCAGAGAGGGGGCAAAAATTACATACTACCTCGAGAGAAAGTGGGAAAATTTTTATAATAGAATTATTAAAAATAATTATCGTAATAAAAGTCGCGAGAATAATTTTAATAAAAAAATTAAAATTACTTTAGCAAGCTTGGCAATTTTGGCAATGAATTAGCCTAATACATGTGCCCCCTTTGGAGAAAGGACAATACAAGTGGACAATGGGGGACATTAATGGGACGGATTAACAAAATTATATAGGGTGGGGAAAAATAGTAACATATAATAAAGAAAAAAATTTAGTGGAGTTGGCTGCCCCCAAAACCTATGATGTGGGTCCACCCATGCCTAGGACACCCACAGCTCCAAGAAGAAATGAATCACTAACTACGACATCACCAAATAAACACCCAAAAAGGGGACCATCAAGTCACAAACCTCTCCAGCAATTGAACATCATAAAAGAAGATTATTCACGCCTTCCCACCCTTCTTACATAAACAGCACCAGTAAACGAAACAGCACCAGTAAACGACGTTATCCTATTTTCAGGTAATCTAATTGCTTCAATTTGAAACTGATCCACTAGCATATAACAAGTGTGCAAAAAAATACATTTTGAGATCAAATTCAAAGTCATTGATTGACAGCATGCTAAATATAAGCTACTGAGCGAATGTACAAAGCAGATAACGTCAAATGCATGTCAAGAAAGAAACCAACCCAGCTATATACTTGCCTGCCCACTTAATATCTTCCCTTGAACATCTTGAGCAGCCCGCTTGAATTTCTCTATTCCCTGAAGAAAATAGAACAATATATCAAATTTTTCATTAAGAAATCCCAGATGAATGCAATACTTAAAAACAACAAAGGATCTCATTTGTGAGTGACAAATGCAAAAGAAGCGACAGGAGGAAGGAAAAATGTGGTTCCGGTTCGTTTCACATTAAATAAAAGGATTCATCAGCACTTAGCAGGCCACGTAACAGCACACATAGCTGGCTTTCAGTATGACTAATTCCTCAGTAAAAGAGAGGTTGTGTTTGCTGTGATGTCAACGTGTCGTAGGGAAAAAAATGAAGGGTTTGTTAGGACAAAGCAACGGAATGGAAGGAGACCTTAAATAAGAAGTGGTCACCTGAATTGCAATTCCTGATAAGGGCACTCTCCACGCAAAAGCACAGCCATTCTGAGAATGGTATAGCGAGATTTAAATGTCTTGGATTTGTCTTGATAGCATATCTTAGCTTACAATGCTTTCAGCCACTCCCTTAAAAATCACATTTTTACATCGATGGCAGTACCCATTTCAAAATTTTCACCCATGTCATTCAGAAACTAAATTTGGAACCTAGAGTCCTAAACTCATTCAGAAATATCCAACTCATGTAAAACCCAAAAATCAAACAAAGGCTTCATGGAAAGTAAATTTGAGCTTCATAACAATGTCAACCACTTCAGAAGAATCGGAACAGATTGGAACCGTGGAGATCTATAGAAGATTTACACAAGTATATATCTAAAAGTTAAAGCTAATATTGTAGATAAAGCTCAAGCTTACATTGAGCAATGTCTTGCCAAAACTGGCTTCCTCTGCAGCAATTGTGTCCCTGATATGGATTTCATGTTGCCTAAGCTCAGGAAAAACATCACCCATAGCTTGCACCACCACCTTTACAAGCCTGACCTCCCACGCAATTACAAAGAAAATGTTGAGAAAAAAGAAATGTAAAACATAAAAATAACACATGTAAAACTAAGTAATGCAGTATAGAAACTAGGAATAAAATGTAAACTTAAACCTAGGACACACGTTAAAAAACAAACTACATTTGAAATATTGATTCAAACCTATAACTGCAGATTTTTTATTTTTTATTTTTTTGAAGTAGACCCAATATTATTGTGAGTAATCACAACCAATGCAAGGAAGTTATTCATCCCTACCCACTGAAGAAGCCTGGTTGAGCTTTTAGTACTTCAGTTCCATAACGTACAGCTCGACGAAGAATGCGTCTCAGGACATATTCACGCCCCTCGTTGCCTGCACAAGTTAGTAAGATTGTCGTTAGTTCAACCTGGACTGGATTCAGAATAAATAAATACAAGGATGTAAATAATATCACTGGCAGTACAACAAAAAAAAAAAAAAACACAAAATGCTACCTTCGGGGAAATCATTTATAAATATTTGAAGATACGACTATTCACGGGCAGTGCAACAAGCAAAGCATTTCAGGCTCCCATTAATACTTACCTAGATCCTAGAATTTCAATATTACATAAATGTAGATGGTGGAAATTAAGGAAGAAAGTACAGAACTGGGTACAACTTCTGAAGCAAACAAATATTATAGGACAATCCAAGGAAGCATAGACAAACAATGTGGAACAAATAGAATAGTAATATCCAACTAAGCATAACTAAATTAACTAAAGGAAGAAAAACAACTAGATTGAAGACGTAGTAGGCGTCCATCGAATGCTTCGGGATCTCGGTTCCCTTAGAAGTAACAGCAATTTCATGATTTCATCCTCCTTAATACTAAAACGCATAGACATCAAACTTCTTTAGAATTTTTGAGTAAAATTAAAAAAATAAAAAATAATAAAAAAAGTAAGAGAAAGAGAAAGAAACAAGGGACTAGACTGTTTGCTGCCAAATCAGTTTCATAGAGAACCCAAAAGATAAAAATAGAATAAAATAGAATAACCAACATACGTAATTTTTTGAAATGCAATGATATTAACAAAATTGTGACTAATCACTCCATCTACAACTTTCAATAAAAGTGAGTTCCCCTGACCAAAAGAAATGAAGGGCTTTGAAAATGAGACAACATTTTGAATACACATTTAACACGAAAATTACCAAAGTGCAAAAAGAGATCGGTGAAAAAAGGTAAAACCAAATCTCCATTTTTCTCAATAATGCAGTGTGCGATATCCTTGCCCTTTGTATGCATCCAATAATTTTTCAACATCTATTTTGAGTTCTTGTTAATATTTCTCTCAATTTTCACAAGAAGATAGACCAAGGAATACCAATGAAGAGACCAAAAGGAGTCCTCTCTTCAGATGTAGCATAGATCAAACATACATTGTTATATATACGCATTGTCCAATTACTTAGCATTAGAAGTCAATCATACCCAAACCACTGTGCACTGAGTTGCCCTTTTTTTGAGAAGTCAATCATAGTTCCTACAACTTATCATAAGACATCCAAATTGATGATGAAACTTTCATGTCATCCATAAATGTCTATGAATAACCTGTAACATACAAAAGATAAAAACTTACCAACAAGCAAAATACAATTTTTTTTTTTTAAGTCACCGACTACACACTCAAGAGATTATTTCCAGGTAGTCACTCCCACAACACTACTAATAGGATTCAATTACAATAGTTTACCAAAACAACAATGAATGACAATAGCATATGGTAAACTATTAGCCAACATCTCATTGAGAGAGAAGGCAACTTTATTGCTTATATTAATATTCTATACTCAACATTCCTTTCACACGCAGCCAAGTCTTACATTCTTTACCATGCCAAAGATATGCAACAATTGACCATCTGCCATTGAGTAGGCAGTGAAGTTGGAATTCAAAACGGTGTACTAAAATATTAGAGAAAATGGCAACTTTATTTAGATTATTATTTTCTACTCTCAACAACATCAAAAATCAAGTGGCAAGCATGAAACCAGATGTTCAACTTTTGTCACCCCACCTGGACAAGAACCATCTGCAATGGCAAATGAGAGAGTTCTAATGTGATCGGCAACAACCCTGTATGCCATGTCAACTTTGTCTGCATCATCTGATCCAACTTTACCTGAATATGGTTGAGCTCCAGTTGCCTACAAGAAAAGAAATGCATTATATCACAGTTCAATCTAAGATGAATAACATAGTTGCATAACCACCTCAATTTAACTCACACACATCAAGATGATTTTCAAACCAAGAAAAGAACTATTTGAGATATTTTAAAGCAAATGTTATGCTTTGACGAAAAGGTGGTAAGGGAGGAAGAACAATAGATGGCTAGCATAAGGCTTGGGTTCTCCTGCACTTTTTGTTTGGTTGAGGTGAAGCAACAGAGGCCCAAAAGAAAGAGAGAGAGATCCTATAAATTAGTTGACTAATAACCAAAATCACTAAAAGAAGCTTGCATAAAATAGTGGACAAAAAAGAAGTTATGAAGCTTTAGAAACCCACACTCACCCTTTTCTTACTCCTTTCTCTCTCTCCTACAGAAGAAAGGAGTCTATATTTCACCGTTATTAGAGATTAAAAAATTCATGGACCTTTGAGCTGACTAATTTCCTTTATGCTTTGGTTTCATAGTTTTCTACATCTTGTCCCATCTTATCCCATTCCTTATGCCATCTATCCAAATATGCGATAAAACATCCCATACAAAAATTGATCCCTTGGTATATACAATCCCATGTATTAATCTATGGTATTACTTATCCCCCAAATCCCACCACAGTAAACAAACCAAGCCTAAGAGTCAATACTTCGAGAAATAAAAAATATGAACTCTTATGTATAATTAAAGTAGCACAGAGTTTTAGAAAGTCAGGGTATGAAGTTAGACTAATCATCTACTGAAAGTAAATGACAAATATTAATTAGGCCTACCAATATTTAACACCCCCACCCCACCCAAAAAATAAATAAAAAAATAACACTAGAACAACAAAAGGGCAAAAGAGCACCCAAAATTATGAAAAAACAACATACATAACTTTATCACCAAAGCTTCAGTCAAATGTGACTCATTAGAATTGCAAGAGAAATTGCGGAGTCAAATCCCACCACCAATATAAGATCCCGAGATCAAATTTTTTGGAAGCTCCATTTTCGAACCTGGAATTGGTCTTTTGTAATAAACTACAAGATCCCAATTGTGAACTATCCATGACAATTTTTTGTACCACCTAGAAATTTTACTAAGAAAAACAACATGAACCTTCCCCCCCCCCCCCAAAAAAGAAAACAACCCACAAACATTTCCAGATTTGATTCTCTTGACTATCAAGGTTTTATCACAAAATTTATCCCAAAAAAAGAAGGTTGCACAAAAGAAATAATAGTACAAAAAGTTTATGTGCTTAATGGTAATCGTGACGATAAACCATTTCAAGATGGTAATAGTATCATGGTGTTAATGCTTCCTGATGACCAGGAAACTGCTCTCTCTATTGAGACTATTCTATAGTATGTAATATTTTTGTAGAATGTGGCAATTGATTAAACAAATCAAACGTTCATCTGCAGCAAAAGAATGATAAATTACCTCAATATGACACCTCAGGGCATTTGACCAATATCATCAAGCAAAAGGCGTACTAATAATAATTTTAAAATCCATAAGATGGTTTAACCATATCCCACATCAATTGACTGCAACTATTACACACATTCATCAAACAGTAATTAGATGGGAGGTGGTGGAACCACAATAGCCACTCTACCATAATAAACCAAGAACCATTGTAATTCCTATCAAACCTAAAGCTCAGCTTTAACCTCTAGCCAAAAAATTTATGTAAGACCTGCCATATATACTTCTTTTTACTTTTATTTTAAGCCCAGTCTGAAGCCAGGGGAAGTGGTGTTTATGCAGCAATTAACCACTCCATAGTCAAAATAAATAGATATGTCAACTGGAGAAATATATAACTACAAAGCCAAAACAGCAAAGGAATAAAGTATCATCCACCACAACAAATTGTAGTTCATTTCAAACATAAAGTGCATTTAACTATAGATCTCACAAGTCCAGGGTTGTTTGTGTACCCATTAACCACTCCACTGCAAAGTGCATTTAACTTAAAATATCACAAGCCTGAGGGTGTTTGTGTGCACATTAATTAACCAGTCCATTGCGAAAAATAAAGGAGTATGTCAACTGGGAAAACATAACCATAAGGCAAAATATCAAAGGAATGAAGTATCATCCATCACATCAAAATTTAGTTTGTCTCAAACATAAAGTGCATTTAGCTTTAATTCTCACAAGTCCATCTTGTTTTCCTTGAAGACATACTATTTTTTCCCATAAAAATTGAATTAATATAACAATCTGTTCTAAAACAACTCTACCAAAAAATATAACTCAGTTAATTTTACATATGGAAAGATAAATATCACATCATTGTCTTACCTGCTGAATTGCATCAAAGATGGGCATGAACACATCCGTATCATAATTGCTCATCTTATTTTGGAGAATAGATGTTAATCTTTCAAAACCCATTCCAGTATCAACGTGTTTGGCAGGAAGAGGCTTCAACGAACCGTCACTTTCCCTATTAAACTGCAACAGAGACATTAAACCAAAGTGAAAAAATTTGCAAAGTGGCAGTAAAAGAGGGCTACCCATCTGTGCCAAAGAGAAAAGAAGCTAAATTATGCGAGGCAATGGTGCTCAGACACTGTTCCCAATAAATACTCATCACAAAACGCATATGCATGACAACTATATTTCACAAGATTGAGACATCAATATATATTTAAGCCCTTTGAGGTTGTGTTCTGGACAATCTCTTCCATGAATAAATGCATAGATGGAAGTCTAACAAGAAGAGAGTAAAAGGAAAAACTTGTAAAACTGTACCTGAATAAAGACAAGGTTCCATATTTCAATGCAGGTAGGATCATCATTGTTAACCAATGACGCAGCATCACGATTACCAATTCTATCAAAATGTATTTCAGTGCAAGGTCCACAAGGTCCAGTGTCGCCCATCTCCCAAAAGTTGTCCTGCACAAAGAATATGTACTCACAAAAGCGAAAATATATATATATATATATATATAGAGAGAGAGAGAGAGAGAGAGTCATCATGGTAAGTTCGTAACATGATCATTGTATCATCAACATGTCGACATTATCATTTTCTGCATTAATACCATAATAGAACCAACTCCTTTCCATTCTCAACTCAGTTAAAGAAGATAACCACAAGACACATTCTTCCGCTATAAGAAAAAGTCGCTCCAAATGCCAAAAATAGATCACTCGTAATTCCATAACTGTTTCTTAATGCTGTAAAGTGCAATAAACAAACAAGGTGACATTTCTACAAGTTTATAATTAGTTACTGTATTAATGCAGAATTAAACAGAATTCATTATAGCAGTTTTTCCTTTTTAAATTGAAATGGCATTCTCAAACTTTGGATGCTTCCACTGTGAAATAAAAGAGAACTATAAAATGATGAAGAATATATGACAATAAAGGAAAGAAACCTAGAAATTGATGGAGAAACATACTTTAGAACCAAAAGGCAATACACTTCCAGCTGGCAGAAACTTAAGCCACATATCTCTAGCTTCATTATCAGGAGGAAGTCCAGATTTATCATCACCACCAAAATAGGTGGCATAAATCCGGTCAGCAGGCAGCTGATAGACCTGTAGGACAAGAAAGAATCACATTGAATGTTAAAAGCATACAAAATTGATCACCAAATGTGAAGATGTTAAAATCAATGGAATTACAAGTTAGTCCAGAATGCCATGTTCTGCACAATCAAAGGTGCATAAAATGTGTTGGATAAATGAATAAATAAATAAATAATAAGACAAAAAAACTGTGTTTCAAAAGTTAGTCGTAATTCTACATCTCAGTTAATCATTCCCAAGAATGAATTGCTGACTTTTTTCCATTAGCAATGCATTGTCAACGATGTTCCAATTCCACAATGGAGAATAAAGAAGTCACACTGCTCCAAAGACTCTCGACAAATACAAAATGACAAGACTGCTTTATCTTTTTTTTTGGGGGGGGGGGGCCAAGCAAGGAAGCTTTTTTCATTTAAAACAGAGAATAAACAAATCAAGTTTTCCAGTATAATCAGTGCTCAATTTGAACAACTAAAAGCTATGTTTAGATAAATGTTAAACGGAATATTTAAATTACTAAAACTGAACAGAGATGGAAAGGACTCAATCACACAGTTCATGTTAATATAGTGACACAAGTACTTAAAGAACACCAATGCTCAGACATCCAAACAAATGTTTAAATTCAAGTCTACCATATAACTATAACTACCAACACCCATTTTATGCATAAAATATTTTACGACAACTCATAAGCAACATTTTAACATTGAAAATAAATAATTATATTAAGGAATATGAATATTTTCCAACATCGCTGTCTTGAATGTGAACATTAAATGAATATGCCAATTGGACACACACACACACCCACCCACAAGCACGGTAGCACCCACACCCACAGCTGACACCCATAATATGCTCCTCAGTACACATAATACATAGCTACACTTATTATCTGCTAGCATTTGTAAATAAATTACTACCTTTTATGACGATGGGGACCTGCAACCACCATCTTTCAGGTGTGCGCTAGGCCCGCACAATAGCCTACAAATCAAGCAGACCCGATAAACTCACAAAAAATCTGTATATAGGCTCACCCACAAGGAGAAGCTCCCTTAGGATTGAACTCAAGACCTCCCTGAAGGAAGGCTGAGTTCTAGCAGTAACATAAGATACTTTTTTCTTGATATACTAATTTATAGCAGCAACATAAGCTACAAACTGCGAGCAAAAATAGCCCCAGACAGGGGACAGGCACAGACAAATTATTATTCTTGTGACAAGCACACCAAATACTAAGTGTAGAAAGGATAACACTTTTTTGAGTTGGCATGGATGAGATATTATAGGTGTCCTCTCGGTTTTCAGACACAATTAGAATCCCAATTTATAACTTTATGAAAATTTCCACGTTTTCATAAAGTTTTTTTTTTCTGCTTTAATGTTATGTTCCATTTATGCAACAAAAAATAATTTGAGAGAGAGAGAGAGAGTAAAACCATCAGAAAATGTTATAACTCATACTACAAAACCACATAACAAACCACAGCAGATGGACATAAAAGCATGTGCAGCAAAGTGGTAGGAGAATGATGAAGTACAATTATAGGCCAAACATGGAGAAGGTGTGGGAATGCTGGCTTGCCTTTGTGAGAAGGTCCCATGCCCATTCAATTGCTTCTTTTTTAAAATAATCCCCAAATGACCAATTACCAAGCATCTCAAAAAATGTGTGATGGTAGGTGTCTTTTCCAACGTCGTCAAGATCATTGTGTTTCCCACCAGCCCTGATGCACTTCTGGGTGTTGCAAGCGCGAGTGAGTTTACCCAAGGGATTGTTTGGATCAACGGTCCCTAAGAAGATAGGCTTGTATTGATTCATACCTGTCATATACCAACACTGTCAACAGCTTACAACGATTTCCACAGTACCATACAGCAATTTACATAAGGAATTATTTTTTTATAAGTGAACTTTTTCCAAACAAAAGGATGAAAGGGGGAAGCAACCCAAATATGCACACCAAAACCAAAATAAAAGAAGAGTTAGACATCTGGATGTTTCAAAAGAGGATTACCAATTGATCTATAGGACTCACTTCCCCCCAAACAATATTACACAAATGAACAATATATATATATACTCTCCAATTTGCAAAGTGAAGTCTCTACGTGTTCAAAAGACGTGACTTTTATGACCAAGAAGAACAAACTGGAAACAATGCACGGAGACTTGTCAAAAATGATAAGCAGAAACATACGAAGTAATAGATCGGATTAGGCACTAGACTGATGAAACCAACAATTGGGCAACGAAATATATAAAAAGGAAATTTAATATACGCGGATGATGAGAGGAACGAACCGGCGTTAGCAAAAAGAAGGGTAGGGTCATTGAGAGGAACAACGGGGCTTGATTTCCAGAAGACATGGCCCTTGTCTTCGAAGAATCTGATGAAGGTGTCCCGGACCTTGCTCGCCGGCCAGTGCAGCTCCGACGGCGGCTGCGATCCCATGAAGACCTCCTCCAAAGAACGACGGCGAACGCTACTATCAGATGAACAACAGCGTGAGAATTGTAGAGTGATAGTTAGGGCAGACGAAGAAGCTGGATAAGGCGTAGAAGTCGATCTGGAAATTGCCCAACGCCACCCCCAGGGCTTACTTAAAACCCCTCGCATCCATCTATCACTTGCTACACGCCGCCAATTGCAATATGCACTCCTTGCTCTTGACCATTCACAGCGGCTTGCTAATTGCAAAGGGCTCAATTTTAGGCTCCGTTTGCCTTAGGGAGAACAATTTTTTACGCACAATTTTTTTTAAATATATTTGTAAATATAAATAATGTTATATATATATATATATATATGTATATGTATATGTTTATATATTTGCATAAAATAATGAGAGCATTTGGAGTAATAAAAAATGAGATAAAGTGAAATAATTTAAAATAATTTATAAGTTCATAATTCATGTAATGAAATAAAAAGTGAATTTTTAAAATTTTTTAATATTTATTAGTGTGCCAAACGCACTCAATAAATGTATTTAAATTTTTTTTTTCACTTTTTTTTTATTTCACCAAATTCAATCATAATGATACCACGGGCAATATTTGACGGCGCGTAATTCACGCACCCTTAATTCATGATACTTAGGCTCTGTTTAGAGTGATAAAAAAATTTTAAAAAATGATAAAAAATACTAAAAAATTTTAAAAGTTATTTACATTTTATTTCATTGCATAAATTATGAACATAAAATTTATCTCACTTTTTGTTACTTCAAACGCACCCTTAATTAATAAATAAAAATTTCCTCCAAATAATTAATTTAATTCCATTAATTTTTTTTTCAATGAGGTGAATCCTCACATGGAAATACTAAGGGGTCATTTAGCTCACTAATGAAAATCAAAAAAATTTTATTTTTATTAATTTTCTCTATCTTTTTTTAACTTTTTAGCTAAACACAAAAAAAGTTTTTACTAACTTTTATTAACTTTTACTAATTTTTATTAACTTTCTTCAATTTTTTTATTAAAAATCCAACTAACCACTAAAGCACTATGTGTTAATCTGTGGTGCACATTTATATTTTTTTAGATATTTTTTTGTAATGCCAAACGATCCCTAAATATATAGTTAGAAGTACTAGTGAAGACAAAAATATATTGCGTCATTAATAAAATAAACTAATTATATTAGCAAATAAAACTTTTAGACTTAAGTTTTAATGGCTCACTTCTAAATTTAATTTATATAATTTATGTAGCCTATAGCTCATATAGAATAATAATTTTGAAAGAGTAAGATTGTAGGGTTTGGGATAGGTTTTTTTTTTGGGTCACCGGGAGAGGAGTGGAAATAGCAAATAAATAGAAAGCAATTGGTTTTTAGCGTCGTGAACATTGGTTCCGTTTAACTTTCACTTTGTAAAGTGCAATCGAATACATGTGTAAAAGGAGGAAGCGTCGAGCGTAAAGTTTACAAAGATTCACAAATGCTTCCACGATTGGAGGTTTGGGCTAGCAAGTGTATAGTTACGAGTTTTGAGTCCTGCTCAATTGAAGTATTACTTGAGTTTGGACTATTTTGAAGCTTCGAAAAATTTTATAAATTTTTATAAAATTTAAATTTTTTATGTGCACAAATTATGAAACTATAACTGTTTTAAATTTATACTAACTTTTAGGTTTTCAGGTGGCACTGTAAGGTAAAATGTAAAAATCAATGATTATAATTTCATCGGCCATTATTAATACAATCAAAAATATTTATTAATTGAGTTTGCTACTAATCTTACTTGTTACTAGACGACTAACCAATTCTTGAAAATGAAAAAATGATTCCAACAAAAAGTGCTTCTACCACGAAAAGAAATTCGCATCTATTGAAATTAATTGTAGACATATAATAATTCCTTTTCAGGAATTATTAGAAGCCAACTTATTAGATTCACATTTTACTGGATCTTTAGTTTCTAGCATGAAGCTAATAACAGAAAAAAAAAAATTTATTTTGAAAATTTTTTTATTGAGTGGGATATCGTTTTATATCGACTAGTAATAAGAAAATGATGCAATAATAACTGCTGATAAAATTATAGTTACTGATTTATACACTTTAGTATCAACAATAATTTTTTCATTACACTTACCTGTAATCCTAACTTTTACAACTCCAAACATCCTCTTGAATGTTTGTGTTTTTAAAAGGTTTAATTTAATTTTTTTAATAATTTTATTTAAAATTAAGTTAAATTTGAGTCTCTAGATACTCAATTTGAAAATTAATGAGATGATTCGAGAAAATATATATTTTTTATAATATTTTAAATTAAAATTGACATTGTGTTATTCAGGACATGTTTGGTAAACGCTTTCATTTTTCTGTTTATATTTATCTATTTATGTTTTTTATTTTTTTCTTTTTTAATGAAAATTGAAGCTGCACAATTATTGAATTTTTATTTTAATAAAATATTTAATTTTATTAGTTTTTAAAATTTTAATTGAATTTAATAAAATATATATTATATTAATTTAATTAATTAAATTAAATTAATAAATTTATTTGAATTTATTTATTAATTAAAAATAATTTAATTCAATAAATATGAAATATATTATATTATAATTTAATTATATTATTTTTTAAAAAGATTTGTAAACTTGATAAATAGGCAGATTATTTTATGGAATGGCCCTCGACAAAAATTTAGGCCTGTTTTTTCACGTCACGCTTTAATTCACGTACACATGTTTAGACCCGGATTTTTTTTTTACAGTGCATTTAAGTATTATTTGTGCAAATATTAACGAGCTAAAATAATTTAGAAATTTGTTGTTAATGAAATTGTAATTTGAGACTGCGGTTCTTGGGTCACCTTGAAACCGCCACATTACATAGTGGTTATGCAGACGAAATGAAGAAACGCCATCTGAGATGGCGATTTTTTACAAGTATAACACGCTATTTCAAATGAAGTTTTTTGAATCCCACGACCCTTAAAACAAATGAGTGCAACTTGAAATCAAAACATCTACAATCACAAAATTATAAATTAAAATCAACAATGTATGATGACGAAGGAAGGTGAGAACTTACAGTGGTGGAATAGATTGTCACTGGGTCGCAAGCACTAGTCTGGGAGATGGAGGAAATCGCTGGTAATCGCAAAGGTAGAGGAGATCGCGACAGGTGAGAGAGAGACGGAGATTGACAGTTAGAGACTGTGAGAGAGATCGAGTGGACTGAGGGGTCTTGGGAGGAGGGTTATAAACCTAAAATTATCATATGAGAACACGATTATTTATGTCATATTCCCGAAGAACCGTGCTCTGAGAGAGCAGTTTTGTTGCTGTATAATATAGCAGTTTCAATGTGACCCGAGACTTTGCAGTCTTATACCACAATTTCATTAATAACAAATCTCTAAATTGTTTTTAGCCGACAGTATTTGCTCAAATAATGCTTAGATTCACAATAAAACAAAAAAAAAAAAAATTTCGGACCCAACCCAATCGACTTTTAATGAATAATTAACATATTTTATATTATTATATATATGGGGGTGTTAGTTGACTAAAATTAACTAAAACCTATTGATTTTACCAACTTTTTATACTTTATTTCAATCAAATTTTACTATATATCACTTTAAATTAAATATTTATACTTTTATTATACCTTTTTGCCAAACTTTTACTAACCAAACACCTCTATATATACACAAAATACATAAAATATTTAATTTTTGATGCATTATATATAATGTGAAATTTTTAAATAAGATTCCAATAATCTAACACAATATGGCGCTATTTAAAATTTTATCCAAAAATATCAAAAATTAAAAAAAATTGAACCTTTTAATCGATGATGTGTGAATTACGAGTTGATAATTTTTACTAACATTTTTTTCACTCCAAATAGACTCTTAATCAGTCAAACAAAAATATTAAATATGTATTTTAAAAATACGTTTTTAGGCTAACTTTTATAACTCTAAACATCCACTAAGTGAAAATACAATTTTTAAAATGAATGTTCATTAGCAGTACTTACCTAAGTACTTTTTTGTTGAATATATATATTTTTTAATTTTTTCCATTCCATCACGAAAAAAAAAAAAAAAAACAACTCAATACAGTGTTAACATGATCCACAAAAAAGGAGTGGAGAACGCGACCCTATCACCTCTTATCCGAATCCTAATTGCCATCCATGGCTTCTTCAAGTCCGAGTAATTTAAATTAAAGCTTGTGTTGTTTTAATTTAATTTCGTGGATACATTGACGAAGGCACGTGCTACCTGTAACACTCCCCCCCCCCCCGGGGGATATACCAAGGCCTCTTCCCTCTTCCCCCGGAAAAATTAAAAGAATAAACATTATATACATTTATTATGACTCTGAATAATAAAAAATTCTAAAAAAATGATAAAAAAATATTAAAAAATTTTAAAAGTTATTCATTTTTTATCACACGGCACGAATTACAAATCTACAATTTATCTTATTTTATCTCACTTTTTATCACTCTAAACGTATCTTATATTTACTTAATAATAAATATTATATTCATTTATTATTTTAAAATTATTTAAGTGCTAATTTAATTTCAATATCATAAAAATGTTTTAAAATTATCAATCGAGTTTGACTAATGCTTGATTCGATTATACTACAAAAGCATAAACAATAAATTTATAGTTAATTATTTAGTTTGAAATCTATATTTTTTACATTAATTATAATTTAATAATACGTATGTTTGTCATTATCTTATAAATTTATTATATAATTTTATGTTTCATTACTAATTCTAATAATACTCAACTTAAATTAATTTTTATTCAATTCGAATATTAATTATCACTATCTTATTTTATTTTATTTAAATAAATGGAATGAAATAAAGATAAATATAAAATTTTTACAAACAAAAGTTAAAATAAACATTAACGTAATAAATTAATTTTATTAATGTTATTATTTTACGCATCTTCTTAAACTTTAACATATTATTTATTATAAATTAAGTTTTCGAAAAAGTATTTTTATTCATGAATTGAAATAAAGAAGCCAAGAGGATAAATTAAACTCAAACAACATGTCTTATTCCCATAGCACGAGAATTTACCAACACATTAGGGTTTTGTCATTTACCTCATTTTCTCGTTTGGATTGTTTTCGAAACCCACAGAACTCATCATTACTCGTTCTTGAAAAAAATCTCAGCCTTATCGTTTGAAAGAAGCGCTACCAACTACTAATTTTTTAATTTTTTTAAGATATAAGACAAAAATATTAAATTAACAAAAAAATATAAAAAATTAACTACTAGGTAACTAATTTTTTTTCCTTTTCAAACGTAAAAAAAAAAAATTTAAATTTTTTTCTTTTACAAACTTAGCCATAATTTAGGAAGCAGAAAAAGTTAGTTTTAGATTTTTTTTTTTTTTTTTTTTGGGTAGCTAGCCCTTTGTTCAATTGAAAAGGAAAAAAAGAAAAGAAGAAAGGAAAAAAAAATTGTCCCAATTACCCATCGGAAGTGAAAATTAAAGCATTTAGAATTTTGAAAAAATTAAAAAAAATTAAAAGTTGACGTTAAAGTCATGTAAAAATGACACGTAACGAAATTTAATTAAAAAATTTAAAATTTTTAAAATTTTTTAAAAAACTTTTGAGACTCCAAACATAGTGTATACATTGTTTGAAAAAGAAAAGTGCACTAATAAAAAAAAGAAAAAAATTACGGATGGGTCAAAGATTTGAGTACGGTATCTTCATTTGTCCTTCCCAAGGAGAAATAAGTAACTTAAAATTATGTTTGGAGTGATAAAAAATTTTAAAAAATAATATAAAATACTAAAAATTATTCACTTTTCATTTTATTATACGAATTAAAAATTCACAATTTATTTTTTTTTTTTGTCTCTTCAAATGTACTCTAAAAACCAATATACAAACAGCGGGATAGCACATCACAACTTTCCCTCTCTTTTGCCAAGCAAAAAAAAAAAAAAACTCTCCCTCTCTCTCCCCCTTCCCTGCGAGAAGTAACTAATTGAAAACTAAGATGCAGACAATGGTTAGTGGGTCACGACTCGCTCTCCTCCCTGAAGGGGACCCAAGCCCAATCGGTCGATCATCCACCCGAAAAAAAAGAAAAGAGAAGTGGTTCCAATCATCCAAATGAAGCAGTTTTAGCTGTTAATTTGGGTTGTGAGTTGTTCTTAGGAAAAAAAAAAAAAAGAAGAAGAAAATTAACCCAACAGTGTCCGAAAATGAAAAATTCGGGTCGGGCCGAGATTTGAACATTGCACCTTCGTCCTTCCTTCCCTGCGAGAAATAACCGACTGAAAACCACCATTCAGACAGAGAGATCGTCGTCACCGTAAAGAAGAGAGAGAGAGAGAGAGAGAGAGGAGAGAGAGAGAGAGAGAGATGGGTTGGGGACGAGCGATCTACGAAGGAATAGTGGTCGTGGGGTCGCTGTCGCTGCTGGGATGGGCGGGGCTGTGGTTTCTGAACAGAAGACTGTACAAAGAGTACGAAGAGAAGAGGGCACTCGTTCAGATCATCTTCAGCGTCGTCTTCGCTTTCTCCTGCAACCTCCTCCAGCTCGTCTTGTTCGAGATCATCCCCATTCTCTCCAAAGAGTTAGAATTCTGTCTTCCTCCTCTCCACCCCACTCCCCGAAATTTCCACTTTCCATTTACTTTTATTTTTTGAATGTAATACTTTGATCTTTCAATGCGTCATTAATTAACTTCACTGTAATTGTGGCAACCGCGTCAGTTGCTGAATTCCATCCTGAATTTGTTATTTGTGTTATGTCCTATTTTTATGAGCAAATTGAATGCTGTTGAGGTTATTTTACCGTGGGATTTCTATTATTGTTGTTACTCTTCTGTAAATTGAGATGGGATTTAGCAAACTAGATGCTATGCTAGGGAATGTGTTCTCTTACCTTGTGCTTCTGAGGTAGATCGTTTTTCATTTTGTTTCCATGGATAACGATGAGAGAAGGGGTGTGAATGAACCAACCTAGTTGAGTAGTGGGGTGTTTGAATTAGGCTGCTTGACAAAATGGTTCAGGTTTGGTTTAATAATCTTTTGAGTTGAGCCTATTACCGAATCAAACTCTAGCAAACCTCGAATAGCTTGGTTCATTTTATAGCCTTACGTTAGAGTGGTTTGTGTGGATGTTGATACAATTATACTTTCATAGTCAACTTATGTGAATTCATAGGACACTTTGTGCAACTTATAATTGATCTATGGGTGTTTTTTTTCATTTGTTGTCTGGTAGGGCAAGATTTATGAACTGGAAGATGGATTTGTTCTGTTTGATAATGTTACTGGTCTTCTTGCTGCCTTATTATCACTGTTACTTGATGCTCTGCAACAATGGTAAGTTGCATGCTCGTGCTAACTCTTGTTTTATCTTTTTTTTTTTTTAGCTTTTACGATTTATTTCATTGCGGGAAATTTCTGGTGTTTATCCGGTGGTTATGCTTTGCCAAACTTTTTAAGTAATAATTATTTACACATATTGTCATCTGAGCCTTGAACTTTCATGTCAGGTGTGAGGAAGGAACGGGCTGCACTAGGTGCCATCTTATTCTTGTTGGCATTTCTCTATGGCTTTTGGCGCATGGGCATTCACTTTCCTATGCCTTCACCAGATAAAGGTTTTAATTTACTTCTTTCCTTGGTAGGATCATGATAGACAAACTGATGAAACCTGTGTGTGTCTGCACACTTGCACAAAGACTCTTTGGTCTCCTAGATCTTGCATTTTTTTTTTTAACACAGTAACTCCAAAGGTTCCATTCTTTAAAGACTTCAACTATGAGACATGCAATTCGATCTAGACAGTTACTTCAATCATGCTCTACATATTTTATCTTCTTTTGTACCACTCATAAGTTAATGACGCATCAACTTTGTTCTTTTGTACATGTGCAGTATTTCCATCTGTTTCTTCATGTTTATTTACACGCTTGTTTGGGTAATTGGCTTACAATAAATAACTTTCTATTCTCTAGCTGTTTCCTTTTATCTTGACTTTGTTTCTCAGGTTTTTTCACCATGCCTCAATTGGTCAGCAGAATTGGGGTCATTGGCGTGACTGTTATGGCTGTCCTGTCTGGTTTTGGAGCTGTAAATTTACCATACAGTTATCTGTCTCTATTCATAAGGTAAGAATGAAAGACAATTTATTGATGCAAAATAGTCAAATCATTTCTTTGCCCCATGGATTTCTTCTTTCTGCATTACTGCATATTATTGGCTCCCATTATCTCTTGAATGCTTTGTATTGGGACCCTCACAGCTGTTGTTCTTTTAGGATGTGTGCCCTATTGCATCATCCTGTTTAAGCTTTGAGATAGTTTATTATGTACTTTTTCGTCACAAAAGGGAGGGAAACAACCTTCTAAGGTGGAAAAAGAAATGAAGAAATAAAAGTTGAAGCCATTTATTGGAATGTGTTATCATAGATCTTACAATAAAGAAAGAAAAATGTATGTTCATAGTTGAACTATAGTGTACTTATCAAAAAAAAAAAAAAAGGGTTGAACTATAGTGTGAGTTTGTCCATCTGTGATTCTATATATTGTTCATCTATGGCTATATTTACATGTATGTTTATATCCAGAACGTATATTATTTATAACCTTGACGTGAAGGGCTACCTAAAGTGGAAAAGATATCTCCACCCAGATCAAGGGTTATGGGTTCAAGTCGTCCCAACCTTATTACCCTAATAAATGATATTTACAACTTCTAGTGATATTTATGGGAGGTCATTATTCTGGCCTCCCTTGGGGTTTCTAAGAAGTACAAGGGCCTCCCCTATCAGAATTGTCTGTTTAATGGTGAGTGAAATTACGACTTGGGTTCAAGTCATGCCAACCTTATTTCCCTAATAAATATTATTTACTTATTCCAAAAAATATATATTCTTTACGGTTTTTAGCAATATTAGTAAGAGTTCATTATTTTGATCTCCCTTGGTGTTTTTAACAAGTACTAGGACCTCCCTAATCCTAATCATAAATTTCAGTTGAATGGTGTTATCAGTGCCAATAAAATTACAATCTTACACTCCTGTGTTATTGATATTTTCTTGCCTCCTATTATACTTATTGAACCATTTTGTTTCAAAAAGTTTAATGGTTAAGCTGTGGAACTCAACCAAAACCGTGGATTTTTCTGCAAGTTTTCCCCCCTCTCAGTCTGCCTTTTTGCCTCTAAATGCTTCCTCTGATAGAACCTACTATTCACCTTTATATCTCTCTTGAAGTTCTTCTAATTGATAGTCGCAAACCTCTGATAATAGTTTGCCCCTATTACTATCAAGCTCGCTTGGTTATTTGATGCCAAACTCACCACCTCTATTCCATCACTGTTGCTATGCTATCTCCATCTCCATCACTATGCCATCTCTATCTTCCTCTATTTAAAGAACTCCAAATAATACTTGACAACTTAGAGAGAGAGAGAGCTCTTTCAAATGTTTATTCAACTGAGAGAGAGAGAGAGAGAGAGTTCTTTCAAATGTTTATTCAACCTTTATTCATTTTTTTGAAACTAATCTTGCTTTACACCAATAAGGCTTATATATAGGCTTCATAAAATCCTAGGAACTCAGGAAATTTTTTGAAGTTAATCTTAACCCACCAGGAAAAGAGTTTTACCTTATATGGTAACCTAATACAACTAAATTTTTATCAATCAATCATCTAAAGTTAGTAATAAAATGTAAGTTCATCATGATTCATGATCATTTGGAAGTCTGTTAAAAATAATTGTCAAATAAAATATATCAAGTAGCATTGTCATTGAGGAGTCAGATATCAACTTGACTGCTTTATGATGGCTATGCTTATGGAACCAAATGAATCACAAATAACATAGTTCTTTTACGATAAGTGTTGGAGCATGAAAATTTGTATGATAATAATTCATTCATTTTGCTCTTTCTTTTCATTATTATATGATTCTTACGCTAACATTTCTAACTTTTTAATGTGGAAGAGAAATTGAAGAAACAGAGATTAAGGCACTGGAAAGACAACTAATGCAGTCAATTGAAACATGCATTGCAAAGAAAAAGAAAATCATTCTTTGTCAAATGGACATGGAGCGAATCCAAGGGTCTGAAGAGGTTACTTATCTCATTGCATCAATAAACTAATGATTTTTTTTTTTCTTTTGGTTTACATGTCCATTTAAATTTTTTTTTTTTTTTGGTTTAATGATTATGTTCCTATGTTTCTTGGTGAAATTTCTAATATTTTAAATTGTATGGCATGACTTTGATAACTTGCTATATATATATATATATATATACATATACATATATAACATTTTCAGCTAATTTGGTTATTTGTTTTTGACTTTGATATGGTGATCCTAAATGGATATTAAAATGATATCTGATCATCATGAGGATTGTATAGTAGTGGTCTTGACATCAAAACATTTTTTTGCTTCTTTAAGCTTCTTTTCTAGTGATAGGATTTGAGGCTAACAATGACTTTTTAACTCTTTTATGTCATTCTATTGGATTTCTTTTCACACGTTATCAATAGCTTTCCTCAATTCAACTAGTGGACTTGGTTTACTGTTTTGGTTCTAATCAAATAAATGGATCTTGATGGTTGTCTGTTAATAAGCGTCGCATCTAGTGGCTTCTATTTGATTGTTGTATTATTGATGCATGGACTACTTACTAATGGGTACAACAACATTGTTTTTTGTAATCTGACCATCTATATAGCTTAGAAATCCATGAGTACCAAGAAAGTCACCTTTCTAAATGCCTACGATGACAAGCAACTTATTACACAAGCTGTTGTTTCTTCAAATTTTACTAAAAATTAGAGAATTAAAGTGTTTAATTAGGGTACATGAGTCGGACACATGTTCCATTGCCTTACCCTTGCATATCCGTTGGACACAGGTATATTGGCGCAAATAGAAGAGTCCATATGACACTGTTTATTATTATATATCCGATGTGGATAAATTGATGAATAATATGTTATTTTGTTTCCTTAAAATGCGCAATATATTGATGGATGGGTTAACATATTGGCAGAAGGTCAATTACTTGCCTCTATTGTGGAATGAGACTTGCTTTGAAGTATGTTACTCCTAATCATAAATACTTGTGCTTCTGTTCATGCTTGGCTTCAAGACACTTTATTCGTAAATGGGAAGTTGTGAATACCTAAATGTGTAATGATGTTTAATGCCTGGAACACTACTCCAAGGTTCCATTACACTATGAGCAGTTCGATTTTTTATCTTTCTTGTTCTTCACTAAGCGTTATGTTTTGCAGAAATTAAAGGCTAGGTCTTTCCTAAAGCGAATTGTTGGAACAGTTGTGAGATCTGTGCAAGACGACCAAAAGGAGCAAGGTCAGCAACGTTTTTACTTGTAATTATGTTTTATACATTTCTCTCTCTATAGGTACCCTATTATAATTTGCAACTCTCATGTTTTGTTGTCTTATCCTTTAACTCGTTGTATCTTGTGCATCTTGTTCCTTCACAAATTCTCATATATATATATATATATATATATATATATATAAATAGACTTGTTAGTACATTCTTTCTTTTGCTTTTTAGCATTTGTGATGTTTGTTTTATTTAAACCTTTCTACTTCATATCTTCGTGGCTCTGTTTCCTACTTATTTGTCAAAGTTCTTGTGTACTGGGATTTTATTTCAGTTGTCATAATATTGTATTTTATACTCTTTTTCCCTCGTGTTTATTTATTTTTTGATACCATCTTCTTGCTATTTTTAGATATTAGAAGCATGGAAGCAGAGGTACAAGCTTTGGAAGAGCTTTCAAAGCAGTTGTTTTTGGAAATCTATGAGCTTCGCCAAGCTAAGGTTTACTTTTAATGATGTAGCATTGTTTTTGCAGCTGCTAATACGCACACACACAATTTATCTTTGATTCCATATTCATACATTGCAAGAATTAACACTTTATCAGTTTAAGAGTTATAAATCTATAATGGGCTATCATACGAATTTTGCTGTTGTGCTACCTCTTGAAACTGCTTTACTGTGAAGTTTTAATGCTTGGAATGTAAAAATAGATGTGGCATGTTTGAATGAAATTTATTCAAAGTCAGGCAGAGTCATATATTGATAAAGCTGGCTAGATTTTTTTTTTGAATCATAAAGTAAATCCCTATCACGATTGGCGATAAAGGACATGTATGATAGAGTTATGACATCTATACAGACGACTGGTGGAGAGACTAATGAGTTCCCTATCACGATTGGTTTACATCAAGGCTCAACGTTAAGTCCGTACTTGTTTGCTTTAGTTATGGATAAGATTACAAGACATATTCAGGATGAGGTGCTGTGGTGTATGCTATTTGCAGATGATATTGTTTTAGTATATAAGACGAGAGAAGGAGTAAATGCTAAGTTAAAATTGTGCAGGATACGTTAGAGACAAAAGGGTTTAGGCTAAGCCAATGCAAGACGGAATATATGGAACGTAAGTTTAGTCAAAGCAAGATAACGGGTAGTATAGAAGTAAGTTTAGGCACACAAAAAATTATAGAGAAAGATAAATTTAGGTACCTTGGATCTATGGTGCAACAAAATGAAGGGATTGATACTGATGTAAGTCACAGGATTCAAGCCGGGTGGACCAAATAGAGGAGTGCTTTGGGGGTTTTGTGCGGCCGAAAAGTCCCCCTCAAGGTAAAATTAAAGTATTATAAGGTAGCGGTTAGACTAGCGCTGTTATATGGATCAGAGTGTTGAGCAGTAAAGCATAATGATGGTCAGAAGATGGCAGTTGCAGAGATGAGGATGCTAAGGTGGATGTGCAGGATTACAAGGAAAGATAGGATTAGGAACGAAGAGATTAGGGGCAAAGTAGGAATAGCACCGATTGAAGATAAAATGAGAGAAAATCAATTAAGATGGTTTGGTCATGTTAGAAGGCGTCCAGCAGAGGCACCTGTTAAAAGGTGTGAAAGTATGGAGATTGTCAGGAGTAAGAGAGAGGTAGAGGAAGACCCAAGAGAAGCTGGAAAGAAACTATTAAACATGACCTAACCTACCTAGATTTATCGGAGGACGTAGCTCTAAAAAGATCTAATTGGCGTCGACAAATCTATATAGCCGACCCCGCCTAGTGGGAAAAGGCTTGGTTTGGTTTGGTTATAAAGTAAATCCCTACGAGGTTCTTTGAATGCGATGGGACATATCAAACCCAATTTTTGTTTTCAATTGAACATCATGCATTATTTCGCTCAGTCACACAGAGCTACTTGAAGAACCATGTATTAGTTAATTAGGGTGGATTAGTTTTTCCATTTTTCCTGTACTTAGGGTTGGTGAAAATTACATAAGGCACCCGTTCTTGTCTGAATTCTTATAAGATATGACTATTTTCTGATAATTAAGTTTGCTTAGATTGGCCATATGAAATAAAACCTTTTTTTTATTCCCTTCTAGAGAAAAGAAATGAAAGATAACGATAAAGATGTTATATTCTTAAGATTCAAGGGAACAGAGAACTTGGTAATATTTGTCAAAGCTCATGAACAGCACCAACATATGTATCTTCAGTGTCATGAAAAATTAGAAGTTCTAACTTTGGCATATATTGATATATTACAGTATCATTCTTAAAATCCCAATTATAGTTTTAAACATTAGTTATATATTTTAATTTCCTTTGAATATTAGAGCTTCCTAATTAAGGTAACTTCCTTTTTTTTTGGGGGGGATCAGTAAATAAAGGTAGTACATTAAAAAAAGGCATCAAGGGGATGCCACCCGCATACAAAAAAGCTTTATATTTCTATGCTTTCCAACAAGGACAAAAAGAAAAAAAAAATCTGGCTTTACACCCTTTGTAATCCATCTGTATAGAGTATGTATTAACAGCTTTTTAAGTCAACTCAGAGGATAATCATTCCTAATAGATTCCGTCTGTTTCGCTGTCTCCAAATCAGCCAAAAAATGCCATGGGGTGCTATTTTCCAAGCCTTCATACTCTTGCTGGCATTTCTGGTGCCCCACCATGCATTTAAAAAATGATTACCCTCTCTTGGGGATAACCCATGTCACTCTGAAACATGGGAGAATCATATTTCACAACTCCTTGCCATATAGGGCTAAAGGATCTCAACCAATTTTAGTGTGGTGACTGGTGTTTGCTTTCTTTCTTTGTTTTCATTATTCTTCTCTTTTTCCGCCTGTATCTATTGAGGCCTTTTGTCCTTCCCCCTTTTAGGTATTTGTCATTTTAAAGTAAATTTATTTCTTGTCTAAGTAAAACCCAAAAGCAACCTGACAAATTTCCAGCATCCAAACACAAAATTTATTGCATAATGACACCATAAGTAGTAAATACAAAATATTGCAATATGCTACTAGGGGGTTTGTGGAATATTTGCCTACATTTAAGTTTGAGTTCTCTTTTGCTAGCTCGCTAAATCAATCAAAATCAGCTCTTTATTTACGCATAATACAAACACATCTAGCAATTATACTTTCCTTCTGGCTGGTGTCACTATCTTTTGTTGTTGGTCTAATTGGTCCCCATATTTTTTACGCATTCTCCTTCTTCCCCCATCCCTATTTTTCTCGAGTGGAGAAACCTTTATTCAGCTCACTTCACCATTTTCAGGAAGCTGCTGCTTATTCTCGGACCTGGAAGGGTCACATGCAGAATCTACTGGGCTATGCGTGTTCTGTCTATTGTGTTTATAAAATGATAAAGGTATGGAATTTATTTTATTTTATTTTTGAAAATTAGGCTAGATTGAGGATTTGTTCTTGCTGTGCTTGCTTTAGTTTTTGGGAATGTCTGAGTGTGTACATGCATGTGTTGTAGCATTCATTCTAACTACATGAAAGTTATCTTCTTAGTGTAAAATTAGTTTTGGTGGTAATCTTAGGTGTTGCTTAGAGGTCTGCATGGGCATTTATGCAATGTTTACTAACTTTTGGATCGTTTAACTGAAAGCTGAAAACAGATAGAAAACCATAGGAATTTTGTGTTGGTATTTAATTGGTAGCCTGAAACATGGCACGCTACTAAAATAACTTATTATACTTCAATCTCTATTCCTTTTTCTTCTTTTCAATATGAGCAGGATTTAGTTATTTTCTCTTAATCATTCTCTTTGTTTCCTTGGCTTGATCCATTACCAACTGATCTAATTGATTTTTTGCAGTCTCTGCAGAGTGTTGTCTTTAAGGAGGTACCAAGTTCCATCTTGATGTATTCTATAATCTGAATTAACAAATATTCATACAGCACCTTTTTTTTTTTTTTTTTTTGCCTTTTGGGGATAAATAAATAAAATTTTATTGAGTGCAAAGGCATCAAGGAAATGCCATTCATTGCAAAAAGCACTTCCTAAAGAGACGAACTCTGGTTTTCTTTGACAGGCTGGCTCAGTTGATCCTGTGACCAGGACAATTACCATATTCTTGCAGTTCTTTGATATTGGTATCGATGCCGCACTATTATCACAGGTAAATTCTTGCTTATTTTCCTGAGTTAAGGGATTGTACTGCAGAGTCTGTTTCAATGACTGGCTTATGGCATATGTGTTATTACTTGCCATCTTGGTATCGATGTATTTGTAGTAATTTGAATGCACCTAGTTGTTAGCAATGTGGGGTGCTTTTCATTAGCGAGTCCTATTTAGTGTATTGGGTCTTGGACGGGTTCACAACTTGCACATTTTGTAAAAATCTGCAAACTACTTCAATCTTGATTTATACTCTTAGTTATTTTAAGAAACAAATTTATCTCTGGGCACATTAAACGTGCTCATACTTTGAAGGAGGCCATTTTCAGGATCAAAATGTGAATTTGCTTCTGTTTAGAAGTGTCACTTTCAAGGTCACTTGAACTCAAGCATGGAGTGTTATTGGATATTGCTACAACCATGCTTTACTTGCTAGACTGGCTGACATCATCTAACATTTCTTCTTTCCCTATTATGCAGTATATATCCCTCTTATTCATTGGAATGCTGGTTGTCATATCTGTACGGGGGTTTTTAACGAATCTAATGAAGGTAATTCTTTCTATTGAAGGTTTCTGGTTCAATTTCATGTCCGACTTGTTTTTCTAGAGCAGTGTTATCAATCCACCATGTTGGACTTTTTAGGATAAGGAGAAGAATGTATACTTCTTTAGATGGAAATCTTTTAGTATTGGTGCACCTTGTTCCGGCATTGTCTTTTCTCAACCACTGGATTAGGAAACGTTAGTTAAGCTTTAGCAAGATTTGGTAGAAGATGACGGAATTGGGTTGACTGAAAACTTTTCTGAGAAATGAGACTAGAAGGCTTCATGTTATAACATCCATCCATGCTGAAGGGAAATGATTCCATTGTTTCACCTAATGCAACCATTTTGTAACCTGCTCCTATTGAGTGAGGAAAGAACAAAGGGAAAAAGGCATGTTGACTAGCCATTACGTGCTGGAAATTACAAAGTTTTGAGCAAAAACCATATTTTTGCATATTTTAAGTCTTTGTTCATCCAAGTTTATTTGGGTTAAAAACCAGCCACATCAGTTTAGTATCAGAGAAAAAAAGCTCCAAGTCTTAACTTCTTCAAACATGGTAACCAGTGGAGAGCATGATGAAAATATTCAAACCCGTGGTAAGAGGAGCAAATAACTTGAAAAGGATCACATTGTCAACAAGGTAAAATGAGAAGATAAAAAGTCGTGGTTGATGCTGTTGTTGAGAAAAATACTAAAAATGTGGAATGTTTGAGCGTGTTACAGTTGTAGAAGATGTGCGAAAAAGGCTAGGGACCAAAGTTTCAAAATGGTTGTGCTCCTCCCTTACAAACCTGGAGGTCAAGTTTTCTTCAACATGAGAATTGATGGACTCGAGCAAGGAGTTATTTTTTCACACAAAGGATGACTCATCGTGGGATTCGAAAAAAAAAAAAAAGGAAGGCTGATTTATTTTGGTTAGCATATTTAAGTTTCTGGGTTTCTAGCTATTAGGACTGGTTCTAGATTCATGCATTTTGTTTCAATTAGATATGAGTCCAAGTATGGTCTAATAGGGTAATATTAATTTGCTATACTGGAGCTACTTGAAAAGGAAGTTACTGGTGTAAATAATTATTAGTCAACTTCCCCGGGATATCTTCCATAGAGACCAAGTGTTGTGTAGTATTTATATTCATGTCTAATGGAGATTTGGTGATGAAAAATATGTTTATTCATATTTGAGTTCTCTATTGTTATTGTTCATCCTTTATTTAAGGACCTAGTGTTAACCATCTATGACCTAGCTCGTGGTATTGAAGCCCTTGCATTTTGTGCTAATCAAAATTTTATCCCTTTTTCCAGCCTTTGATCCAAGTTTATTTGGGTCAAGTATCAAATCAATTTCCTCATTCTGACACAAGTACAAATTCAGAAGAGTTTAGGTAACCTAGAACTAGGATGGTTTGCATCTAATCCCTGATAGACTCCAATCCAACCCCACTAACCCAAGGCCATTAATATTCAGCACAAACTATTTTATGGTAAAACCTACTTCTGTAGATTCAATATAGCGTTGATTATTATTTTTGCATGTGGTTGCCATGAGATTGCTTCTTTTCATCTTCTTTTTATTTGTTATTTATTTATGCTAATCTGGGGTAATATAACATATCACCTGTTTCAATACCAGGTTATCTTCGAACGCTTGTCATCTCTTCCTTATTCCTTTATTTGTTAAAGCTTATTGAAGTGAAGCTGATCTTCCCCTTCTTAGATAGTTTGAAGAGAATAAATTCCTGTGCAGTCTGTTCACTAAAATCTGGTGACTCTCCATAATATTTCCCATTCTTCTATCCTTTCCTACTAATAGAGCAATGCATTGGGAGATTCTCAATTGAGTGCACTGGTGCTACTTGTGCAGAAATTAGAAAGGGGGAAGTATAGTTATGACTGTGGATCGGGTGATATAACCAGTAATTACATGCTTTCCATGTTTTTTTTCCTTGTGCTTCTAGGAGTTGCCTTGACCAAAAGAAATAATCAAAACCAGTCATTTTTGGTGTACGGCATGGAATGTCTTTTATGTATTATTATACTAGACACCAATTCATGGCCCTATATACTATTTGTAAATGTTGTAAAGCAAAAAAATCTGCTGACCCTAATATTTTATATGTCCCACCTAACCTACAGCTGTTTGGATGCATGCAGTTCTTTTTTGCAGTTTCTAGAGTTGGGAGTGGATCTTCGAGCAATGTTGTGCTTTTTCTCTCTGAAATAATGGGGATGTATTTCGTATCATCAATTCTTTTGATCAGAAAAAGCCTAGCAACTGAATATAGGTACTGCCATCATTGGTGCAAGATCAGTTAGTCTCGTATAACGTCCATTGTTTGCTTTTGGACATGCGCATTTAATTAGGTTTTGTTTGCTTCATATAGCATCCACCCGTATTTTGTCTTTCTGGATTATATGCATTTAATTTTTGTTAATTCTTATTGTATAACATATTCATCTGTAGCAAATCTTTCTTTCTTAATTAGACACTCAAAACAGTTTTTTCCCTTCCTGTATTCAAAGAACAAATTGTTGACCCCTTTTCTGAGGAGCCAGTAGATCCAATTTCATGTAAATGACCTAAAATTTTATGACATGCATTTATGAAAACTACTTTAATTTATGTAGGTATTGTAATCGGCAACAAAACCTAGAACTATACTAAAAACTCTACAGTGTACACACGTGTTTTAATCAGTGGACCTGAATGTGTAGCTTTTTGACAATTAGGGTGTTGAATTCTCATGACCAAGTAGCTGATTAAATGTCATAGGCTGCCAACCAATTTGATTGGATGGGATTTTGATATGCCTCGATCCCAAAAAGTGAAACACTAGATGATGTTTCCCACATGCTTTCTTGTTTTGGTAGTTTCTCTAATTAGAAAAGTCTCAGTACAGTATACTGATTTTGATGCTATTATTTGGCGGATTTGGGGGGCCGATATTACTTTTGACATCAACTCAGTGACATTGAGGTCAGAGGCCGTTAGATTAAAATCTAATGGTCCAGATGCATTCATGTCTTCTTCAAATGACTGTTCCATGCTTAACTTATCATATTATAGTCATTAGTTCATTAATCTGGTTAGCTTGCGAGATACAAAAATTAAGTGTGTGTATATTATAGTTGTTAGTTCATTAATCTGGTTAGCTTGTGAGATACGAAAATTAAGTGTGTGTTTGCATGTATTCCCTGGCAGGATGATCATAACAGATGTGTTGGGTGGAGACATTCAATTTGACTTTTACCATCGCTGGTTTGATGCAATATTCGTAGCCAGCGCTTTTCTTTCTCTGCTGTTGCTTTCTGCTCATTACACATCTCGGCAAGCTGACAAACATCCGATTGATTAGTAAATTCATATGCCTTTATTTTTGGTAAGCATTATGTTCATTGATAACGCCATAAAATTATATCTCTTATCTGATTCTCAGTCACGAATTCCTTGATGGATCTAGTTAATCATACATTTTATGAAGGCTTCCCTATATAATAATCTCATTTATAACCAAGATTAAAATTTTGTTTTGGTGGGTTTTTTGGGTTAGCACGAAAACATCAGCATTTCAGAAATGCTTCAAAAGCAGCGCAAAAATATTAAATATCTAAAAATATTTGGAAGTATTTTTTGTTTTGTTTGTTTGTTTTTTTTTGAAATCCATCTTAATATACAATAGCGTACTAATAAAATAATTAAGATTCTTCTTCATATAATGTCCCTATATTTGTGAACAGGAAGTATACTATGACTTGCAGTTGTGATCATTTCAGTGCAAGGGAAGGTATGAGATTTGAATTGATTTTTCTGCTCTTAAATTTTCTATGTTATACGAACACTGTGGGCATGTTTGTTTTATTAGATATGAGATTAGGTAATAAATACAAATCTCATTTTTTCATTTTTATCTCCCATCCAATTGCACCCCTTTTATTTCTCAAACATCTGAAACATCTAATCTATCATAAGATGTTATCAATACTCCGTGGGGGATGATATCGTGATAAAAGAAATTATAGCTAAATTTAAGATAAAAATTGAAAGTGAGATGCAGTTTCCTCTATTATCTTATGAAATAAACACGCCCTAAGTATATAATTTGCAAGTTTTGTTTAAGGAGCTGTTACCGGTTTTAGGTCTATTGGTGTTAAAGAAGATCCAGCAAGCTCCTCCAAAGAAGTGTTTGGAACTCCAAATCAAAAGTATGGAAACGCCAATGGGATTGGTTGAAGAGGATTACATTCATAAACAACGTAGGGGATTGAAACTGTTGTATGAATTTATGATAGTTCATGGGTTTTGTTAGTTGTCATATATGCGCTGCAGTGATGTCCATCGTTCGGATAAGTTGATACCCAGGTGATGTATGGTTCAATTAAAATTGCTTCAAATTGATTGTTTTTTAACAAATGAAATGCCATCTATGTTAAGTTTGTCATGGGATGGTGGACAAATTATACTGACTCGACCTAGTCTTTTCTTAACTAAATGTGTGTTTGGAATGGCAAAAAATGAGATAAAGTTGTGGATTCATAATTTATGTAGTAAAATAAAAAATAACTTTCAGAGCTTTTTAATATTTTTTACCGTTTTTCAGAATTTTTTATCACTTTAAACGGAGTCTTAAATTGGGTTCATTAATTGACTATTTTTCCTCCTTTTGGTCTGTTAGCAGTTAATGGAAGCTAAATAAAATTAAGGAACTGAAACTTTTTTTAAGCGATTAAAAGAGTTACAATTCTACTATCCTAATATCATGCATAATTCAAAGCCAAGCCAGCAAATTAAGCTCCATTTGATATTTTTCACGGACTGTTCTTTTGACAAGAAAATCAGTGGAGGTTTTGACATGTAGAAAATAAGTGAGTATTGTTATTACTTTTAAGGCTATATTTGAACTAATTACTCTTTAAGAAAAAATGAAAGCGCCAGTTGCAAGAAAGAAAAATAAATAATGAAAGGACGAGAATTCAAAATTACTTATTTTATTTTGTTTATGATGAAAATAAAAAAAGAGAGAAATAAAATTATGAGATTTGAGAAATTTAAAATTAATTAAAAATTCGTTCTCTTTTTGTTTTTTCTTACTAAATTCTCAATTTGGTTCTTTTTAAATGAGTTTAACTTGGTGTTTGGTTGGTAAAAGTTTAACCAAAAGTATAGAAAAAGTACAAAATTTTGATGTAAAAGTGATTCGGGATAAAATTTAATTGAAAAAAATATAAAAAAATTAATAAAAATTGGTAAATTTTGATTAGTTTTAGCCAATTAAACATTCTCTAAAAAGTGTGGGTGGAATTTTTGTGGTCAAACGAAGATTGAGGTATGATTATGTTATTTGAGGTTTGACATTGAGTAAGAGAGTGTTAAGCTACCATTAAAAAGAACCGGAGAGGGGAAAAAAATAGATATGAGATTAGCTAGATTCTAGAACAATAGTTGAAATTATATTCTCATAATTGGATAAGTGTATAGTATTACTTTATGAGAATTAAATAACAACTGATGCTAAACTACTACCATAAAAAAAAAAAAAAAAACAAAAGAAGAAATTATAAAAAAAAAAAAGTTTTGTTAAACATAAATATGTCACAAAATTTTAATTACTAATGTGTGTGAACTTTTTCCATATCAACAATTGAAATTGTATAATTATAATTGTGTATAATATTGTGATATAAAAAAATGTTCACCCGTTTAAGATGTTATTGTATGACCAACCAATTATGAAAATGTTTACCTCTCTCTATCTCTCTCCAACCCAATTCAAATATTGTCTTATTGTATTATTATTATTATCATTATTATTAAAAACTATCTTATTATTATGGCAAGCTAAAAAGCAAACAAACAAATTTCATTGATCAACTAGTTCGATTGCACACCCAATTTGACCATAGAGACTCTAAGGTTCTTGCAAATTATTAACCAAAAAAAAAAAAAAACATATATTTTGGTATGCATGTAAAATGAGTTTAATGATGTGAAATTGATGTGTATTTGATATGATAAAATTAATAATAAAATTAAATGAGAATATTAATAAATTTCAATATTATTTTTATATAAGAAAATAAATATTCGAACAAATAATAAAAATGGAGGTAATTTTCTAAATACTTCGTCAAGACTTGCTCTTTCCATTAGAGAATAAGCATTCTCTATGGTTTTAATTTATTGGGGAGAATGCTATGAAAATAAAGAATGAAATGAGTATATTATCTTATCCTCCAAATAAAATGTAATCAGTATTACCATTACCTATTGATTGTCACTCACAACTTTTATCTCTTATATCTCACTCACCAAACAAACAAACATGAAAAATTAGTTAAGCGTGACAATTTATTCTAATTATCAGAGTAAGTATTTGTGAGTTTGGTGTGTGTAATACGAACCAAATTAGATTTTCTGATCTATTTTTTTAAAATATATTAGTGTTGAGTGGTCGGTTTGCATAATACCAACTAAGTGAAATTTATTGTTAAAGTTGAGAGAATCTTTATAGTCTGTCAACTTTTATAATAGATTAGTATATCAAGTAAATTACCAACAAAAAAAAAAAAAAGATTAGTATATCAAGTAAACTAATTTTCTCTAGGCCATGTCCAATTAGTTTGCGTGTTAAATAAATAATAACCTCATCTATTAGGTCGAAATATCGCCCTATTATTTAAACAATAATTGACTTATTTTGAATTTATCTTCATTCCACACTCCACTTATCTGGTATGATAATATCATGTACTATTTATTTTGTCTTTAATCTAATTTATCACAGATTCACAGTCGAACTAATTATATTGAGGTGGAACATCACTTTATCCGGGAAAAAATTGCTTGAAAAGTTAATAAAATGTCATATTTAATTACTTGGGAATAGTTTGTGGATATCTTCACTAATGATCCACATTCATCTCAATTCAACGATTAAAATTTAATTTTTGAAAACATGTGAGGAGAATTTTTCAACTAATAGAGAAAGTATATTATTTATCATACATGTTTAATATTTATAATTTTTTGATATTTTTTATTTGTTTCAAAATAAAAAAGAAAATTCGAGTAAGTTCAAAATTTACTTTTGAGTAACACCCACTTTTTTTTAAAATAAATAAAATAAAGAAATTAATTACTTAAAAATCCCATAACAATCGAAGCGAAATTTTAAAATATTCCTAAAAAACAAATTTAAGAGAAAAATTATAAAAACTTTAAATTTTAAAAAAATAAAATAATATTTATTGCACTTGAGATAAATTAAAAATTATGTATATCACCAATTAGAATCAAATGAAATATTTATTGTAATGGTTTGAAGTCTGTAAATCTTGTTCAACCACGTGCAAGGAGTCTACGCATACCGTAAGATATACTGCGAATAAACGGCTAAGACATTTTCGATAATATCCTTTGCATTATTAAATTTCTGAATTAATAAACGGCTACGATTGCACATCAAATTCAGTATATTATTACACGTACCAATAGCATTAATTACTTACGGGAAAGAAAGAGAGAATAAAAAAATACGAGCGGAGAGGAAATTTTGAAAGCAATTTTTTAAAGCGCAGTCAGCAAAGAACCCATTTCTGTAATTAGCGAAGTTCTCTATCTCAATAACTTCAATCTCTATTTTTCCTTACTTTGTTATTGTTGAGAGAGAGAGAGAGAGAGAGAGAGAGAGAGAGACGTAGAGAGAGAGAGGGGCGAAGGCAATTTGGGTTTCTGTTTGGTTGGTTTGTTGAATCGAGGATGAGATATTAGTATACGACGCAATTGGAATCGAAAGCTTGATGGTTCAGTCTCGATCGTATTGGTGCCCGCGGCGATGGCGTCGGCCAAGCACAAGGAACGAACCCTCAAGGAGCTGTTCACTGCGACCCAGCTGATTATCGAACCGGAGGCATGTAAATTATGTCGCCCTAATTCATCTTTTTAAAAAAATTTTTTCTTCGTCTGTTCTATCTTGAATAGATTTGGTGTTTTTATGTTGGTTTTGATCGTGTTTCTGATTTCAAGTTATGATTTTTATTGAGAAATTTTCTTAGATTCATATCAATCCGTGACAGAATCCCTGATATTAGTTTGGTTATTGCCCTAAATTTGACAGTTCAATTGCTTTCTGGAGGCTAGGTTTTTTTGGTTCGTGAATAAATCATTGACAGTACGTCTGGGAAAGTAAGATAGAATGGAGGGAAAGATAGCATAATTTTGTAGAGAGAAGAAAAGCAGAGAAGAGAGACTGCTGTTCTTCATTCTTGTTTGGATAACCAATGGAGAGATAAGAAAAGTAAGATAATGCTTTAGTTTCATCTTGCTTGGGGAACATGGAGTAGAGAGAAGAAAAAAAAAAGAAGGTGCCATTTTGTAAGGGTTAAAAAGGGAAACCGTTTTGCTTATTTAGAGGCCAAGCTGCTGACTCTTTTCAATTTTTTTCCCGTCAGAATCCTTCTCCTTTCAGAGTTTTAAAATGTGGCTTTTTAAGGGATTTTGGTCTCTAGTCATTACTCTCGGCCCTCTCCCTTCTTGTCCCACTTTGTTTGGATGGAAGGGAAAAGGTAGGTAGAATAGGGAAAAAAAAAAAGGATAGAGAAATGAAGGGAAGAGTTACCTTTATTTATTTATTTTTTATTGCTTGAATTGTAGGAGGAGGGAAAATAAAGTAAGGGGAAGTAATATTGTGCAGGATAGGAAGGAAAGAGAAGGGGAAGGAGGAATGTTATACTTTTGTGTAGAGAGGATATAAGAGGAATTCGAATTTTATTAGAAAGTGCATACATCACTAATGTCCCGTTGCTTTCACTCCCAAACCTCCCAACTCCATGTGTTTCCATCCCTCTTCCCCCCAATCCAATTGCAGTGTCAAGCTATGCAACTAGTGATTTAGGCAAGAGAAGATCCTTATACTTTCTTCCCTCCAAATCACCCAATCCAAATGGGCTTTGATTCTATCAAACCCCATCATTTGGATTTCCCATGTCCACGTGGAAGAATGATCCCATGTGACAGTCATTGGGAATGACTCCCATTGTGATTCAAACTTTATAAATTTATCATGTATACTTGAATCATAGAGGCAATATTTGATGTGACGGTCACATGGAATACTTTTGTGTGTGTACAAGTAGAGAGAGGATGGCTGGGCCCAGAAATAATTATATATACATATATTTTGCATTTGGTGATGCTTGTGGTACTTTTGATGATATGATGTTTTTTGTTGTGTGTTAGCTTTTGGCTAATTATGTTGTTTCTGCGTGCTTTTTAGATCACCCCAGTCTTGAAAGGAAGTTGTCAGATGCAAGGGCCAGTTGACGAGATAGACTGTGATGTTCAGTCAAATCTGGTGAGTAGCAGGGTAATTACATGTAGTTATTGTTTTCTATATTTCAATAGGATACTATCAATGAATTCTATGGTAGATTCTCTATCTTTTTAGTTTATGTACTCTTCCTGTAATGGACAATGCACTAGGCTTCTCATATGCATAGATTTGGATGGAGCAGTGTTCAGAGCTCTCTATGGTCTAACATTTAATTGTTGAATGTATAATACCAGTTAACTCATCAATTGTCACATTCAGTTGGGTCAATAATGTGTGTGTAGCATGTGTGTACGAGAGTTTTTCAAATTTTTTCATCTTAATTGTTATTTTCTGGATATAACAACCCATACGTGTGTTGTGTGCATTTGTTATTGGGATATTCAATAACCTGCTAGATGTTTTAAAATGATCATACTTGTTTCCTAATTAGAAATGTTATTGCAATTATTGCATTGTTAGAAGTTTCACATATGTTGCATTGTTCTTCAAAGGTCAAATACCACTATGATTTGCTATTGTGAGGATTCAGTCTACAGTTGTAGGATTAGGGCCTATAGTGCTCGGTGTTTTATTAAGTCTGTTGATAATGGACAATTGCTACCTGTCAAAATCGAGATTTCACTTATAATGGTCGGAACATCAGTTGGAGATATATATTGAACAAAGCCATTGGACAGTAGTTTTAATTTTTCAATCTTATTTGTACAGTTTTCTCATGGATCCTTATTTTAGGTTCAGCTACTTAAAATTTTCAGCAGTACTAGTTTTAAAGTGTTTTTTTTTTTTTTTTGCTTCTCTCCCATTTACTAAACTTTCAGTTCTATTTAACAGCCTCTATATTTCTGATTTTCACTCCGTACATTTTATTATAACAGTGAGCAAAAGAGTTTTGGGAATTACTTTTGTCCCGTTTCGGAGTGGCTTGGGTGTCCCGTAAGAAAGCAAGGTAAGTCTTTGCATCTTGGTGGAGTGCAACAGATAATAAAAGAAGAAGGACGTTTGGAGGTTTATTCCTTTTTATTTGGAATAGCTAATTTGGAGGGACAGTAATAGAAGAATGTGTCAAAATCTAGAGTATCCTATGTTTAGGTTGAAAAGTGTTTTCTTTGCTGTTTTGTATAGTTGGCTACGCAGAGGTATTGAACTGGATTTGGATATATTTTTTTTTGTCATTTATTGCGAATATGGATCCCCATGTGTCAAAATTTATAGTATCATATGTTTAGGGTGAAAAGTGTTTTCCACTGTTTTGTATAGTTGGCTATCCAGAGGTATTGAACTGGATTTGAACCTTTTTTTTTTGTCATTTGTTGAGAACATGGATCCATAATCACAGTTTTTTTATTTTAATTATTATTTTTTTTAGTCGGACAGCATCCCTTTGATGCCTATGTTAATAAGTGATCCTAATCTCTGCTTGTCGCCCACCCCCCCCCCCCCCAAAAAAAAAAAAGAAAAAAAAAGAGTTAAGGCTCTATCCATTTACATATACAGAACAAAACAACGAAAGATCTCCTTACAGAATCACCTCTCAAAAGCGTCTACCATATCTATAAATTGGTCTGATGATGGCTTCATAACCCCCAAACCAACTAACATAAAGGTGGCAGAAGGCAAGTTTTTTCCCTTGGCTTACTCACTTTTTTCCCTTCCAGGAAAGGAAGAGGTCCAATTCATTTCTTGCAAATTCCGGAAAACCCAAAATGTCCATAGGATCATCCCCGAAGTTCCTTTGCCAGCAATAATTGAAAGCAATGCTGGGTGTTTTCATTAATTGCTTTAATTACCTTGTCAGTACTGTACATGACACTAAATTACTTGATCAAGGTAGGTAAAAATGGGAAAGGAGATTTTACTGAGCAGGATATTTAGGATGAGCAAGACATTAAGGCATTTGAACTTGCACTTATGGATGTTATTTTTGCTAATTGGAAACTCTACAATCAAGATACTGCCGAATTGCAGGTCTACTGAGAGTTTGGCTAGAGATTTGATCATGCTAGTTTTCTATTTTGAAACACTCTGTTAAATCCATGTAAATACACTACGAACTTCTCGTAGTAAATCCTATGAAAATTCTGGATTTTTAGTTTCGTACTTGGTCTTGTTTGAAAGGTTTGCACATGCTCCTCTTTTATGGGGGAACTATCCTGACATAGAGAGAACAGGAAGAAAGCATCCAAGGCAAAAAATTATGCGCTAATTTGAAGATTTGCCATTCAACTTGGATTACTTCTAATGGGGAGATGCATCTGTGCTTCTTTGTCTGAAGAATACATTAAATAGTGGCCGCAAGTTTTTTAGTTATTCTTACTTCGACTCCCATTAATGTTGGCTTATTTTATTGTAATGAAAATTCTTATAATTCTTTTTTCTTTTATGCCATTAAAATGTTGCAAAAACATGGTACAATGGTCCTTTTTATAGGAAGAGCTAACATATTTGTGTTTAGTCACTACACGGTCCTTTTTATTGGTTATTATCTTCACTTAATTTTTGGTGCTGTTATTAGGAATTGTCTCAAGATGACATGAGAACAAAGTCTGGGACATGTAACGTGTGTTCTGCTCCCTGCACATCTTGTTTACATATTAACCGAGCTCTCATGGGATCAAAGACTAATGAATTTTCTGATGAAACTGGTCGAGGAAATTCTGGCAGTCAATATTCTGTTAATGATGAAGTAGCTGCCAAGAGCAATGCATGTGAGAGTAAACAGTGTACTGCTAGTGAAGTAAGTAACTTACTTAGTGTCAATTCAAGTAATGGTTCATTCTCTGAAAATGCTGAAAGTAAAGCTAGCTTGAGGAGTTTTGATTTTTCTGGGGCATCTGAAGATGTGGAGATGCATCAAAATATGTCATCTAGTGGAACTGCTACAGATGGCCAGATTCCTTTGCAACCACAATGCGTTTCTAATCAGAGTGTTCTCACAAATAAGTCTGAGGACCAAAAAGGTGTAGATGGCCATGAGGATAGCATTTCTTGTGTTAGTGGAGGTAGTAATGCAAACAAGTTGTCCAGTTACAATGATGAAATTATAGGCAGAAAAAAATTTCTGCATAGTTCTGCTTCAGCTGAATTGTCTTCTGACGGGATAGACTTGATAGAGATTCGTTCCTCAAAGGACAGGAATGAGGGTGTTAGCTCCTCAAGGCTGTTGAATACGCGCACCCGTCATTCCAGTGGAAAATCTCTTTCATGCAACCCAATTGTGAAGGACTTGGAAGAGGATTTAGGTGATCATCTCCCTGTAGAACTGCCTGAGTGCTCAAAAGAGCATTTAAATCCATCATTGACAAAAGAGACAGCATCAAGTATGGTTTGTGCACAGAGATCTGCTTCACATACATGTGGGGGAAATCGTTTTGGTGGCAATTCTGCCACTACAGACAAAAATTGTATGAACTTGGAAGCAGAAACAAAAATGGACCCTGGTAGTGGGGACCTCCCTTCTGAAGCTGTGAATTCTTTGGGGCAAATTGAAGAAATTGAGAAGGTCGAGTTACTTGGATTACATGATGTGCAGGAAACTTCTTTGCACTCCCAGCCTGGGGATGACAGTGATGAATCTGATATTTTGGAGCATGATGTAAGTATTCTTGCTTCTTTTTTATTTTATTTTGTTTTTTTTTTTCTCTTGGTTGCATATCTTATATTTCCTCTCTCTTTGTTTTAAAAAAATTTTCTCTTGACCTTTTTGTCTAACACCTGAATTTCCCTGCAGTTTATTACCATATTCATTCTTGATGAAACTTTTCCCCATGTTGGCATGATTACATCTTTTTTTAATCAATGAACAAAATATTTAAATAATATCTTACCCTTTACCAGTTGGGATTTAAAGGTTAATTGTTCTTTTTATTGTTGACAATTACTTAATTCTTTTAAAATTTTAAAGTTCTGTGACAAGGGCATGTGTTTCCTATAATCAGTTAACTTGATGACTTTGGAACACCTGCCTTGGCATTATTGTTTTTGATCTAATTATACTTTTTTTTATGTAATTATTGTTTTTGATCTAATTATACTAGTTATGTACAATCTAGGGCCATTTCTTAATGATTCCATGGACATTTAATTTTTAGGCACTGCATTGCTGTTTTTTCTTTTTATTTTTTTTATTTTTTTAAGGAGATGACTGCTTGCTGAATTCTTGCTACTGTCTGGAAACAGGTAAAAGTTTGCGATATTTGTGGCGATGCAGGTCGGGAGGATTTACTTGCTATATGCAGTAGGTGTAGTGATGGTGCAGAGCATACGTAAGCCTATCTTAATGTTTTCTGCAGCAGTTTGTTTAGCTATTATGTTATATAAATTTATATTTCTATGTTCTGGGTATTCATTTTCATTGCTATCAACAGCTATTGCATGCGGGAAATGGTGGACAAGGTTCCAGGCTGTGGCTGGCTGTGTGAAGAATGCAAATTTGATGATGAAATAAAAAACCTGAGGCAAGATAAAACTGTAACTATGGATGAGAATAATCAGCCTTCTGGGCTGTCCGGTGCCCTGGATATGAAGTTGGTTAAGAAAGATTCAGATGTTGAGGGCAATAAGACAAAGAATGATATTTTCATTACAAAAGCCTCTGGTAAGAGACATGCGGAGATCATGGAGGTTGGATCAGCAGTGAAAAGGCAGGCTATTGAGGCTACTGTGGGATCACCAAAGACACCCAGTCCCGTCCGAGTAGCAGCACTTTCTCGTGAATCATCATTTAGGAACCTTGATAAGGGGAAAGTGAACCCAGTACATCCGTTGTCTTCTGGAACTAGCTCAATTAACAATACTTCTGAAGCTGCATTGTCTCCTATTGGTCCGCGTCTGCAAGCTCCCCGAGGTAATGCTTTTCATAACTTTATATTTTTGTTTACTTGTTTTTTCGATACTTGGATGGAAGCTTTGTGTTGCTTGCTGCTATTGTTATTTTAACTTCTATGGTTTGATATTGAGCAGTAATCATCCTCCTTTTACAGGTAGTTTATTGAAGTCAAATTCATTCAATTCCGCAAATGTAAAACCAAAAGTTCAACCTTTTGACGAAGTAGTTTATCAAAAGCAGAAATCAGCTAGAGAACCTGGTTTCTTTAATACAAAGGAGGGTGCTGTCAGATTGATGGCCAAATCAATGTCGTTTAAATCTGTGAATCCCGGCCGTATAAATCCTTCAGAGTCAAAATCTAAGGTGGTATCCCCTAAATTTGGTCATAGCCAGGATCTGAAAGGATTAAAACAGGCAAAAGAGCGAAACTTAATTGAGAGGAAGAATTCATTTAAAAAAGAACGCCTGTCAGTGAGTTTGGCGGTGGGAAACTCTAGTGTCTCAATGTTGAAAGGTGAACAAAAACTATCACCTCATGGTGAAAGTTATTCACATCCTTCTGCAAGTAAGAACCATGAAACGAAGGGTGTGCAATGTGACAATAAATTAAGTACATTATCAAAGTCAACCAGTGATGTTGCCCGTAGGGGTTCAGAAGTGCCAGTTCCTTCAGGTATTGTATTATCTATTATTCTGTGGGATTTTGCTAGTGATATATTTTTGTTTCTGTAAGGCTCTTTTAAACCCTTTATGTTGTTAGCATAGCTAAGTTTCTGGTCTGGATCAGGTGAAGTTAAGAGGCAGTCATGCTTGCCCAGTGTAGCTGGAGCTTCATTGACCAATGGAATTAGCAGTTCTGCGGAACAAAAACCCACCCAGGACAACCATACAGGTGATCCCTTGTATACAACTGAGAGACCATTTTGTGCTGTTACCGATCAGCCAGATGTATTACCCGGCTCCCGGAAACCAACAAAATTTGGTGAGAGAATCAGGGAGAGTTCTGTCAGTCATTCAAGGCCAAGTCTTACAAATGGTGGAAGAAGTGCTCCCAGTAAAAAATGTAAAGAAACTGGAGATTCCACCCAGTTCTGCACTGTTGACAGTCCTCGGTCACTTACTGTTGAAGCATCTGCTGCAAGATGTTCAAAAGAGGAGATGAATAAAGGTAACGAATTGAAAGCTGCAATTGAGGCTGCTATGCTTAAAAAGCCTGGAATATCCAGAAAGTGTAAAATGCCTGATCAATCTGATGATTCCTCCATATCAAGCCCCAACTTAGATTTTGAAATACGTTCTCAAGATCAATTATCAACTTTAAGTAACACAGGTAATGTATTTTCTGCTGATGACGCACATGAAGGGCAAGCAATACAGCAGAACTCTACCGCTGAATCTTGTAAACAGACAACTGTTCATAACATGAAGTTGTTATCTCCACTTCCTCCTGAAGCTGCCACTTTGAAAAATGGAGACACTAGCCCCCTTGTCCCTTTTGATGGAAAGACTTTTACAAGAGATTTTCATGCTTCAACAGCAGTGTCTGTTCTTTTGAAGAATTCAGCCATTCCTGATCATGAATATATTTGGCAGTATGATCCTCTTCCTTTCTACGAGTTTATTTCTTTTCTCAGTTGAAGTCACTGCATTTTTCCTTAGATTTCGCTTTTAATTTATCATGTAATTGGAAGTACTTTGCATCTTGAAAATGGTTTTTTGTGGGTTTATGTTGTTGGTGTGCAGAGGGTGTTTTGAGCTCTGCAAAAGCGGGAAACTCCTAGAGTTACGTGATGGGATTCAAGCACATCTGTCAACCTGTGCATCACCTAAAGTTCTTGAAGTGGTGAAAAAATTCCCTTCAAAAATTCTCTTGAATGAAGTACCTCGCATGAGTACGTGGCCGGTACGGTTTCAGGAGACTGGTGTTAAAGAAGATAATATTGCGCTCTATTTCTTTGCTAAGGATCTCGAGAGGTAACATTTGTTATCTCTTTTCAGCAATCAAAATTATTCTCTTGTATTTTTCCTTAAGTCTGCTTTTATTTTAATTTATGCAATCTCTTTATGATGCGTATGGCACAGCTATGAGAAAAGCTACAAGAGTTTACTAGAGACTGTAATGAAAGGGGATCTTGCTCTCAAGGGAAGCTTTGATGGTGTTGAACTCTTGATATTCCCATCCAACCATCTTCCAGAGAAATCCCAGCGTAAGATATTTCACTCTTATATATGCACCAACTTTAACATGTTTTGGCATCGGATTTTAGGATCTAATGGCTAGTATGTTGGGGATCAATTTAAAGTTTAAAGTTTAACCACCAATAAATAACATCTCTTAATCTAGTGGGGGCTTCCTTCTGTAGATGTTCATTGCACATGCAACAAAATAGAAATATACTGCTATTCAACTCAATAAAATCATCAGCAATCTGGGCCGTTTTTTCTGAATACATTTTCAATAATATCCTTTATTAGAATAGTCTAGTTGCCACAACTTATTGATCTTTGATAAATGCAAACCATATTTTTTTATTGATTTTCTATCTTGGTCACGTTATCTTAATTTAAGTTCAGTTGAGCTTCCTTGTGCTTTTGAATTTTAAAAATCAAATTCAAAATTGATGTGACCCATGCCTCGCGTTTTGGGTGTGGCAGCTTGCCCAGAGAGCAAGACTTTCTCCTCATGTTTCTTTAATATTTATGTTATGTACTTACTGAGATTCGACTACCAGGTTGGAATATGCTGTATTTCCTTTGGGGTGTGTTCAGAGGAAAGAAGGTGAATTGCTCGCAAAAGCTGTCTGATTCTCTGAAGTGTTCTCATGGGCCTACATTTGGGGATTTACCTATGTGCTCCAAGGCTTGCAATACAGCTCTAGCATCCGAAGCACCTGCCCCAATAGAATCACCCTGTTTATTGTCTGAAGCAACAAATAGGAATTGTGTTACCATAGCATCTTCCCTTGACCCGATGGATCAATGCTTACAAGCAAATGTGGGGGAACAAGACTGTAGCCCTAACACCACTTCCTCCTCTGGGATACAAAGAACCAGTGCACTGTCATTCCAAGAAACAAGATGCACCAGTACTCCCCTGGTAATGCAATTTTCCTTCCATATAGCTTGAGATGCTACACATCATCTGTGTGTGTATGTGTGTGTGTGTGTGTGTCCCTGCTATCAATTGCTTGATTCCATTTGTTAAATGTAGTATGGTGGGAATTGGGAAAAACAATGATTCGCCAATGTGTCTATGGTGTTTTGGTTTTCCAAGAGTAATTTTGGTGTTCCATGCAGATATCAATATACTGTTTATTTGCACTAAATTGTTTGTTAAATATCATCCTATCTTATAATGAACTTGTGGATTACTATTATTTTTTGATAGTAAAAGTTATTAAAAAAGTATCCAGGGGATGCCTCTTATATACAAAGAAATATCACCGCTCACAATCTCAATTAAGCATCTAAATGCTCAACAAATGCAAAGCATCCAAATGCTCAATATAATGCAAGAAGTTATGCATATCCAATTCTTTTTTTTTTTTTTTGGTAATTAGCATATCCAATTCTATTCCTCTCTATTACAACCTATGCAAATTTCACAAAAAGATTATTTCAATCTGTACAATGGAAACTTAATGCTTTGTAAAGAAGTTTTCTTCCCTTCCTCTAAACAATCCACTAAAGACAAAATAATTAAGCTCCAAACTTTCTTTCTACAATTTTAAACTCAGCCCACTCAGACGTCAAATGCATGTTTTGCCTTTTAGGAAATATCGAACTGCATCCCAACACATGATAAAGGGGCAGAGTTTCTTTAATCAAGAGCACTTTATTTTGAATATGCATATTCATTTTATGTCTTTTTTTTTTTTTTAATTTAAAAGCACTGTGTCAGTTGTGAAAAGGTTGGGGAAAATGCAGCGGAGTTTTCTGTAGGGTGACTAGGGGAAAAGCTAAATTTCATGTGTGCAACCCAATCAGTCAAGGGGTGGGGTTAGAAGTCTTTCCCTTACAAATGTGGGTTTTTGTGGGAAGTGGCTTTGGAGATTTGCTCATGTGAGACTTAGCTTGTGGAGGCAAGTTGTGGCAGCCCAATGTAGTCTTGATGGGGAGGAGTGGGCCACAAAGGAGACTAAAGTGACATATTGTTTGGGTCTGTGAAAGGGAATCTGGAAGAGTTGGCAATACTTTTCCAGGCACACATTTCTTTTGTAGTTGGTAGAGGTGATTGGGGTTTCCTTGGATTGGAAAGAGGCTTTTGTGTGTGCTGTACCCAAGGATTTTGAATTAGTGAGAGACAGAATGGCATTGTAATGGAGTGACTGGTTGGAACATGTAATTAAGAAGGAATGTATAACATGGGGAGGTGGATGATCTTATCCCCTGTATGCTTTAATTGTTTTCTTGGGTTTGTTTTTGCTACTAATCCCTTGGAATATTCTTGTTCAGTATTTCTTGTACACATATGAATAAACTGAATCTTTTTTTTTTTTGGTGGGGGGGGGGGGGGCGAGGGAGGGTGTTCATGGCAGCAGTTTTCTTTCTTTCCTTTTCTTTTTTGAAAGTCACAAAACTAGATTTATGAGTTTGAATTGAATTAACATTAGGGGTTTATGTTGTCCTTCTTGGAATGAATGATTTGTCTTGGTTGACTTGTTTGGTGAATATAGATGGACTCTCTTCTGGAACCACGCAGCTGTAAGGGTTACTTCATGAGTCAAAATTGCTATGTTGTTTTCCTTTCTGCACTTGAACTGCCTTTCTCAGTGAATGACTTTTATGAACAAAAAGGTAATCACCATGATTATCATTGTGAATGTCGTGAGTTTTCAATGGTAAGAGTTGTGATAAACAGTAATCCAAGTGTCATGTTAAATTTACTGCTTTGGTTTTAAAATTTGATTAGCGCTTCCTTTTCATCAGAGGAGGAAAGGTATGTGTGAGAAACAAAAGTTTGATTTTTGTAAATCTTTTTTAGAGTCGGGCGTGTTCCATCTGATGTGGTGTTGGGTGGCATGTGCCGTATAGTGCCCATATACACTGCATTTGTTGCAGAGGCATGGACATGGGCCACTTGGCCATGTGGAATTATGGTTATCTGAAATGCAATTGTTGTATTATATGATACGTTGTCTGAATTTTTGGTGCTTTCTGTTTGTGGCATTGAAGGCAACCTTTTTTCCGGATGAATATTAAAATGTAATTTCGGAAAAACAGCTACATGCAAGACAAAAAATGGGCTCAGTGTTATTTAAGTTGGTGCATACTTGTGTTAGAAGTCTAAAATTGCCCTTTTCCAATATCTGTTTACATTCTTGCCGCATTTAAGCCTTAATTAGTGTCAAACTCTTTTTAAATCACGGTCTCTGTAAATGGGGGGCAATATACTAGCCGGCCTTTAAATCAGGAAATTTAATATTTCATATATTCTCCCTGCAGGAAGAAAATGCTGTTCCTGAATGCAAGCCGAAGGCAAAAGCTCAATCATCTTTTCAAGCTACTGGGACTGTAGCTGGTTCCAAGAAAGTTGAGAAGACGCTGATTTATGTGGATACTTCCTCTGACATTCATCAAGTTTCATCTCATTCTGCTGACATAATAACAACAGCTAGAGTTGACAGTGGTAAAGATCAGGTGACATTTGAGAAGACTTTGAAGGAAGAAGGGGCGTCTTGGGACACAAAAGCTGCTGTTCAGGAGAGAGACACAATGGTAAGAGACCAAACCATTAAAGATCTGGTGACATTTGAGAATACTTTGAAGAAAGAAGAGGCAGCGTGGGACACAAAAGCTGCTGTACCAGAGAGAAACACAACAATAAGAGACCAAACCATTAACGGGCTCAATAATTGGCAGTTCTTTCATGGGAAACCTTTGCATGAAGATTCTAAGCGAAAATTCTCACTGGATTCTGGCAGCACGAGTCCAATATCTTGGACTGATTCAAACAGTGTGTCGCTCGATGGAGGACGTGCAAGTAAGAAACAGAGAAGTGGTTTCCTCGGATTGTATGCGAGTAATAGTTCTGGTAATACAAGTTTTCCGAGAGAGGGTTTTGCATCAGGAATACATGACACAGGAATCGGGTATCTGATGAAGGGGAGAGGTGAAGGAGCTTGCGGCGAAAGGGAGGTAGTCAAGAACAATGGAACTGCTGAAAGGTACTTCTTCCCTGTAGATCCACATCCCGTAAAAGAAAACCCTGTCCCGTGGAAAGTGTTATCGACAGCAGGTGGCGATGACTGTCTTCCTGGTGGGGCTCCAAATCTCGAGCTAGCTTTGGGGGCAGACTTGAAACCATCGAAACAGGTGGGGATCCTCCCTTTTCTAGTAGGAAAAGCGGAGCCGAAAGATGGGAAGCAGGGCCAGCCTCCTGAGAACCCGGCAACAAAAACCAAGGAAGAGGAGGAGGAGGAAGTGGGTGATGTCTCTGCTTGTCTTTCACTCTCTCTTTCATTTGCCTTTCCAGATAAGAAGACATGAGATGATCCCAAGTTGTACATTATAGTTTTTATATATCAGGATTGCATAATGATCTTCCTTGGGTATTAAGGGAGATCCCCAATCCCAACCCTTTCATGTGTTTATATAGGCCTTACAATATTTATATAATTTTCGGTCTTCGCTGTAGGATTTTTTTTTTTTTTTGGGAGTGCCAAGTAGTTAAAAGCTGTTAGCTGTTTGTACATAAATAGAATCAAAAGCAGCTTAAAGTTTTCCAACGACACAAGGGATTGATTTCCATACCAATATGATGGTCATGACTCAGGATTTTTTTTTTCTTATCTTTAATGCTCTATTCCCCTCCACCCCATTTTTTGATATTTTGCAAGGTGATGATTGATCTTTTGCAAATTGAGGCGGTTGGACTGGGTGCAACACGATGATTGATCTTTTGAAAAGTTTGTTTTTGGACTTGTGGAGGCCACATTGCAAACTGTGAAGGTGAGGATTGTTTCCTTGGAGGGATGAAATGAGTGGCTCTCTCATGGTTTCAGCATTCTGCTTTGAGGGGTGTTTGCGTACGTGTGGCGTTCATTTTGGATCTGTATCAATGGACTGCTGGGATGCTCCGGCAGGTGGGACGAGCCGATTTTATAGTTGAAATTTAATTTTATAAGTCGTTACATTTTTAACCTTTATTTTAATTTCGACCTTTCATGAGAATTCAAATGTATTAAATATAACTTTAATTTCTAAAGTTGGATTTCATCTTAAAGAACTTTTGCTCTCCATTGGTGTGGGGTTATGTTTAAATGGTTTAGATGAGTTAGTCCTTCTATTAAGAGGATGAGCATCGGTCGTCGGCATGGTTTAGAAATTATAATTTTTATAATTGAATTAATTTTTTTTATAAATTAAAAATGCTAACTAAACTGACTAAAAAATATGTGTTAATTGAATATTAATTAAATCGAATTATATCGGTATAGTTACAATCAGCTCGGCTATACAGATTTTGAAATATATTTTTTATAATTAATTATAGGAATAAAATAATAATTTTTATAAACGTGTTACTTGAGATTTATAATACATACTTAATATTATTAATATTATAGTGATTTGTTAATTTCTTATAGTTTTTAAGATTTCAAAATAACAAAATCATTAATTAAAGTTAATATTTTGGTTAATTATATATATATATATATATATAAGTAAATTTAATTTGATTATTTCGATTTATTTAGCTTTAAAATTTTAAAATCATAACTAATATTTATAACTGTTAATTTTATAAAAAAAATCGAACCGACTGTTATTAAATAAATAATTAAATTAAATTTCTCGAATTTAGACGATATAATTCAAAAACTAAAATTTGAAGGTGGTGAATCGTGACGGTGGATCATCGTAAACCAATGAACGGTCGTCAATCGTGATCCCACTGCCGTTTATTTATTTATTGGCAGAGATGAAACCAATATTCGGGGCGGATGATACGAGGCAAAATCCTCTTTTTTTTTTTTTTTTGGCAGCACTTGCGCGAACCAGCCATGCGATAATATTTGAACTAAATTTACTTTAATACCCTTTCCTCAATAACTTTAATACCAATCAACTATACTTTTGTTTGATATAAAATTTGACAAATTCCGCTGTGGCTCGGTCTGAATTGACTCCAATTTGTACGTTTGTTTAGACTTATATTATAGAATTGATAAATTAGACAATTTCGTTTAATTGTATAGAATGATGGATTTTCATTCTTAGACAATTGGTATTGGATAAAATATATATATATATATATATATCAAAAGAATAGAGGTTGAAGTGGTCCAATCATGCACACTGCTATTTCAGTTTATTTAAAAAAATTATTATCAGTCTAAAAATATTTACCAAAAAATCTAATCAAAATTAAGGAAAGAAAAATCCTATTAAATGATAAAAATATATAAGAAAGTAAAATGCTACTTCAATCATAATAATATAACAAGAATTAGAATTAAGAAAAGAAAAATACTATTAAATTATAAAAGTATACCAGAAAGTAAAATGATATTAAATATCAAAAAATGAAATCAGCATGCATCACTCTTCAAAAAAAAAAAATATACGTAATTTTATTTTATTTTAGCTTCAAAAAAAATAACACGTAAATTGTGTTGCATTATGTTGAGATATATAATATATTCTTGAAAAATATATATAATGCGTAATTAATAGAGTTTCTTCTTATGTAATCAAACTAAATCAAATCATACTAAACTTATTCTATACCATCACAATTTGTAATAAAACATCACTATTGATAGTAAAGCCTACTATCATGTGATATTTTTCTTTTAAAGGATTAAAAATTAAATAAATTCATTTATGTTGTTTGATCAACATATATAAATAAAGGGATGTTTAAAATAAAAAAATAAAATAATTTAATAAAAATTATGATTTTATAATTCGTATAATAAAATAAAAAATAACTAATTTTTAAAAATTTTTTGAAAATGATAGCGCCTCGAACGCACCCAAAATCACAAACATGAGAACTAATGAACTATTATCCCTGGGGCGTAGGGATGGGAACGAGGCAGATCAAAGGCAGATACGGTATTATCTAAATCCAAACTCTAAATCTTCTACCTACCTCCAAATTTGCCCCAAACTCCAAATAGATATTTTTTTGAACCTCCATCCCTGCTCCAAACGGAGAACGGATATATCCACAGATATCTAAAACTCCAAACCATTTGTTTACCTCCGAATCTGCCCTTAAGTTGTATGTAACTTATTACTACTAAATAATTCATCTCCAAAATTAAAATAATATATAATAATATATTTTGTAAATAATGTAATACATTTCAATAATCTAGTAATATATTTAAAAATACTGTAATGATTAAAATATAAGAAAAAATATGAGTTGGTAAATTTTAAAATGAATAAATTTTTAAAAAATTGTAAAAAATAAATAAATATCAAAATGTTAAAAAACATGACAAAAGTTTGTAAATAAATTTCAATTTATTTTATATCTTAATTAAATAAATTTAAATTTATTTTTTTATGATTGCTAAAAATATAAATATAAATAAAATTTATTTTAGCTTTTTAAATTTTTTTCTTATATAAAACCAATAAACATAAAAATAAAAGTTGTAAATTTAAATTTCTAGTTCTTTTTTGTCGCTATTAACATTTTACATCAACCTAATTTCAAAATAGAATAACTGATTTTTTTTCTCACCATTCACATATAGAAAAAAATAAAACTACAAAAAATTTTTAATTTTTTTATAATAACAAATAATTTTTTAGAATAACATAGAACTATAAATTTTTATTATTTGTATAAGTAAATGTTTTCAAAAAATTTAAAATATAATTATCTACACTTATCAAACTATCTAAGAAAAAAATTAATAAGTTGCCTTCTCTATAATTTAAAAAAAAATAATTTTCACTATAAAAAAAAATATTGAATGTTTCATGAAACATTTTAGTTAAACTATTTGAAAAATTTATTTTCTAAAGAACTCTTTTGAATATCAATATTGAAAAGTTTAAAAATATATTTTAGTTGAAAATATTAAAAATACGAGAAAAATAATAAACTATTCAAAGTTCAAGAAAGAAGTTACTTAATGAAACAATAATTTTATTTACTAAAAATAAGAAAATAAAATAGCAAATAAAATATTTTAATTATTTTTTAAAATTTGTATCTAGTTATTTTTCTGAAAACAATTGAGTTTATAAGTCATAGTGGGGTTTGAAATTGTATAAATTAATATAAATTTGTAAAAATTATAATTTCATAATTCGTGTAGTAAGTAAAAATTTAAATTTTAAAGGGATTTATATAATTTTGTAGAGTCCCAAATGATTATATCTTATAAAATTTTAAATTTATCTCTTTAAATTTTATTAATTTTTGCGTATGAAAGAAATAAATTGAATTTTTAAAACTTCAATTTGCACAAAAGTAAGAAAAAAATTAAATTTATAATTTCTTTCCCAAACACACCCTAATTAATACAAAACAATGACAATTTTTGTTTTAAATTTATTTATCAATATTCATTTTAATGATAATAATAGTGAAATTTAATAAATCTAGAGTATTATCAATGTGAATATTGTTTGTTATGGTATAGTGATGATATTATTATCGTGGTTTCAAATGATTTCGGGTTATTCAAATATTTTTCGGGACAAATCAGGGCAGATTCGGATTAGATATCGGATTCGGGGCAGATTGGGGCGAACGTAATGTCATCCCCATATCCGATCCAATATCCAAATTTTTTTAAAAAATCAAATCTAAATCCGATCCAATCTCTAAAAAAAAAATTCAAATTTCACATCCATTCAGATCGAATAACGGATCAGATTCGAACGGATCGGCCGATATGCCCATCCCTACTGGGGCGGGGTATTTGGTAATTTCAAGGACCCAACAATCTTGTTAGTGGTCTAGACTCCGAAACCGGCTTCAGTTTTGCCCGTACAGCTATCTGATTTGTTTTCCTCACCCCGGGAGTGACAGGGCATATCCATGGCGACGACCAGCATCAGCAGCGTTGCTTCTCTTTCTATCCCAGCTGGTAGTTTCTTCAAACTTCGATTATTCGGAAATTTACGGCGTAGCTTTATTAGTTGATTCTCGGGATTTTCACCTATTACAATTCGAAAATCAGCGACTCCTATTATTATTTTCTTCCCTTCTTGCTTGCTTGTTTGAATAGCGATCTGTAGAGATCCGTTCTCTTTTTTTTTTTTTTTTTTTGGGGGGGGGGGGGTTACATATAGTACCTATAGTGATTGATTTGATGGTCCTTAATCCATCAGAATAAGAAAATTAGGGTTCATGTAACCAAGCCTTAGTAGCTAAAATTTTGTTGAGTTGAATAAAGAATTCTCGTGTTAATATTCCCACAACTTATGGGTAAACTATTGTATGATTTCTATTCACATCTTTTTTTGGGGGGGGGGGGTTAACGCCGATGGAGAGGTTGAATCCGAAGTCGGAAATTATTTCTTGTTTTCAATTTTTTTTTCAATGTAAATATAGCAATAACGCACTATATCTTCACGGAATTGAGCTATGGTTATGGTGCTTGTGAAACGCATAGTGAGCCTTAAACATTATGGGAGTGGGGCTGTATACAAATGGTCGGTGCTTTTCTTCTCTCGTAATCTGAAGATATGTTTTAAACATGACTGCAGGCAAAGTTTATCGTGCACAATATTGCAGTTCCATAAATGATTAATCGGCCTAACATTTAGGCACTTGTTCCTACAAGGGAATGAAATGGAATGGTCATTCCCACACTTTTATTTCATTCCATCCTCTTAAATAGGGTAGCATTTCAAATTAATATACCAAACAAGGTAATGGAACGAAAGTATGGGAATTACCATTTCATTTCCTTATACCAAACTGGGCCATCATAAGGGTGCAAGTGAATAGAAATGTTTGTGTTTTGCTGTTGATGAATCACTTGTACGGGTTGTGATAATGGCCAGTAAGATTCTGCTATGGTGTTTTTTTTTTTTTTTCTTTTTCTTTTTAGCATTTTATATAGATAACATGATGTTAGCATGTGTACGTTGTGGGTCTTATACCTTTAATTGTTTGCTATGGTTTACCAAGCAAGTCTCTTAATGGCCGCTATTTTGGAGTGAGTTTCAAGATGGCCACTATCTTAAGGTACTTAAAACATTGGTTGCCTAAACTTGTTAGGTATGATCAATGAATCGAATAATATATTTTATTGACACTATGTCATTTAAAGATTAAAATAAAATCATCCTAAAGATTCCATTTGGCTTGCAACGTCGATTTTTTCTTAATATTTTGAGAATTTTTCATCTAAGATTTCTCTGTGTGGTTCATTTGAGGCATAGACTCAAGTTCATGTTGATGTTTGTTTCAATTCTGGTTTAGGTCATCTCAAATCGCATGAGCTTTGTCTGAAGAAGTGCAACTCACTTGGTTATACACCGAGATTGACAATTCAAAGGAAATCAAAACTGCGAACGAACCGCAACCTATCTGTCTGTGCGGAGTACAAGTATGAATTTTTGTATCCCCAACTTATGTGAAAACACTTTGAACTATTAAGAAGATATTTTTTGTTACCATGAAGAGCATTGGAGAAGTGATAACCATGTTTTGTACATTCATGCTTGTATTCAAGTCTTTCTTGAATAAATGCAGTGTTGGCAATTAGTAGAGGTGCACAAAATACTCAAAAAGACCTAAAAACTGAACCAACCTGATTTGAGGGATTAACCCAATCAATTCGGCTTAGTTTGGCATATTTTGTGACTTGACTTGACCTAGCCCAATCTGAATTTGCATGCTATTTTTACATAAAATTAGTCATTATGTTATGTAATTGAACCAACTCGATCAAGGTTGGGTTGGTTCGGTTTTATGGGATGGTCGTTGATAAAGATCAGGTCAATTTTGTTTTTGATGCGCACCAACCGACCTGACTCATGCACACCCAATTAGGCTGGCAAGTAATGCTTATAATTAAATTTTGTATCTAGATGCAATTTTTTTTTTAATCTTTTTTCCCTTAATATGCAACTTCATTTATGATTTAGCCAAATTATAAATTTAGTAATATGGCACTAATGCACAATAAATTTATAACTTCACTAAATCATATAGCACTAAGCATTCCTTACCACTAGATAGCAAAGGAGAAGACAACTCACCAATTCAAAATTAAAGTTTATTATATGGCTGATTTCTCTCTTGATTAGTGACTAATGTTAAATCTTTATTTATTTATTTTTATTCTTTTTAGAGTATTCGTATTGTTTTCTCCAAGTCTACTCCAAGTCAAAACACTATTTTTATTTGCCATCATTTCCTTTGGTACATGCAGTGCCCGTGGAGGCGGAGGAGGTGATTTTGTTGCTGGTTTCCTTTTGGGAGGCGCATTGTTCGGAACTCTAGGATATATTTTTGCTCCCCAGGTGATCATATAATATCCATTATTGTTAATTTGTTGTCTTCAACAATGAGCACTGTAGCTTACAATTTTGACAACTCAATATGTCATTCTATAAGCTAAACACTGTTTCGTCCTTCACTTATGTGAAAGGGTTCTTATATAAAAGAAAAGGAAGGTAAAGGTTGTTTATGTTGAGAAAGTTGTGACATACTTCTATTTTAGATATGTGTCAACTTCTTCTCCTCGTCCTCCTCCGAGAAGAGTTGACCCAAGGCTGAAGCATATATATATATATATATAGAGAGAGAGAGAGAGAGAGATAACCAGGAAAGGGGGGAGATGAATATCAAAAGGGGGAGGAGTTCCGAAATCTTCAGATCTGAAGCAGAAAGAGATAAAATACAGTACTGGTGTAGCTGAGAGAGAGACCTAACTGGGAAAAGGGGGGGATGAATATAAAAAGGGGAAGAAGGCCTAAAATTTCCAGATCTGAAGAAGAAAGAGATGGAATATAGTATTGGTGTAGGCGATTGTTGATTGTCCCTCTATCGCAATTCCTCCCTCGCCGCAGGCTTCTATTGGATAATCTCGCTGCTATAGCCTCCCATTGTATAGCTCCTCCGACGAGAAGGGTTGACCCAAGATTGAAGCGCAGAGAGAGAGAGAGGGAGGGAGGGAGGGAGGGAGCCCAAAATTTCCACATCTGAAGCAAAAAGATATAGAACACAGTACCGGTGTAGCCAATTGTCAATTCCCTCCCTAGCGGCCCCTCGCTCGCCAGAAGCTTTTGTTGGATAACCTTGCTGCTATAGCCTCTTGCTGTATAGTTTTCTATTTATTTTTCTTTATGGTATATAGCAACGCCTCATCAATGAAATATTTAATTTTTTATAAATGGCTCGATGCCTTAAATTAACAAGGTGCTTGCCTTGAGCCATTTTTACATAATATTTAAGTTGTCATTCATGTTTCACTAATGCTAGTATATATATATCCTTTGCTTCCTTCTATATATGTACTAAAAAAAACCCAAATTTGTTTTTGTTTTTGTTTTGTTTTTTGTTTTTTGGTTGAAATTACTTTTATCACCCATTTAAACCTTTTAAAATTTTTTGGAAATACTGGTGCTGTACAAAAAAATATATAGAAGAACTAGTTTGTGTGTGTGTGTGTGTGTGTGTGTGTGTGTGTGTGTACGAGTAAAAATGAAACTTAATTGGTATATTTTCCTTTTTATTTCTAACTTGTCTTTTTCTTGATTATATTTTCTTTTCAAGTAACTAGTTTTGACGGGATACTTGGAATTGGAAAAGCAAATGAGGAAAATGTTGAAAAGTAATTAAAAAAAATACTATTATTAAATAGATGATTGTAAAAAAAGAAGGTATTTATTCAAGGTTTAATAAAATAGTTACCATATATTTGGTTATGTAATACATTAATTTTATTATTTGGAATTTTTTTCATTATTGTTTTGATTATTTATTTATTTATTTTTTTAAGTTAAAAAAAAGGCTAAAAGTTGAGCGTCGCCCAATACCGCACCGTGACGCCATGATCACATCGAAATTTTTGGGGTTAATATGGCGACCACGATAGTGACATTGAACGATGACATAGAGGCCAGAAAATTTTAAGGTTTAATTAGTTTTTGAATGAATGGATGATTATTGAACTTAGAGTTAAAGTTTAGTTTAGTTTAGGTTCTTTCTCTTCTTCCTCCTATGTTTCCCATTTTGTCCTACATCATATGGTATAAGAGCTAAAAAGTTCTCAAAGCCTTAATTATTGACCTTGTATTAGCAACAATCAACCACTATGACTCTTTGAGTCCATCGTTGACTAATAGCTCCATCCTTTCGTTAGTGACTAGCGTCAGAAGAGCATCGTGCGTACTAGAAGGCCAGTTTGTAGACACCGTTGACTTCCATACACATCGATCTCGTCGGGATACCATGTTGCAAGCTCCTGTTAATTGTCTCCTAAGCTTTTGAACAATCTACTCTTCATCTTAGCCAGAGAGACGCTAGTGGACCCCACCTCTAGCCTCAACAGTTACTGAGGATTGCTGACGACCCACTGCTGACGAAACCATGACATTCATGTACCTACACATGTAGACCATCAAAAGCGAGTTGATCTTACTTATGAATCCTGTCGCCAGCGTGTGCAAGTGTGTCACCTTGACTCTTGTTGCCAACCACCTTCTACTGTAGTTGCCTTTCTCCAACGACCCTCAGGTGACTTTTCTAGCAACGAGTGAGCTTCCAATTACTTCTAGAGGTTGCCAATCTTCTCTAGTGATTTCCAATTTTGTTACATGAAATATATATATACATTCAATCTTCTCAAGTGATGTTCGGTTTTGTTCCACTGAAAATCTAGTTATGGCTCCATTTGGAGTGACAAAAAACTCCGAAAAACGGTGAAAATACTGAAAAACTCTAAAAGCCATTTACTTTTTATCTTACTGTATGAATTATGAACCCACAACTTATTTTACTTTTTCTCATTTTCTCTCACTTTTTGTCACTCCAAAGTCCAAACGCACCCTATATATATTTAGTCCTTTGATATATATATATATATATATATGTATATAATATAACTATTTGTTGAGTCCTTTTGTTTGGGTTAAAGAAAAAAGAAAACAAAGCTGCACACACATGCACTTGCAGTTTCAAAGGTGAATATTTCTGGTTATTCAAATAAGTTGGAGCAAATCTTTGGGCTAAGGTATGAACTTCTCAATTGTTAATTATTCTTGCCTAGTTCTTGCATATAGAAGCGAAAGTGTAGGTTTTTAAATGTTTCTTACTTTTTGAACGTGATTTATTCCTAGTGTCACATCTGTTAAGAGGATTGGGGAATAATTGTTGCTGTGCTGTGTTTTCTTACTTTCTGAAGTAGATTTGCCTGGTTTTGCATCTTGGATGAGACTCGGCAGTCAATAGTGATTACCTTCTCATTTCTATGCTGGCTTCGATTTCATAGTCAACAAGATCAGATAAAATAAATCTGGATAATTTATCTGATCTTTGAATCTCTTTTTGTGACAATTGCCTTCTCATACATATCATTCTTGTTTTTAGTTCCTTTTGTTTTATTATTATTTCTATGTAAGAAATTGCTTTCAAACCATGCTGGCAATGATTCATTTTTTATTAATTAATTGCTCAATAAAGCCTTTTTACCATTGCATTAATCCCATTGCACAATGCCTGCATCCCCAAGTTTGCAAATGACTGTTCTCTTTGAAAATTATTCATTGCTGTAAAATCACCAAATTCCTTTGGAAGTCATTGGTTTCTGTACTAGGTGTTTAGATCTCTGCTCAATTTCATTTGGGATTCTTGTTAATTTTTGGTTTAATCCCCCGCCCTTCATATTTTTCAGATCAGAAGATCACTGCTAAATGAAGACGAATACGGTTTCCGGAGGCTTAAGCGACCAATATATTATGATGACGGCTTGGAGGTGATTAGATGCAATTGGCTTTGCATTGAATACCTGACAACTAAAAAATATGCATGATTTTGCCTTTTTTTTTATTCTTTGGTTTTTTCCGGGGAAATGCAGAAGACCAGGCAGACTCTGAATGCAAAACTTAGCCAGCTCAATTCAGCAATTGACAATGTGTCTTCAAGGTTGAGAGGCGGCAAGACTATGCCTCCTGCACCAGTTGAAGGTGACCCAGAAGAAGCTAACATGTAATACCTGCTGCTCCGCTTGCATAATAATCAAAAACTTTCCTGAGGTTCGTTTCAACTGGTTGAAAAATCTGCGCCTGAGTGGCGCAGAATTTACCGAAGATCTCGTGATGTGCGAGAAGTTGGAAACAATGTGTTTGCTACGAGTTTGGTTGGTCTATCAGTAAATGTTTCTGATTTTGAGACTTCTATCATATGTATGAAAGCTGCCAAAGCATTGCTTATGGGATCGATCATATTCCAGAATTTGAAAATTACCTCCATTGATCATAGTTCGATAATTGAAACAGCATACAAGAATTGTTGCGTACACAACCCATTCTTACTGAAGCAACCCATTCTGGTCATTTCAATTAGTTAAAACTCAATACTTGATGAGAACCTTGAGGCAGTCTGGGTTTTTCGTTAGCAGCTGAAATGCTTCGTTTATTTCATCGAGGGAGACTTCTCGAGTCAAAAGCAGATCGAGGTTCAGTTTCTGTCATGATAGAAATACGACACCATGTATCTTTGTTAGGTCCTTCCATCGAATTAATTAAGCATCATCAGTAACTTCTAGATTATTGATCATAGTCACTGGAAAAAATGAACATGAACCTTATCAATGCTTTTGGCAAGCAGGATGGGAAGTTCCGATCTGACTTTAATCCCACCAAATATACAACCCTTGACTGTCCTCCCAAGCAGGAGGGGCGTACGGTTGATTTCCACCCTGTCCTTTATTCCTGCACCTATTATTATTGCTGTCCCTGTTCCCTGATCACCACCACCACCACTAACATTAATCATGAATTAGTAATTAATCAAATCTTAATAATTAATCAAACAATATATATATATATATATAATATTGAGTCATTAAAAAAAATAATACCCTAGTAAGATTAGTGTATTAGAAATAGTGATGTGAGATGGTAATGTAAGAAAAGATAAGACAAGAAGAATGTATTTAAATAAAAATTGAAGTGACAACCCTAGAAAATAAGTTGAAAGAACATCATTTAATATAATTTGATTTGTCCAACTCAGACTTGGGAATTAATGCATCGACAAGAAAGATTGAATGAATTTAAAATATAATAGATAAAGAAAACAAAAAGTAGATGTAAAATTATATGAATTAGAATTGTGTATAAAGATCTAATTTCTTATAGTATCACCGTGAACATAACCATGACAAAAAGAAAGATTGAATGGATTTAAAATAAAATAGGTAAAGAAAACAAAAAGTAGATGCAAAATTATATGAATTAGAATTGTGTATAAAGATCTAATTTCTTATAATATCACCGTGAACATAACCATGACAAAAATAAATGGTTAAAAAAAGATTTATGTGACAAATTTTAACTAGTTTAGGACAAAGACTTGTGTTAAATTAAGCTATGTTGTATCTATCATAGTCATGTTGCTCAATTCTTCAATTTAGATTTTATCCAATTTCACACGTGTAGAGCTCATGTTGAAACTGATTAGATGAGTTGTCCAAAAGGATCAATTGTGATTGACCTTATCATTCTTTATATACATATACATATATATAATAATAATAATTCGCACTTACGATACTCTAAATAAAATTAGTATTAAATTTCTTATATAATTAAAATTTTAAACAAAAAGTTCATATCGAAAAATTATGATAATCTATGGGTTTTAATTTTTTTTTCCTAAAAAATTTTAGCCTTAACAGTTATTACATGTGTTTTAATCTCTTTTTCTAATTAATTTTTGCTTAACACCATAAAAAATACAAATTATGACACTTTAATTTGTAAGATTAAACTCATAGAAATCATGATTGAGTAGAATTTAAGTTGGTAATTTTGATTTATATATGATTTCTACTCTTAAAATATGGTGAAATTTAAAATATTCAAACTGTTTTTATGATATACATGGTAGTGGAGTCTACCAAAATAAAAACTGAGTAAAAAGTTAAAAATATAAAAATGATCTCAATTGTTGAATAAAAGAAAAAATAATTCTTAACCTTTGGATCTCAATTCGTAAGAGAGATACTTTAAAAAATTATCCTATTCTATTATAAATATTATATATATATATATATATATATATGTATAACTTACCTCTTTTGTGGATTCAATGGCCTCATTGACCAAGGCTGAGACGCCTGAACACTCAAAACTGAAATCGACGCCCAAACCATTGGTCAGCTGTTTAACCAAATCCGAAATAGGTTTATCAGGATGCAGGCTGGGGTTTATAAAGTCGGTCATTCCAAACACCTTCGCTTTCTCTCTTTTCCGTTCGTTTATGTCTACCCCAATTATCCTTGACACTCCCTCTGTTCGAGCTCCCTCCACCACCTGCGTTCAATAATATTCCAATTTATAATTATGCATCAGCATCTCTATGCCATCTTTATTTCAAAAAAAAAAAAAAAATATATATATATATATATTCTTGTGCGTGCGCACAAGTAAGGAGAACATCAAGCCCCCTGTGATGGTGCCTTGGTCGGTGAATTTGATTTTTACGTAGCTAAGGTTGATACAAATCGAATTATTTGCAAGCTATTCAAAGTTGGTTCATAAGTAAAATTAGTTCGAATCGAACTTGATTTGTAACTCGTTTATTTTCAAGTTTGAGCTCAAAAAAGTTTAACTCGAAAATTTGTGAGTAAGTTCGATTAAATAATATATATATTTTAATAATATTTTTCTTATGTTTTATTTATTATATTTTAAACTAAAATGAGTTTATTTTGATTTAGTTGATTTATTCGTAAGTCAAACTTGAGTTTATATAAAAGTTTGAATCGAGTTCAAGTTTAAGTTCAACATAAAAGATTTGAGCGGAGCTCAAACAAATTAAATTCGACTCGATTCGAGTCGTTTCTATCTTTATACACAATTGGTCACCGATTCGAATTTACTATTGGTATGATAAAAAAATTAGGTACGGTAATTTGGGGCCTTGTCATATTTTAAGTTTTTTTTAATATATATATATATATATATATATATATATATAAATGGATGAGGATAAGGAGGAGGGGGACATCAAGATGAAATGTGGTTTATTCGACAGGTAAATAAAAATAAAATAAATACCCCAAGTCCAACGGCGCCGAGACCCAAAACGGCAATGGTGTTTTCTTTACGGAGGGCGGCTTGGGCTTCCTTCCACGCAGCCCCAAAACCAGTGGAATATCCGCAAGAGAGAAAGCTAGCATGGTGGCGAGGAATCCTGGGATCGACCTTGACGACGTAATTAATGTCGACGACGGTGTATTCCGACATCGTTGAGCAGGTGAAGTGGTGGTAGATCCTCTGCCCTCCGATCGACATTCTGGAGGTTCCGTCGGGCATTAACCCGCTGAAAGGTAACGGGAAAGCCCTGCATAAGTTGGTCTTCTTCTCATTTGACTCGCAGTTTTCGCATTTCCCGCATTCTCCAATGTATGTTGGCATGACTATGTCTCCTACTCTCACCTCCTCTGTCCTCTTCACTCCTTCCCCAACACTTTCCACCATCCTGCTCCGTAATCCATTTATGTATATATATAAATGTAGACACACACAGAGAGAGATACATACACACATGCATATTAAACAAATTAATAAACACGTTAAATAATTAATTTATTTCAAAATAAAATAAAATTAATCTTAAACATGTTAAATAATTAATTTTTTTAAAAAAATTAAATTAATCTGTGTAGTATGGGTTTAAAATGACAAAAAATAAGATAATTTAATATAATTTATAAATTCGTAATTTGTGTAATAAAATAAAAAGTAAATAATTTTTAAAATTTTTAAAGATTTTCAAAGTTGTTCATCATTTTTCATTACACCAAACACACCAGAGAATACTAAAAATATTAGTAAAGTTTCAAAATTAATAAAATTTTAATGTTGGTGACAATTTTTTAATTTTCTAACCTCCTATCAAATTTAAAATTTAAATCAAACAAATTTAAAAAATCACCCCTAATTAAGTCATTTTATAAAATTTAAAATTATCATATTATTTTATTTTTATATTCCTAATTAGATTATAAAAATATAACCACCCAAATTTTGTATGCACCCCTGCAATTATTATATATTGTTATTTCTATATCCACCTCACATATTTTTGCGAATTTGTCTACCTTGTTCACTCACAATTATCCATTTTTTTTTCCCTTCGATGTGGCGCACCTATACACGGTTAGTTCATTGTTAAAATTAAGGAAATTATGAATTGTTTAAAAACTACCATTCCAAATTCTATTATATTATCATAATTATTATTAAAAAATTAATTTTGTTATAAAAATATTTCCACCGTCTCCCAATCAAATGACAATAAGTGATTTTTAGCACACTAGCGAAAATTATTAGGGTGTTTGGATACTCAAAAAACTTCAAAAGTTTTTAAATTCCTCCGATCAAATTTTATCACTTATCATTTTTACATCACATTAATCTCAACTTTTGAATTTTTTGAGTTGGACTCCAAACACCCCTTCGTAATTGTAGTAATGCAATCTTACTTATGATGTGTTTGGTTGGTAAAAATTTAGTTAAAATGTATAATAAAAGTACAAAAATTTGATGTAAAAGTGATATGTGATAAAATTTGATTAGAAGAAAATATAAAAACTTAATAAAAGTTGGTAAATTTTAGTTAATTTTAACCAACTAAACACTGAAATAGGATTCGTCTTGCAATTCGTGCAATAGGATTATCCCGTTTATGACTAATTTAAAAATTTTGTGCGCTTTTTAACGTTTGAGTAATTAAATTTTGTCTAATTTTTTTTTATAAATTAATCAAAACTATAATCCTACATGTTGAACACTTTTTAAACATAAAAGGTAATTATGTTAAATTAACTAAAAATCTAAGCACAAAAGCTAACTTCCTCTACTTTCCTAACGCAGAGCAAAGTTTAAGTATGATCTCATTCTCATTCTCATTTCATCTGTTGAGAGAGGCATATATTACCCAACTCCTTCGTGTCCAGGAACTCGAGGAAGCAAAGGCTGAAAAAAAAAAAAAAGAAGACAGAAAAATATTATTTGAATATATAAATTTTTAACCAAAAAATTTATATCATGATCCAACCTCATTAAAATTTTAAAAAATAATTAATTTTAGACAGAAAAATATTACAAGTAGTTATATAAATTTTTAGGTTAAAAAATTTACCAAAAAATTTAAATCATGAACTAATATTTTTAAAATTTAATTATTTTTTTTGATTGTTATACATAATTTATAGATATATATAGAGAGAGAGAAAGATATGTATAGTATTAATGGTGATGGCCGAAATAAATATCAAATTAAAGAAAGTGTTTTATTGTATATAATATATATATATATATATAGAGAGAGAGAGAGAGAGAGAGAGAGAGAGATGCAGAGTAATAGTAGTGTACTGACGAGGGGATAACCACCGCAGCAAAGGATGTCGGTGTGGCAGAGGCTGGCACAGAGCATCTTAATCCTAATTTCGTTTGATTTTGGGGGATCTACCTCTATCTCTTTCACCTCCAACTCTGGTTCCCCAATTCTCCACAATACCGCCGCTGCATCACACACACACACACACATATATTTTGCTTCAAGGTAGCTGAGTTCATGTGCGTCAGAGAGATCTAGAGCTAACAATATAGATTTACAAGATATATGTATATGTGTGTTTGTGTGTGTAGCTGCTACTAAAATTAATCAACCATGTACCTTTGCATTTTATGATATTTGAGTTGCTGCCGTCACACATGGTGGCCGATGAAGGAGACGTAGGTTCGCCTGCTTGACTACTTAGGGCATTATCAATGAGTGGTTGTACTTTTTTGATCAGCAAGATATATACACACACACACACACTCTCTCTCTCTCTCAATAAGTTAGCGGGCCCAAGCGGCCTCGCGTGCCACCAGCAGTTCAAATTTTTTTCTCAAAATTTTTTTATATCGTGGTTCGATGCTTAAAATTTGGATTTTTTTTAATAATCTAAAGTTCTTATAATTTAATTATTCATGATATAAATACTTAATTCAAAATTATTTATTAATGGCACTAAGTTTCCGTTTGAAATTTTAAATTTTATAAAAAAAAATATTAAATATCTTTCTCAAAATTTTAATTTTTTATCTTACTGTATGAATTAGAAGACTGTAATTTTTATTAATTTTTATTAAATCCTAAATATAGATTTGAAATGTGATCAAATGCTAACAATGTATATATTAAAATTTTGCTCGGACACATGCTCTGAACTCTCAAGCCACATTCCCGCACAAATGGACATGCATTCCTATTACGAAAGTATGTGATCATAATTAAATTATAATAGATAAACAGTAATTGGAATAGTTGCATCTGGTTATTAGAAATAATGGGACGGGAAAGCCATCGCATCTCACCATTGAGACCCATTACATGCGCATTAAATGTATCTCAAACTGTCATTTATGTATTGGGGAAGGCAAATGGGTATCATTGCAGTTAAATCAATGATCTACTAATTTCTATTTTATATATTTATAAATACTCAAGATATATATATAATTGAGATGTTCTCTCTCTCTCTAAATACTCTAACTTTCCATCTTACTTAATTATTTTATATAATTATAATACTATGATTACTTTCCATCTTACTTATTTTTTTTGAATTTGCAGGTGCTAACTTTGAAAGGGAGAACCATGTGGCGTGGAAAGCACATGGGGCCTATTTTTATACTACATACATTAATTTATTATTAATGATACAAAAAAAAAAAAAAAAAAAAAAAAACTAAAAAGATTGAGTATAAAAACTACTTCTACACTTTACTTTTGATCTCACTTTGATTCCACTAGTTTTAATTGTGACGGTCAAATATTCGCTCTTTGGGTCAAAATGTAATCATTCCATAAGTTCCGTGTAAATTGAAATTATTAGGGCGAGAGTAAAATCGTCATCTCTCTAAAATCCATCATGACTGCCGAAGAATTCCCAAATTTGTAGTCTAACATTTTAGATGATGTGGATGTGCAACTTCTGGTTGTGTTTTGGTTGTTTTCAATCATCCTATGGTAAGTTCTGCACTCTCTTATATAAATATTGGTTTGGCCAGCCTCTTCTCATTCTCCGGTTGCAACTTAAATGGACCCTAACTCCATTCACGATGTTGATAAAGAAACTAGGGTTTCTCTTCGATTGGTTTATACCCATCCAAATCAATATGAAATTCTTTTTTAGTTTGCTGATTTCCATCAAATTTCTTCAATGAATCATGCTAAGATTGAAGAGATGCTCTTTGTTTTTATTCAATCGGCACTGGAAAATAATCTCCAAACTATTGGCATTGTTTTGACAAATTTCTTAATGAATTTAGTTTAAAAAAAAAAACCTTCAATCGGCCTTCAAAGCTCCAGCCTTATCCTTCCTGTTTTTTCAGTGACTCTGGTGACTTTTACTCAAGTAACTAGTCTAGTTTTCGGTGTCGGTATCGACGCTACCATGACAGTCGATCGTTAGCCTATAATTCTTCAACCACCACTTCATTTTCCTTAAACCCTAATCTTATAGAAAAATGACGATTTTACTCTCATTCTAACGGTTGCAATTAACGAGTAGCAGATGAAATGATTATATTACTACTTAAGCAGAATTATAGGGATTTAACTGTCACAATAGAAATTAGTAGGACCAAAATAAGATTGAGAGTAAAGTGTAGGAATGGCTTTTGTACTTTACTCAAACTAAAATAAGAAAATTTAGTTCAAATTTTAAATTGTCTCATGAATTTAAATATCTAAAAATATTCTTAATCCAAATATTTAATTTAAAATTTAAAGTCCGTTATGAATAATCCCACACCAAACGACACTTAATAAACTAAAAAAAAAAAAAGAATTAAGAATTAATTTATTTCTCATGATTGACGGAGAATGAATAGGCCAATATCAAATAGCACATAATTAATAAACTGAAATAAAATGCATGGTCGACGGAGAAAAGAAAGGTTGATGTTTACTTTCACTTTTGTTTATTAGACTCGTCTTTACTTTGCATGTTTCTACTGCAATTACAGAAAGAGGACTTTTGCTAAGAGTTAATAAAATAAAATTTCAAGATAAAAGGTGATTTTTTTTTTTTTTTAAGAAAAGAATCGTTTGTATATAGTGAAAGGAATATAGCAGAAAAATTTGATACAAATTTAATTTATTGATAGATTTCGTGATATAAAAATTGGTTAAGTAGTAGTTTAATTAATAGAATATTAGAAATGTATATTTTTGTGAATATTGATGCATAAAATTTACTTTTGGGTATTTTTTGTTATATATTCATAAATTTTTATAAATATATTTTTGTTACCAAATATAAATTATAGTGCTAATTGCATTTTTTATAGACCTAAATTTTCTCCTTTTTCTATAAAAATCTTATCCTCGTCCCGAGTTTATACAGGTAGTTTTTAAAATTAATTGTAATTGAAATATTATAAATACTTTTTAGCTAAATTATTGAAATATTTTAGCCCTTTAAGAAGTGTTAAAAATTCTAAATTACTTTAATATTTTAACCCTTCGATATTTTCACAGAAATTTTTGGGTGTATATCAATTACTCGACTTATACGCCGACTTATACGCGGAATTAAGTCATCGTCCACCGAATTATAATGATGTATTTAAATTTTGGCTATATATCCATTTATAATGACGGATTCTGCCCAAAAATTTTAACTTCAGCAAATGCTAGTATTTCTATTTTTTTTCTGATATTGGGCTTTATGATTTGTGTTTCGTGGGTAGTTGTAAGCGATGGTTGAAGTTTTTTCTTTTTCCCCCTTGTGCTTGATTCATCTGTTAGTTTTTGGTGGATGGAGATAAGAGTGAAAACGAAACGGATTATTTGTTAGTTATTTGAGCTTGGTCAGAAAAAAGTTCGACTAGAACTCATTTTAGAATTCGATTCATGAGTAAAATAAATTTATGACTAAAATAAATTCGAATCAAATTTGATTTATAACTCGTTTATGTTAAAAAAACTTGGATCAAAAATTTATTAGTCAACTTGATAAAATAATATTTTATATTTTTAATAACATTTTATTTTTTATATTTTATATTAAAACGACGTCATTTTGATTTAATTGAATTATTTTCGAAGTGAGTTCAAGTTAAAAATTTTTTTTTATTGAGTCCAATTTAATTTTATATAGAAATTCGAATCGAGTTTGAGTTTGATTTTGATGTTAAGATTCATGTAAATAATTCGAGTCGAATTCGAATAAATTAAAATATGACTCGTTTTCTTCCTGGACTGTGGGTTGATTTTGATGCGTTTAAGGCGTTCTCTGATTCATCAACAGCGAAGGTCCCAGGCTCCAACAGATTGAAGAAGATGGTACTTCACTCGGTGGACTACATCGTCCATGACAAAGATCCATAAATGTTGGACATCAAGAGGTACTGTCACTTGTATTTTAAGGGAACAAAATATATATAATATAAAAAAATTAAGGTCCGTTTGAAAAGAGTAGGCTAAAGGCTACTTCAAAAGTGATTGAACTTTTTTACCCTTTTATATTTAATCTTCTTTTAAACTTTTAAGGATAAAAATGTCAATTTAACAAAAATAAGTTAAGTCACCTAAAAAAAAGTTATTTTTTTTCTTTCCCAAACACAAAATTAACTAGTTTTTTTTAATTAACTATTAACTATTAGCCATTAACTAATACTAATTGTTCACAAACGGAGCCTTATTTGTTGATCTCTTTCATTTGCAACAACTTCAGCGTTAGCAAATTTTAAATGCGGCGTTTCATGGGACAACTCTTTTTTTTTTTTTTTTTTTTTTCATGGGACAACTCTGTTTAGGAGATGTTTGGAAAAGTGACAAATGACAAAATTTAATAAGAAAAGTTAAAAATTTTGATAAAAATTGAGATACTTTGCTATTTTTTGGTAAACAAAGCATCCATTTACCAAACACCCCGTAAGAAATACTTTTTGTACATAAATAGGTTAGGGAATATATCATGATTTTAATTACATGCAGGGTAAAGCGCACTACAAACCCCCTTGTTTATTGTTCAGAATTACTTTATTTATTTCCTTCTGGAATTGGACGATAAGGGGATTGAATATAATTTAAAATTATTTTTTCGTGTGAAATTATTTTTTAATGTTTAGATAATAAAATATGAAATAAATAAGATTTGTAATTTAATAAAAGATGATTTTAAATCCTTAAATTTAGCAAAAATATATATATATATACAATACCATGTATAAGGTGTCACTCATTTTGAGAGATATACATTCAGGATTAATGCACCATTTTGTGAATAGCCATAAGTCTTATATGAGATGGGTAGCGCACACATTATTAACAATCTAATCCCATCCTGTATCTAATCAGAGTGATTCTTTTGCTATCCTCCAACTCGTTTTAAATAAAATTATCTTGTTAAGTTAGTTTTACATCTTATATGGTTATTTTTATTAATTTTTTTTTATTTCTTAACTTTTTGACATGTTAATTATATTTTTTTTAATAAGAATATTTAGCTGTTTTGTGTTAAACTTGATCCACACTGATAATATGAATTTGGATTTGAATTTTTATTTTTTTAAAATTGAATGTCATACTAAAAACTATCAAGCGCACACACACACACACACACACACACACATATATATATATATATATATATATATATATATATATATATATATATATATATTAAAGTGACAAAAGTAAATTAATAAATTAACTTATTCTAAGAATACTATACGCAACCATTATGTTACTTCAAAAAAAAAAAAAATTGCTTACATTGTTTTATAAATGAGAAATACATTTTTACTAGATTTTTTTTTTGAAAAATATATATATGTATAATAATAATGTTTTAATAAAACTTTGTAATAAAAATGCAAATTACTGTGTGTTTGGAGTGCTAAATTTGACAAAAATTCTCTAACTTTTTTCAAAATTTTTCAAATTTCTCCAACTTTTTTCATACTAAAATTTTATATTTTTTATTTTTACCAATTTTTTTTCTAATTTTTTCCCAACTTTAAACATTTTTCAAGAAATACACCTAACACTCAACTATTTTAATTTTTTTTCTTTTTATTTTTTTATTAAAATTTGACACCCCAAACAAAAACTTAATGAATTTTTAGTTGCATGCATCCTTACAGCAGAAGAAGAGCTTTCTTATTTTTGTTTTAAAGTGGCCACACAAAATAGAAGTTTTTTTTTGTTTTTTCAATGTATAGCTTTAAGGGGACACACAATAGATACTCCGTTTGGAGCTACATAAAATAAAATAAAATTCTACAAATCTTTATAAATACAAATTACGAGATAGTAAAATTTAAATTCTTCACTCACTGCACGAATTACGAGATATTTACTTTTACAATTTTATTTTATTTTATACACTTTTATACAACTTCAAACACACCCAAATTTCGTTACCTTAAAAACCACATGAATCTATACTTTTAATAGTGGTATAGATTTAATAATTAAAAAAATTTATTATTTTTGTCATTTTATAATTATTCATTAATTGACTAAATTTATATTTTAAAATGTTATTTAACAAATCTTTATAGTGTTTAGATTAATCATTGAATATTTCGACTAAAAGTATATTTGGTATGAGATTAGAAGATGGTAAACTTTATGAAATTAAAAATTCTCAAATATTTAAAAATTTTTGTAAAGAAAATTGATGAAAATATAAGAGAGGTGGAGTAAAATTAAAAAAAAAAGTATCTAAAATTTTAATTACTTTAATATTTTCTATTAAGTTTTAATGATGAATTTAACAAAATGAGATTGAATGGTAAGTATAATTTTCACATATTGAAGGGTGTTAAAGTATAATTACTCAAATATTGAGATAAGTAAGTGTAATTTATTCATTTAAAAAATATATTAACTTTCTAAAAGGGCCTTAAAAAAATAAGAATTAAAATAGAGAAGCAAAAAAAAGGTTAATATGTTGGAGAATAAAAATGCGCAAAATAGCAAAAGAAAGGGAGAGGCTATTATTTATTTATTTATTTTTTAAGTGAAGAGAGAGATAGGCTTTTTAAGGGTCTGTTTGATACTGTAAAAAATAACAAAAAATAATAAAAAATGAGATTTGAATAAACTTTTGACGTTTAATACACAACAACTAAATTTCGTTTTTTAGAGATGTAAAGTGAATTTTTTAAACTTTTATGTCAGTTTTTTAGAAAGAGAAACAATTTGAACAATTTTTTGGTTCCGTCGAAATAATTTTGCGTTAGAATTTATTCAAAGTGATTAAAAAGTTTTTGAGAATTGTATAAAAATTATTGGGGTTCGTGAAATAGTATTAGTGTTTGTAAGAAATTTATTAAAATTTGTAAAAATTTGTTAAGATATGTGTATATATATAAATTTATAAAAATTTTATGAAATACAAAAAGTACGAGATATGTTAAAAAGTTTAAAAAATTTTCAGAAAATTTTAATATTTTTCACCCTTTTTTAGTGCCAAACAGCCCCCAACATTAGCAAAATCTATCCTTCTGAATGAAAAGAAAAAAAAAAAAAAAAAAAATCTTTGCAAAAGAATGAAAAACGTGCGCTTGGCGGACGATGTGGTGGAGCTGGAGCTTGTCTTCTTCTTGCTCGAGAAAATTACCAAAACCCTAAAAAATATAAACCCACGGACGTCCAACGATTTACAATTACAGTTCCAAACTCTAGTTTTTATTTTTTATATTTTCAATTTATTTTGGAATTTTTTTGGGGGGGGGGGGGGGGAGGGGGGGAGGGGGTGTTTCATAATAAACCATTTGAAGATTTTTATCAAACCCAGTTCGCTTTATCTCTGATCTTTTTTTCCCTTATCAGTCAAATGAGGTTTTGTGCAAATAAACCCTTTTTATTATTCTACTTCACATTGTAAATATATGGAAGGCAATGAAGAGACTCATTCCTACAAGGTACGGCCTCTCCAGTCCCTCCCCCCAAATTCCATCTCTTTATTGATCGCTTTCTTCTGCAGCTTTGCTTTTCTTGCTATATGTTGTTTGTTTTCTAATTGTTTTGAAGTAATTATGGTTTGATTGCATATTTCAGACTCTAGGATTTTCTCTCTCTGCACTTGTTATCTGCCTTTTGCTTGTTGAATTTTCAGTTGTTTGGTTGATTTTTAGAACATTGAAGATGAATATATCCTATTACGGCACATTTTTCTGAAGTGAATTGCTAATTTAGGTTTCAATAATTTGAGCATTACCTGGAAGCATTCTCTTTTGAAATTATGTTGGTTTGGCTAGGCATTTTGTTAAAGTTTCCATGTGGTTTTCAGTTTGTTGTCAACAAAAGGGGAAATAATAGAAGTTCAAATTACCAGCCTCAATGAGACAGAGCAATTTGATGAGCTTATCCATAATTGAAGTATTTGGCATGGTTGATTTAATTGATTATTCACCTCTTCCACTTTCAGAATTTTAATCACAGTTATGAATTATGATGGCGCTCTGGTTCAACTTCTTGCTAGCGAGAATGTGTTTTAGGAGAAGAGAAAATATCAGCAATATCAACCAAAGCATTGGTTTGGTAGGCTTGATAATTTTCATTTCTACTTTTGGAGTGGTAGGCTCTGTTTGGAATTGGGATGAAGCACAAGACAATGAGAAAGTTCTACTTTCTGGTTTTCCTCCCACTGTAAAAATTGTTTAGATAAAACAATTCTTATGAAATGATTGTAAAAGAGGAGGAGCAATACTTGAGTATTAAGAATTTCTCAAGTATTTATCTAACTTTTTCTTTTCCTTTTTTTTTTGGGGGTTTTCCCATAGTGACCTCTACCTTTTCCGTCACAAAACCCATATAGAAGTGTAGCATTAATGCAAACTAAACTTGCTAGTATATTTGCTTTAACAATTCCGCATAACCAGAAATATGCTCTCATATCATTTGGATGGGACTTTTTTTTTTTTTTATGAGAGGGGGCAATGTTGGCTGTGCAATATTTTTTTGTTACAGAGTTATTACACTTGTTTCCCTGTCGTCAGCTCTTATTTTTGTGAATTTCACTTATTATTCATTCATGTGAATTTATGCACACAAGTATTATAATTTAATAGAGAAACAAAAAAACCCTCTATACATTTTTCGGTTAGCAGCTCCATCATCTCGGCTAACATCATTCTTCAAGGCATCTGAAAATTGAGGTCTGCGTATCCTTTTGATCTTATGATTCGTATTGTTCACACATGGTATCTTAGAAAATTCTCCTAGAAAGTACAACAGAAATGTTAAGATTTTGGGAAAGAAAATAAAATTGCTTCATAATTTATATAAAATACTTTGAATACTTATTTGGCTTGGATCTATGTTACATAGACTCTTTGTATGACGTACCCATATCATATGCTTGACACTTGGATAAGAATACTTGAGTAAATGTATACATATCCTAATATAATTGAATATATATACAAACATATTTATTAATTCAATTTTAGCATATAATTTATGCATAAAATACTCTAATAGAATCTTGTTAATACGATATAATCCTATATAGGGTGTGTTTGGTGTGATAAAAAACGATGAAAAACTCATTAAAACTCTGAAAATCTCTAAAAGTTATTTACTTTTTATCTCACTGCATGAATTACGAACCGCCAAATTATGTCACTTTATCTCACTTTTTATCACTCCAAACGCACCCATAATAAAATAATTATATTAAATATATGAATATTTTTCTGTGTCCCCGTATGCTTATATAAGAGAATTGATGGATCCAACTCTTAAACACATATCTGTATCCAAGTTCTTGTAACGTAGACTTGTTTGTCTGTGCCTTCTGTTGGTGCATCCTTTTGGAAATTGTTATTGATAATTCTGCTATCATATCATTCATTTCATGAAACTGTCCCAGGGTGTTTCAAATGACAAATTAGGAAAAGAAGCAAAGGTGAAGGGAACAACTGTTTGTGCCCACACAATAAATACTGTCAAATGGCAGTCTATTACACTTGCTAGTGATTTTGTTTTTTTGATAACTAAACATTTTCTAATGATTATGATTAGCATATTGAAGATAATGAGGGTGGCTTCCAGCAATGATTGTATGCAATCAATATTCTGTATGTTTATATAGGAGGTGCAAACTGCCCTCTTGTAGATGGCCACTGGTACTGGAATCTCTCTGGAGAAAAAAAATAGTCAAGATGCAGGAAACAGCTGGATTGTTCAATCATTCAATCTGTGTATCTCTGTCTTTTGTTATCGTTTAATATTATGCTATTTGGTTGAATCCTGTTATATGCTCTCTGGCTGGAGCCCATGCAATGAAAGCCCTTGGCTGCATGCTTGAAAGATTTCCAGGCATAACTTCATGTTTTTTGGGTTAGTTGGATTTATGTCACTTGATATTTTGTCTGCCTTTATGGATGTCTGATGGGAAATTCTTACTCATCTGAAGGATTATTACAAGGTTTTGGAGGTAGATTATGATGCAACTGATGAGAACATCAAATTAAATTACAGGAAACTTGCACTGGTTAGTTATTCGTCTTCACTAATGGCTGTTACAATAGCTCTATTACGTTACTTGATTTCAGCTTCATTTTTAGTGTCATAGGACACACAGGAAATTTACACGATTTCGCATTCTATTAATATGTAACAGAAGTGGCATCCTGACAAACACAATGGTGATAATGCTGTTACCGCAAAATTTCAACAGATCAATGAGGCTTACTCTGGTAATTCTTGTGCAGTTGTGTTTGATGGGCCCTGAGGTCTCCTTCCCTCTGTTACACCACGCATGCGACCTTTTTTCAGTGTGTAGCCACTGGCCATGTTATGGGGTTTATATGCCTTGGATTTCAATAGTTTTCAATTCTCAGTTGTGTGGCATCACTGGCATTGTAAACAGACCTTTAGGTTTAAAAGGATGGGTGAAGACTTCAAGTGTCTAGAATCAACAGCCATTGATTTTTTTTTTTTTTTTTTTTTTTTGTGCTTGGTATGTTGAGTTAGTTACATCGTACTGCTGTTACGATTGAATGCTCGATATATTTATGGATGAGGCATGTTCTAGTCTCAGAACCAGAATATGCTTTCTGATACATTCAGACTAAGGAACTAACCCTTTTGCAAGCATTTTTCATTCTTGGCTTAGAAATTTGTAACGTGTATTTTTATTTCTCTTTTAAGTAAGTTTATGAACAGACATTTGTAGTTTTGATAATGTATTTTTTTTTTTTTTTTTTGGGCAGTATTGAGTGATCCTGCCAAGCGATTTGACTATGATTTAACTGGAAATTATGAGGTTGATAGGTACTCCTTGCGGGTAAGAATTTCCATTGTGTTGTTGGCCTAGATTCCTTAATCCTTTTAACCTTGTTTGATTCCACTTTGGTTGTGTGATTCGTATGTGCTAAATGCAACTTATTTCGGATAATTTGGTTTTGCAACACAGGAGTATCTAACCAGATTTAAGGGAATGATACTTACCTGCAATGGGCTTGGTATGAGTCACTCAACACTTTGGTAAATTTCTCTTACTACAAATAATATTTTGTTTGGTAAAAACTGTTGTATGTGCTGTTAAAGGTGCTGGGGGTATAAACTGTAGTGTGTGGATGCATGTGTGAATGTTTTTCATTTTGATATTAGCTTTGTCTCTAAATGATTTTTGGATTCTTCATTTAGACTCCTAATGTTACATGGAGGGCCATAAGTTATTTTTCTATAAAATCACACGGATTCTTGGATTTGAAACGGTAATAGTGGTATTTCCAGACTATTAGTTGGCATTATTATACTTTTTGAGTGCTAGCTAATTAATTATGAGTGTCTCTCTACATGTCAGATTTTCATAAAATTTATTCTTAAAATATTGGGATATGTACAAAAATTGAGTATGGATACATGGGCGCTTCGTGAATATTTAAATAAATTATATGCTATACTAGCATAAAATATGTTGTTTTTAAGAAATGTACTTAAAATTAAATGTAATTTGGAGAGGAAAAAAAAAAAAAGATAGAAATATTTATCTTCCTTCCATATTGAAAAACTAGAAAATTTTCTTTATCGTGAAATATGAGATGCTGCTTAGCCTTACCCTGCTTTTCAAAATCTAATTTAAAGTTAAGGCATCCAAGTGTCAAATTTCGATATAGTAATTGGATACATATCTCATGCTCTTACTCTTGTTATTTCCGGTTGGCACGGGTATGTTGTAGCAAATAGAAGAGCCCGTGTACACTAACGACGGTCATCTCGTAGCATATGTTCCTCATTTGTCACTGGGCTATTACATTTGCTTCGCCTGGACAATACATTACCTTTCTACCACACTCTCTATATTTGCATTATATTTTGTTTATTTGCTGGGTAATTAGCTCATCGGTCGCTTCTTTTGTCATAAATCATTATTTTCCTTTCTTATTTACGTGCCTTCTCAACCCACCTTAATTATTTCGTGCCCTCGTACTGTTTTTAGTTCTTGTAGGTTCATGTAGTTTGTCACTCACATGTGAGTTTGTTAAAGAATTGTGACAAGTTACCCATCTTTGATTCATGCTATTTTTGTGTTGCCACTTACAAATATATATATATGTGCACAATGCAGTTCACAACAGCAGCTGATGGAATCTAACGAGAAATAAGGTCCGGCTTTCCCATCCCTTCGCTGTTCACTAACCCTGTTATTTGCCTATTCACATTCATGGGGTTGCAAATTCCATGTAATGTTAGAACCAGGGCCATTGTATTGAACTGAAACTGCAATAAAATATCGGGAAAAAGCCTTCTTAGAAAAACTGTTTAAGCCTAAACGTTGTACTTCCCCAGCTGTTACTGTAAATCTGTGACTCTTGGCTGATTTGAAAATGCAAATCAATGGCACTAGTGAATACTCCTTGAACTCAGTGGGTTCTGATCCTTTTCATATTTTAATGGGTATATATATTTTGATGGATAGCATATATTCTAATGTAGTTTTGGGATGGCTTGATGTATTATTTTTGGTTCTCTTATGTGGCAAATTGTTGTAGGTATTTTTTTTTCTCTATTTTTTGGGATGTATTATTTTTGGTTCTCTTATGTGGCAAATTGTTGTAGGTATTTTTTTTTCTCTATTTTTTGGGAATGGGACTTGGGTGAACCGAACCCGTTGCTTTTTTTGTAGTAGGGGTGTTGTTTTCTATCAAGGCTCAGGATTTTTTTTTTTTTTTTGGGTGGGGGGGGGGGGTCTGGTTGGGGGTTTGGCGGGGAAGGTTTGCTCCAAAAAAAAAAAAGTTAAGACTGGTTTGACAAAACTTTTAGTTTTTAGTTTTTATTTTCATTTTTTTAATATTGAACATGGGAATTGAAAATTGTTTTAAAATTCTTAAAAATTATAGAAATATAAAAAAATATTTTTTCAAATTTTTATTTTGAGTTTTCATTTTCCTCCATCATTACTGGTCACAACTATCATTCATTGTTGACCGGCAGTTACTCACCTTTGACCACCATCGGTTGGTTTGGTACACTATGTCGAAATTGTTCTATTTATTAGTAATATTTTGTTTATTTATTTTTTTATTTTCTTCAAATGCAATTAATAATTTTTTATTCACTAATTAAATAAAGAGGATGTAAAATTATTTTTATTATAACTTTGAACTCAAGCTTTGGTTATTAATTTTATTTTTTAGTTAATAAGTTGTTAAATTTTAAAAATTGTCAAACAAACAAATTTTAGAAATTACGTAACATTCTGTTTGGAATGGTAAATTTGACAAGATTTGATTTCATTTGATGAAAATTCACATTAATTTTTATATTGGACAATTAAAATAAAATTTTATGAGTTGATTTGATTTTATTTCATCAATTAAATTTTGAAATTTCTATACAATTTGAAATCTAATACAAAACAACAGAATTTGACGAGAATTCATTACTTTCTTAAACAATTTAAATAAGTGGACAAATTTATCTTCTTAAATTATATTTGTCATATTTTTTTATTTTTTATTTACATGGTCAAACTTAGTATTTCATTTAAATCAAATAATTTAATTTATAAATTTAAAATGTGTTTCAAGTATAAAATTTTATTTACCAAATCAAAATAAATCAAATTTAATCAATTCTTATTTTAAAATAAAATCAATTCTAATAGTAGAATAATTTTTAAAAGGGTGGAAAAATCATAAATTTTTTTTTTTTTTTTTTGCGCAACCAAATGGGCCGGTAAAGTGGTGGCGTTGGTGGGAAATGCGAGCAGGGGTTTCCAGCTGCCTAGATTGTATTTATCATTGTATATTATTTTAATTAGAATAAAAATGGTTTAGTCATTAATATTTTTTTAAAGTAGGAGAAATTATAATAATAACAGGTATTTTAGCAGTTTTTCTAAATAGAATCTCTATAATGTGTTAAAAAAAAATATTACTTCCCTAATTGATTCTACAATAGCTTAACAAAGTTTTAACTTTGGGGATGTCCCATAAATAATTAGGCCTTGTCTGTTAGTCAAAGTCATAAATATTTTTAAATTCCTTATTTATACTTAACGAAGGGATGAATGTACAATATTCATACGTAAATGTTATCTGAGTAGTGAACGAGTTTCACTCTTCCATGCCTCATCACAAACGAATTGGCAGTCACTGATTGAAACCCTCTTCCCTCATTAGGAGCGCCCATTCCTCGGCTCCAAGCAGCGAGTTACATATCTGGGTGTGTTTCATATTTGGGTGCGTTTGATTGTGTGATATGAAATGAGAAATTGGATTGGCAATCTACGGATTTCATTTAATTTTATATTTGATTGGGAAAAATAACTCTGAATATATATATATATATATATATATATATATATCAATTTAAACTGCTAATCCCTTAAAATGAAAGAAATAAAATACTTAAGAGAGATATTATTTTATATTCATTATTCTCTGGATTGTTCCCCATCAAGATTCAAAAATCCAAAATTACTTGTTGACAAATCGCATTTTTTTATATCATTTTATATCTAATCAACTAAATACTAAAAAATTAATCTCACATAAAAGTTTAATCTCATGTTATATTTGATCTCATATCTTTATCTCATGATACTGCTCATCTTCCATCATCCAATCACTCCAATCAAACATAACCAATTAGTCATTGATCTAACAGGACTCGGATTGAGAACCGCTTAAATGAATCTATAATAGAGAATTCATTTCAGCCACGCCATATAGAATCTCTAAAATATTATATATATGTAAAAAATTATTTCTTTATTTTATAAATTTTTGTATTTAAGAGCATTATGTCAACTTCTATCACATCATAGAGTATTAAGATTCTATAGTAAATTTATATTGATTTTAGAACTACACGTAAATAATGTACAATGAATGTATGTACAGAGTCACAAAGCATACGACAGAGGAATTCAGTTCAATAGTAGCCAATGTGGAATTCACGTCAAAAGGGTTATGTTATTGCACCATGCTACAAGCTCGAAATCTGATCAGAGCCCACATCCGACTGAACAGCAGAGCTGCTGCTCCTCTTGAGATGGAATGCAAACGACTTGTTCAACTCAGCAGCATCTTGAACCCTAAGCCGAGTTCCCTGTTGTCCAACCACCACGGCTGCAACCTTGGCCGCCAATGCCCCCATCCCTTTCAAATCCGACACCCCCCTTAGAATTCCATACAGAATGCCCGATGCATAGGCGTCACCAGCACCGCATGTGTCCACCGGAACGCATGGTGATGGAGGGATATATATAGCTTCCCCTTTTACGCCAATATAGGAGCCTCTTGGCCCATCTGTAACCGAAACTAAGGGCACAAAATGGCTTAGGTACCTGGCAGCAGATGCAGGAATTTCCTTTGGGGAGAAATCACAAAATGCCCTTGCTTCGTTGCTGTTGGCAAACAGAATATCTGCATGATTTTCCATAATTTCCCTAGAAAAAAAAAATATAACCTTTCAGATGAGTGAAGATGAGAACAAAGAACAAACCAGTTTCCATTACCCTATCAGGGTCTGGTGCAAATGAACAGAAATCAAGCTATTATAGATGTGGAAATACTACTATACCATCTAGGGTCGTAAAGATGATCAATATTTTTCACTAATGTCTGTATCTAAGTGAACATTTGGGAAAATAAGAGCTACCAACTACTAGGTTTTGGACTTTTTTTAAAACGACCAAATTTATCTTTTTACATTTTAAACTTATTCTAAACATTGAAAGGAAAAAATGTCAAATTAACAAAAAATAAAAAAGCTAACTACTAAAAAGTTAGCTTTTTTCTTAGTAGCTAGCTACAGAAAAACTAGCTACAGAAAAACTAGCTACTAAAAAGCTAACTTTTTTCCCCTTTCATAAAAAAAAAAAAAAAAAAAAAAGATTAGGCATTTTTTCTTCCCAAACTCAACCAAAGTATTGCAGTTCAACCATCAGTTGAACATCTCCATGTAGAACAAAGTGAACTATGCATGTATAAGGAGAATTGAACAATAAGAAAAGTGAAAAGTCTGTTAAATCCATTTGTTACTTCTAGGACTCCATTTGTTGTTAGCTGAAGTCACAGCTGCCAGCTGAAATTGGCTTGGAAAGGGGCTCAGCAGGCAGCAACATGACTCTCTCTCTGGAGAAACTTTATTGGCATCACCCATTGTCTCGCTCTTCAGAAGAGACAATTCTATTTAAAGTTGAAAGAAAGTTCAACAACTGTAAATCATGCATTGTGAATCTGTAATGAACAAATTTTGGCTATAACTACCCATGGCGCTTGTTATTTGAAGAAAACAGGTAGGGCTTGTGCAAATTCACATGTTACTGTTCTTTTATGTGACAAGCTTATTATTCAAAATGCCCATCCAATGAAGAGAGTAATAATATAGGAAGGTTAGTCGGTTGAAGTTTTACCAGAAATCATCATAGTGTCTCTCAATGCAGGAGACATCCGAAGCTGTAATAGCAACCAAAGCACCACTCTTATGGGCATCCTCACATGCTTTTTTAATTGTTCTTATTGTATCAGGAAGCTCAAATAAATATCCTTCAACAACCAATACATTTGTCTTGGAGATTACATTGGCCAAGGAAGGATCATAGTTAACGGATGAAGACGTACCCTGGCATCACAACGAGAGAGCATATTAGGGGCCCATGTAAGTTGCAAATGAAAAAAACCAAACAAAACCATGAAATGCTTTTTCAGAGTAATCATTGTATGAAAATTTTGAGGAGTTCAAGATGGTTGATAATGCAAATTCAGGATCACCACCAGCACCAACTACCCCATACAGACTGTACATGGTTCCTAATAGATGGATAATATGAGTCACTCAAAATCACTGAAGCAAACACATCAGAAAGGCATAATACTTTGAAATTGATATTAAACTGCCTTTTGCAAATAGTCTCACAACAAACACATGACAATAGGTCTAATACTACCTGTATTTGATAACAAACTAACAATGTGCTCAATGAATGACCCAAAAAAAAAAAAAAAGGATGTCACAAGAACAGATCTGACCTGATATGCAAGCATCGTCCGCTGGGCATCAGGAGTGGTAAGAACTATAACAGTCCCTGTTGTCCCATTCTTTACTGAAGGAGAGAGAAAATTGACATTTGCCCGACACAGTTTTGCCCTGCATAATTATTTAGGAGCTAACATATCAGATATTTAGTAAGATACTTGTCTTGATTAACTATCATTCTGGCCACAAAGCACAGGAAAAGAATTCCTAATTAAGCTCCTGAAACTACTTAACTTCTTCCACAACTGAACGCGCCATAGACAACATCATTGGTCATAAAATTGTTCAAATTTCCATTCATATACGATGTATGTGTGTATGATAAGTTTCTAAGGTGTACACCTAGAGGCTTGACCATCATATGGGAAACCAGGAGAAGTATTCGGTATAATTCAAAAGCAACTGATTTTGGATGACAGCCAGTGGGAGCTGTTATATCCATGAAAATTAAAATAATTACAACTTAATTGGTTGGTGTCAAAGGTTATTTTTGAAGTAACGGAAGCTTGAGAAGCCTCAAAATTGAGCAACACCAGAGTAAATTGTATTCACCAAGTGTGGATGTACAAGTATGAAGTAAAGCACTTGGGTAAAACTGAGAATTCTACCTGTAAAACTCGCCTAATGGATCGCTGCCAACACTACCTGCCATAGCTACATTTAAGGCAGTACCTCCAATGGGATGAACACCAAGCCTCGCCAACGCCACCAAGCTATTAGAAAGAGATCCACCAGCAGCAGCCTTGTAGCTGCACCCATCCATTGCCCGCAGAACTCTACCCCTCTCCTCGTGATTCACAAGATTCCTTGTTCCCTTCTCTAATCCCAGTCTATCCAAGAATTCATCATCAACCGTCCCAGAAAAGTCTACCTACAATTATGAAAAAAAAAAAAAAAAGAGAACCTATCATACTTGAATACAAGAACAAATAGGTATACATCGCAGAGGTGCAGGACTAGTAATAATTATCTACAAATCCGATATGAAAAATAGAAAAGAAAAAGAATATTTATAGGGAAAGATATAAGCTGTAAAAAATCTAGATGGAGTGATTTTGATAGTTTCCCATAACCCTAGAATAAAGGGAAAAGAAAGGAAATTCATTAGCATAAAGCAAGAGAAGAAAAATTCAAATTAGCATGAACAACACAATTTTACATTTTTTTTTTTCTAATGTTTTGTTTTCCGAAATTGGGCAGCAAACAAACAAATCAAAGGGTAATCAAGAAAGGGGGGAAAAGAAGTTACCATGGCTTGGCCAAGACCTAAAACATCCCATCTCTCAGGCAGAGCACTGCGATTTCTATCCTCAATATGTACTGTATCTTCTCCTCCTCCTCCTCCTCCTCCTCCTCGTAGTCCTGCGTCGTCACCGGTGACATCAGCATCGCCATCTTCTTCTTCTTCTTCTTCTTTTTCGCTGTCACTCTCGAATTGTTCTCTGACTGGGTCAATGTTTCGGCCGCTAAATTTAGAAGAAGAAAAAGAAGAAGAAGAAGACCAGAAAAGGCGAGAAAGGACATCTTCGTCTATGGAATTGAAAGGAAAGGGGGTGGGCGAGCCTTGTCTGATAAGTCTGCAGCTGAAGCTGGAGGAGAAGGAGGTGAAATGGGGAGGTGCGTAACGATTAGTTATTGTAGGAGAGGAAGTGGGAGTCTTGTTGATGGAATAGCGACAAACGAGAGAGCCGAGAGACACAGACATTGCTGGAGTTGAGGGTGGAGGTGAGGCTGAGGGTAGGGGCGGGGGTTTAACTTTTGCAGGATGATGAGCCGCCGCCGCCGCCGCCGCTTCTGCCGCCGAACTCCGGTAATTCTTCCACCCTCGCCGCTGCGGGTCTGCGACCGATCCTCTCTATATATGTTGTGGTTGGTTTATCTAATCCTTTGGTTGGAAACTTAGAAGTTTTATTACGGTGTCACGTGGAATTCGGGGAACCAGATCGCAGTCGGTAATTAGATTGAAAAAATCCGAGCCGTTTATTGCCCCAAAAAAATGAAGAAAATCATCTGAACCGTCCATTAGTTATATGAAGTGAGTGCTTCCCGGTTTCCTTTGATTTTCCTTTTTTTTTTTTTTGTTTGATGATTGAATAGAAAAGAAAGAAAGAAGAAAGTTTGTTGAATCTGAATAAAAAACAGAATGGATACTGAATTAAGGGATTAACTATTTTGAGGCTGGTGACCTTCCGTTACAACTGAAATTCTAACAAATTTCTCATGTCTTTCTAGTTTTTACATACTTCTATTTATACCCATATACAATGGGCATTATTTTCATAATACTACTTATTATTGAGCTGGGCTGGGGTGTTTCTATTGTTGATTAGGTTACTCGTATTTGGTTTTGTAGGTGAGCAGATCCAAAGTAATGAACCGAGTGATGAAGCTCAACTAATTGGTGTGGGTTGGATTGAAACTGGGCCCCTGTGCTCTCACTTCAACCCAGCTAGAATTTGACCTGCTCGTGCTTTTAAATTCTGTTGAATTGTCTTCAATGGCCCTTCTAGAATCAGGGTTATATGTATTACCCCCATGTGCCAGCTGCAACTGTCCTATCGATTGTCCTTCAAGTCTCTCATCTGTCATTTTTATATCTTGGATGATGCGATTCCTTTTAGCCGTTGGATCTCTAGCTGTTGGAAGGTTGTGATTGAGCAATTTGTGGGTTTTATCCAGTCCACCCACTTGGCCCCAATGTGTAGCCATCTGACGGCCCACGTTGCTCCACATGTACCAGCCTTCCATCTGTTCCCAAATTGCACAATCAAGGTTAAGCTTTCCAAGCTTTGGCCTCTGGTTCTAGACAACGACACCCTCGGGCTCACCATTACTCTTCCACTTCCTTTTCCCCTGTAACATCCCCTGATCTCGTGTATCCTCCTTCTGCTCTCCCTTTCTTCTTTGCTGGATGTTTGTGTTGATGTAACGACCCGCATCCATATAGTACAATATTGTCCGCTTTGGGCTTCGCAAGCTACTTCCCAGCAGGTCACCCATCCTAGTACTGCTCCCACTAGAGCACGCTTAACCCTGGAGTTCCCACTGAACCCAGTGCCCTCACGGCTTTAAAACGCGTTGTTCTATATTGATATCGAATATTACATATATGCCACTTCCTTTCACGACCCAGGCGATGTGGGATGAGAGGCATTGCTTCTCTGCTTCACCTCCCGATTCACTCTCCCGCAGGGAAAGTCCCTCACGGGCAGGTCCCTCACAGTCCCTCACAATCCTCCCCCTTACAGGGCACGCGTCCTCGCGTGGCCTCCTATTTCACTCTCCCGTAGGCAGAGTCCCTCACAGGCAGGTTCCCCACACGTGGGGCCCACGCGTGATCCTACACTTCCAGCTGGGTATTGGCTCTGATACCATTTGTAACGACCCGCATCCATATAGTACAATATTGTCCGCTTTGGGCTTGATAAACTACTTCCCAGGAGGTCACCCATCCTAGTACTGCTCCCACTGGAGAACGCTTAACCCTGGAGTTCCCACTAAACCCAGTGCCCTCACGGTTTTAAAACGCGTTGTTCTATATTGATATCGAATATTACATATATGCCACTTCCTTCCACGACCCAGGCGATGTGGGATGGGAGGCATTGCTTCTCTGCTTCACCTCCCGATTCACTCTCCCGCAGGGAAAGTCCCTCACGGGCAGGTCCCTCACAGTCCCTCACAATCCTCTCCCTTACAGGGCACGCGTCATCGCGTGGCCGCGTGCCCTCATGTTTCACTCTCCCGTAGGCAGAGTCCCTCACAGGCAGGTCCCCTACACGTGGGGCTCACGCGTGATCCCACACTTCCAGCTGGGTATTGGCTCTAATACTATTTATAATGACCCGCATCCATATAGTACAATATTGTCCGCTTTGGGCTTCGTAAGCTACTTCCCAGCAGGTCACCCATCCTAGTACTGCTCCCACTAGAGCACGCTTAACCCTGAAGTTCCCACTGAACCCAGTGCCCTCACGGCTTTAAAACGCGTTGTTCTATATTGATATCGAATATTACATATATGCCACTTCCTTCCACGACCCAGGCGATGTGGGATGGGAGGCATTGCTTCTCTGCTTCACCTCCCGATTCACTCTCCCGCAGGGAAAGTCCCTCACGGGCAGGTCCCTCACAATCCTCCCCCTTACAGGGCACGCGTCCCCGCGTGGCCTCCTGTTTCACTCTCCCGTAGGCAGAGTCCCTCACAGGCAGGTCCCCCACACGTGGGGCCCACGCGTGATCCTACACTTCCAGCTGGGTATTGGCTCTGATACCATTTGTAATGACCCGCATCCATATAGTACAATATTGTCCGCTTTGGGCTTGGCAAGCTACTTCCCAGCAGGTCACCCATCCTAATACTGCTCCCACTGGAGCACGCTTAACCCTGGAGTTCCCACTGAACCCAGTGCCCTCACGGCTTTAAAACGCGTTGTTTTATATAGATATCGAATATTACATATATGCCACTTCCTTCCACGACCCAGGCGATGTGGGATGGGAGGCATTGCTTCTCTGTTTCACCTCCCGCAGGCAGAGTCCCTCACGGGTAGGTCCCTCACAGTCCCTCACAATCCTCCCCCTTACAGGGCACGCGTCCCCGCGTGGCCTCCTGCTTCACTCTCCCGCAGGCAGAGTCCCTCATAGGCAAGTCCACTACACGTGGGGCCCACGCGTGATCCCACACTTCACAGTTGGGCATAGGCTCTGATACCATTTGTAACGACCAAGGCGATGTGGGATGGGAGGCATTGCTTCTCTGTTTCACCTCCCGCTTCACTCTCCTGCAAGCAGAGTCCCTCACGGGTAGGTCCCTCACGGGTAGGTCCCTCACAGTCCATCACAGTTGAGGTTCTGGAGATTAGTGCCGTAACAACTCCTCCCATCTTCAAAAGACCCCTTGACCTTAAGGTTCGGGTGCTCGATTAGCAGCTTTTTGAGTGGCTCATACGTTGCTTCTTCGGCGGTTTGGCCAACCCATTTTACCAAAGCCTCTTGGAACTGCCTCTTTCCCTGTCGACGGTCTCGGATCTCCAGTATGCACTCCGATTCCGGCACCAAATACCCGTTGTCATCCATCAAGGGTAAATCAGTGATAGGTAACACTTCTTTCCTTATTTTTTCCTTAAGCTGTGAGACATGGAACACGGGATGGATTTGGCTTTGACTGGATAACTCCAACTGGTACGCCACTGTTCCTATGACCTTGTTGATTTTATATGGTTCATAGTACCAAGGGGAAAGCTTCAAATTTCTCCTCTGTCTCATGGAGAGTTGCCTGTATGGTTGCAATTTGACATATACCCAATCCCCGATCTTAAATGTTCGTTCTTTACGGTGTTTGTCCACCTGCTGTTTCATCCTGTTTTGTGCTACTCTTAAATGTTCTTGAAGTAGTTTATTAACCCTAGCATGTGCTTGCATTGTCTCACCCATTGCTGCGGCCTTAGACAACCCTGGAATATAATCCCTGAGCTTTGGTGGTGGAACTCCATATAAAGCTTCATAAGGGATTAGTTTCGTGGCTGAATGGTAGCTTGTATTGTAGCACCATTCGACCAGAAACAACCATGTGCACCACAACTTGGGAGTTTTTGAGGTAAAGCATCTTAAATAGGTCTCAACATACCTGATCGTTACTTTTGTCTGACCATCTGTTTGGGGATGGTAACTGGAACTGAAGTGTAATTTAGTCCCCATTAATTTGAACAACTTTTTCCAAAACATGCTTGTAAAAGAAAAATCTCTATCAGAAACATTTGAAACTGGCAGTCCATGGAGCTTACAGATGTTTTCCATAAATATTTGAGCTAAGCCAGAAGTAGTGTAAGGATGACATACAGGGATAAAATGGGCATACTTGGATAATCTGTCGATAATAACCCAAATAGTTGTAGCCCCTTTTGACTTTGGAAGCCCATCAACAAAATCCATAGAGATATCTGACCAGTTTTTTGTAGGTATAGGAAGGGGTTGAAGCAAACCTGGGGAAGAAGTTGTTTCATATTTGCATCTTTGGCACACTTCACACTCCTTAAGCCACTGTTTGACTTCAGATTTCATCTTGGGCCAATAGAACTCTTTCATAGCTTTCTGTAGAGTCTTCTGGTATCCTCCATGCCCAGCCATCGGTTCATTGTGCACATACTGGAGGATTTGCTGCTTGATGGATTGCACATTAAGTACATACAACTTATTCTAGTAAAATAACAATTCTTGTTTAAATGGGAACTTCTGCATGCCAATAATCTCCTGTTCCATCTTTTGCTTGATTGACTGAACTTCTGTATCAGTTTTATAGGCTTGCTTAATTTCCGAGAAAAAAGTAGGATAGGGCTTGCTGATAGCTAAAGACAAAATAACTGCCTCTTCCTTTTCTTGAACCTCAGATTCATGGAGTCTAGAAAGGGCATCTGCCACGTTATTCTCTACACCCTTCTTGTATTCACTGTTGAAAGTGTAACCAATCAGTTTAATCACCCATTTTTGCTACGTAGGGGTCCCAATCTTCTGCTCAAATAGATATTTAAGGTGATGGTGGTCGGTCTTGATAACAAAAGATTACCCCAACAAATATGGCCTCCATTTTTTAACTGCTTGCACTAAGGCAAATAACTCCTTTTCATACGTAGATAAGTACAGCAATTTCCCTTTCAAAGCCTGACTAAAGAAGGCTATTGGTCTTTTTTCCTACATCAAGACTGCCCCAATCCCTATCCTCGAAGCATCACATTCAATCACAAACACCTTTGAAAAATTGGGTAAAGCCAAAACAGGGGAATTAACCACTGCTAACTTCAATTCTTTAAAAGCCTTTTCTGCTAGCTCAGACTATTTAAAAGAATTCTTTTTTAATAATTCCGTCAAGGGTCTAGCAATCCCTCCATATCCCTTTATAAACCTTCTGTAGTACCCAGTGAGCTCCAAAAATCCTCTCAAGGATTTGATTGTTCTAGAGATCGGTCACTCCACTTTTGCTTGGATTTTTCTAGGATCAACTTTAACCCTTTGTTTAGAAATGAGATGTCCCAAATAGTCCACCTCCAAATAGGCAAATTTACATTTTGTTTCTTTCGCATACAGCTTATTCTTCCGTAGAATTCCCAAAGCAATTTCTAGATGCTCCCAGTGTTCCTCCTCAGTCTTACTATATGTTAGTATATCATCAAAGAATACTAATATAAACTTCCTCAAATAAGGCCTGAACATTTCATTCATCAAGCTTTGGAAGGTAGCTGGGGCATTAGTCAACCCAAAGGGCATGACTAAGAACTCATAATGCCCAGCATGGATTCAAAAAGCAGTTTTCTCCTTATCCTCCTCAACCATTTTGATTTGATGATAACCTGACCTCAAATCTAGTTTAGAGAAGATAGTGGCCCCATGTAATTCATCCAACAACTCATCAACCACTAGAATAGGATATTTATCCTCAATGGTCACCTGGTTTAGGGCTTTGTAATCCACACACATCCTGCAAGTACCATCAGCATTCCTTACCAATATGACTGGAGATGAAAATGGAGATTGACTGGGTCTTATTAATCCAGAACTCAATAAGTCTTGAACAATCTTCTCTATCTCCTCCTTCTGGTAGTGTAGGTACCTATAGGGTCTAACTGATATAGGATTAGTTCATTGTTGAAGGGTAATCCTATGCTCGTGACCCCTTATAAGTGGTAAGCCTTTAAGTTCCTGAAACACATCTGAGTATTTTTTTAATAATTCAGTCAACTTCTCCCTAGTTAATAAATTTCCTTTCTCAGCTTCTTCCACTTCCTGTAGGTTGATGACCTGCAGCAACAGCCCCTTAAGTGGACTAGTCTTTAGCTTGTTAAACTCTACTTCTTCAACTATAGTTGTCTTCATTCCTAGCCCTTTCAAACAAACTGGTCTTTTTATGCTCTTAAATTCCATGGTTAACCTTTCAAAATCAAAGCAGATTGCCCCTAAGGTTCTCATCCAATGTATTCCTAATACCACATTACACCCCACCAAGGGTAACAACACAAAATCAATGGAGAAATTGTGACCCTGGATTGTGACCGAGACCCCTGGACTAGATCCCACACTTTCCACCCTCTCTCCATTGGCTACTTTTACTGATAGGGGAGTTCCCTTTTGTACTTTTAAGTGGCTAGTTTTAGCTATATTGGGGTCTATAAAATTATGCATACTACTAGAATCATTGAGTATGACCCACCTTTTTCCATTAATTACTCCAAACAACCTAAGAGTTTGGGGTTGAGGAGTACCTATAATTGCATGAAGAGTAATCCCCATCTCTTGATCATGTTCCACAAGCTGTGTTTTTCGCTGGTTGAGCTTCACTCAACTCATCACAGGCTTCTTCAGTTCCCAACTCATGTTCTGGTTCAAAGAGAGTCTCCAATACAAATAACTTAGGGCTTTTACAATTATGATTTCTATTCCATTTCTCATCACAATGGAAACAAAGCCCCTTCGTTTTCCTGACCTCCATTTCATCTGCACTTAGCTTCTTAATTGGCAATTTGTTAACTGCTAGGACTACCTGTTTACTACTAGAATCTCCTTTGGGTGGGGCCTTGGGAACCTCCTTCCAGGGAGAGAATTTGGTTGGCCTGATAGGAATTGGGCTCTTGTTGTTGAGGATAGTGGTATTCACACTAATGTGCCTTGGCTGGACTCTTTTGGTGGCAGCCAAATTCTCTTCTTGTAGTCTAACTAAACCAAAGGTAGCAGTTAAGTCCTAGGGATTAAACATCCGTATAGCATATCTGATTTCCTCCTTTAAACTAGCTAAGAAGAAACTCAACTTGTGTTCTTCATTGAGGCCAGAAATTTTGTTGGTTATGGCTTCAAACCGTGATTTATAATCCTCCACCGTAGACCCCTATTTCAACTGTATTAATAGATCCATAGGATCCTCATATGGATTTTCACCAAATCGAGTCTATAAGGCCTTGGTAAATTCCCCCCAACTTCCAAGATTACCAGAATTCGTCTGATCTTGAAACCATACTAATGCTTTGCCCTCAACATGCATAGAAGTAATCATAAACTTCTAAGATTCTGGTACTTCATAGTGAGTAAAAAATTGTGTGGCCTTATACACCCATTCACTTGGATTTGCCCCATTGAACTTGGGAAATTCCAATTTAATGGATCGGGCATGGATTCTCTGGAATGTGTGGTTACTGTTTCTACTATTATCCACATAGTTAACAGCTTGAGAATTACCTTCCTCTCCTTCGTTTCTGTTGCCTCCACTGCTACTGGAGAGTGTTGTGACATGATGAGTGAGATCTACTATCCTTTGATCTTACTCCTCAAATTTCGCTTCGAAGAATTTCTGCATTCTGATTAGCTGATTCATCATCTTAGTTATCTATGCTGCCGACCTTGTATTCTCTGCCATTTCAAGCTCTGATACCAATTGATGTGAGTGCTTTCCGGTTTCCTTTGATTTTCTTATTTTTTTGTTGATGATTGAATAGAGAAGAAGGAAAGAAGAAAGTTTGTTGAATCTAAAGAAAAAATAGAATGGATACTGAATTAAGGAATTAACCATTTCGAAGGTGGTGACCTCCCGTTACAACTGAAATTCTAACAAATTTCTCATGCTTTTCTACTTTTTACATACTTCTATTTATACCTGTATACAATGGGCATTATTGTCATAATACTACTTATTATTGAGCTGGGCTAGGGTGTTTCTATTGCTGATTGGGTTACTCGTATTTGGTTTTGCAGGTGAGCAGATCCAAAGTAATGGGCCGAGTGATGAGGCTTAACTAATTGGTGTGGGCTGGATTGGAACTGGGCCCTTGTGCTCTCACTTCAACCCGGCTGGAATCTGACCCACCCGTGCTTTTAAATTCTGTTGAATTGTCTTCAATGCCCCTTCTAGAATAAGGGTCATATGTATTGCCCCCATATGCCAGCTGCAACTGTCCCATCGATTATCCTTCAAGTCTCTCATCTGTCATTTTTATATCTTGGATGATGCAATTCCTTTTAGTCGTTGGATCTCCAACTGTTGGAAGGTTGTGATTGAGCAATTTGTGGGTTTTATTCGGTCCACCCACTTGGCTCAAATGTGCAGCCATTTGACGGCCCACGTTGTTCCAGATGTACCAGCCCTCCATCTGTTCCCAAGGTGCACAATCGAGGTTAAGCTTTCCAAGCTTTGGCCTTTGGTTCCAGACAATGACGCTTTCGGGCTCACCATTACTCTTCCACTTCCTTTCCCCAATTAACATCCCCTGATCTTGTGTATCCCCCTTCTGCTCTCCCTTTCTTCTTTGCTGGATGTTTGCGTTGAGGTTCTGGAGGTTGGTGCTGTAACATTATATATCGTGATCCCATCGTTCAATCCCTCATGCACGTGGACAAAACCCCAAGGCTGTGTCTGGGAGTTTTAGCTTATTTATCTATTTTCTTTTGTGTCAAAAAGGGGAAGTTGCTACCAAAGGGTGAGTACAAGGAGCAGCATCCCATTTTCTCGCATTTTCCTTTTGGGTGGCAACCGACAAATACGCTCTTCCACAAGAAGAGTCAAATAATAAAAATATGATACAAACTCTAGGCTAATAGAACAAGTTAATAAAGTAACAAAGCTCTCTCAATGGGAGATTCTAATACCAGGAGTACTTGCACCGTATGTATTCCATCTTATCCCCCACGTAAATATCAATGTGTTATTTGAGGGCAGAAGTTACTTTTTTAAGGGGGTGCTTTTTTGGTTGGTTAAAATTAATTAAAATTTATTAAATTTTATCAATTTTTTTATATTTTCTTTTAATCAAATTTTATTACGTATCACTTTTACATCAAATTTTTATATTTTTATTGTACTTTTTGGCTAAATTTTTCCAACCAAACACCCCCTTAACTTTAAATTTTTAAAATTAAATCTTATTCATTAATTAATGTAAAAGTGAAAATTGTATTTTTAAATTAAATAATCCAATCATTAATTAACAAATAAGATTTAACTTTATTCCCTTTATCCTTCCTGTTAGTACTTTTGATAGAATAAGGGTGACAAAATGCGAATTTATAAGAATTGATTTCACCTACATCTTTTGTAAAGTGGTGTTCGGATGACTAGAAAAAAAAAATATTTGGTGTAAAAGTGACACGTGTCAAATTAATTAGAAAAAGTGGAAAGAAAGTTGATAATTTTTTATAATTTTTAGTATATTTTCGTGTGCCAAAACTTGTGTATATATATATATATGTTAATTTCACAAATTTCATAATTGTGCATTTAGATTTTTTTAAATTTGTATTATATTCACTAAGATTTTTGTTATATTTTTCATCCAAAAATAAATTTTGACCAATTCAATACTATTAAGAGCCCGTTTGGAAATATAATTTTGTACAAAAATCGACCAAAAGTTATAAAGTTGGCATTTGGCAAAACAGTAACTTTTGCTACTTTTTTACTGTATTACAATAGCTAACTCCACTTAAAAGGTACCAAAATTTTTATTAAACACAAAAAAGTTACCAAATGTTGCAAAAAATTACTAAAAATTGTTAAAAGTTACTAAAATTTTTATCAAATATTCAAAAGTTACAAAAAGTTGTTAAAAATTACTATTTGTTTCACTAAACACACAAAATTATTAGAAGTTATGCCTCAAAATGCTCCCTAAATTACTTTTATGCTCTTAGTATTGATTGAAAAAATATTTATATTATGATATGATGCATTTTTTTTATAAAATTATATTATGATTAATTTATTATTTTTTGTTAACCTTTTCCACATTAGTATTTTAAATTATTATATTTCATATTAATATTTTAAATTTATGTAACTTTAGTAATTTTACATATATATAAATTATTACTTTTTTTCTATTAATATTCTAATAAATTAACATGAAAAGAAGAAAATTATAGTTTTCTCAATTTCTTACACTTCCTTTACATTAGTATTGAATAATAATGAAAGAATCTTATTCTTAATTTTATTTTTTCATACATTTTTTTTAAATTAATAGTAATGGTGTAAAAGTAATTTTATAGTGATGAATTGGTCTTTCTCATCTCTCTCTTCCTCAAATCAAAACTGCATCAAAAGTTTCTTACAACAGTAAGGTCGAAACCATCATTGTAAGCCAACACTAGTTTAAAAAAAAAAAAAAAAAAGAGATAAGTAGTTTAATTTGATAACCAGAAATGTGATTAAATTTATTTGGGTCTACTACTTATTAACCCATGAATCAATTTGAAAACAAGTTAAGCAATAACAAGCATAATGAAATTTGAAGCACAATAAAAAAAAATTAATAGAAAGCGAGTAAGAATGTATGATTGGACGTGCTTGAACGCTGAAGGCATGATTGAAGATGAGTCAAGCACTCGTCCTTTTTTCTCCCACCTCCATACTATAGTAATGCGAAATGAGGAATATGAGTATCGAGTTTTGTTAAGAAATAGTAAATGGTTTTGTTAAGAAATATTAAATTTAAATTTTAATATTTTTACGAAAGTATTAATATCCAAAATTTTATAAATCTATAAGAATCACTAAACCAACATGTCCAAAAAATTAAAATAAAACACCTACTCATAAGTGCTAAAACTTTCAACAAATTCACAAAAATATCTTAAAACTCAACGTTTAAAAATTTTGAACTTCCAAGCATAATTTAATGACCTGTATTTTAAAAACCTCAAAGCAGTGTTTGATTATGGGATAAAAAGAAGGAAATTAGATTAGCAGTCTAGAGGGACCTAAAATCCTTTGTTTGCGTTTGTAAAATGGCTATAGACTACAAGTCTACTTTGGATAGTGTATCTCCAAAATGAGAAATATACAACATGATAGGGGTGGATTTACTTCCCGCCAAAATATAAATGTTCAAAATTATCTCCTGACATATCTAATGTCAAATCACATTTTTTATCCTACTTTCAGGCTGTTTGGATGTTAAAAAAAAAAAGTAAAAAACCTCAATTTTTGGTAATTTTTTGTGTGTGTTTTTAGTTACATTTTTTGTGTATTTAGTGGAATAAAGTGTAATTTTTAGCCATTTTTTGTAACTTTTAAGTATTTGATAAACTTTTTACTATAGCAAAGCAAAAAAATGGTAGCTGTTTGTGTGTTTAGTAAATTTTTTACTATAGTAGAGCAAAAAATAGAGCAAAAAATAGTAATTTTTGTGTGTTTGGAAAAACTTTTGGTTTTATTTTTTACTATAGCAAAACAAAAAAGTGAGAAAAATTTTGATTTTACCAAACGCACCAAAAGTTACAAAATGCAACTTTTGATATTTTTTACAAGTTTATGAGCCTCCAAACTTATATTTATATCAATCACATCAACCAAAAATCTTAAAAATAAAAAAAATCTCACATACAAAATCAATCACATATTATATCTAATCCCATATACTCCTACCATCTAATCTCCCAAATCAAACATAAAATTTTTACTCTTAAGCACAACCTAAAACATTTCTTCCCGTATATCTTCACGTCTTCCGGCTCCGGCTCTTTTATGGACCAAACTAAGGGAGGATATTATGAAAAGTTATTCGCAGCAGTTATGGAATGGAATAATTTGCTGAGAATTCATTGCTTTCAATAAAGACTCTTAGAATTACGTGGGAGCAATTCCTTTATTTTTTTGTCTTTTCATTTATAAGCCAACGGCTAGTCCTGAAACTTGTACGCCAATTGGCTATTTAAAACTTAGGATGCATGAATAACAGTATGCAAGAATTTCTATTCAACTCTGGTTGAGTTGAGGATGCGTTTGAAATGATAAAAAATAAGGTAAATTGAGATAATTTATAAAATTATAATTCGTGTAATCAAATGAAAAAATAAATAATTTTTAAAAATTTTTAAAAATTTTTAAAATTTTTAAACTTTTTCAAGTAAACCAAACACACCTTAAGATCGCTTGGAGCACCTCGAATAGCTCGTCTTTCAAAATAGATAAACCTAGGAAGCTTGACCCTTGGGCTTTCCCGATAAACGAAGCCATCGCACGTTCCGTCTCAAAGCAACACAGCAGACTCCGACTTTATCCATTATAGAAAGCTCTGGCGATGCATTGATGATCGTTGAGTTGAGTTTGCAGTCTAAAACTTCTTCTCGATCTCAGTCTCTCTATACCGCTTAGCTTCGCCACCACTGCCGCCGTTGCGGGAAAAGGAGAAGCCAGCGGTTCCCCTCTCGATCTCCCTCTCTCAATGCCTTTCTCAGTCTCTCTCTCTCTCTCTCTCTCTCTCTCTCTCTCTCTCTACCGCTTATCTGCAATGAGGTCGCATAAGAGGATGCGCGCTCAGGATCATGTGGTACTGTTGACGAGAACATCCATTTTAGCTCTGTGTACGCAAAATGTGATTGCCAATGTTTTTGATTCTTGGAACTTGAGAGCAAAACTCCAGACGAACTTCTTCGTAGTTCAAAATCAAACTAGCGGTGTCGGTGCCTACAATTTGGTAATAAAATTGACGTGGTTTGTTTGACTGTTACATTCCAAGTCAAGGAATAGGAAGACTTGGGGGATTACATGTGAGTGATTAATTTTTGAGTCTGAACAACCAGTCAAAATATGTTTGTGCAGAATATATTTAATCCCGCCCTCCTAGTCTGATCTCCCTCTCTCACTCGTTATCTCGGTCCATCTCTACCTCCTATCTTCATCACCGCTGCTGCTCCCCCACTCAGTGCATCTACCACCCAAGAAAAGGAGAAGCCTGCAGTTCCCCTCTCGATCTCCCTCTGGTCTCTCTCTACGCTTATCTTCACCACCACGACGCCACCATCACCGCTGCTCCCCCACGCGGCCCCGCCGCTGTTCCCGTTTGATCTCCCTCGCCCAGTGCAACAGGTAATAAAGCCCCAGTATTCGTGTCTTTACTGATTAATTTAGGGTCCGTCGTTTAGGTTGCTAAAAATTATTAGAAGATTTTAAAAATTTTTAAAAATTTTTAATAATTATTTATTGTTTATCTCATGGTATGAATTTTGAATCGACTGTTTGAATATGTTTGAAGTTGTATAAAATTATATAAAATTATAAAAGTTAATATCTCGTGTTTTGTGTAATGAGTAAAAAATTTAAATTTTACAGTCTCGATTTATAAAATTTTGTATTATTTTATTTAATGCCAAACGTTATTTTTATCTCTTTTATTCTTGTGCAAATTTGGTTGTATGTTTTTGAGCTTCAATTTTCGATGGTGCATATGAAGTGATAAAAAAATAAAGAAAAATAAATGAGATAAAATGTGATTTGAAGTAAAGAATGGTGTTTAATATTTTTTTAAATCATTTTTTTTAGATGAATAAAGTCAAAACCGTTAGAACAGTTTTTCAAATCTGTTCTAACGGATTCAAAAAATCACTATTCAATATTTTGCACAATAGTTCTACTCTATGTTGACAATGGTAAACCGTTAGAATGATTTTCTAAATCTGTTCTAATGGATTCAAAAAGTCTCGCACATCACAAAAACTGCATATCGCAAAAACCGTTAGAACGGTTTTTCAAATCCGTTCTAATAAATTCCAAAAAATCATATAAAATCGTGATAGTAATACTCGTTAAAAAACTTTTTAATTCCAAAAATATGATTGTCAAAAAAATTTATGTATTCAGTTAATCTCTTTCTGTATTTTTTGATTTTTTTAGCAAAATATTAAAATTTTTTAAAATCAATGAAAGTAATAATATGTAAATCTATAATAGGAAATTTTAGTAATTTATAAAAATTATTGAAGAGTTATTTTATTTTATTCTATTTTTTTTTATTTGTTGGCACTCCAAACCGCTACCCAGCGAATGCGTTTTTTCGGTTGGAAGATCTATCGATATATTGGTTCCTTGACTCTTGGATGGCTTGATTTCTTAAATTTTTGGTTAATTAAGTTTTATATCGGCGAGATTTATCTGATTAGGGTGTGAATCTGGTTGTTTTGAGATTTAGAAGTGTTTTTAGTGTGATAAAAAGTGAAGATAAAATAAAAAAAAATTATAAATCATAATTCATACAATAATATAAAAAGTAAATAATTTTTAAAAATTTTTAACAATATTTGGGTGTGTTTGGTGTATAAAAATTTGGTAAAAATTTTTATTACATTTTTATACATTCTTACATTCTCAAAATTTAAAAAAAAAAAAAGTTGAATGTCTTTAAAATAAAAGCCGATAACTAGAATTCGGTTAATCAAATGACAAAAATTTTTTCGCCATTCTCACCATGGACTCTTAAGCTACTGAATGATATCCACTTTGACTAAATTTTTGTAGTCATAGAAACTGTTTCGACGGATTATAGAAATCGTTCCGACAAATTCGCATAGCTAAATGCCGTGCAAACGGATTCTAAAAACCATTTTAACGTATTGTAGTGTAAAAAATCATGAGCGATACAAAATTTTAAATCTGTTCAAATAAAAATTCAATCCATCGAAACGAAAATTTTATTATTTATTTTCAAAAAATATGATTTGAGACACGTATAAAAATTTTTTAAATCATATTTTATCTTATTTTTTATCATACTAAACATTCTCTTATCGTATTAAACGCACTTTTTTTTTTGGGTAATTCGTTAAACGCACTTTTATCCTAGAAAGCAATGTCTGACAAATAGCAATGTCAAATGTCAGTACATGGGTCCTGAGTCATAAGGTCGACGACAGTTGGATGCCCACAAATTACACCATGCGGTGGATTCGCGATTGGTTCCTCTTTTGGAAACGAAAGTTGGATGACCACAAAGTGCACCAGGCGGTGGATTCGCGTTTGATTGGTAAAAATTTAATTAAAAAAATATAATTAAAATATAAAATTTTAATATAAAAATAATATAAAATAATATTTAATTAAAAAATATAAAAATTAATAAATTTTAATCGATTTTCATCAATCAAACACCCTACCATTGCTCAAACTTGTCAACTCAAACTCTTTTGACCCTAGTTGTACGTTCATCTCTCTCGTATTGGGACCAATTTCACATTATCATAAACATTATTTTCCAGCCCAAGGAATACGTCATCCTTTACCTTCACTTTCATGGATGAAGGAACCAATTAGATTTGTCATGGGTAGATCTTAATCAAATTTGTTAGATTCAAATTTGATACAAATTAAATTATAATTAATCTTATTTAGATTAAAAAATAATTAAATCTGATTTGTAAGATTTAGTCCAAGTTTAATAAATCTAATTTATAAGATTTAGATTTATATATTCGGTAGATCCGAAATTGTTTGAAAAATAAGGTTTTTTTTTTTTTTTTTAAGAAACATCATCTTATAAAATAAAAATATTTATTTGTTTAATATATATGTATTCAAAAATTAAACATTATCATGAATGAATAAAGAAAATACTATTATAATACGTTTCAGGAATTAGGCACAATACGAGCCTTGGAGAGTACGTTCAATAATAGTGTGTATATATGTATATTGATGCATAAATATAATTCACCGGAAAATTGCAGCCTGTGCGAGAGGTGCTTGACTGAATGAATACATGGCCATATCACATATGTCTATTATGTCTTCACCATCTTTCAGAAGGAGCAGCACTCGAAATTTTGAAGACTCGGCAGCGAGGACAAACCATTTCTCTTGGTTGGGAATGTAAATTATATATAGATTATATATATGCGGGCTAATTTTTGTCATTCTTAACTTATTATTTTAATAAATTGACCTTGTATATAGAATTTCATTTAATTAAAATTAATTTTTTTTAAGTATTTTATTATTAAAAAAATGAATCTAGTGAATTGAGCGATCTATTAGTTCTTAAATCTAACAGATCTACATCCGTTGGGTCACAGATTAAATTAGACAAATTTAGTTTAATGTTAATAGATCTGATCAGGGTCAGATCTAAAGTAAATCCAACTTATTGATAGGCCTAGAGCTGATGAATTATCAAATCCCATTGATTCACGACGGTCAGCTGATTCTTGAACAACATCCCATCATCTATTTCTTGAGGCCTGGGAACAGGAGGATCTTAAAATGCATTTGTGCTGCGAGTAAGCTTTTTTGTTGTGCTAACTGTGGGGTGAATGCTGTCTGACATATTGGACTACTGTTCTATTTTTGCAACTTTTTGAGTTATCTTTCGGTTATGTGAACTATATGCATTACGTATACTCTATGTTACACGGACTTTTCTAGATGAATGGCGTACCTGTGTCGGATACTGGACACTTGAATAAGGATATAGTACATTATCCGAATATAATTAGATAAATATTTAAAAATTCAATTTTACCACATAATTGTGAATAAGACTTGTATTTTTGTGTATAAAATACTTTAAGGAAACCTTATCAATACCATATTATTTAATAAAATAAACTAATTATATTAAATATCAAAATATTTTCGTATCTTTTATCTTTGAATAAGAGAACTAATGAATTTAATCCTTAGACAAGTATTGGTACTTGACACTCGTATCCGAGTTCATGTAACATAGTTTATGCTTATATTGATTCAGTATATCCATGATTGTATTTGTAGTGTTGTTGTAATTGCTTAAAGTGAGAGGGACTTCAACTTGCGAGATTGTGTTGGTGAAAGGCCGCCTTCAAGATGAACATTTTCAAGCATCTGGCACCCACAAAATATGGGTTGAGAGGTGCTCCCATGAAATCTTGCAGAGGTAGTTTCCACTCACTATTTTTCATTGACTTATTTAATTTTTACCCGCGGCTACACCCTTTCAATTCATATTGTTGTTGGATGCCAAGAAAGCATGAAAATGTCTCGCTTTTGTTCATGTACTAATCTGGAACGCTTGTATAATTAAGTTTCCAAATTTCAGAAATTGTGTGGTTACTATCTATATATGAAAGAAAATTTGAGATGTCTCTAACAAAAGAGAAGTTTGTTTAAATCATTTGATCATATTCAATGTAGACATATAGATGCGATGTAACAGTGATGGGATTCAAGTAGCATTTGCAAAAAGGATAAAAAGTAGAGCTAAAATTATATAATTGAAATTATAAAAAAAAAGATTTAATTTCAAATAATTTCATGAAAAATATAATCGTTGATAGAAAAAGTCGATCCCAAATAATTTGAGACTAAGATTTTGTCGAGGTGAGTGATATTGACTCTATGGTCACTCCTCCCTTTAAACTGACACTAGATCATACAAATGATGGTTAATGTAGTTGGATAAAGTCAAGAGCTAGAAACATGTCCAGGGACATACCATCTGAAAGTGCTTTTAGATTAGAAAAAGTTTTAAGGAAGTAAAAATGCTAGGTCTCATTTGATAACGTTTTTATTTTCTGTTTTTCTATTTATGTTTTTAAAATTTTGTAAACTGGTAACAGAAATATGTTTGTTAAATAAAGTTAAGTTTTTTTGTTTTAAAAAAAATAAAAACTTAAATAGAAAAATGTTAAAAAAATGATATTTTCATTCTTTTTTTTTTACTGTTACAAATATTTTGTCAATTCTAATACTTTGTCTATTTTTGTTACATCATATTAAAATAAATTATTTTATTCATATTTTTTATTAAACTAAAATTATTTTTAATAAATATTATAATTAAATTATTTAACTTAATATAATAATTAATTTAAATAATGTTAAATATATTTTATTAAATTATATTTAATAAATATCGTAATTAAATTATTTAAATTATTATGAAATATATTTTATTTAATTATTTTTAGTAAATAATATAATTAAATTATAATTAATATATTTTATATTTACTGAATTAAATGATATAATACTTATATTTTATTCAATTATTTTTAATAAATATTATAATTAAATTAAATTAATATGAAATGTATTTATTAAATTCAATTATTTTTTAAAAAACTAATAAAATTAAATATTTTATGAAAATAAAAAATTAATAATTGTAAACAAAATTATGTTTCCAAACACAATTTTAGTTTTTATTTTAGAAAAAAAAGGGGACAATAGAAAACAAAAAACAAAAAATATAAACGTAAATAAAAAAAAAATGACAGCGTTACCAAATGACTGTGTGTCTTCTAAAGGTTGTGTTTCCTGATAGTATGTATCCTAGATTCATTCCCCTTGGTTATATTTATATTTTTGCTGCATGAATTTAATACCTGGATTATGCAAGTGCGATTTAAATGTAATCCATGTTAAAGGAGCATTGAATTGTTATTTGGGAGTTGATCAATTGATAAGCTGCTTGTATGCAAAAAGTAGATAAGGAGGGGTTGATTTTCAATGATAATGATGCAATGCAACACTAAGACTTCTTTTCTTTATTTCATATGGTAAACCTCATTGTTGACGGATTTTTTTATTGATTATGTAAAAGCAAGGTTTTTAGCCTTTTTTTTTTTGGGTAAGTATTTTTTAGCCACCTTCTTGATACTTGTGTCGTGTTTTCTTTTTCGGCAGCATGCCTCCGTTTATTCCATTCGTCCCCAGACACCACAGTGGAAGTTAATGCACAGGAGCAGGAAGTAGTTCTTGCACTAAGAAGCAATGTGGGGGATAGAATTCACAATTTTAATGAAGCGTTGCAGTTGATGAAGAAATCGGGCATAAACATCACAAGGCACGGCTGTTTATGCGAGACTGAGCCTGCTTATGTGACAGATCAGCCTCGCTTTCTCAACTCTGCTGTTAGTGGGGTTACAAAACTTGGGCCTCACGAGCTATTTGGAGAGTTTAAGAGAATTGAGAAGGACTTGGGACGTACAGAAGGGATAAGGTATGGCCCAAGACCGATTGACTTGGACATATTGTTCTATGGCAAATTCAAGATTTGTTCTCAGATCCTTAAAGTCCCCCATGAAAGAAATTGGGAGAGACCGTTCGTAATGGCTCCCTTGATAGATTTTCTTGGGTTATCTACGGATAGTGATGTTGTTGCCTCCTGGCATTCTCTTTCAGCCCATTCCGGTGGACTTCTCGAATCATGGGAGAAACTTGGTGGGGAATCCCTTGTTGGGAAGGACGGGTTGAAAAGGGTTTTACCCGTTGGAAATCATTTATGGGACTGGTCAGCCAAAACCTCTGTCATGGGCATTCTTAATCTGACCCCGGATAGTTTCAGTGATGGAGGGAAGTTTCAATCTGTTGATGCTGCAGTTTCTCGGGTCCACTCGATGATTTCAGAGGGCGTAGATATAATCGACCTTGGTGCACAATGCACACACCCAATGGCATCTAGGATTTCTGCCGAGGAAGAACTTGATAGCCTAATCCCTGTCCTGGAAGCTGTCCTGAAGATGCCTGAGGTTGAGGGGAAGCTTTTATCCGTAGATACTTTTTCTTCTGAAGTTGCTTCAGAAGCAGTTAGGAGAGGAGCCCATATCATAAATGATGTGTCCGGTGGACAATTAGACCCTAAAATGTTGAGTGTCATTTCTGGTCTTCAGGTCCCTTATATTGCAGCGCATATGAGGGGGGACCAATGTACAATGCAGAGTATTGAGAACTTGCAGTATGATAACGTTTGTCAACAAGTTGCCTCCGAGTTATACTTGCAGCTCAGAGATGCAGAATTATCGGGGCTCCCAGCTTGGAGGATTATTATTGACCCAGGAATTGGATTCTCAAAAGATACCGACCATAGTTTGGAAATCCTTGCGGGTTTATCAGGCATTCGAGCAGAAATTGGCAGGAGGAGTTTAGGTCTGTCTCATGCTCCTATGTTGATCGGGCCTTCTAGAAAGAGATTTTTAGGTGATGTTTGTGCTCGACATGCTGCCGTTGAGAGAGATCCAGCTACTGTTGCCTCTGTTACAGAGGGGACTGTTGGAGTTGCAAACATTGAATGAGTGCATAACGTCAGAGATAATCTTGATGCTGTTAAGCTTTGTGATGCGATGCTAAAAAGGAGAGATTCCACTTTGGTGAGAAACAATCAGAAGCACCACTTTAATTCTATATGCATCTCTTTTGATGGCTCCAATCAAGATTTTGAGGATACCTCAATGCTAGGAGGCCCAAAATGGAAGGAACTGCATCCTATGCGAACAGGCACCAATGAATTCACTCCAGCTAGGTCAATCCAATAAAGTGGACAAAATGTATGAAAGTGCATGGAAGTTTTTGACATTCTTTTAGTTTTTGACATTCTCTTTTGTTTTCTCACCGGGCCTGTAATTAGGTTGAGATTTTCTCAACCGGAATATTTACTCTTTGTTTCGCCGAATTGAGTTAGCCTGTGTTGCAATAAACATTTTTGTCATCTCAGCAATCATTTACTACCGAAAACAGTTAAAATCATTTCTTAACCCTCTTTTTCAGCCTGTTTCCCGTCGCAATCTTCTGTTGGTGGGGTTAGTTGCAGACAAGTTATGTTTTGTCAGATCAACTTCTAAGGCAGTAACATGGTGCCCACATGAGTGATTTGATTATAGTTCCCCACAATTATCTAAATGAAATTTTGAACTTACAACTACAAATGGTTCGCAGAAGTGCTTAGGGGTTGGTGAGATTTGGTCCTTTCAACAGGTAATTTATAAGAAAAATAACAATGAACCAATTCAGATATCAGATGCAGATTTCCACTCATATATATATATATCTATTATTTTCTCATAGATCAGGTAGACCTTAGTAGGACTGAGTGGTTGATAATATGATGAGAACAATCAACTGGCTGTAGCCCACCACTTGGTAGACTAGAGATCTAATGGGGAAAGAGAGTATAGTTATAATTCATGCGAACAAATTACATTGGAAACACTACTTGGAGAACTAGCTTAAGGGCACAGTCAGCTGTACATTGCTTCAAGCAGTTGTTTGATAGCATAAATTAACCGGAGTTACAAAAGGGTGAAGAAACATACAAGTGACAGCAGAAAGCAAAAATTAGTATATGATGAATTCTAACTCGTCAAGTAGCTCTTTATGTGCAGGTTAGGAGTTGATCTTATTTTCGGAGGATTTCCCAAACATTTGAAGATACTTTAAATAAATTAAGGTGGGTTGAGTGAATACCCATCAATAAGGTGGGTTGAGTGGATACATATACATATTGTAAGTTATACCATTTTCTTTTTTTTCTTTTTGGTTAGAATTATTTATAATTTCTTCAAATAAAAAAGAATTAAATTAAAAAAAAAAATTTATAGCTTATGTATGTACCACCGTAGGTTAATTAAAACACTAAGGTTACGTTTGTTTCTCGTATTAAAACTTAGGATTGGAGTGTGTCTGTGGAAATCACTCTAATCCCATCTTTGGTTAGAAAAAGTAAGAGGGAATTATTAGTACTATGAGACTACTTATACCTCAAAAATATGATATAAGCAATACTATGGGAGATGTGGTATTACTTATAGCCACCTCCAGGTATTACTTATAGCCACCTCCAGATTTGTTTCTTACTAAAATCCAAATTCAAAATTATTTGTTATCACAACGCATATCAAATCACATCTTTTATCTCATTTTATATTTCACTAACTAAACAACTAAAAAATAATCTCACATAAAAAAATAATTTTATATTATATCTAATCCCATATACTATCTAGGGCTCGTTTGGCATAAAAAAATTCTCTAAAAAACTCTATAAATCTCTAACAACCTCTCTAATTCTAATTTTCCCGCCATCACTAATTTCAAAAAATTTTAATATTTCGCTAAAAAAATGAAAAAATCTAAACATAGGTTAATCGAATGTGTAAATTTTTTATACAATCACATTTTTCGTGTCGAAAGCTTTCAAATGAGTACCATTGTCGCTATTTTTTTTAAAATTTTTTTGAATCCATGGGAACGGATTTGAAAAACCGTTCCCACGGTTTGTGATTTAAAAAAAAAAAAACCAGTGCCAAAATTAACTCCAAATTATATTTTATCTCAATTTATCTTATTTTTTCTTACTCCAAACGAGCTTTTAATGATATTATTTATACCTTATCATTCAATTTTTACCGTATCCAAAAAAAAAAAAGTTACGGTCAGAGTAGCCCAAACATCCCACCCTTTTATGATATAATAATAAAAATAATAATATATTAAAAAAAATTCGCCAAGTTGTCCGCTCTAGAATGGTAGACAAGGGTTGGAGGGCCTGACCTGACTTCATCCATCCACAGATCCACTTATGCGTTTAATTTAATTGGGGTTGGATTCGAGAGTCGAGACCACTGAATCTGCAGAAGCAAATCATACATCCGCCAAACCAGTAGAAGAGCAGAGGAAATGGACAACAAGGAGGAGGAGGAGAAGAGGATAAAGCACGTATGCAAGAGATGTAAACAGTCATACACCCCGTCATCTAACGGCTCATCTTCCTGCCGCTTTCATCCGTCCTTCTTCGTTTGTCGCCGTCACGACGATCAGAAAAGGTTAACCCCCTCCCCCCTTCTCTGTATCTCTCCCCCCTTCTTCATTTTTAACCGTTTGGATGCAACTCGGATGGAAATACCAGACATCAAAATTATAAAAATATCATGAATTATATAAAATTTTTTCAGTTGAATCATATATATATATATATATATTGACTCTCTTCCGAACAATTCACTGACATATCTCTCATTAATGGGTGGAGTAGTGTAGAAGGGAAACTTAAATATGATTGGGCGTGGAGGTGGGAGAAAAAATTACAGTTGTATGGGATTTGGGGCGGGATTATTATTCCCTTGTTGTCTGACATATTTAGGCTTCCATTTCAACCCTCCATACTTTAGTGCTCTCTTCTTCTTCTTCTTTTAATTTTCTTTTGGTTGTTACTTTATTTTACTGAATCTTCCATAACCAATGTATCTCGAATTCATGTGCCTTCTTGGACACAATCTTTGCGACTTGATTAAGTTGAAAAAAAAAAAAAAAAAAAAGCTTCAACTTCTACTCGCAGGCATAAAAATGCTCAATTTTGTGCATTCTTTGGCCAAAACAAGAAAATAGTGACCATAAAAAAGCCAAAGTGACCATTTTGTTCCAAAAAGTTAAGACAATCAAGGTAGGCACTTAGGAGAGATCGCGAGTAATTAAATGTTCAGGCCTTTAATTGTTATAACAAAAAATTCAAGTCATGAAGTGAGATTTACCCAAATGAAATTTACCCAAATAATGAATATTAAATAGATTAACCAAGATTCCCAGCATGAAAATAGAATTTGGTCATATGTATATAGGAATTTCCATGGGTATAATGTGACAAATGCAAGATTGTTAAGGTTCTTATGGTAATTAAAAATTTAAGTTAGCATAATTAGTTTAAATTTATTTTTCTCTTAAATTTATGCAAGCATTTATCCGTCTATATAAAAATATATATATGTGTGTGATTCTAGCAACGCCCTATTATGAGTATTATAAAAATATTTTCTTTCCTATTTTTGTTCCTATTCTTTTCCTAGTCCGTATAGGACTATTTAGTTTTCTCCTACCTTCCTGTTCTCCTTTCATATTCATTTCTTAGTTTGCGTATAATTGTATAGTTATCTCCTATTTTTATTTTATAATATTGGATTCCTACTACCATTTGAGTCTCAAGCCATTCACTTAATTAGTCTCTTTGACGTAAGTATGAGAGCCATAAGTTAACATTGCAACAAATTAATGGATCCTTAATTGTTATAATTAAAATTTCAGGCCTAAAATGGGATTTGCTGATAAATATAGGAGTGCAAACTACAAATTAGCCTGTGCCAAATGCAAGATTGTTAAGGTTCTTATGTTAGTTTAAAATTTTCTTTCTTTATAATGTATATTGAAAAAACAAATGTGATTTTAGCAACACCCCTTCCAGTGTTTTTGCATGCAAGGTTTCTTTAGCTAAAGAATTTTGTGGCTTTAGGTTATGGTTGGAATAGGAGGAAAAATTCAAGGTAGAATTTCACTAAACATTGCTAGGAAGCCCGAAACACCACCATCTGAACCTCTCTTTTTGGTTTACATAGCAGTTGATGGAACTTGCTATTTATGCTTTGCTGCAATGATACAAAATCATACCTATCGGGTTGAGCCCATTTGAAGGTTCTTCCCCTGGGGTAAGTCTCTCAAAAGTTATTTTTTATAAGTAAGGAAAACAATCATTTTCTTTATTCTCTTGCAAGGCTAAAGGCAAATTATGTTTAGTGGATTGGTGTAGAAAAGATTAGTATTGTTCATCGAAGTTTGTGATGTTTTGATGTTAATGTGATTGGAACATGATGGTGATGGTAGAGTCAGTGAAACTTGTTCTAGAGATGATCGTAGTTTTTGGAGTTGGGATGATTGTTGTTTGATGGTGGCAATTGTCCTCAGTGAAGAAAAGGTGGTGGTGGAATTAAATCACGGTGGTGGGATCAATCACAGTGGTGGTGGTTGTCCTTCAGCATAAGCTAACAGTTTATTGAAGATGAACATGACTGCTTTTCCACGTTGATGATGAAGGAAGATGGCAAAAGGTTTGTCATGATAGGAGGAGGAGATAAATTTTTTTGGCCACCAAGCCCTTTCAGAATGTTTAAATTTGAAATCAGGGTTATATATGTATATATATATTTATAAATAAACAAATTTTATTAATGTACCGGCACAAAAAAAAATGCTGATTTTTCCAACATGACAGACAAACCATCGCCAAACCTCTAAGCAGTCATATTCTATACAAAAGTCAAAAGAATTCAAGTTTGGATCCATACTCCCCTCCCCCCAACGCAGCTATACAAGGTTGCCAACGATAAACTCTTCATTCTATAAAATACAAGGTTGCCAACAATTAATTCTTCACTCTATACAAAGGAAATTCTGATTCTTGAAAAACTCTCCTGTTTTGGGATTTAAAGCTTTCTTAGCAAAAAAAAAAAAAAAGTTTCTTGTTTTACTTATGATAAAGACATGCACCTACCACTAATCATACATCTCCATAATTTACTTTCTTTAAGAATTTGAAATCTATCAGCTCCACTAGTAACCCGATAACGTTGATTGCCCAATGTCACTTTATATATTCTTATACTTTTATATAGCCGGGCAATTGGGAAGGTATCACTCCGTTTTATCTCTCCTCCTCATCAAAGTAGCCGTGTTGGATTGTATTTACGAAAAATCTGTATTTGTGTTATATCCCCAATAATACCACCAAGTTTTGATTTGGTGTGTTGGGCTGTATTGACCAGAAAAGGAAAGAGACATGCATGGGTTTTTACCTTTATATTTTGCCCTTTTTGTTGTACTCCCCATGCCCATGTTGGAGGCTAAGTTCCCCATATCTGATTAGCTTCTAGAAATTGAGTTGTCCAACTCTCAGCCTCCCAGATGATTTAATATGCACTGGGAGATAATTGTTCTAGTACAAATGCATGTGGGACAGGTTGTAGGCAATGGAAGTCGGAGTGAGAGAAAGGCTACACATTTTAATATCCCATCGTGAACTTTATTTATTATTGATTGTGTATATTTTTTTCCCACTTTTCAGAGGTGGAAATTTGGGTTTGCTTGGTATTAATTGCACTTAGCTTCTCTCTGTTTTTGCATAAATTGGATCATCCCAAATATCCTAGAGAGCTTCTCTTATTTAGGAAGATTTTATTTGTGTGACTTGGTTACAAAGTTCTTCCATGGAAAGCCTGGAAGGTTCCTTGGACAAACGGGCTAAACAGCTAGCAATGTATTTGATTTGGTGTTTTACCATGAAATTCCTTTATTAAACTAACACATAAGCTGCCGCTCACAAAAATTCCTTATCAACACACGCCCGCACAGACACGCCCAGCAATACTCTCATATAGGGGTGGGGAGCGAATCGTACGTGCACCCCTCCTGCTTCACTATCTCAGCTTACAGGATCCTCCAATGCACAAAACCTGTTTGATCCAGAACTGGGTAAATAAGAAGTACCTGTTGCCAGCTGATTGACAACTAGCAGTTTGTAATGTTTGTGGGATTCCTACAAATTTGGACCAAAATGCGAATTAATGGAGGAGAGAGATTCATGGCGGCAATGGTGTCCCATTGAGAGGACAAGATAGTTCTGTGTTCTTGTGAGGGCAAAAATAACACTATGTTTCATTGGCGGTGATGAAAATTTTACGTTTCAGTGTCATATATACGTATGTCCATTGACCAGCTAAACAATGGAGCCGTTGGGATGTTTGCAGCCTTAAAGCCTTTGGGCTCCTAAAAATGCCTCTAGGTATTGTTCCAGATCAGCCTGTACTTACGTAACTTGCACACTCATTTTCTCATCTTTTGCTATTACTTTTTTTTTTTTTTGGCGATGAGGAAGCTCTTTAAAGCAAGGCCACATTTAGCGGCAGATGCGTGTGAGGTTGCCCCACTCATTTGAAAAATTACACTTATACCTCATCATATTTGTCCTTATTTACCAGAAAATTTTATTTTTGTTCTCATTGTTTTTCATTTTCTGCTTCCTATTCACCTAAAAATAGTACTTTTGCTCTCACTTGTTATGAATTCTATATCCGCCCCGAGCCACATTAGACCTGCGAACTGAGCAACTGGGTAAGTATTGGCAAAGCCTATTTGAGTGGCTTTGAGGGGGAGAAATCTTTGCAGAAGTCTGAACTCACAACCTGTCCAAGTTTATGGTTGAGCAGTATGTCTTCATCCTGTGCTATTGCTGATTCAGAGTCCAAAGTTTGCTAGTTGATGATTTTCGCTCTAACTCTGTTGCAGGTATTACGAATTGGGACCTGAAGATCCTCCCTATGCTGCCAAATTCTATGATTGCTGTGGAGCAGAGGACCCTGAGGCATCTGGCTGCACTACCGGCTTCCATGTTTCATATGACGATGATAAATGAAGTTTGTACTCTTTCGTCATCACTAAATCTTGATTTTATATGAAGCTGATTATAAAATTAGTTTGCTTTGTTTAATACAAAATGTTCTTGTATATGTAATTGGTGGTGTCTTTCAGTTTTACTAATTTATCTGCTGGGGTGTTCTGATTGCTAATGCTAGGCGCACTGTTTGTTCGTATTTTGATTTTGTGGGTTGTGAATGGCTTGGGCCATACTTCAAGTGAGATTGTTTTGGGAGTGTTTGAAATTGTAAAAGTTGATCTAAATTTGTAAAAGTTGCTACCTCTTAATTCATGCAATGAGTAAAAAATTTAAATTTTATAGAGGTTTGTAGAGATTTTTGAAATTTTGTGGGGTTCTAAACAGACAAATGCCTCGGTAGATAGTGGTCACTTGCCTATTAACTGTTGGTTGTCTGGGATATATATATATATATATATATATATGTATGTATGGATGTATGTATGTATGTATGTATGTACAGAAGAAAGCAGGTGCCGCCTCTGACATGCGAAGCTTCCTGTTGGTGCAAAACCGTGGGACATTAAAAAAGAAATGTTTGGTTTTCCTGGGAGAGTAGTGTTTAAGAGTTATTGGATTTTGGCAGTAAGGGTGCTGCATTTACTTTGTAGTTAAGAGGTATGATGCTGGTGGGATCAGGAGGACATGCCCGGTTTCGGTGTGAGACTGTCAGTGGCAGGAGCCCCAAAGGTTGAATATTTATTAAAACGACAGAAACAAACGGTGGTTGTAATAGTACCATTGCTATTGAATAGGAATCAGTAATTTAATAATCTCAGAATTCGATTGTTGGTTTCACCCCAACTCTGTAAAAGATTTAGATAGTAATACTCGACGCGGGTATAGAATAAAATAATCAAAACCTGATGCGGGTATAAAACGAATTAGGATTTAATTATTTCAACTTAAACTTGTCCTTATTTAGATAATAAAATATTTTAAATACACCTTTTTTATGTTATAATATTGCATAAATACCATTTGTATACTTGTTTATTATGTTTTATACTCATGTAATTTTTATTATTTTGATTTTTGTATGAAGTTTTACTTGTCATATAAAAAGGGAAGATTGATATTGAAACCGATATAAGTTTGGTGACAACGAGATCTGAGTCATAAAATTTAATAGTCTAAATATATTTATGTTTTTTTTTTATCTAAAAAATACGCGAATGTATCTAGATCATTGAATTTTAATCTAATGGTTCTTACTCTAGAGTTTTCGAGACGGCATCATTTTCGATGTCAGTTGACCAGTCATATAGCGGGTTCGATCCCCTAGACCAGACGATCTAAGTGAGACAAGAATTGGACAAGGAAGTTCAATGGATACGAGTCTTCCTTAACAAATAATAATAATAATAATAATAAAATTCACAAATAATTCGTGGTGCGCATACAAGTCTTTACTTCCTTGGTTTTCTGCCTACACAGAGGACACTAGGCCCCCCCAAACATTTTGGGGGGCTTCTCTCGCACCTTCTTATACATCCTCCCTCTGCCAGTGTGATCCCACCACAACGTGCTTCCTAATCCCTTTGTTTCTCCTTGTTATTTTTTTTATTTTCCTTCCTTTTTAATTGGTTGGGTATTTGGACTCTTGCTAATTCATTTTGTAATTTTGTCTTTAATTTACTAAGAGCAAATGAGCTGTCTTGCCTTTTGAGTTTTGATTGAATATCAATGTTATTAGTTTGATCAACCTGGATATGCAATTGATATGTATGTCTGTGATTGGGACCTAGTCAGGATTTTGGGTCCGGGATGAAGAAAAAATTATAACAATTGTTATAAATTATATTTAGCAATAAATATAAATTAATATATATACATATGTATGTATGTATGGATGTATAGATGGTCCAACGGCTTTTAAATTTGAATTATACATAACAATCAAGAAAAAATAATTAAATTTTAAAAAGGTTGGCCTATAAACTTTTTTTTTTTAATCCAAATTAATAGCTAGTGATGTTTTTTTGACTAAAATCAATTATTTTTTAAAATTTTTAAAAAAGTCGTATCATAGTACAAATTTTTTTAATAAAAAATTTACACATATGAGTCGCATTTTTTAAAATATATGGGGCCCGTCTCCTTGCAAGAGCTTCATCGCTATGTGTGATAACAAAATAGATTTATCTATTAATTTTTCATTTTTTTTCGGTTTGACGCATAGTTTTATTGGAAGGTTGTCCAATTAGAGAGATTTTGTTAAATCAACCATTAGTAAGAAATTTCGCTTAATTTATACCACATGCACTGCCTGTTTGATTGTTTATTTATACTTAAAAAACATAAATAAATCAAGATCTTATATACCTAATTAAGATTACACACACACACACATATATATATATATATACAAGTCTCTTTCTCTCTCAAGAGAAGAGGGGGTCACTTAAGAGGTGTTTGAAAGTTAAAAAAAAACTCAACTTTTGAAGTTGATGTGATGTAAAAATGATAAGTGATAAATTTTAATTGGAGAGATTTGAAAACTTTTGGAATTTTTTGAGTTTTTTTAAATTTTTTTTTTTTCTTCCAAACGGGCTCCAATTGGCATCACTGATGGTATAGGAGATTTTGTGTTTCGAGGAAACATGGCATGTGGGGGAGAAAAATATGTGGATTTTCATTAGCTCGTGCCCTCAGTGAATTAACTCAAAAACTCATTAAAACTGGATCCTCATCCATGGGGCATGTGTGGGTGTCTGGAATGGTACTTTAGAGCCAATCCCCAAATCCGCATTTTTTAATAATATCACATGCACCCCCTCCTCATGCATGTGCAGAGTAGATCTTCTCAAACGTGGATAGAATATTAACATTAGAGGAAATTACTTTCTCATCCTAACTCTTATCCTTAAATACAAAAATTATTATTAAAAAATAAAAAAAAATCACCTGACAGGATACTTATTCTTACATTCCTTTCCTACTTCATTCCCAATAACATATATTTGATTTTTTATATTCTAGAAATAAGATAATCGGTCCTATATATAAAAAATTAAAATTTTTAAGTGGCTTATATTGCCACGTCAACAAATAAAAAGAGACGCATTGAATTTCAAATTTTGAATTTTAAATTTCAAAAAAAATAATTTTTATATTTTGAATTTCAAAAAAAAATGACCGTTCTATTTATTGATAATAATTATATTATTTTAGAACACTAAAAATTTGGCACATTAGCAAACAATGAAAAATAAATGTTGACAATCTACTGCGTGTAAAAGACTGAATAGTGACTCTCTATATTATTGAATGACACTGTAATAGTACAGAATAAAAATTAAAATGGAAAAGCTGGCAATGCTCTTACCCCCATTTCCATTAAACTCCCTTGTCTAATTGTGTTAATTAATGATAGTGGAATACATTCTCTAAACCAAACCTCTAAAATACCCTAGGGGCGTTTTTTTTTTTTTTTTTATTTTACATACTCTTTATCCAATAGTGTTTTATTATCAAATTTTCTAAACAAAAATTTTAAAATATTAAGTCATTATTATTTATTAATTTATTTATTTTTATGTGAAATTATATGGGCATAGATATATCGTCGTAAATGATAATTATGGTATTAATTTACATTAGAATTGTACATTGAAAAAATAAATAGTCTCCCGTGCTAACAATATAATAGAAAATTTAATATAACAACATAAAGTAAAAATGAATTAATTATTAGCATTTAACATAAAATTTCTTTTATAATATATATATATATATATATATATATATATTTGATGAGAAGTCAAAACTTTTGGCTGAGAGAACATCTGTTCATTGCCACTCCCACTTCGCAGTGCCAAAACTGCCAATTTGCAAAACTGATAGGAGCCTTAAATAATTTTGCCTCCTTTTGGTCTGCAATATTGCAAAATGCAATACGGTACGGCTTTGCAGTAGCTAAGCTATCGCTGTTGAAGTGAAAAATACGTTTATATTAGCATTTATATCATTTTTATTTAAAAAAAAAAATGTTACCGTAAAGGTACTGTTTAAAAAGCTAAGTTTTAGCAAATTTTGACTTTTTTTTAGTTAAAAGTTGTTAATTGTAATTATTATTGCGTTTGGCGAAACAAATAACAACAATTTTTAATAACTGTGTAACTTTTGTTTAGTAAATTTTTTAATAACTTTTATCAACTTTTGATAATTTTTAACAAATTTTGATAACTTTTGAATTAAACAAGTTAGTATAATTGAATATAAAGTGACAAAAATTAATGTTTTACCAAACACTTAAAAAGTAATTCTCGATAATTTTTCGCTGAAATGTTAAAAATTAAATTGTCAAACGGTGCCAAATTATCTATTTTAAAAAAAATAATTTAAAGGATATAATATAGATTGTTGTTGAATAGAGAATATGTAATGTATATTTATATATATATATATATATATACACATATTCATGTGCCTCATTATTTTGATGAGCATCATCCTATATTATATATATATATATAATGTACATTCATACACATGTACGTACGTAATATTTATCATCGGTTGTTGATTAGGGACAATCCAACCAACAAAACTCGCAATCAAAGGAAGTTAGATTGGATTGGCATGAAATTGCAATAACCTTTGCTAAAAAGCTTCGGGTCCCTCCCGCAACCTTCTACCAAACATTTTATATATATATATATATATATATAGATACATTTTGGAACCCGCTAAGCTAACGAATTGACCTCATAACATTCCAACCTAATCACCCCACTTTGAGGTTTTTTTTTAACTTTTCCTTCTCATCTTGTAGCCGTGGAAATTGCAAGTTAACCATGGTTCATTGGAAAATTACTAATCTCTCCCTCCCCTTAATTTAGATGCATGCAAGCAAGCTCATAAGGAGGTGTCACCAACCCACTAGATGAGATCCTCAGGGTGGAGGAAGAATTTATTAAAGAAGATTAAATTACAAATTTTCATCTATGACATTTTAATCGTAAAATTTACACCCTTTAGATTTATATAAGAGTAAATATTACCGTAGTTTAAAATCTTTTCTTTACACTTTAATACCTCGTAAATCTTAGAGGTTTTCATGCAAGGCGTAAGTCGATTTTATTAGGTGTTGGCTGGACCACTGGTTTACCCATCGAATACACAATTTGTTGAGAGTTATAATAAATCGTCAGATTACCCCCCAAAAAAAAATAGTTTTGACCCTTAATAATTTTAAAAGATACATTTATACTTTTTGTAGTTTATACTTTTTACTCTCACACCTTTTATTTAATTTAATTTTTGATGAACAATTTTTCTTTTCATTTGAAAATTTAGTACTAATCACCACAACTTCATTCTAATATCAATTATAAAGAGATAGAGGTAGATTTTTTTAGTTTGTTAATAATTTCTACATTTAATAAAGGGAGTGTAAAAATAATTAACCCTATAAATATTGCTCTCTAAAGCCAAACATATATAAGGAAAGCAAAAAGTTGGCCTTAATTTTTCCACAAACACAGCCTTTAATTTTCTTTTTTTTTTTTTTTTTTTACGAATCCATTTAACTTAATATATGGATTACCAACTTAAAATTAGAAAAAGTGACATGCACATCCATTTAAACGCTTAAATAAATAAATAAATAGGGAGCGTTTGCAGTAATAAAATGTAATAAATTTTGATAAAAATTATAAATTCGTAATTCGTGTAGTAAAACAAAAAGTAAATAATTTTTTAAAATTTTTAATATTTTTTCAATAATTTTCAGATCTCCAAATGAAATGATAATATGGGCTCGTTTGGAATAAAAAAAATAAGATAAATTGAGATAAAATGTGGTTTGGGGTTAATTTTAGCGCCGTTTTTTTTTTTAAATCACAAACCGTGAGAACGGTTTTCCAAATTCGTTCCCACGGATTTAAAAAAATTCAAAAAAAAATAGCGACAATGGTACTCATTTGAAAATTTTCGACACGAAAACTATGATTGTATAAAAAATTTATATATTCGGTTAACCTATTTTTAAATTTTTTTATTTTTTTAGCGAAATATTGAAATTTTTTGAAATTAGTGATGGCAAAAAAATTAGAGATAGAAAGATTGTTAGAAATTTATAAAATTTTTTAAAAATTTTTCTTATGCCAAACGAACCCACGATTGATGAAGGAGGACCATCGCATTCATTGGCTCCCCTACGCGTGACCTTCACGGTCTTCAAATTGATAGTGAAAGTTTTCACAAGTCCGCACAGATGACCGCACGCCGACCTTGTTAATCTATAGTCCTTTTATTGGGGGGGGGGGGGGGGGGGGGGGGGGGGGGGGTTGACACCACTTAGGGGTTGTTTTGGAGTAAGAAAAAATGAGGTAAATTGAGATAAATTGTGGTTTGAGAAGAATTCGTAATGCGTGCAGTGAGAGAAAAAAGTTAATGTGATATAAAATTAATAAAAATTTATAGAGATTTTTAGAAATTTTCAGTAAAATATATCAAATCAAACGGACTATTAGTTTGATAACTATGGAATCAGAAATTATTAAATTAAAATTTAACTATTCACATGTATCCATATTTTTTATTTATATGATGGGGGTTGACACCACAGTTTGATAACTATGAGATTAGAAATTATTAAATTAAAATTTAATTATTCACATATATTCATATTTTTTTATTTAAAAATTATATAAATAAATTTAAACTAGTAAATTTTAATCTAGCGATCTTCTAATATTTGATGTCCAGAGGTGTGATTTAAAAAAATATATAAAATTCTACAAATTTTTTTAAATCTCTACAAATACGAATTACGAGACTATAAAATTTAAATTTTTCACTCACTGCACAAAGTACGAGATATTAACTTTTACGAATTTATACAATTTTATACAACTTCAAACATACTTATAATACTATAGAAAGATTAACCCCAAGGGGTTAGATGGGATAGTCTTGGACTGGGACTTAGGGGCTTACCACCCCAAGGTCTCAAGTTCAAGTCTCCTCTCTAGCAAAAACTTGGGGCCAGCCTCCCGGGCGCAAAGCGTAGTAAAGGTTGGTAGGACGGGCCTCCTTGGCTGGACGAACCGTATCCAGTTCTTGGGTGTGGGTCCGACTCCCCGCCGCTACGCGAGTTCGCGATTGACCGCTATACATGTTGAGGGGCCGGTATGTGTGGCACAAACCAAAAGAGATTCACTCTCTAGGGGTTTGACCTAGGGAGTGAATCTCTCGAGGTTAAATCCTTTTTTTTTTTACTATAGAAAGATTGAACAAAAATTTTAGTATATTTCATATTTTTTATTTAAAAATTATATAAATAAATTTAAACTATTAAATTTTAATCTAACGATTTTCTAATATTTGATGTCCTGAGGTGTGATATCAGCTCGCAAATCAAAAATGAAATACACTAAAATTTTTGTTCAATCCTTCTATAGTAGTATTATAAGTGTGTTTGGAGTTGTATAAAATTATATAAATTCGTAAAAGTTAATGTCTCGTACTTTATGCAGTGAGTAAAAAATTTAAATTTTACAGTCTCGTAATTCATATTTGTAGAGATTTATAAAGATTTGCAGAATTTTATATTTTTTTTTGGGTTAACTCCAAAAGGTGCCTATTTATATGTGTGTGTATATATATACACATGCATCATAACTAGCTGGGGATGTAAAAAAAAAATAATCAATCAATTTTTTTTGGGCCTGTTTAGCTCTGTTGTTTAGAATATTAAGGAATTATAATGGAAATTTATTTTTTATGTTCAACTTTAGTTAAAAAGGCTAAATTAACATTTTATTTTAGAAATACGCTAAACTAATGAGGTCAATTTTGTTCGTTCACACATCTCAAAAAGTTTTACTTTGTGCATAATTTTCAAATAACACAACGGACTTAGAAATTTACAATTCTACAAATATGAAAATTTCTCAGTTTAAATTCTTTAATAAAAAATTAACAAAACATAGAAATTCTTTAATCAATAAGAATTCATATTCCAATTCCTGAATTCAGTGCCCAAACACAAGATAAAAGGACATGATAATTTAATCTTACAACTTATATTTTCAGATATATACATATATATATATATATATATATCAAGTACTAGAAAAAAATTCTTATTCTAATTAGTTGACACACTGAATAATAAAATTAGTTTTATCATTTTTGTTCTTTTTCCTCATTTGATTTCTTATTTCTATTCTAATTTCTTTTCAAAAACCAAATATAAAATGCGTTTGAAGTAATAAAAAGTGAAATAAAGTGACATAATTTATCAGTTAGTAATTTGTACAGTAAAATATAAAATAAATAATTTTTTAAAATTTTTAAAATTTTTTAACGATTTTTAATAAATCAAATACGCTTATAATAATATGTCATAAAATTGTGTTGGCTGGCTCTGGGGTGGCGTGTTAAGTATTATTGTGTAACAAGCACGCCAAGGGAGTCTCTCACTTACCTAATACGAATCTGCATCTAATGATTCTATTCAACTTGCCAAGGCAAGAAAAATAACAAGGATTGGTTTGCGGGTTGCATGTCGGCTTCCCACCCTCAATCAAATTGGAAATTAATGTATCCAATTCTTAATTGAAAAAAAAAAAACCATTTCATCCTTTTTTTTGAAATAAAAAATAAAATAAATTGTAGTTTACACCTTTAAATTTTTTTACCAAATTTTATCTTAGAGTAAGACATTTTAACTTTAATAATAATAAAAAATCTAAAATTTTAATTTATTATAATATTGCACTTGTCATCAAATGATTAGATGAAATATACATTAAGAGGTTATATTTCTCTATCAGAAAATTTTATCAAAGCATATTATCAGAATAATATAGCAATAACATTGATTAAATATAATTTTTTTCAATGCAATTTTTTTTTTCAAAATGATAAGCTTTAAATTATTACATCAGTCTAATAATATTTTGGTGATAAAATTTTTTAATATCATAGTATTATTGCTCATTGTATTATTTACCGCTATCGCTCCCCCCTCCACTTCCACTTCCCATGGCTTTGAAGCGAGTGAGAAGGTCATTTTTTTTTTTTTTTTTGGGTATGTAAATGAGAAGGGCCTTGAAGACAAGTGAGGGTTGATTCCAATACAAGTTGTGTATTGTTATTTTTTCAAGTAACTTTGGGTGAATTACACCTAAACCTATGAATATTACGCTAATTACACGTAAGTTTTCTAAATATTTGAACTTTATATTTAAACCGCTTATTCATACATGCTTGTAACTTTTAGGTCCATTCGTTAAATTTTTTCGTTAACTACATTGTAAAATGATAAAAATGTCCATAACCCATCAACAATACTTAGAGGGTCTACGTGTAATCAACTTAATGTTTATGGGTCTAGCTTAATTTAATTCATATTAAAATGGTTTATTTTATTAAAATATTTTATTAAATTATATTAATGTTATTAAATCTAATAATAATTTATTATTAAATTAAGTTATAATTATACATTTTGTTAAAACTAATTATTATTAAAAATAATTATTTATAACATTAAATTAATTAATTTAAATATATTTTATTAAATTAATTAATCAAATAAATTTTAAATATATTTTATTGAATGCAATTAATTTTATATTTTTTAATAAAATTATATATTTTATTTAGATAAAATTAATTACTGTAAACAAAATTATATCACCAAACATATTTATGTTTCAATAAAATTATATATTTATGTTTTTAGAAATACCCAGTAAACACTTTTTAACTGGGTATGACTCAAAACGATTGTTCTACAAATTTTTTATCTAAAAATTTATTATTTTTAATTACATTTATCCTTAAATGTATTAAACTAATCCTTTAAACTATATTTTTTAAACTTTTTTAGAACTTCAAACACTTTATAAGCTTGGCTAGGGTAAAACAATAAAAGGGTTCACTTCTAAAATTTTTCAAATTAACTTAAATTTATACTTTTTGTGCCAATTAAACATTCATAGCTTTCTTAACTAGTTAATTAAGGATAATCCTGAGGATTAGTTCAACTTACTCTCTAATAATCACTAGTTTGAATTTTTTCAAGACCCACTGGAGAGTTTATCTGTGTGCAAATCCGTCGGACACCTTGATTTAAAAAAAAAAAATAAAGATTAGTATAGCTTCACTTCTTTGGCAACACTTTTTGCATTCTTGAGAGTAAATAAATAAGTTAGAGCAATAATCCAAGCCAAAATTATCTTTGTTCTTCGAAATTTGGCGTACTAAATTATCTCAAATTATATCACTTTGTATTACTTCAAATGCCCCCTATATTTAATTGCCAATAACTTTCTCAGTTTGAATATCAAGAGACAGTAAATAAGGTTAGAACAAGGGAAAAATTAAAGAGAGAAAGATAGAGAGAGAAAAATAAAACAGAATAAAAATAAAAAAATAAGAAAAGAATAAAACATTGAGAAGAAAACATAAATATAATATAAGAGAACGTTTGATATGAAGTAAAAATTTTAGGGATAAAAGATTATAGGAGTAATTGTTACTCCAATAATAGTTAACAAGTTCATAATACTTATATTTGGATTGATAGAATAAACATTACTTGGTAATAATTATAATATGTTTGGAGTAACGTTGAGATAGAGATGTAAAAGAATGTTTCACGGGAGTAATTAGAAAAATATATAATTTTTTTTATTACTATTCATTTTCTACTTCCCTCTCATAAAAGGGTAATCTTTACATTCAGTGTAATTGTTATTACTTCTTCTAAACTAATGTAATAGAGAAAAAAATTACCTCAATAAAAATTGCACTCTGTTACCTCAAAACAAATATGTCCCTAGTGTATTCACCTTAGTCTAACTTAAAAAAAAAAAAAAAAAAAAAGAAAGAGAGAGAGGAAAGTGTGGTGATCAGTGTATTCATTGTACTTCTATTGAATTCCATTAACAAGTGATTGTTGAGTTGGTAGTTATTATCTCTTTTTTCTAAACTAATATAATAGAGAAAAAAATTACTTCAATAAAATTTACATTCTATTATCTCAAAATAAATATGTCTCAAGTATATTCACCTTAATCTAACTTAAAAAAGGGCACTTTGGGGGGGGGGGGGGGGGAGTGTGGCTATCAATGTATTCATAAATGTTTTCGTGCTCTCGTTGAATCCCATTAATCAATGGTTGATGAGTTGACAGCATTTTGTTTAAAATTTTGGAAGTGTATATATATATATATATATATATATATTGGAGTAGACTGCGTTTTATTCAGAATTTACCACAAATTTCTGTATATGTATAGGAGATAACTGGAGTTCAATGCAGTAAGTTTATTTTATTTTTCATGTATAGTGAAACCAATCATAATGCTTTACTTTATTATTAATAACTCCATAGGAGTTGGGAATGATCCATCATTTATGGGAGACAAGTGAACTTTCTGATGAAAAAGTATCATTTTGTTTCCCTCTGCGTGGTGAGATGAACCGAGGATAGGCCCACAATAAAATTTCATGGACGTAAATTGTGAATTTTATTTTTTGACAATTTTACTCCTCCTTAGTAAAAATTAATTAATTAATTGATAACCCTTCATCATTACTAAATAAATAAATAAACACGGCACTTTCAATATTTGGATTCAAATATCAAACCAATAAATAGTTTTTTTTTTTTTAGCATGCAATATCTATATAATAAAATAACGTGATTTTAAAAAATATTCATCTCACAAACTATGATTCAACGGTTAAAATTTATTTTTTCTTTCATTCAATGATTGAGATCATTTTTATTTTTTAACTTCCCGCTCAATTCTTATTTCAGTAGACACCACTACCATTTATCTTACAAAACGGGTTAAATATTTTAAATTTCACCATATTTTAAGGGTAAAGATCATATGTAAGTCAAATTTTTCAATTTAAATTCCGCCCAATTATAATTTTTAGGAAGTTGAACTTTTTATATTAAAACACCATAATTTGTGTTTTTTTTAATGGTACTTATCAAAAATTAATTGGAGAGAGAGAAACTGTAATTACTAGGGCCTACAGTTTTGGAAAAAAATTAAAACACATTGATTATCATAATTTTTCAATTTTAACTATTTCCCCAAAGTTTCAACTGTCTAAGAAACTTAGGGAGTGTTTGGTTGGAAAAAAAGTTGGTCAAAAAGTTCAGTAAAAGTATAAAAATTTGATGTAAATGTGATATGTGACAAAATTTAATTGAAAGAAAGTATAAATTTTTTGTGACTTTTGATGAGTTTTGATATTTAGTTGGATGCCAAATAACCCCTTAATAATGAATTTGTTTGGAGTGGCGTAAACATGAATTATTTTTAGTGTACATAAAATTCGTACTCTTTTATAACCGTTATATGGTAAATTTAATAATAATATTCATTTTACGAATAAATAAAAATTGTTTATTATTAGGATTGATTATTTTATTTAAGAAAAGAATAAATTACATTCCTTTTCTATTAATATTTGGAAAATTACACTTATCATTTCTCAATATTTCAAAATTAAACTTATCTTCCTTATTTTGAAATTATTGTTAATATTAACCCATTTCCGTTAAATCAATGATTAAAATTTAATGAAAACTTTAGGTGTTTTTTATATTTTACGTCTCCCAATTCACATATTTATCAGTTTTCTTTATAAAAATTTTAAAAAATTTAAAAAATAACTAAAAAAAATATTTTTATAAAAAAATTGACATAAATGTGAGATTAAGAGGGATAAAATAGAAAAAGTATCTAAAATTTTAGTTATTTTAATTTTTTGTTAAATTTCAATGATTAATTTAACGAAAATGGTCAATGTCAACAATATTTCAAAATAAGAGAGATAAGTGTAATATTTAAATATAATCACTTAAATGTTGAGAAGAGGTGGTATAATTTATCAAAAAAAATAAAATAATGCAAAGTTTTGAAAAAGAAAAAAATTAAAACACCTTCCACCAATGAGAAATGAAAACCTGTGAAAATTGCAGAGGATTATACATTTTGTCAAGAAGCCAGATTAATAATAATAAAAAATATATATATTGATGTTTATTTATTTTTTATAGTTTTTTTTTTTTTTTTTGGGTTTTTTTGTCATTTCATGAAAAGCCGGGTTAGATTGGTCCACGTACAGGCTGCATCGTCGCTGAAAAAGTAAAAAGAAAACACCTTTGATACTTTTGACGGCATGTGAAGAAGAAAGAAGAAGATAGGGGTATTTTGGTACATTCACAGGACAAAAGCTATTACACTGTGTGAGAGAGAGAGAGAGAGAGAGAGAGAGAGAGAGAGAGAAGTTATGGGAGGGCTGTGTTTTTGAAAGAGAGTAGTTACCAGTAGTTTCTTTCTTCAACTGGTATGGGTTGTGTGTGTGGCCACTTTGGAGACAGAAGATCACTTGCCTTCAATAATTTTCTGTAAATTCTTCTTACTACTACTACTACTGTGCTCTCTCTCTATCTCTCTCTCTCTGTCTCTGCTGTCTCTGTGGTGGATATTGTTGGCTCTCCCTCTCACAAGCACATTCTCTTTGCAATGTCAGCAATTTAGCAGCAATCTTTTCACAATTCTATTCAAAGTTCAAAACAATTTCTTCTTCTTGTCCTCTCTGCAACAGCATCCACTGCCTGCTCCTCAATCATGTCTTCTAAGTCCAAGTAAGTCTACACACTCTCTCTCTCTCTCTCTCCCTCTCTCACTCTAAACTGCTTTTCTTTAGATCTGATGTGGGTTTCCCCCATCTTCATTTGTTCAAAGCTTGATCCCTTTTTATGTGGGTATTTTTCTAATATGATTTTTGATCTGGGTTCTGATTTATATTGAGGGTTTACTTACAGAGTGTTGTTTTCTCTTTCGCTCTCTCTCTCTCTTCGACTTTGTTTCGAAATAGGTTTTGCTTGATCATCTTAGTTCATTAGTGTTTTCTGTTGATGCTCTGATTGATTGTTTGGATCTGACTTTGGATCAATTTTCCCCCAAAATTTCTGTTGTAGTTTATATTTGGTCCAACTTATGTATTTACCTGCCTTTGTTTGTACATTCTATTTTGTTTATGTCAGTGAAATGGATTCACTTCTTGGCGATGTAGTTGTAACATTTTTTGTATTTTGAGCAGATCTTTATCTGAAGCTTCCAACAACAAAGCAACCCCAGCAACTCCGAGGGTTAGTAAATTAGGCAGGGGAGTGAATAAATCTGATGCTGATTCACCCTCTCCCCTGCCAAATGGTCGCCTTTCTGTTGACAGGTCTCCGCGATCTGTCAATTCAAAGCCTTCTATCGATCGGAGGACTCCAAAGGTGGCTACCCCTCCTGAGGTAAATTTCATCAAATGCAATGGAATTTGAGAGCTCAAAATTCAAATCTTCTGGTTGGTTGTTCAAGTAAACAATTAATTTGGGGGTATGAATGGGAATAGAAAATTGTATGCAAACTTTAAAAAAAAAGGGGGGGGGGGTTATAAAATCAGTTCCTTTTGTTTGTCAGAAAGAATGGCTAAATTGTGAAATTGATCTTTGTTTTGATTTGTACAGAAACAACCTACACGGGTTTCGAAAGGATCTGAATTACAGGCTCAGTTGAATCTTGCCCAAGAAGATCTTAAGAAGGCAAAGGAGAAGTTGGTTTTGGTTGAGAAAGAAAAATCTCAAGCTATTGAAGAGTTGAGAGAAGCCCAGAGATCAGCTGAGGAAGCAAATGAGAAGCTGAGAGAGGCTTTGGTGGCTCAAAAGCGGGCGGAAGAAGATTCTGAGATTGAGAAGTTCCGGGCTGTTGAGATGGAACAGGCAGGGATTGAGGCAGCTCAGAAGAAGGAAGAGGAGTGGCAGAAAGAACTCGAAGATGTGAGGAACCAACATGCTTTGGATGTGGCCGCACTTGTTTCTGCGACTCAAGAGCTCCAAAGGGTTAAGCAGGAATTGGCCATGACTTGCGATGCGAAGAACCAGGCCCTCAGTCATGCCGATGATGCAACTAAGATTGCTGAGATTCATGCCGAGAAGGTGGAATTTCTCTCTGCCGAGTTGGCCCGGTTGAAGGCCTTGCTCGATTCCAAAGTTGAAGCGGAGACTAATGAAAACAACAGATTGGTGTCTGAGCTGAATTCAGAGATAGCGACTCTGAAACAAGAGCTTGATAAAGTCAGAAGTTCTGAGGAGAAGCTGGTGGAAAAAGAGGCTTCCATTGAACAACTTAATGTCGAGCTGGAGGCGGCAAAAATGGCTGAATCATATGCACATAATTTAGTGAGGGAGTTGAAGAAGAAGGTTGAGGATTTAGAGATTCAGGCTGAGGAAGCTAATCGATTGGAGAGATCTGCTTCCGAATCTTTGGAATCAGTTATGAAACGGCTAGAGGGAAGCAATGATTTATTGCATGAGGCAGAATCTGAAGTTTCCTCTCTAAAAGAGAAGGTGGGTTTATTGGAAATCGCAGTCGGTCGACATAGAGGGGATCTTGAGGAATCTGAACACCGCATTGATATGGCCAAGGAAGAAGCTGCTGAAATGGCCAAAAAGGTTGAATGTTTGAAATCTGAGCTTGAAGCAACGAAGGAGGAAAAAACCCAGGCCTTGAACAATGAGAAGCTTGCAGCTGCCAGTGTTCAGACCCTGCTGGAAGAAAAAAACAAACTCATAAATGAGTTGGAAAATTCAAGGGATGAAGAAGAGAAAAGTAAGAAGGCAATGGAAAGTTTAGCTGCTGCCTTGCATGAAGTTTCCTCTGAAGCGAGAGAAGCTAAAGAAAAGCTATTATCCATTCATGCAGAGAATGAAAATTATGAATCTCAGATGGAAGATCTGGAGTTGGTTTTGAAAGCCACAAGTGAGAAGTATGAGACAATGCTTGATGATGCAAAGCACGAGATCGATGTCCTTGTTAATTCAATCGAACTATCTAAGCATGAATACCAGAGTTCTAAGGCAGAGTGGGAGCAAAAAGAGCTTCATTTGAAAAATTGTGTAAAGCAATCAGAAGATGAGAACTCTTCAATGCAAAAAGAAGTAAGCAGGCTGGAAAATTTGCTGAAAGTGGCCGAGGAAGAAGCTTGTGTGACAAAGGAGGAAAGATCTCAGTTAAAGAATACTTTAAAGGAAGCCGAGTCTGAGGTGATTTATTTAAAGGAAGTTCTAGGGGAAGCAAAAGCCGAGAGCATGAGATTGAAGGAAAGTTTACTGGACAAAGAAAATGAATTGCAAAGTGTTATTCAGGAGAATGAGGAACTTAGAACAAGAGAAGCTGCATCTCATGAGAAGATTGAGGAGTTGTCTAAATTGCTTGAAGAATCCATGGCCAAAAAGCAAGCTGAGGAAAACGGCGAGCTTTCGGACAGTGAAAAAGATTATGACATGCTCCCAAAGGTGGTAGAATTCTCGGAGCAGAACGGAGATGGCAGAGAAGATAAGCTGAAAGTTGAGGTTCCACCCCAACAATGTGAGCAACCTGTAAAAGAAGATCCACTAATAGAGAACAAAGTTTTGTGTGATGAGGGAGTCCAAAATGGTGCTGATAAAGTTGAGAATTTGAATGGAAACCCAAAAGATGATAACAAAGAAAAAGAAGAAGAAGATTCAGTGGAGGCTGATTTTAAGATGTGGGAGACTTGCAAAATTGGAGAGAAGGACTTTGCCCCTGAGAAAGATCCAGAGCAGGAATCCTTCGAAGAGGAACTGGACGGGAAGGTAGAGGCTGGCGAGATCTATGACCAGGTAAAGGGAATATCACCAGCAGAAAACCATGATAACGGCGGAAGCTCGCCATCAAAGGAACAACATCAGAAGAAGAAGAAGCCTTTGCTGCGCAAGTTTGGCAACCTGCTGAAGAAGAAGGGCGGCACTGGCAACGCGAAGTAATGGCTTGTGCCCGATTAGCAGGCAGGTACAAAATTTGATTCTTTCTGGCGCCTGAAATGTGTTTGCTTTATGTTTTCTCTTTTGGCTTCTGATTATCAGACTAGGTAAAAAGAAAAATATAAAGAGGCGTGTATCATTCTTAGATATTTCCTTCTCTTTTAATGTGATTTCCCAGTTTGGGGAGTATCTTGTATGTGATGGAAATGTTTTGTTTTTTGTTTTTTTTTTTTTTTTTAGATTTCTTGAAAAGGAGTGGAAACTTTTGAAATTGTACCTTTTTTTTTTTTTTGGTGCTTTCATATATTTTACATAGATAATTGTTCATTGATTTAAGTTCCTTTATACTCTGTTTGGAAACAATCCTCCACTAGAATTGATTTGATTTTAAAATAAAGAATTGATTTGATTTAATTTAATTTGGTGAATAAAATTTTATGTTTGGAACACATTTTAAATTTAAGAATTAAATTAAATTGATTTGATTGAAGAGAGATGCTAAATTTGAACATGTTAATAGGAAATAGAAAATGTGATAAATATGATGTATAAAGATAAATTTGTTCACTTACTTGAATGGTTTAAGAAAAAAAAATAAATTTTCATCAAATTTTATTGTTTTGGATTGGATTTCAAATGGTGAAGAACTGCACAAGTAAATAGACATGAATTCATTAGTGCATCCCTACTCCCAGCAACTGCAGCATTTCTGAGAAATTTATAGTGCATTTCTGTTGTATATGAAAGTTCCCAAGCTCTGATGTGGCTATTTATGTATGCCCAAATTGTCTAAGGATGTATTGCTGTGTGGTTATGTATGTAGCAATTGTGCTGGCATTTATGTTGCTGGCATGTCATGGCAGAATGAAGGGACTGAAGTTAAAATATAATTTTAAGAGTTAAAATTGTATTTTCAATTTTTAGAAGTTAAAATTGTATTTTCAATCTTTAAATTCTTATAGAAGTTCAATCTTTTAATTTTGATTCAGTAACTTTCGTAAAAATTTAAAGGTTGAAAATATAACTTTAACTCTTAAAATTGTATTTTAACTTCAAGAATTCTCAATTCGTCATGATGTTGTGTCTCAAACAACTAGGGCCACTACCACTAAAATAAAAAAGTAAGTGGTTGTTTGGAGTTACAAAAATTGAGATAAAATGTGATTTGAGTTACTTTTAAACATGTAAAGTGTAATTAACAAACTACAAAAAAAAAAATAGAGATGAATAGTAAAAATCCGTTCGAACAGATTTTGGCAGTCACTTAACTTTTTTAAATTTGTATAAATTTTATTAAAATTTGTAAAGATTTATAAAAATTTTATAAAAATTTATGTAGTTAGACGTGAGAGGGGTTTTTGCAGAGATTAGAAATGATGTGTTAATAGTATTGATGTTATAAAATAATTCTTTAGTTTATTATCTTTTATAGAAGTGATGGGTCCTCATATATATGTTGCATCATTCTGTTCAGTTGTTTTGATAAAATTTGTGGTGATCACTACTCAACAGAATGTGATGGTCACACGAATTCAGGAAAGATAGCTCTGAGGAGGAGACGTAGGTTTCTCGTGATAGCTAGATATTTCTGCTTCAGATATTTGGCAGTGGTAGTTAATGCTTGATGTCCCTCTTTTGCATGGGCAGATGGAGTGTCATAATCGTATTAAACTCCCGTTTGGGATTTACCGTTGTTCACAACTTTGAATCCAATCCAGTAGCCTGTTTATAGATTGTTGTCAAAATGATGATTTGTTGGAATTCTTTTTCTTATTTTGGTTTGGAGGGAGGGGGGCTTGTTTATCCTAGTGGGTTTTGACATAGATTCTCTTTTTAATTTAAAAGTTAACAAATAGTCCTTTCATTATTTGGATTAAAGTCCGAAGCGGATGTAATCTATTGAATTTAATTAAATTTTGGGTGCGTTTGAAGTGATTAAAAATGAGATAAATTGTGAGTTCGTAATTCGTGTAGTAAAATAAAAAATGAATAACTTTTAAAATCTTTCAATATTTTTCACTATTTTTTAAAATTTCTTACCATTTCAAATGGAGCCTTTGTACTTGCACGTCATGGATGCCACGTGTAATTGTGCAAAAAATAGTGTTGAAAAAAAAATAAGAACAAATTTATCTTTTCTCCAGTTGGTTTTAACACTTGTATCTCAGATAAATTTGACAGATACGCTCAAATTCAAATCACCAAATGAATGTGTCCTGAATTTTTAATTAAAGAGGGTTTTGGGGAGGTAAAATCCAAGGGGGTAAACCGTAATTGTAATTATTATATTATATTATATTATATTTTTTAATTTTTCCGCATCACGTGTGTACACGAGCTGGCCCAATTCCAGTCCTACTCTATTCGGAAGCTCGTCATTGTTTGTAAAGTTTGAGCCTTGCTCATCTCATTCAGCATAATAAGACACGCCTGAAAATAAGTCTCAGCTCAGACTCAGGCTTGCTAATAAACTCAAACTCACTTATACTATAGGATATACATACATATATATATATATATATAATTCTAAATATGGAAACATATTAAATCAAATTCTAATTTTTGTGATGTAGATTTTGTTTGGAGTAGTGAAAAACTCTGAAAAATTATGAAAAATACTGAAAATTTAAAAGTTGTTCACTTTTTATTTTACTGCATATTACTTACGAACTCACAACTTTTCTCACTTTATTTCATTTTATCTCATTTTTTGTCATTTCAAACATACCCATAATATCATTTATAGATGATATGGGAGTGTTTGGTTAGTAAAAGTTTGACTAAAAAGTTTAGTAAAAGTACAAAAATTGGTGTAAAAGTAATATGTGATAAATTTTGATTAGAAGAAGATGCAAAAAGTTAGTAAAAGTTGGTAGGTTTTGATTGGTTTTGGCCAACCAAACACCTGCCTGATATATGATATATTTGTAATTGGTAATTTATGAACAAAATAATAATGTTAAATTTGTATTCTTAAACATTTAGTCAAGGTGTTCCAATATGTAGTGTTTTTACGAGGATATGGAGCAAAAACGTAGCAGGATATGGGATAATTAATTCGCTTTAATCACATTTAATTTGAGTTAATTAAGAAATTTTCGGATTTAATTATCTTGACTGGGCTTTTTAGTTTAATTGGATGGGTTTTACTTTTGGGCTAAAATTCGTTTCATTTGGACATGGTTTCTTAATCGGCTCAAGTTTGCGGTTAGAGCCCAGTTAGTTTGTAATCAAACCCAAACCCACCATTCCGGTTACCCAGATCCATTTACCCAACTTACTCGGACCTAGCATGTAGAGATGATTTTTTAATTTTGCTTATCTATTATTATTCAGCTATTATTATTATATTATTCTAATTTTCGTAGGCTGTAGGGACATAATAATGTAATTGCTCTAAAAAATTTATATTATTTTATTATATCTGGTTTGGTCGATGCTTGACCTCGTAGGTTGGCAAACTTAGATTAGTGATTTGTATTATTTAAATTTTAACCCACTCACTCGCACCATTCACCATTGGCTCTTGCTAGCTAGCTTGCCCCAGCAAGCAAGCCAGTCAGTTAGGTGGTTTTTCCAATTTTCTTTTTTTTCTTTAGCGGTTTTGAAATTTTGATTTTGATTCTAGCTAAATGGCTCTCTAGAAACTTCAAAATGCATGTTTTGCTTAAAAAGGGAACGTTGACATAGCTTCCTATGACATTGAATTGAATTGGTGATCGTTAAAGTAAAATCTAACCGTTTATCTGTATTTATATTATTTTAATTTAAAATAAACATAAAAATATTTATACTATTAAATTTAATATTAATGATTTTAATTATAAGTCGCAAAACTAATATAAATTTTATTTGGAGTGATAAAAAATTTTAAAAAATGATAAAAAATTTTAAAAATTATTCACTTTTTATCTTATTATCTTAAATTATAAAATTATAATTTATCTTATTTTATCTCATTTTATCTTATTTTTCGTGACTTAAAATGCATATTACTATGTCAGTCCCTAATCAGTTTTGCTAGTGGTTTGAAATTAACAAAGTGATGACATCGCTGGAAAGTACAATGCGCGCCACTCGAAGCATATCAAAATTTGTAAGAAAAATGAATTTTTTGAGGTCGATAACTATTTATAAACTTATAAAGATTTAAGTCATATCTAAAAAATTTATTTGTGAATAAGTCACACTTATAATAAAAAGACAAAAAATGACATCACGTGTTTTTCACTACATTTCAAAATTGTCAGTTTTATCCGAAAATAGTGCACACTTCACTCATAACTTCCATGACTTTCCATCTTCTTTACAAAGTAAGCAAAATCAATTTTTGGAAACAAAATCAAAACTGTTTGAGAAAAATAGAACTGTATAATAAAACAGTACCACATAATAAAACAATACCATATAATAAAACAGTACCGCATAATAAAACAGTATCGCATAAAAAACAGTATACTATAATAAAATAGTACCGCATAAAAAATAATACCACATAATAAAATAATACCGCATAATAAAACAGTACCGCATATATTGAATATGTGACTTTCTTTTGTGTTTCATGGCGTTGTTTGCAAACTAGACACATTCGGTACTGTTTTTACAAGAGCATACATCTTATACAAAACAGTACTAAAAACAGTACCGCACGCATGTGGTACTCTCATCCATGTGGTACTGTCAGTCATATATTAGATATGTGACTTTTTTTTTTGTGTTTCATTGTGCTATTTGTATGTTAGACACATTCGGTACTGTTTTTATAAGAGCATGCATCTTACACAAAACGGTACCGCACGCATGTGGTACTCTCATTCATGTTGTACTGTCAGCCATATATTGAATATTTGGCTTTTTTTTTGTGTTTCATGGTATTGTTTGTGTACAAGACGCATTCAGTACTATTTTTATAATATAATGCATCTTACACAAAACAGTACCGCACGCATATGGTACTGTTAGCCATATATTGGATATATGACTCTTTTTTGTGTTTCATGGTATTGTTTGCATATTAGACACATTCGATACTGTTTTTACAAGAGCATACATTTTAGACAAAACAGTAGCGCATGCATGTGGTACTCTCATTCAAGTGGTACTGTCAACCATATACTGAATATATGATTTTTTTTTCTTTTTTTTTGTGTTTCATGGTGTTGTTTGTATACTAGACATATTCGGTACTTTTTTTACAAGAGCATGCATCTTATACAAAACAGTACCGCGCGCATGTGGTACTCTCATCCATGTCGTACTGTTAGCCATATATTGGATATGTGACTTTTTTTTGTGCTTCATGGTGCTGTTTGCATATTAGACACATTCGGTACTATTTTTATAAGAGCATGCATCTTATACAAAATAGTACCGCACACATGTGGTACTTTCGGCCATGTGGTACTGTCAGCTATATATTAGATATGTGACTTTTTTTTGTGTTTCATGGTATTGTTTGCATACTAGACATATTCAATATTATTTTTACAAGAGCATGCATCTTATACAAAACAGTACCGCACGCATTTGGTACTCTCGGCCATGTGGTACTGTGTTTATATGAGTATGCATTTTATATGAAACAGTACCACATAAACAGTATCGATACAGAGATTTGTATATATTCCTTCTTCGACTGATGTTAATCTCAGTCGATGCTCATTTAAATTAATGGTATACCATATCTTCAAGCGATTTATAAGGAAGGAAAATAAAAACAAAAGTTGGTGCTCGTTCAAATTAATGATATACCATATCTTCACGTGATTTATAAAGAAGGAAAACAAAAATGGAAGAAACGTGATTTTCAGTTGGCGTGATTTCCGGCAATTCTTGTCTAAGTTAATTATAGGAATAAAGGGTATTCTTGGTATATTAGAAATTATATTTAAAACAAACCCATGGGACTCACTCAAAAGTGTTACTTAAATACAAAATTTTTTACATTAATGTGACTTAAAAGCAATACTTTTTTTTTTGGTATGACTAATAGCCTTAAAAGATTATAAAGTATGACTTAAATACAATTTTCCGTAAGAAAAAAATAAAATAAATTGAGATAAAATGTAGCTTTAGGTTAATTTTAGTGCAATTTTTTTAAAAGTCACAAACCGTAGCAACGGTTTTTCAAATCTGTTCCAACGGATTCAAAAAAGTTCACAAAAAATAACGACAATGGTACTCATTTGAAAGCTTTCAACACAAAAAATATGATTGTATACAAAATTTACACATTCGGTTAGCCTACTTTCAAATTTTTTTTATTTTTTTAGCAAAATATTAAAATTTTTTGAAATTAGTAATGGCGAAAAAATTAGAGGTAGATGGGTTGTTGGAGATTTATAGAGTTTTTTTGGTATTTTATTTTATGCCAAATGGGACTTTGATGGGGTCAAAAACTATCAAAAGTTATAAAAAGTTACAAATATTTACTTATATTTATCAACTTTTGTTATTTTTATTTTCCGTGCATTTATTCTTAAAATTTAAATTTTACAAACTTTTACAAAAAGTTACAAAAGGTTACTCATTTTTTCAACTTTTTTCAACATTTGTTAGTTTTTCGTACTACTTTTTGACAAAAACTGTTGGAGCGGCCTCCTTTGTACTGTTCTAACAGATTATTTTGATCATTTTTAATTAGTCTTTCAAACATTAAAAAGTGACTGATATTCTCTACTTTTCCTAACTTTTGGCCACTTTTGATCGTTCAAACAGCCGCTTAGTTTTTGTAAGTCTATTTCGTGTAAGATTTGTTTGTCTCTATTAAAAGATATTTTTCATAGAAAAAGCTAATGATTTTTGGCTAATTATTTTTTTATGTTTAATTTAAATGATATAATTATCGTTCATAGAAAAAGTTTTTTATGAATTTAGACAAATACTATTAAGTTTAATTTGGTATAAGAGAATAGAATATAAATTTATTTAAAACATATAAAAATATATTTTTGTTATTTTATTTTCTAACTTAATCAAATAAAAAATAGTTTTCATTTATTTTTTTAGTTTATAAAATTTAGATAGTTTAGCTTTTGTCTTTACTCTTTAAAGTCATTTATATTCTGTTCAAACCTCTAAATTTCATTGAAAAATACCAAAAATTTTTAAAAGTTATTCACTTTATCCGCTACACGAATTACGAACCTGTAATTTTTATCAAATTTTATTAATTTTTTGCATTCCAAACACACTCTTAGTAGGATTTTATATGAAATTTTCAAAAAAAAAAAAAACTACTAAATTAGAAAAATTAATGTACTAAAAAAATATTAACTTTTGAGCAAAAAAGTTATATTTATCAAGCAAACATAAATATCAATCTTTCTTTTGAAAGCTTAATGTAAATTTTTTATCATAGAAAATATTTTTCTTAAAAAAATACTAGAATTGGAAATTTTTATTATCAAGATTACTAATATGCCATAAATAATTATTTTATCAAAAACTAAAGTAACAATTGCCCCGCCTACTTATAAAAAAATTTTAAAAGACAAAAATATTTTGATGAATAGTCTTTATATTTCGTTTAAAAAATATGTTTTCTATTATAAAAATAAAGTTATTTATGACATTTTAAATTTGCCTTGTATTAGATTTTTGTATAAAAATATTTATAGAATTATAATTATGCAAAATGTATGCTAAAAAGAAAGAGAGATAATTTTGTAATGTCAATTAGTAAAAAAAAAAAAAACATATAAGACAAAATTAGTAGAATGTAAATACGCTGAACGACTTTACAATAATTCATAAACTTGTATACTCGTGGTAAAACCTACCATCATTGAAATAATTTTTGTTTAACTATCAAAAGTTTTGTTACATAGTTGAAAAAGAAATTTAGAGACATTTTCATTTTCAAAATTATTTTAGTATATATGACAATGACTTGCCTAATAAATATAAGTAAGAAAAATGTTACTTAAGAAAAAAACTTATATATTAGAGATAGCTGGCTTTTTACTTTTTTTATTTAAGTTAGAAATCACTTAAAACTCATTAAATTTTGAAATTTTATTTTTCTATCCCTTGTATTTTAAATTAAAGTAAAAAAATTAAAAAAGATAACTGTTTTGACTCTTAATAATTTTTATAGTTATATTTACACCCTTATAATTTATATTACTTTTATTTACACTGTTAATTCGATTTAATTTTTTATTAATATTTTTTTCACTTAAAAATTTAATACTATTAAAATTTTACTTTAATTCAAAATATAAGAAATATAAACTTAAATTTTTAAAATAAGGGGTGTAAATAATTTTTATTTTAAATAAAAATATTTATCTTTATATATTATTACAACTTGTTGTAATAAAGATTTACGAGCCGCGTCCATTGGTGCGGCTCTTGGTTGGTTCTGTGTGCCGAACCAACAGGGGCGGTCGTAAGTCTTTTATTGCAACGGAGCTGATGTAATTGTGTGATCTCAACCCTCTATTGAGATTCCCACGATGGAATTCATACATTCATGACTATGAGAAAAATTAGTACTCGTAACTGATTAATTTTGTGTGGAGATTATTATTGAGAAGACCGGGGGTCCTTATGTAATTATCACAAACATGGTAGCGTTAGTGTAAATTGCGATTCCTTTTAATATACTACACCATTTTTCTCCCGTTTGGCTTGGAATATTATCTGGACTTCAGGCTAGACCTTTTCTTTCCCATTCTGTTGCTTGGTTGCCGAGCGGAATTGACTTAATTCTGAAAATGGCTCGCAAATTTTTCCGCCGTTGAAATCGAGGTTCGTATAAGTAATTTTCCCTGTAAACTTTTCTTTTCCTCTCCTTTTTGCTCAGAAAGTCTTGTTTCTTTTAACTCCGGCTAACTCCGGCAATTGTCGTTTGCATTGTCGTTTTTTTCATTACCGTTTCTTAAATTGACTGGAAAAGCTCGAGTGTTTCTTCATTGTCGTTTTCATTTCCTTTTGGTAGGGATCCATAGTTTTGGTGGTCGATTGATTGTGGAAGCACAACAACACAGCACCATGTTGATGGAGATATTCTGCGGCCTGGTTATCTACAAATTGTTCCGGTGCTTCTTCCCCCCCGACGACGACGACATTCTCCAAGTCGAAATCTCCGATTCCAGCTCTCTTATCTCCGTCGCCACTAGGTATCCTCGCTCTCCCCATTCTTTTACTTGCCTTATTCCTTTTCTTGAATTTCTGCAAATTCAATATTCTGTTTGGTTGGTGAGAAATCGCTGGAAAAATTAGAAATCTCATCATTGGAGGTATTTCGTTTAATTGTTTATGAACAGAGCAGCTCATCATAAAAATAGACCAAATAAACCCCTTTTAGTTGAGGCCAAGCTGAGTTATGTTTAGTTGAACTCGTAATGAGTTTGAATTCTTTGTTATTTATCTTCATTTTCTCACTAGCTAAACAGATGGTTTTGATCCTTCAATTTTGACCGTAGACTTGAGAAGCTATATGGTGGAAAAGCCTATGTTGGACTTAGAATTCCAGACGCTGATACTGGATCACGGCAAAATATTGATATGGTCCTTGTGACCAAAAGGTAGGTCTTTTATCCAGATCTCACTCTCAACCCTGTATCCTTAAACTCAGCATGGTTGCGGATGCATGTTGAAGGAAGAGGGGAGTTAATAAAGGCCAATGTAAATCTTGTGTTTACTAAACTGTTCTAACTCTGCTTGAGCTGATCCTTTCATTTCAACAGTGATAACTTTATTTGATTCAAGTTTTAAAATTTTACCTTCTTCTGGTTGCATTTTTATTATAACTGGGTGCATATGCTTGCATTTCTTGTAACAGAGAAACAGTGGTGATTCTTGTTCAGAATCTCTCAGGGCTTGTGTCAATTGATGTTGATGGAAGTTGGGTTTCCACTGGTGAAAATAACCTCAAAACCCAGCATCATCCAGATCCTGTAAGTCGGAGTTGAAATTGAAATATCTACTGATGCGGTGATTAAATTTGAGGTTCCTCTAGCATATTTAGGTGTCTTTCATGAGTCATCAAGTGTTTGTGGAATAGAAATTATGTAATTAAAAGTAGTTTAACTTTATAGAAGAGGAGATATCAAGGAGGATATGACCCACAAAATTAGAGAGTAATCAATGAAATGGAGAAGTACACTGTGAGTGTTGTATAGCCACAGGATATTAATTTGACTGGAAAGTTCTGTATTACTTTCCACAAGGCTTGCTGTACTAGCAGTCAGGTAGATCATGTTAAAAAGTGCCTACAATGATGTATGGTACAAAATGTTTGGTTGTTAGGAAAAATATGTTGGGAAACATGAGTATTAGATGAAACAAGAAGGTTAAGATGGATTAATTGTGCTAAAATGAAAAAAAAAAAAATGAAAGAAATGCATGAAGGAAATTATAAGTGATTTATTATATATAAAAAAATGGAATGCATTTGATATGGTATGGGTATGTGTAACTTAGTGAAAGAATAGAGGAAGGCCCGGAAACACATGCACGAAGGAAATTATAAGTGATTTATTGAATATAAAAAAATGGAATGCATTTGATATGGTATGGGTAACTTAGTGAAACAATAGAGGAAGGCCCAGAAACACATGCACTAAACTGATAATCAAAGACTTGATGTTGCTCTTGACTTAGGATATAACATCTGGTAGCCAATTGGAGAGAATGGGTCTATGCAGCCAATACAAATTAATTAGGACAAAGACTTATTAGTCGTAGTAGATGAGGAGATGACTCTATGAAAACTTGTCCAATGTAATCCTAATTGATTTTCAACCCACTGCGTCACTAATTTGTTGGAGCAAGATGTTTCCTGCTGTTTGATGGAAGTCCTGGGGCATTTAAGCGACTTTTGTTTTCTTGCTTGCACTCCAACGGCTTGACCATCTTCCATATATACTCAACACAATTGAATGCACAGTTAATTAAGTTCTCTGGTATGTCTCCATAGCCACTTCATAGCAACGGTCTTATTTTGTACAACCATGTTATTGTTTTTAAAGTCTCCTTTAGCTATGATACATAATTACACCATATTGAATTTGATCCCATAGAAAAGAACTCTTAAAAACTTCCATTTATTACTAATCTCAACTGAAATTGTAAGCTCTGGAATATACTAAACTGGATAAGTTCATGAGAGTGGACTGAATGAGTGATCAATCAACTATAAGACATGTATTCTTTTTCTTTTGAGTTCTTATGGCAAGGAGCATGAACCCATCAGCATTTTTCTCGGTAGGGTCTAAAATTATGTTTGTGGGGAGAATGATTATTCAATGGCAATTTGCAGAGTTTGTGTTTAGTCTTGCTTTCTTCTTGTTGTTTTTGATGGTGATTATTGGAAACGCCTGTTGAGGATGCTTTGTCAGAAGTGCTTAGTAGGAAGGGAATTAATCATTACCATGTGTGATGAATTTTGATTCTGAAGCATGCCTGGTATTATAATACTCTATCGCCAGTGTTGTTTGAAGATAATCAACTCTTGTGATAATTACTGATGTGCATATGCATGATCAAATCTATCAACTCTTTGTGTTGAGGGTAGTACAAACTTATGAGTTGAGTTCCCTTTCTATCACCTTTTCACTGAAACATATCACCTTGTGATGTTAAAAATCATTCTAATTATATATAGGACATGGTTAATGAGAATTAATTACTGGGGATAGACAGACCAATAAAACAGCATTAGCCATAGATATGATTCTCAATCAATAAGAACAAAATGTAATGTGTTTATGTAGCCATTGGTAAAAATGCATCTTATGTGGCTCAAATAGTGACTACTTTCCCAAAAATGGAGCAATGGAACTCATTATTGTAGTATAGCTGAAACTGCATATTCCCCTGCTACATTGCTATGCAGCCAATGCCTTGCTCCTCCTTATGTAGGAGCAGCTCTAGCTGAATATTTTATGTACAGTGTAAAACATACTTTAATCATTTATGATGGTCCCCCAAACAAGCTCAAGCTTATAATGTGTTTTTGTCTTCTCTTAACACTTTTTTAACTTACATTTGGAAATTTTTGTATCTTAGGTGGCAGAAGTTAAACGACAAATTGCCATTCTTGAGTCCTATCTTGAACAAAGGGGAGCCGCTCTTCCTGAAGGATATTTTTCCTGCAAGGTCGTATGCCCTAACCCAAATTTCAGGTGTGCACGAAACTCTTCCCGTGTGTGTTTAATCCCAAATACCTTGTCTATTTACAGGGGCTCCAATTTGCCTCACTTTTCTTGATGAGTCAATGGATAAGTAATTGCTTACCTTGAGCTTATGGTTGGTGCTTTGTTGTTGACTTCTTCTTCTAAGAATTAATAATTCCATTGCATGAAAATGATACCAATCACGCAGTTTGATTAGCTGTTGATCAAAAGGCCACATTGTGTTCAATTTTATAAGCATGTATGGATCTCCCTGCAGTTTAAAGTGGCTGAGTGGATGGTAACATGAGAAAACTATAGCAATGATGAGAAATATTTCTGGCAATAAGAACTCTATATGCACCAACCACAATATTTTATCTTAGCTGTTTATAAGCAGTAGGTATATATTACTAGCGGAAATCTTCAAATTGAAGTTGCTTTTAATATGGGTAGAGGTCATGAAGGAGATTGAATGACATTTACCATTTAATGTTTGAGGATTGCAAGTAACTAGAGGTGATATTACCGTGCATGTTTGGGATATCATCCTTAACCTTAGTTTGCAGGTTTGCTTACAAATTCTTTTTTCTTTTCCTGCAGTGCTATTCAATCAGATAATTTTCCATCTGAGGTCGTCACCTATGAACAGTGGACGCAAATGAAGCCAGAGCTGAAGAGTATGTTTTCTGATTGGATTAAGGGTGCATTTCGTGGTGGTAAGAAAGAAATGCAGGAATCAACACATCAGAAGCTTAATTTTTTCCTCAGCACTGCTCCAACATGGGATAGGTTTGTTGCGCCCTTCGCCTTAACAATACCTGTTGTTGTTACTGTTAAGCTCATTTAAAATGTTCTATATTTTATAATGTCAATATTCTAGGGGGCCAATTCCTATGCAGCAGGAAAGTGAAACTTGCCGGTGATTTCTGTGCTAAAAGATTTTATGATTTGATATTTTGTATAATACGGGGAACAAAGCGTCTCGTGAAAGTACTTGTAAAGATCAATCAAGTGGAGGAGAAGCCAGAATGATTAGGGGAATGAATATGAGGAATGCTTTTTTACTCAGAAAGGGAAAAAGGTAACGCTGAATGATCAAGGATTTGGAGAGAAGGGAAGAGAAGCTGTGAGAGGTTTTGATGAGTTGATAGGAAATACATTATATTAAATGACTTGTAATTGCAGTCTCATTGGTGGATTATTGATATGTTACATGGACTCTTCGAAATGTACAACTCACCGGTGTCCAATACTTGACATTTGGATAAAGACACTTGGGTACGAGTATAATATATGCATCTTATGTATAATTGGATATCCGTATAAATATATATAACAATTCAATTTAGCACATAGTTATGCATGAAATCTATATTTTGTGCATAAATAACTCTAATGGCACGTTGTTAGTACCATATTTTCCTATAAAAAATACAATAATTATATTAAATATATGGATATTTTTCCTTGTCCTCATATTCTTAAATACGAGAATTAATGCATCCAACTCATAGACACATATCTATATTCGACGCTTGTATCTGAGTTTGTGTAATGTATATCACCGAAAAAGTGTCTTTGGGTAACCTTGGGATTTTGATGATGTTGATCAGGGCATTAGTTTTCCATTTGTGCTATTATTTATTCATGATAATTCCACATCTTTCCACTTTGCATATTAATTGTTTGAAAAGAATTATATAGTGCTTTCTCATGCTATGTAGGTTGGAGCTTAAAGATAATAAGTACCTCCTTGGTGAATTCCTTGAATTTAAAGGGAAGCAGGATGATGTCCAGTCTTTGAGAAATGTCAGGAGAGCCAAAGTTAATCGTCTGATCATCCAAAAGACAAGCGTGTTTGGTTTTGGTAATTTGCTACCCTTGTGCTTCCTTATATGTAATAGTGAGGCTTGTCGTAATCCACCAGTCATTGGAAAAGTTCCAGTGTGACATGGTGCTCACTCTGGATTGTTAAATCTTATAATATGACATGTTAGCTTAGCATGTTCAGTTGGTTGTTCGTCTGTTCATGATATGGAAGTGACATCATTTTATAGCCGCAGAGGGCAGGGGATGGCGGATATGTAGAGGACATGCTGGAAATAACCCTCCTTACATTCACCTGGTTGTGCCATGGCTTGGCAATGCAGGCATGTGTAATCATGTTTCCAATGAAATTGAGAAACCTGAAATACACTTAAAATGAGTTAATTTTGTGACCTAATGAGAACCCCGGGCTGGAATTTGTTGTATTTTTCTCCCTGCCCCATATTATTTCTGTTCCAGGGATTTGAAGAAGTTCTCCTTTGTTAGGCAGGGTCAGGATGTTCTCCATCCCATTAATTGCCATGCAACTGGGAGCCGGGCAAAAAGATTCCTGGTTTTATGGCTTTGATATTCAGCCTGAACTGGCTTATGGTATGCGGGTGATAAAGTGAGCTACCCTGTGCTCTAAAATGGGTGCGAGAGGCTCATCTTACCTGCCAATAAGATATTCCTGACCTAAATGGGTTATTAGCTGAAAAAAGAATGATCTATACACTTTTGTTATGTGACTTGTTGAAACTGTTTTATCAAGGGGGTTCAACTTTTATCACATCTTTGCTTATTCATTTCCATTTTTTTTTCGTTCAACTGCCTGTGGTCCATCAAATGCAGCCCATTCCAAACTCCAAGTTCTGTATTCTCTTCGAGACTATCGTAACGAAGGTGCTTCAGCTTCTGAGTGGAAAGACTTAACTGTTAGATCAAGTACAGAGGTGCTGTTTCAGCCCCAAAATTCAACCAAAGTACGCAAGTTCAAGCTATCATCAATTATTTCCTTGTGCCTGAGTGCCTGAAGATATCATCCGTTATTGCAAGATGCTGAAGGTAACAGTTATCATTTTATATTTAAATACTCATTTGTTTTGATCACATTCATTCTCTCTCTCTCTATCTCTTTTTAAAAAAAAAAGAAAAAGGTGTATGCTGTGTATATTCTGGTGGAAAATGAATCTAACAGAGTTAGTTTATTTGAGATGCCATCAGTTCCTTTGTGGTTTTGTTACCTTTGGTATAATTCAACTTGGTCTTTTTCTCCTTCCATTTTGGTAATCTTGTTGTAAGGGGTATTTTTAGGACCTGGAGTCCTTGCTCTAAACAGCAGGGTAAGGTAAAACCTCAACCCCCCACCCATATTTTTCTACTACTACTCCAATTGTTTGAAAATGTTAAAGCCAGAGTTTCCACAGGCATTAGTACTACAGGACTGCAAATGTTAAGGATTGCAGATACGAAATAAGGGATGAAAATTGTTAGTGCGGGCCCTATTCTTTCTGATAATTCTATTCCCTGTCAAAAAGGAAACGAGGTTTTTAAAGCCTGCTGATTTGGTACGACATACTGTGTTTTCAGATGTAAGCAAGTTTGGAAGAGGAGGGAGCTCCCATCATCGTTGGATGAAAACTGTCAATTTTAACTTGAAGCGGGGTTTGGCATGCTGTGTGCTGAAGCCTTTTACAAAGGGCTCGCTGGCATATCAGTTTATATAATTTCCATTGGTATATGAAGCAAAGTTTTAGTATTTTAAACATATCTCTGTACCTATAATCTCATCCTTAGTGTAACTTTCAGTTAGTTTCCCAGGAAATATTAGAACATGATCAGGGTTTTGGTAATTTTAAATTTCCACGAGAAAAAAAAAAAGGGTATGAAATTGAAGTATTTACATTACGATGTTGATGTTTTACATAGACAATAATGTTAGTAGCTCTTCAGAATGCTCTCTTTTGCTGTGATTTTTGTAGTCTTTTTTCTGTAGTCATATGCTGGTAATTGTGCCTCTCACTTTGTACCTATAATATAATATAAAATAGTATAAGAGCATGATGTAGAAATGAGATTCCTGATGGTGGGGCTGGCTGGCTGGCTGCTGATCTAACGGCTCTTGAAATTCACCATAAGTTTGTCTAATTTCTGGTTGCTTATCCTCTGTCGGTAGTCTGCTGTCTCTTCCCCTAAACTGCAGATGCATGGCAAAAGGCCATATTAATTGCCAAATTTCTTCGCCATACAATTTTTTTTTTTAAAATCATTATTAAGCTTAGTTTGGGAAGAAAAAAACGTTTCGCTTTTTTATAGCTAACTATTAAAAGTTAATTTTTTTTTTTGAGTTCATTTTCTATTTTTGCGTTTTTTAATATAAAGAAAATAGTTTAAAAAGTATTTAGTGTGTATGCACGCGCGCGCGTGGGATTTGTTTTTTTATTTTTATTTTCTATTTTTTGTTTTAAGTTCATTTTTTATTTTTACGCTTTTCAAAATAAAGAAAACAGTTCAAAAAGTATTTAATCATTTATATTTTTAAAATTTATTTTAAAAAACAAGAAATAAGTTTACACATGAAATAAAAAATAATAAAAAGTTGTTTTGAGCGTTTTTAATCTAAAATAAAGAAAATCTTAAAATAAAAAAAATAAGAGCATTTTTTGTTTTGTTTTTTTTTTGTTTTTTTGTTTTTTTTTGGTGTCGTTCAAATGCATTACTCACTAGTGTTGTATAATAAATATTCCGGTTGTGCTGTCATAACAAGTATTTTATTATTATTAACGAAAAGAGTAGCTCTACTGTCAACCTTGCAATCGCAACGGTTGAATTTTTAGTCATTTCATTGTGGGATTCACTGGTCGACTACTGATTGATTTCATGCCCCGACGCTAATACAGTGGATATAGATGGTGCGTTTATGGTGACAAAATTTGAGATAAAATACAATAAAGTGGGATAAGTTGTGAATTTATAATTCATACAATAAGATAAAAATAAATAATTTTGAGAAATTTTTAATATTTTTTTATCGTTTTTTAGTATTTTTTTGTCACTCTAAATGGAGTCAAAATAAAAAAAATGATACGTTGTAAGGATTTTTTTTTTTTTATCAAAATTCATAAACAATAATATTTGTACATATTTTAAAAATAATTTATCCATAAACATTTATATCGTCATCCTTATTAGTAGAAAAATAGCTGTAGCAACTTGAAGGGAATACCGACTGACCTGTGAGATGGTGGCATGGAGGGGGGTGAGGATAATAGCATAGGGGCGAGCTTAAGGGCATCGGTGCTGGAGTTGATGACGTGATTAAAGCATAGATATCGGCCGTAGGATGAAACCTCTTCAAAGGCGCAGATGTGGGCATCCACCAGATAGGCAAGATCCACGGTCACGAATACACCGCCTTCGTACATCTCAGCCGCTCCTTTCAAATAGGGGTTATTAATGGTGATCGTGTTCCCATCATCATCGGGAGGCTCTATCAACAACCCTCCGTTTATGGATACCATACTTACCCCTCTGTCCATGGCTAGCGCCCAAGCTGTCTTCTCGGCCAGCGTCTTTGACATTCCATGCCACAACTGCATCTCTCCCAAAATTCAAATAACAAAATTATAGGAGGAGAAGAAAATATAAAAAATCAATGAACACAATTGCAATCTTAAAGGCCCATTTGGGTTTTAATAAAACTCCACAAATCTCTATAAATTCAAATGTGTTATTCATTGTACGAATGCCAAGATTACAACTTTTACAAATTTATACTAATTTTTTTATAACTCTAAACTTACTCTGAATGATTTATCCAAGTGATTGGAGTTTTAACACGAATCTATCATATACTCTCACAAATCTTAAATTAAAAAAAAAAATACAAATAAATCTTAACTATGACTAGTCATACGTGCCAAATTGATGACGTGTTACTCAAAATTATTGAGAAAAATATTAACCCAACACAATATAAATTTTAATTATAATATATTGTGTGTTTGGAGTTGTATAAATTTATATAAATTTATAAAAGTTAATGTCTCGTATTTTGTGTAATGAGTGAAAAATTTAAATTTTACAGTCTTGTAATTCGTGTTTGTAGAGATTTATAAAGTTTTTTTGCTAAATTTCAAATAGTGCTAATTTGTTTTGATTCTAAAGTAACTTAATTATTTAATAAGTTTATTAAATTTTGAAATATTTAAATATAAACATGAATAAACATGATTATGAATTTGAATATAATTAGTCAAATACATGTGTCACTTGGATGTGTCGGTCTGTTTAACTCATTTTATTGAGTTTGGCACATTAGAAACCTTTATACCTCTACGTACCAAGCCATACCGTATTGTGTCAACTCTATTTTGTAATATAATTTTAGATTAAGTTTGTAAATTTTTTTTTCTCTTTGATTTTTAATATATATATATATATATATATGTATGTATGTATTTGTCATCCCTAGCTAGGTAATAATGTGGGTAGTTGTTACCTTATATTGCTTACAGAAATTGAGGTCACTCCAGTTTCTTATATATATATATATATGTATGTATGTATTTGTCATCCCTAGCTAGGTAATAATGTGGGTAGTTGTTACCTTATATTGCTTACAGAAATTGAGGTCACTCCAGTTTCTTATATATATATATATATATGTATGTATGTATTTGTCATCCCTAGCTAGGTAATAATGTGGGTAGTTGTTACCTTATATTGCTTACAGAAATTGAGGTCACTCCAGTTTCTTTCATCGATGGGATTAGCTGCTGGAGGCATTGTGCTAAGGCCATCCCTCCAAATAACAGCAGTGGCAGAGGATGTAAATATCACCTTCTCTATCGTGTGGGTCTGTGCACACGCTTCCAATACATTGTGCGCCGCTCTAATCTCCATTTCTGCCATTAGCTCCTGCATGCATGCATGTGTGCACAAGATAAGCGTATGTTAATTTGAAGTAGGGATTTGATACAAGAGAAAAGAAAATGATAGGGAAAATAAACGTAGATAAAGAAATATAAAAATATAGATTTAAAATATATGTGTATATATATATATATATAAAGTAAAAAGTATTTATTATTAAATTAATTTTCTATTTTTACTATTTTTATTTCTTAAATTTTATGCTCTTTCTCTTTCATTTTTGAACGAGTTAAATATTAGAAATGATTTTGAATTGCTATTACTTTTCCTTTTTATCAACAAATCTTTAATCTAAACATAGTCTAAGGGAGCATTTAAAAGACAAAAAATTAGAAAAAGTTGAATACATTAAGTCACTTTTTGATGTCTAAAAAGCAAATTTAAATTTTTAGTTATAATCTATTTGAACATCGTCCCACTTAATCCCTTTGAATGGATATTATTAAAAAAGTTGACAAAAAGTTAACAGAAATTGAAAAAAATTGATAAAAATTAACAAAATTTATAAAAATTAATAAAAAAATTATAAATTTTAGAATTTTAAAATAAACATACGAGAAATAAAAATGACAAAAAGTTGATAGTTGGTAAAAGTCTATACTTTTTTTTTTTTTGGTCTTCCCAATGCCCACTAAGTATGTAAAAAATTTTAAACTGCCTTATTTTCCTCCACTTCTTTCTTTTTGTTTAAATCTATATATTATATTCATCTTCTCTCCACCCCTCTATTTTTTTTCCTCCTTTTCCACCAAAAAAAAAAAAATGAGATTACTAATTAATATATAATTTGTTAATTTTATTATTTTAATGAAAATATTAAAAAAATTTTAAAAATAAAAATGATGTAATAGTACCTACATCATAGGTGGGGTGATCAGGTGGGGGCTCGAAGCAGTAAAACAATCCGGAACAAGTCTTCAACGCTTCCAATATGGTGCGATAATCCAGTGGATCAGACCGGAAGAAGAAGCTCAACCTCGTCTTCTCACCAGCTGATACATCCTCAAAACATTGCATTTCGCCTGAGAATAGACATAATTAAACATACGTACATAGATGAATCCTATCCTATGTTTTTACACTACACAACGTAACTTTAACAATTACATGTAACAATGACGTACGACAACATTAACAATTCAATGGTAAAACAGTAAGAGTAATAATAATAATAATAATAAATAAATAAATAAAAGAAATACATAAAAGTCCATTTTAAGACTTTTATAAGTTTGACAGCTGAGAAACACAGCCTTGACCGCAATTGTGGTAATAAGATGATGCAGGTTGAATTTTATTTTGTTTTTTGTTTTTTATTTAATAGTAATTTAAGAAAGAAAGGGTGCGTAGGAAGCAAAAGAAGAAAAAAGAACAAAGAAAGGAAGAACACCCTGTCAAACTAAAAATTAAAAAAAAAAAATGCCACCTTATTCACGACTATGGGTTTGTTTAGAGGCGTAATTTTTAGAAAATTTTGATATTTTTTTTTGTTAAAAAGAGTAGTTATAATTTTTAGTGTGTTTGGTGAAATAAGTAACAAATTTTAACAATTTTTAGCAATCTTTTATAAATTATGGGTGTTTAGTAAAATTTTTGATAATTTTTAAATTAAGAAGTTAGCATAACTGAGAAAAAAGTGGCAAAATTAGTGGTTTACCAAATATTGAAGAATCAAAAGTTGATAATTTTTTACTAAAAATTATACCTTCAAATGCTATCCAAGCAACTTAGGGCCAATTTGGCATACAATAAATCTCTAAAAAACTCTATAAATCTTCAATAACCCTTCTACTTCTAATTTTCCTGCCATCACTAATTTTAAAAAATTCTAATATTTTGTTAAAAAAAAAAAATCTTAAAGTAGGTTAACTGAATGTGTAAATTTTTTATATAATCATACTTTTCGTGTCAAAATCTTTCAAACAAGTACTATTATGGCTATTTTTTATGAATTTTTTTTAAATCCGTGGGAACGGATTTAGAAAACCGTTTCCACGGTTTGCTAATTTTAAGAAAAAAATGCATCAAAATTAACCTCAAATCACATTTTATCTCAATTTATCTAATTTTTTCTTACTCCAAATGAAGCCTAAAATAACATGATGATGTCATTTCTAGAGACAAAAAGCGAATAAAATAGAAATGAAGAAGCTTAATTATTAGCAAACAAAATTTTAATAATAATTAAAAAAATGCTTCTCTATTAAATTTTTTTTAACTAAAAACTAGTAAAATGGTATAGCAATGTCATTTTGGTAAAAAAAAAAAAAAAAATTGTTCAGCCCCGTTTGGTAACGTTTTTGTTTTCTGTTTTTCTATTTAAGTTTTCAAAATTTTGTAAACTCGCAACAGAAACATGTTTGATAAACCTGTTTACGTTTTTTTGTTTCCAAAAAAAATGAAAACATAAACAGAAAAACGTAAACAGAAAAAAAGGCGTTTTCACTCTGGTTCTCTTTTCTGTTACCAATATTTTGTCAATTTTAAAACTTTATCTATTTTTGTTACATTACATAAAAATAAATTATTTTATTCAATTATTTTATTAAAATAAGTTATTTTAATAAATAATATAATTAAATTCAATAAATTAAATTAATTATATAAATTAATATAAAATTTTTTAATAACTAATAAAACTAAATTAATTTAATTTAATAATTAATTATTGCTAAATTATCTGAAATAAATATCATAATTAATTTATTTTATTTAATAATTAAATTAATTTATACAAAATAATTAATAATAAATAATTAAATTACATTAATTTTTAATTTAATTTAATAATAATTATTAAATTATTTTAAATAAATATCATAATTAAATTAAATTATTTATAATTAAATTAATTTTAATTTATATAAAATATATTTTATGAAATTATTTTAATAAATAATTAAATGAATTTAATTAATTTAAAAATAAATAATTTAATTTAATAATTAATCTAATTTGATTATTTATTTAATATGAAATATATTTTATTAAATTATTTTTAATAAATAATATATTTTAATATATTTTATATTTATTTAATTAAATAATTTTAATAAAGAATTTACTGTATTAATTTAATTAAATTAATATAAAATATATTTTATTAAGTTCTATTACTTTTTTAAAACAAATAAAATTAAATATTTTCTAAAATAAAAATTAATAATTATAAACAAAGTTATATTTGCAAATGCAGTTTTAATTTTCATTTCAGAAAAAATAAACGGTAACAGAAAAATAACAACAAAAAAAGACAGCATTATCAAACGGGTCCTAATTAGTAGGCTATATCTTTCAAATTAGGCGACCTTTTAGAATACAATAAAATTGTTCCATTACGAATTATAGGAACTGTTTGGAGTTAAAACAAACAAAATATAAAACTTTACAAATCTCTACAAACACAAATTACGAGATCATAAAATTTAAATTTTTTACTTACTGTATAAGGTACGAGACACTAATCTTTACAAATTTATACAACTCTAAATATTCTCATAATTTAGTCCCCCTTTTGATCTCGTACATATAATTTCTGAAACCCTAGGATACAAAAACTTCTTACACTAATTGTCCTTATATATAGGGGTTGTTTGGAGTAAGAAAAAATGAGATAAATTGAGATAAATTGTGGTTTGGGAAGAGTTCGTAATGCGTGCAGTGAGAGAAAAAGTTGATGTGATATAAAGTTAACAGAGATTTATAGAGATTTTTGGAAATTTTCAGCAAATGTTTGCACACCAAACAAGCCATAGTAGTGAAACATATTGGGTTTGTTTGGAGTAAAAAAAATGAGATAAATTGAGATAAATTGTGGTTTGGGAAGAGTTCGTAATGCGTGCAGTGAGAGAAAAAAGTTGATGTGATATAAAATTAACAGAAATTTATAGAGATTTTCAGAGATTTTCAACAAATTATTGCATGCCAAACGAGCCCATTATTATGTGCTCTAAATGAAACAAATTAAAGGAAAGAATATTAATGTGGTGATATATATATATATACACACACCTGGGGTGCGGTAGAGGGCGGCATGGACAGTGTAGCCTCTTTGCAAGAGGCGGTGGACGATGGTGGACCCCACCCTCCCTGATGCCTCCATCACGCACACCCTCTTCTTCCCGCAACTACCTTCTTGATGAGGTGCCATGGATGGAGTTCCAATCAACAGATGCAACGAGGTTTGTTTGTGTGTCTATATACACTTACGCATATATATATATATATATATCTACGTAAAGGGAGAGAGAGAGAGAGAGAGAGAGAGAGAGAGACGGGGACGGAGACACAGAAAGAGGGCCTAAACTAATAAATGAATGGTGCCTTCAATAAAATAGGGTTTGGAGAGAGAGAGAGAGAGCTCAGGCACAAAGAGGGTTTGACAACTAAAAACGATAAACGTGTGTGCTTTGCTGTGCGACCTTTTACGGGTCTCTCTTTTACTTTAATTTATTTTCGACGAGTTCAAATCTTCGAGTTCTAGATATATATATATATATATATAAATACTTCCCCAAAAGAACACATCTTCTAGATGTTTGATAAAAGTAAAAACGAATATATAATCACGTTTGGAAAATTAAAGAAATAAAATAAAATTATTTTAGGCCATTTTTCAAATATATAGTACAGAGACACACAAACGTACATATATATATATACATAGGTTGGATTTTGGCTCGATTTCACGGACTCTGTTTTCGAACAAGTCCTTGGTTCGTTGTCCGACCTTCATTTGTTTGTCGCAGGACGCAATAGACTTCTGTGTCTGCTAATAATACAATATACTTTACGTATGCATGTATGTTTGAATTGCATCTCAGGTAAAAGGGTGGGGGACAGACGGGTCAGACCCAAAAATACTGCCAGACCCACCCACCTATTACCAGAATAATTTCTTTGGACACCACGTCACGAAATCCGGTTAGACACATGATCAAATTAATTTAGAACTTTTTGACATTTTCCTGTTTAAAATTACTAGGTATAATCTTTGACATAACGAAACAAATAACAATTTTTAGTAATTTTTTTAAAATTCATAAATATTTAATCAAAATTTTAATAATTTTTAATTACTTTTAACAACTTCTGAGTTGAGAAATTATTGTAATAAAGTAAAAATGTGACAAAAATTGATCATTTGCAAATCCATCAGGAATCAAAAATTGATAATTTTTTTGGTAAAAATTGTGCTACAAATGCTCCCTAAGTTAACCCATTTGGTTTAGTTAGTTGGCTTTTTAAAATTAATAATTCAATTATAATTCAAAACATTAAAAAAATTCGGTTCAATTTGCAATTTGAGGAAACGATAGACCAAATCAGACTGATATCATTCATATATAATATTATATATTATTTATATATATAAAATATATCTTTTAAGCTTCCATACTTCAATATTTAGTCAAACAGAAATATTCTCCATTCATATTCATAGGTGACTCAACTTATGGTTTCGCTTCACAATTGAAGCATTGTCTTTTTCTTATAAAAATTAAAAAAAAAAATACTTTGTTATTATTTTTCTGAAGGATACTATACAATTGTATAGTGTTTCTAAGCCATTTCTTCATTGCAGTGAAGACTTGTGTAATAATCTGAGTTTAAGGATTAAAAAAAAAATTAAATATTTCATTAAAACCGTCAAACCAAACTGAAAAAATATGATTCAATTTTCAGTATCATTATTAAAAAACTTTGGTAATGATTTCTAAATCCTTCAAACCGATAACTTGCGATTTGGTTAAAGATCTAATATCAAATCGAACCAAGGCTCCATTTGGAGCACTTCAAAACAAAAAATAAAAATAAAATTTTATAAATCTCTACAAATACGAATTGCGAGATAGTAAAATTTAAATCTTTTACTCATTACACGAATTACGAGATATTTACTTTTATAATTTTATATTATTTTACACGATTTTATACAACTCCAAACACACCCCATATCCACTCCTAAATACAATAATTAATTATACACCACAAAATATCATTATGTGCTGTGGGGGGAGAGAGAAGAAAGAGAGAGAGAAAGAGAGAGAAGAGATGGGTAACTGCTTAAAGCTCAAACTCAGTTCATTAACTCCTTTTAATGTGCGCCATTTTTCAATCATTCTTCCACTAAACAAGCCTTTTACAGCATCTGCATCATTCAGCATATGATTACATTTATTATTCCCAGAGGGGTATGTGAAAGAGGGGAGTGATATTAGCCCCGTGACGTCGGTTTTGTGAGCCGTTGGATCAAAATCAGTTGGCTCATAATAAAAATAAGTTTGAAAATTCTCGCTTAAAATTTTTAAACGTACTTTTGTTATGAGCCATCTGATTTTGATCCAATGACTTACAAGACTAATATCATGGGGCCACCAAATATTCAAGTAGAATGAATAGTACTTATGTGCCAAAAAAAAAATAAATGCATATTCATATATATCCAGCACTATCAGCATTCAAACTAAGATTCATGGTTGAAAACATAACATATTGTTCTATGCAAGCTCAAGGAACTTGTGCACCTTGTTTTCTTTTCTTGATTTTTATTTTGAGTAGGGAAGATGTGCAGAACCTCCCTGCTTGGCCATGCTGAAAGCATAGATATATATACACATCTTTAGATTTTTTTCTTTTTCCCTCTCTTCAAAATGTTTGGGTAAATATCTGCACTGACAATACGTGTGTAATATCTCATGAGATTTTAAAAAACGCACGCAAATTCCGTCATGCTAAATGAGAACAATAATAAATACAAGTTTGGAGAACTGAAACCTTTATTTCAAAAGGAGAGGGAGCATAATTATACACATGTTTGAACTATTATTCAACTGAAAAGGGCGTGACATTTGTACCTCCAAGACAAAAACAAGGATGACAGCAACAAAGTGATTTCAGAATGAGATTTCCCCAGGAAGATCTGGAAATCTGCTGGATAAGAAACCCCTGTACTTCTCTTTGAGATCACCTGCAAAGAACAGTTGACAAAGTGTCCCATTTGTAATGTACACGACCAGCTAGAATGAGGCCAGGAGCGCAAAAATCTGATGAAACAAACCTTCAGGTTCATATGGCTTAAGTAAATCGGGTGTGGTTTGGAATATCCAACTCAGAGAATTCAGAAACTCGCCTGGATAATCAGGAAATTCCAACAGATTTGTTAAATTCTTTGAAGCAGATATATAAAGGTACAGCAAAGTAAAACTAGGCTTCAGCTTCACATACAATAAAGTACTCGTAGTATTTCGATAATGAACGCAAGTTTAATTATCATTGCTTCAAAATGTTATGGTTGTTCATCCAATGCATGTTTGTGTTCGTATACAAATATGTGTGTGTGGTGCAGCAACATGATTGAAGCAACAGCAGATAGAAGGAAAAAGTAGAGAGAGGAAGTGCAGAAAGGAACAAAGTGATAAGGGACAAATAATTCTGGTAGTTAGGGATAGCTAACTTCAATAGATAAACAACATTCAACCACAATTCTGATGGTGAAGGCAAATCCAACAGAAGTTGCAGAAGGAAAACTCATTTAGCACCCCCCCTTTCCCCATTCTCTTTTGAATTGTATCCTTTTTTTTTTGTTTGAGGAGGGGCGGGGGAGGGGAGAGTAAAAATTACGCCCTAATTGATCCAAAAATCTCAGACTAAAAAAAGCCTGTTTGTGCCAGCACCAAGAAAATGTGCATAACTCCTCTGCCCTATCAGTCTGTTCTCTGCTTTTTCATACTTCATTTGCCAGTGAGGAGCCTGGGAGGATCTCTTTTAATTGCAACCAGACAGGATGATCTCCGGAGTTTCAAGGCAATGTGAAAAGGGCTAATCACCAAGTTTAGGTGTCCCTGGGAAAAAGGGGGGGGGGGGGAGGGGGGCTGACATCTCGTGACATTATGATTGAAACTATTGGATTAAAATCTAATAGTCCGTATTGTTGCGGAAACCCTAACTCACCTTCTGGCAACACTTTCGTGAATAATGACAAACACAAACACAAGAAAAATCACACATAATAGAAGAACACAAGATTTACATGGTTTGACAATTTAGTTACGTCCACGGGCACTCAGAGAAGAAAATCTACTATGTAAAAAATTTTTACAATCACATAATTTTTCCTCTCACTCAATATCTCAATATACCACACAAAATAATTCCCCACATAAACTTTAAGTCCCACCTCACAAAAGAGGAATTTAACTAGAATACACGCTATCTAAAACGCTAACTGATGTGCCTTTTCCAAATACAAAGAGCTTTTATTTATAATCTCACAAGGCCCTTTGCTTTTGTGAAAAAACCGATGTGGGAGCCACCACATTAACAATATCCACCTTGGTGACTGCTCATCCCTTAGGAAACTGAACACTGGTAACTCTACCTTGAACATCATAGGCTGAAGCCATCTCCCATGTAACAACTAAAGACATGAATCAAGTCTAAGCAATATTTGAACTTATCTGCTGTAAGGGACTTCATCAACATATCTGTAGCATTGTCATAAGTGTGACCTTTCTCTACCACCAGTTCATTGGAAGACACCAACTCCCAGATCTTGTGGAACCTCACATCTATATGCTAGGTTCTAGCATGATACACTTGGTTCTCTTCGCCGAATGAATGACACTTTGATTATCATAGTGAAGCTCAACTCCACCTTACGGTAGACCTAACTCCTTGACAAGCCCAGCATTCTACAATGCTTCCTTGGCAGTCTCGGCCATTGCCATGTATTCTGCTTCAGTTGTAGAAAGAGCAACAAGAGACTTAATCACCGACCTCCAACAAATCAACCCTCCTACAAGAGTGAAGATATACCCAATAGTCAACCTCCTGTTATCCAAGTCCCCTGCATAATCTGTATCCACAAAACCTTTAACTAAAAGCTATTCCCGCTATCTGCTGACCATGATGTCATACTCTGTGGTACCCACAAGTATCTGAAGATCCACTAGACTGCGCTCAATATGCTGTCTCCTTGGATTAGCTATAAACTTGCTTACCACACTAACCGCATGTGCCAAATCGGTTTGGTACAAACCATCGCATATACAAGGCACCTAACTGCACTGGTGTATAGAACTGACTGCATGTCCCTGATCTCCTCTTTAGACTTCAAGCACTAAATTGTAGATAGTCTGAAATGACCAACCAAAGGTGTGCTCGCTAGTTTTGTATTATCCAAGCTAAACCTCTTCAACCCCTTCTCCACATAAGCTCCCTGAGATAACCACAATCTCCCAGAGCCTTTGTCCTTGCAAATCTCCATTCCAAGAATCTTCTTGGTTATGCCCAAATCCTTTATTTCAAATTTCTTGCTCAACAAGGCTTTCAACTTCTTGACCTCCAAGATACTCTTTGTAGAAATCAACATATCATCCATATACAATAGGAGATATATGAAGGAACTATCATTAAGGCATTTTACATAAATGCAACAATCATACTCACATCAACTATAACCAAGTCTAATCATTAAAAAGTTAAACTTCTTGTACCAATGCCATCGAGATTGCTTTACCCCATAAAGTGACATCATCAGCTTGCAAACTAATTGCTCCTCCCCACGTTATGAAAACCCCTCCGACTGCTCCATATAAAGATCTTCTTCAATGTCACCGTGAAAAAACACCATCTTTATATCCATCTGTTTAGACTCCATGTCAAAATGAGCTACTAAGGTCAACATCACCCTGATAGAAGTGTGTCTAACCACTGGAAAAAAAAAGATTTCATTATAGTCAATCCCTTTCCTTTGTGAGTAGCCCTTCATTACCAAGCGAGTATTGAATCTTTCACCTTCCTTCTCTAACGTAGATTCCTTGCGTTGCATACACATTTGCACCCTATTGCCCGTTCTTCCTCTAGAAGCTCCAACAGCTCCCATGTCTTATACTTATGCAAAGATTCCATCTCCTCCACCATAGCTTGCATTCATTTGCTCTTCTCCTGGCTACTGATAGCCTCCTGAAAAGTAATTGGATCCCTGCTACTAATAACAAGTGCATAAGAAACTAAATCTTCAAAGCCATACCTAGTTGGTTGTTTGATAGTGTGCTTGGTCTGCCCTGAAGCTAAACTCTGGTGCTACTGCTCCATTGAACTGAAAGCTTGCTCCTCTGAACAAGGAACCTCTAAACTCTGAGTAGAGATATCTTTAACTTGACTCTACTTGCTTGCTGAAATCTTTGCTTTCTAGCTTCTGCTCCACTTGTGACTGAGTACTTTTCAACATAGACTTTTCATCAAATACCACATCCTTCACCACCTTGTTTTGTTAGTATCCTTAAGCTTATCTTTCTCATACCTGGGAAAGATATACTATCGCGACTTTGGATCAAGCTTGAACCGCTCATCAGTAGAAACATGCATATATGCGGGACAACTGAAGACCCTCAACCTAAGGTAGTCAACCTCATTCCCTATCCACACTTCCTCTGCAACCTTCCCTTCTAGTGCCATCCTTGGTGATTTATTAATTAAGAAGTAAGCCATATTTACTGCATCTGTCCAAAAGTTCTTTGTAAGCTCACCATTTAACCTGAGACACCTTGCCCTTTCAACAATTGCTCGGTTTATCCTTTCCACCACACTATTTTGTTGTGGTGTCTTGTGTACTGTGAAGCATCTCTTTATTCTTTGTTGTTTGCAAAATTGTATGAAATCCTTTTCCCTGTACTACGTACCATTATTTGTCTTCATACACTTTATTTTCCTCCCAATTTAATTCTCTACTTCAGCTTTCCATCCTTTAAACTTACCAACTACGTCTGACTTGTGCCGTATGAAGTAAACCCCAACCTTCCTCGAGAAGTAGTCAATGAACATGACGAAATACTGATGTTCCCGCTGTGATGCAACTCTCATTGGGCCCCAAATATCTTAATGGACATAATCAAGAATGCCCTCTGTCTTGTGCGTAACTATCTAGAACTGCATCTTAGTCTGCTTTCCAAGAACACAATACTTGCAAAAATCAATCTTGCAAGTCTTCACCCCTGTGAGCAAATTCCGCCTGTGTAGCTCCAACATGCCACGTTCTCTCGTATGCCCTAACTGTATATGCCACAAGACTATGCTGTTAGAATTAGACTCTGCCGCGGTAACTCCACCTAAAACCATACTCCCTAATAGTCTGTAGATATTCCCAGAAATTTTCCACCCATTCATCACCACCATTACCCCCTTTGAAACTTTCATTGTCCCGCCCTTAGATTTGAAATTGAACTTGAACCTGTTCGAATCTAAGAGGCCCAATGAAATAAGATTTTTTCTAAAATCGGGAATATGTCTTACATCACATAGGATTCGTACCACACCATCAAACAAATAGATTTTGATATTTGCATTCTCGACAACTTTGCATGAAGCATCGTTATCCATCAGAACATGCCAAATCTAACACCTAAGAATCTCTGAGATGATGTGAACCAGATGAAACTGAAAGCATGTTACCATCTTCTGAGTCATTCTATACAACATTTGTAGACTTTGAACCGTCTTTGTTCTCGCCACTCTTGTCCTTACCCCACTCCAAGCAATCTCACTTAAAGTGGCCCCTTGTGCCGCACTTGAAGCATTGAAAAATTTTCTTCTTCTTGGACTTGAACCAAAAATTTTTATTTCCTTTCGATTCCATTTGTCTGCTCCTTCCTATATCTTGCTTGTCCTTCACAACCAGACCCTATTCTCGAGGATTCCCATCACTTTGCTTTCGCATCTACCAAAAGTCTAACAAGGCTATTGTGAACTCCTCGTATACAAGAGTCTTTTTACCGCATGTAAAGGTTGTGATAACACTGACAAATCTGGTAATGAGTGAAGTAACATGAGAACCTTGTCTTCGTCTTCGAAATTGAATTCTAGCCTCTTCAAATTTCTAATGATTTGATTGAACGCATTGATGTACTGTTCCAAGTCTATGCCCTCCTCCATCTTCAAGCAACATAACTAATGTTGTTAAAATCTCGATTAAATCTTAAAAATCTTACGATTTTACGATATTAGAATTAAGAAAACTTATTTGATTTTACGTAAGATCTTAATAATGGTAAAGTAGATAAAATATCGATTTTGAAACGTACAATCAGTAAAATCTCAATTTATAAGTGTTATTACCGATTTTAAAAATGAAGTGATTTTTGAGTAATTTTGTCAAATAAAATAGACTTTTATGGTTTAGTTTAAGTGTCACAACTATTTCACTTATTATTTACTTTTGTAGACTTTTTTGATTTTATAACATTATTATTTCCTATGTTATATTAGTTGATAACCATGTGTATTATTTCGTCAAATTGACTACATAAATTAAATGTAGTGGCTATAATAGAAAATCAAGAGTCCTATAATAAAATATTACAAATACATTTCAACTCCAAAAAATTAAGATGAAATAAAATCAGTATTTTAATGTCAATTATATAGGTCACACTAAACACTTTAAAGATCTCAATTATGTAGTTGGGTATAGGGAGTATAAAACCAGATCTAGAATCATTTATTAACTTTGTTGACGATTCGTTTTGTTAATGTTGAAATAAAAGAAGAAATAAAATATTGAAAAGAAAAGAATTGTATTAATGTGTGTATTGAATACAATAGAATAGCAACCTTATTTATAGAGGTGCCAGAATAGAATCAGAATAGAAATAAGAAACTAAATTAGAATAAGAATAGAAAATAATAAGAAAACCTATAATGAAAAGGAAAAAAATTTCCTAATTATAATTTCTAAATTTCTATATCTTATATATGTTAACAGTTAATATGAGCAAATTTTTGTGTATATCATTTTCTTAGGTAAAGGAAGTCTAGTTCCACTTAAAACTCAATCTTCTAGACAAAATCTCCATAAACTTGTATGTATCCACACTATCACACACCAAAGCTCGTTACATCAAAGCTCGTTGAACCAAAACTCTGATATTGGGTGGTCTTGAACCTCTTTCATCCCCAAAAACTAGCTTGTAAGGTGAGACTTTCCCTCACACTTACATATTAACTACCAAATCCTAACAATCTCTTCTTTCACACATCGGGCCTTAAGCCCCCTCCCGCAACCAATGTGAGAACCCCAACAATCTCCTCCACACATCGACCTTTCGATCGAAGGAAGAGACAACCCATTCCTCCTGATATTGAGATTGATGGTACACCTGAGCTCTTATACCAATTGTTGTTGCAAAAACCTTATATCACCTTCTGATAACACCTTAGTGAATAATGGAAAACACGAATACAAGTAAAATCTCACACAATAGAAAAACACAAAATTTATGTGGTTTGGCGATTTGCCTACGTTCATGGGCACTCAGATAAGAAAATCCACCATGTGAAAAATTCTTACAATAACATAATCTTTCCTCTCACTAAATACCCCAATATACCCCACAAAGCAATTCCCCAAGCAAGCTTTTAACTCCCACCTCACAAAAGAAGAATTTAACTAGAGTACAAGTTCGCTACACAGCTTTGACTGGTATGCCTTTTCTAAAGAAAAGTAGCTTTTATTTATAACCTCACAAAGTGATGTGGGACAAGAGCCACCACATTAACAATCCAAATGCATTCACACTTTTAATTTTAAAAAAAATATGAATATATCTAGACTGTTGAATTTTAATCCAACGGTCTTGAATCATAAGTCACAGAGCTAACATATTTTTATAAGTCAAACCCCCCCCCCCCCAAAAAAAAAATTTCGTCCATGGATCCTTTCTTGAATGTTAAGACAAAACAGCAGAAAATTGAGTGCAGCCCTAATTCCCATCTATCTTTGTAAAATTGCTTTCCACAAACTAAATAACGGCCATGCAAATCTGAAGCAAGCTTCTCTTAAGCTTGTTCTTGCCCTTAGCTATGGTTGAAAACCTTAAAGAAGAAGAAGACAAACAGAGGGAAGTTTCAAGGACTCCCAAACCTCCCAAGACAATTATTGATTGCAAATTTTCCTCCATTCATCTATTCATTACAAGCTGTATTTATAGTAATTAGCTAGTAACTATGGTTAACCATACCTTGGTTAACTAACTATAGCTATAACTAATCTAATCGCTACTAACTATTGTAATCTGTTCCAATTTTGGATCAGGCCACTAAGCCTTATGATGACAGCACATACACTCAAGCCACTACTGGGCCCTATGATGACAGTCTGCTTTAAGCTATTGGTCGGCCCACGCACTTAGGCCACTCTCTTGGCCCACTAATTAGCCTTTGTACTCATCCAATCCATTACTACTTTGCCCAACTAATACTTCAACCCAACAACTTGATCCGACTCCCATCTAACCCACTTGTCTGATGTGTATTAATTTCCAACTTCTTCACAAAACTTCCAGCTGTACATTCCACTATATTTAATAATCCCAACTGCCTCCACTAACTCCTCTTCCATCTAGACCGTCATGGGTTGAATAGTTGTATGGCTGAGACTGAGCCGATCAGCGAATGGTATCCGAGTCCACCATATGAGCAATCCAACGGTTGTGCTGAGGGTATATGAACAACTGGTTCTTTGTTGTGTATCATGTAAGTCTTTTCTCATTCTTAGCTTCAGACTTCTCTTCACCCTTCTGATTCTCTATATCTCTCATGGTGCTGACTTCAATTATTTTCAATAAAGATCCCTCCTTTAAATCGTATTTCTCTTTTTTATTTCAAAAGATAATAACCCAGACTCGTTACAATGGTCCTCCCCATGAAAAAGGATCTTGACCTTAAGGTCTAAAGTTGGATAATCTAATTGGAGACGATACAACTTTTGCCATGTTGCCCCGACTTTCGATTGACCCTGCCTATGAACCGAGAGATCATTATAAAAGTGTGACGCCCCCTGGTGTGAGTATGTGAAGCCAAAACCCTCTCAGGAACTAGTAAAAGATGGCCCTGCTCGTCCATGGGAGATAAGCCAAGTATGGATCTTTCTCCCTCGCCTATCTTTTCTTTAAGTTAAGAGACATAGAATACTGTGTGGATCTGAGAGGATTCGGGTAAATGGAGTTTGTAGGCTACCTCTCCAATTTTTTGATAAACTAAAGGGGCCCAAAAATTTTGGGAGCTAGTTTGAAATCCCTATGAAACTGGACTGATAACTGTCGGAATGGTTACAATCATACACCCAATCCCCAACTTGAAAAACCCTCTCTGTTCTTTTTTTATCTGTCTGCATCTTCATTCTATGTTGAGCCTGTGTTAAATGGACCTTAAGTATCTAGAAAATATGCTAATGAGAGATTAAAAGATCATTGACTGTAGAGACCTTGGATAACCCTCCAAATACCTAGTCAACCTAGGAGGCTTCACCCCATATAATGCTTCATAAGAAGTCATTTTAACAGCCGAATGATAACTAGTATTGCTTAGAAGAATTTGACGTAAACACCTCAAATAGATCTCGATACATTTACTTGTTACCTCTATTTGGCCATCTGACTGAGGATGAAAACTAGAACTAAAGTGTAGAGATGAGCCCAGTAGCTTGAACAATCCCTTCCAAAAAGTGCTTGTAAAAGTAGAGTCATGATTAGACGTTATAGTTGTAGGAAGGCCATACAACTTACAGACATTTTGCATAAAAATTAAAGCCAATTGGGAAGCAATGTAGGTAGACCGTCATTGGTTGAATAGTTGCATGGCTGAGATCGAGCTAGTCAACGAGTGCATCAGAGTCCTCCATCTAAGCAATCCACCGGTTGTCTTGATGGTATCCGAACAACTGGTTCTTCGTTGAGTCTTGTGTAAGTCTTTTCTCAGTCTTAGCTTCAGACTTCTCCTCTTCACCCTTCTGATTCTCTATCTATCTCATGGTGCTGATTTCAATTATTTTCAATAAAGATCCCTCCTTTAAATTGTATTTCTCTTTTTTTATTTCAAGAGCAGATAACCCAGACTCGTTACAAAATCTCACAAGAGGTGGGTCACAGAAGGTTAAGCCTTGAGAAAATTCTTGTGGTGCACAAAGAAAGCAGTGAGATCAGCTATCATTGCTATTCAACAAGGTACTTCATTTTACAACTGGGCACACATGGTGTTCAACCACATTTGGTAACAGACTCGACGTAACAATGGATAACTCCACAGGCAGATTGATTGCTATTTGTGAGAATTTCAAATGTTAATTATCCAATACTACCAATTGCTTTATTCCACTTACCAGTTAACTGCTTTTCTCGTGGACCTGGATAAACCATGAAGGATGAAATTTGGTTGTTTTTTATCTGCAAAACATAAATAAAATCTCATCAAGAAGCTAAAGAGAAGGAAAAATAAAAAATATAAATTTGATGACAAAGGCAAATAAGCACATAGTTTTCATATTTACCATGGATAGAAAAGCCTTTGCAAGCTCCAATGGGTCAATGGCAGAAGCACCATTGCTGTATGCAGGCACAAATTTCCCATTCTGATAGCCAGCCAGGAACTCATAAGCTGCTTGACCAGAAGAGAGTTTAGAGACAGTGGGACCAGTTTTAATTCCACTGCATCAATACAAAGGAATGGTATTTCTTTTAACACACGGCCTAATTTTATAATAGGGAATATAACATAAAATGAAGCAACTAAATAACAGTAATATAAGAGCAAAATTAAAAAAATGCTGCAAGCAAAACCATGCATTAAGGTAAATAAGAACTTCTTAAAGGGGGAAAGAAGTTAAGCAAGGGGGAGAGGCAAATAGGATGGCCAAGTCTCCCAACATAATCCTCTGGGTCGAATCAGGCTGATGGCCAAGGTTATAACTCTGAGAGAAATATAGAAGCCAATATATTTTGGACAACTAAAACAGTATATATATATATATATATATTTCACAATGAAGTTCCTGAATTCGAGATCAGTTTTCAACTGAAGCTAAAACAGCTAGTTGGCAGGCATGAAGTAAAATATATTATTGTGCAATTGGAAAAACATTAAAAAACCATTCATCTCATGGGGGCTGGCTTCAATTAAACCACCAGTTTGTCAGAACATATCACCTCTCATATGCCAATCTTAACATCTAGAATGATAATTATTATTCATAAAAAAAAAAAAATGAAAGAATGACAAAATGAAAGATAAATAAAAGAAAAGACAATAATTAAAAATAACTCCTCTTTTATTGTCAAATAAATAAATAAATAGGAGCTTGTTACTATAAATTTTTACCAGACAGAAGATATAAATAATACAGCAGTAGCTGGCAAAGCTGATAGATATGATCCTTTAGAATTTCCCGTTTTGAATAAAGGTGAAACACCATCTAAAGAAAGAATAACCCCAGTATCTTCCGAAACAAGAGTAACCGGAGTCTCTTCCGAAACCACCAGATCTGAGCGGTTTCCAATAGTATATTCTGGAGCAAAAAGAAGAATCACAAAATCACCAGATACTAGAAGCCTGAAATTAACAACCATAGAATGTAAGTCAGCACACACTTCTGATAATTGAAACAAATTTAGAAGAGAAGATAGTTTTACCTAGCATTGATAGGAAGACCTCCCCGTGAAAATATGATCGATCCAGCCAAAGTAGCTAATGCTTCTTTGGTTCCCTTTGCATCAGTGAAAGCTTTTCCACATAAAACGAGTGATGAATGCTCAATATCAGCAGCAATAAAACCATTATTTCCTTGAGCACCAAGACCAAGAACATCACTAGCAATTGGACTGCAACAAAAAGTGCTAAAACATAATGAGATTACCCAAAATGAAGCAGCAGAGCCTATCATTGGTAAATCCCACTGGAGAACATACAAAGAAAAAACCACACCAAGTGTTTTAGCAATCCTATTTGTCATATAAAAATCCATGGATTTTTCCACCAAATAGGGACAACAAAATATTTAATAAAAACTCCTTGATGTACAACAAAGTACAACAATGAGAATGAAAACCTTCTTTTTTGAAAACTGATTAGAATGAAAAAAGATGTACAACAAAGTGGAAGTTCTCCGAGTGCAACCAAAAGGAAAATAGATAACACATGAGAAGAAGAGTCAGGCAAACACTACAAACAACTTTGTATTATATTCATTGATATAAACATCTACACTTTGGCCGAAAGAACCCACTTCAGAATCAAACAAACTCTAGATCCGAGATAAAAGTAACTCCTTGTTATGAGTAATGACTAAGGCAAATTACTCTAAGAGCAAAAATCTCCATCCCGTTTCTACAGAGCATTAATTTTAAAGTTTTGATGAGAATGGTTTCATTTATCTGTAAGAACAACTTGTTATATTTGCTTGATATAATCGCCTTTGTCGTAAATATTTATGTTCATATTTCCTGGCCAGCCAAGCACATGGTTGTCTGTGCTTGTATAATCAAGGAAATGACAGTTTTCAAGGCTTGATATCGGATAGTTCAACAACAAACAAGCTTTAATGAGACCACAACCAAATTGGGGACAAGCTGTTGCAAAACAACTTAGTTCATTTGCTGCTCCATGAAGAGATCATAACAACTGCAATGCAAGCATCATTTTGATTTGTATTTGATGGAAGAAATGGCAATAAAATCAAGTAATTCCAGTTCTGATGGTGTTTTAGCTGTAGATGAGATTCAGCATTAAAAACTAGAAGCCCTTCAACTTTTCTTATACAGACTTTTGACCCTTGTTCCAATTGCAAATAAGTTTCTATCACAAGCTAGCTATTCTTATATAATATGATGGTTATAATATCAAATAAAATACGACTTGATGATGTTTGTTACTGAGCTGAAGGTGTTTCTTTTTTCTTCCTTTAAAAAAAAATGACTTGGTCATAAACATCAACCAGTCATGCAAAGCATAAGCATGCACTTCCAAATGTTTCTTGCAGAAAATTTACCAAGAACATAGTGTCAGAGACAGACCCTCCCTCTCCCCCCCCCCCCCAGGGGGGTCTGTGGGGGCCCACGCGCACACAGAGGTCTCGAGAACTGGAATGAGACTGAACCAAGGTGCAATGACAACTCAGAGCAGCAATGGCTTCAGAATTAACACTACGAGCTCTGAAAGCATCAAGGCTTACCTCCTCAAGTTCTAACTTCCATATTATGATAATAAAAATTTCTCTAACCCATTTACAGTGATTGCAACATTCTAAAGTTTGCATCTTTTAATTTTATAATCCTAAAAATCTGTAGTCCATCTATATGAATTCTCATGTCAAAACAAGCATCAGTCAAGTGCTTCTTGTAATAGAAATCTTCAGAAAACACCCAAAATACTGAAGAGAGAATTCAATAAAGCCCATTTTCCCTACCAAGTTTCAAAAGAATAGACAAGGCACACCAAAATGCTCAGAGACATTAAATTCAAGGCTACAAAAAATTCGATGTTCTTAAAAATAACTGAAGGGGCTAAAATAGATGATATATAAGGATTGACAATACCTTATAGACGTAGCAACATAAATTGTCAATGGACAGGAATCATGGGAAACTGCACGACTAGAGGTTCCCCAAAGAAAACTAGAAAGTGATAGTACAGCAGAAGGACTATCACTTATTATACGAACTTTCACATCATATTTTGGGGTTGAGCCAATAGCACCATCATGAACAAAGATGTCAGAGATAGAAGATATGTGGTTCGTGACCTGAGAAAAATACATGTGCGCATTAAATAGCAAGGTGACAAGCATCACGATGCGTTACATGGAACCATTTAGATTGAGGCAGAATATTCACAAAGAATATCTAATATATGGTTACCCAAGAGAAGGTAAATAGAATTTGGCTAGACAATATCTAAAGCGTACAAGCTTTGGGGGATATGTGGAAGGAGTACCACAAAGCTTCATGATAAACACAAATTTCTACAAACAATATTTCATAGGGGTAAATAAGTGCGGGAGACAAGAAAAATGTGGGTGGAGCCAAAAAGAAGAAAGGCGGCAAAAGCATATTAAAGACACAAGTTGAGACATGCCTGCTTTAAAAGTCTACTAAATTGTGCCCTGGAAATTTTTGAAGATCCTCCAACAACATTTCCTCTGACATGGACTGGAAGTCCAGATAATGACTCTATATGATTCCAAAAATGGAAAGGCAAAATTAGAGTGATACAACAAAAGAAAGGAATAAAATCATAAATAGAACTGACAAAGTAACTACCTGCAACAATTGCACCTTTTTGTTGTAGCTCAGAAGGCTTCAAGTTGTAAGAAGCTTTATCCTTCACAATTACACCTCTTCTAGCTAAAGCCCGGTGAAGACCATAAGAAAATAAAGGGTCCTCCCTGATGACGGGTATAAGGACAATAATTAAATATAGAGTAAGTTATTGAACAAGGCATAATAATAAGTTACTATAAAAATAGATATTATCATATACAATTGAAGTAATATGAATTCTCTTCCATCAAAATAATAATAATGCAATTAATGAGAGTTTTAAAGAGAATCACTGCAAATCCTTTAGGGAAGCCCATAGCAGAGTATCTGTTAGGTGTCCATTGAATTAGAATTTGGAATCAAGATAAGCAAGTTTTGCATTGCTCTTGAAAAATTTGACAAAAAGTACAATTTTTGACTACTAGAATAAGTGCCCTTGTCTAGGTTCAACAGCTCAAAAACAGATGCTGATACGTAAAATGTTGATAAAACTACCCTATAGTGAATATTGAGAATTGGAATCCTAGGTATGTGTAAGTTATGATTCAAACCTTTTGTCTAGCATTTCTTTAGCTATGCACAAACATCATTTAAAACTCATGCAATACATTTACACTTAGGCAAACCATCCAACTTTAACCTGAACAAGTTCTCCAATAAACCAATAAGAATTTTATATCAATTATCTCTTATTGAAGTAACACCTTTAAAGTGAGTAAAATTTGAGCAAGATTCATTCCTTCATAGTCATGTCTCAAAGTTTAGTGAACTCTCTGAGATTGTATACCGGCAAAAATTTTCAGAATTATTCATTCCGAGAGTGTGATGCTGAAACAGATACTGAACATAATCATGGACTCACTGACTTATTCTAGAACAATGCCATGATATACTTCAGCAACAAAAATTCCTAAATCCTAAACATCATAATTTCGCCAGCAGTCCTTCAAGTGAACTTTTGGATTTTTCTCTTCCCATTGTACGACTTCTGAATAGAGGAAATTGTTTGCGGACATAATTTGCAATAGATCAAAACATGGAAAAAGAAATTTTCCACATTGGCAGAACAATTACAGAGAAAGGATCATCTGACTGCATTAAAAAATCTGAGCTTGGTCTTCCAAAATAAAAATACCAATACAGCATCTGATTTAAATGAGCATACAACAATGAAGATAAATAACTACATGAAGGTTAAACGGTTTTAATGACACTACTAACAATTACAGCAACAAAAGCAGCAAAGCTATCAGGCCCTCTTCATGCTTCATTTTCTGAACTGTCAATTGCCATTATTAAATATCAAAATGTTGAAACATTTACATATTTAATTATCACAAAGCTAGTAAATATATGCATCTATAAACAGACAATACAAACAACCTATTATGTAATATGCATACACCCAACCCCATTGCCTGTGACTAGCCAAATAGAATCTAAGAGCTGAAGCAAATTGAAAGAAAATTGGGTTGGGGCCGGGGGGGGAGGGGAATCCACCAATAGTTAAAAAGCCAACAAGCGAAGATCACCTAGGAGAGGCAACTGCTTCAGCGTCGTGCCCAACAAACGGTGCTGAACCTGCATTCTGCAAAATAGCAACAAAAGAATCTTGTTGGATCATGCACTTTAAACCAAGAGAGCTTTTTCTATATAGTCAAAAGACGATACAATACAATGAAATGTCATTTGTCTTAGGTAATCTAATTCTCATGTGAGTCTATACTGAATTAAGTAAGACCCGTCCATTTCAGCATTAGAACTATCATATCATCCTAGCAACTGGTATCCATAAAAGAGCTCCAGTATATTAGAATACTTTTGGGAAGTGAAAACTCCTCCTACCTGAAATCTAATCAATGCTCGGTACAAGAGTGAATTTATGGATATATATATATATATATATATAGAGAGAGAGAGAGAGAGAGAGAGAGAGAGAGAGAGAGACTGACGCGTCGAGAAAAGTAGAATGTAAGGGAAGAGTCGGTAGCAGAAGCAAGGGGGAGACTGCAGGTAGAAGAACCACGACCCAAAGAACCGTTGATGAACCGCTTGAGGATGAGGTGGATGTTCTTCCTCATGGCTCAGCTTTGCTTCGTTTTCCTGCTCTCTTTCTTTTTCTAATTGAATGCCAACGGACACTAGCCGTCAAGAAGAACCGCCAGTAAAACCTTTTACGGAGCAGAGTTGTATCGAAAGAGGAAAAAAATCCATATTCCTCGAAACCCCCTTTTTGTTTGGTTAATTACACTCACATACCCTGACTGACAGACTATGACATATGCTCTTTCTTTTGTAAATAGTTTTCCAATTTCACCCATCTGTCAATTGAATCACTTGACATCTTTTGGTATAATTGTACTTTTAATCTTTTTTTGATATAAGACAACTAAGGATGTGGCCTCAGATTCTGTTAAGGTTGGACTATGCTTTACAACGGTTGAGGCTCTGCATGCACATGTCGACATGTTAAAGGAGCAAAAATGAGAACAGAGGAATGAACAAACTACTTTGCCGACTATTAGGAGAATAGAACAATGAATAAACTACTTTGCCAACTGGTGAGAGAACAAAAGAATGAACAAGTTACTCTGCCAACTAGTGAAAGAACAAAACAATGAAATGAACAAACAATGAGAGGAAAAATGGTTGAAGGAAATGAGCTTGACAAGTCCATTGATGGGGCAAATCTCTCTAACTTTGCCTAACTAGTGAGAGAACTTGTTGTCTCACCGTTAAAATTTTACATAAACCTCAATTAGATTATTAAGGAATTATTTGACTCACTAAAAAATTCACCAAAAGTTATAACACTTGACAAATTTTTTTTAACTTTTTTTAATCAATTTTCACCACATGCGCATGCGCGCAAAATAAAAAAAATCACAAAAATTAAAGATATGCAGCTGAAAATAAAAGGCCTATAAGACAAATTGCAAAATAATAATAATAATAATAATGATTTTAATATTTCTATTATATTTTATTTTAAAAAATACAAAATACACTTAGTTTTGATTTCTCACTCCATCATCTCTTCCAATGATAATGATTTTTTTTAAGTGTAAAAAGCTAAAAATGAAACGAATTTTACACTTCCCTCTATTTTATTACACCATATTTAAAATGTGTAATAAAATTATAAAAATTAAAATAGGAATGAATTTTAATAATTTTTATTTCGACAATCAAACAAAGAAAATAAAAACCAACGTTCCATTTCATTCCATTATATTCCATTGTACTAAAAAATACCGGCAGCGTAAAGAGATATTCAAAATTTCAAAGGATTAAATGGTATCCAATTGTTGAGATTGTTGTTTCACAAAATAATCCTCTACAAAACACGCCCGTCCACCCCTAATGCAATTTACAACTCAGATTGCTTCCGAAGCACAAAGCGTTCGAATGCCTTCGCAACTGTGAATGACTAAACGAAAAATACATCTCACTGCCTTCAAAACACAACACTAAACATAATTAAAGCAAGAACCTGCACTTTTACGTGAAAAAAATTACACAAAACTGATGAATGAAGACAAGCATGTACACAACAGCTGCAGCATAATCTTCTGTTGTCTCACGCCAGGGATGAAATGGCCGAAGGTTCTGTACAAGCAGCAGCCCCCTTCACTTTCTTGTATGCGACATCCTTTGATTTTTGCGATTTCCGTTTCTTTGAAGAGGCCCTCTCCTTTCGCTCGTCGAGAGTCTGCTTTTGCTCATCCGCAGTTGCGGTCAATTGCTCCTCATCTGCATCCTTGGTACCTGATTGTGTGGTGGGAATTGCGCTCGGCTCTCTTTCTTCCATTTCTGGCTCGATGACCGACATTCCCATCAGAGTGTAGTCCAAAAGGAACGTGCTCCTCTCCAGCCTGTCTATCCTGCTGAAATGCCTCTGGCAATATGGGATAAGACCTTCTAGGAGTTCTCCAATTCCTCTGATCTGAGAAACATCGCATAAAATAGATGATGTATATATTGTTTAAACTCGAATTAATATCAAACTCAATAAATTAAGGCTCTGTTTGGCATGGCTCTTCTGGCTACTTGCTTTTTGACTTCTAAAATGGCCAAAATTAACTTCCTACATTTTAAAGTTCTTCTAAACCATGAAGGGCAAATATGTCAAATGAACAAAAAGCTAAAAAGCTACTAAAAGGCTAGTTTTTTTCCCCCTTCCCACACACACAAAAAACTAACTTTTGCTAGCTACTAAAAAGCTAGTCCCCCCCCCCCCCCAAAAAAAAAAAAACTAAGCCTAAGGGAAGGGGCAGTAAGCTAGGATGGTGGGGGGAAGAAAGAATTGTTCTGCTGTGTCACACAGATAGCGACTCAACTTCACATTTATTAAACTAACAATTTCAAGTCTCAATTCCCGCTACTCAAGAGTCTCTCTCTCTCTCTCTCTCATTGAGCCCCAAAATCCAAGTTCCTTATTAGACAAGGACAATATTCCTACCCCATTTGGTTTTGGTTTTGGTTTTGGAATTCTGGAATCGTAAAACTGTATTTAGTAGCCTTGCTTTCGGTCTCAATTTCAAGAAATCAGGACCAAATAAACCAAAATATGAGACTACCTAAAAGATGTTTCAATGATATTGGGGCCAAATTTGAGTTTTTCATTTTTTTTTTCCATCAAATTATTTATTTATAGTTTATTTGCATTTATATACTGTTATTTTCTCCTTTCAAAATCATTTTTTTTTATATAATCAGCAAACACAGCTTTTTTTGAATAACAAATTAGTTTTCAGAGCACTTTTTGAAAACATGTTTTTGAAACCAATACCAAACAAGGATACCCAAGCTAAACAGCTTGAATTCCAAAACAAAAAACTCAAACATAGATTAACTATTTCTAATAGACTTTGACACTTCTCACTTATATAGCTGACAAAAAGGTCCAAATAAGACAAATGCGGAAACCTATCAAGATTTCATAATTCTAATTTCCAAGCTAGGTCCCAGCAGTAGCCCATTAGGTCCCTTAAGAAAAATCATGGCTTAAATTAATTATCATATCAAGTTCATGGGCTCTTTAAAGTAACCGAGCAAATCAGTTAAAATAACAATTTTCCATCAAACAATCTGTTACGTATAAATTTTAGAAGCAAGAACGCAGAAAAAGAATCAAACCTCAAGAATTTCTGTTGGTGAAATACTGTTGAAAACCCGGAAAAGTACAAACTGTGCTACATGACAAAGCTTTGGCTTTGTATTCCATTCCCGAACGTATTCAAAAAGTAGGCGAAATTCTTCCTTGCCAAGGTCACGAAGTACTTTATCTATCTGAACTTCAGCTCCTCCCTTCCTGCAGGGGAGACCAATAAAATAAACCTAGTGGCACAAAAACCTACCTTAGAGACCAGACAAAATAAAGATCATTGCTAACCTGCAGATTTCTGCGAACAACTCAAAAAGCCTCCGAGGTCTGCGAAGCTCAAAAGCAATTTGGATTGCTTTGGCATAATCAGCATCTAACACAGCATTTTCCAATTCTTGACCTCTTAAAACCCCTTCCTCCTACATGAACAATACAGAAACTTGATTGTACACTTTCCACAAATAAAAAAGCAGTAAATTCACGAGCAAGAACTGAATTCAATTATATTAAGCACTGTGGTTCTAAACATCTAAACAAATATAAGCTAAAACTATTACACACTATAACAGAAGTTAATCGGATGCAAATCCCTCCATATTGGGTTGTTAATTGTGCTCTCACAAGTAGTTTATATCTGTAAACAACTTGTTACAAGGCATTTTCAGCAATGTGGATGCCGACTGACCTATGAGCATACTCAAAAGAGCAGATAAATTGTGCAATGATTCGCCATTTTCATACTGAACTCAAAATCCTTATTCTAACAGAGAATAACAAGCAACTAAAGTTCAACAGGCACTCACATAATTTCGACAACAATAAAACAGGTTTAACATATCTTACATAGAGGAAAAGCTGCATAACTCAATACCACTAAAAATTTTACAAATTCAATGTGAAGTAGTCACTTGGACCAGCAGAATTCTACATGCAAACTAGGTGTCCAGAAAGTACTGATAAGGTAAAAAAAGAATAATTGAGATGCCTCACTTCTTTGCGGAAAGCTTCCTCGTTATCAGCTGCAGTAGAGTCATGCCACAAATTGACAACAGCATCACTGCCACCAGTTGCAAGCATTTCTGTCTTCTTGCCAACAGCCAAGGCCCAAACCTGCAGATATACATGTTGAACAAAACAAGCTGATAATACAATTTAACAAACAACTCTTTTTTTTGGGGTTGCATGTAAAATTAACAAACTATTAAAAACAAAACAAAAAACAAAACAAACAAAATTCCATCATGGTAATAATCATTTAAAAATGACTTTCAATAAGCAACTAATGAATGAGATAAATTAGTTTCAAGAACTGGTAAGAAAAAATGCTAAATATTTAAGATCTAATAGAGAAAAGAAGAGTATGGATCAAATACTTAAGACCGGGAAGGCAGTTGAATTAGAAGTACAAGAAACCAGATACGAGTCCAAATTAAGACAAAACAATGGTAGAAAACCATACAAAGTATATGTCAACATTTGAGGTATCAATGGAATTTTGGGGGGGGGGGGGGTTCCCAGTGACACCTATTGGCGGTTTAACTCCACTTGTCATGCTACTCAAGCAACTTTGGAAATTCATCACATTTCTTTACCATTATTTTCTTTTATTTCATAGCATAGTTGTCAATTCAAGATTCATAACGTAAATCGAAAACTCAAAATCGTATCGAATAGTGAATATAATTAGAAGATGATAAAAGATAACGTTATATATTAAAAATGTCTAAGATATTGAATAATGACCGTTACTATGCCTGAAAACTAATATTTTAATATGATCATGACATCTAAATGGAAAGAATCTAGCCTTAAGCCTACAATGGCGAATAGAAAAATCATATTTAGCTGGGGCAAAAACGATATTTATTTCAAGACTTTATTGAAAAGCATAAAAATTTAAAGGAGCATACTTTTAATGATATGAAAACTATACAGATAAACTTCAGCTACATTAAAATAAATAAGGAGTTTGAGAGGACCTCGCTCCTTGTAGGGTACACCCATATATGGCTAAAAATGTGAGTACTAATCTTACATTTATGAAGATTTAAAGGCAATATTTGATTTGCTTATTAAGTCTTCAAAAAAATTTGGGATACCAAAAGTAATTTATGTGAAAATAATTTGCAAGTACCGCTAAATTTTTGGTCCGTTACAAGCCTCTCTAACTCTAATTTTTTTTTTTTAAAAACAAAAAAAAAATTACATTTTTTGCAAATTGGGTTCGAATGACCCAACTCAAATTCAAGTCCACTTCCATGCTTGAATTGCACGAATCACAAGAATTGTAAGATTCTCCATGAATCGTATAGATTCAGTTTGATTTACCAAGATTAGTAACTCCATTTGATTCGGAGTTGTTGTATTGACTCAAATCGTAAAATTTTTTGAATCAGAAATCATATAATTCTAATAACTATGTTTCACAATGTTAAGAAAAAATGAGTCAATACAAAAAAATAAAGCTACCACCTCTCTAACAGCTCAAGCTTTTAGATCACACGGTGATTAAAACTCTAACGCATAGTAATGCTTCTTAATCACTATTTTTTTCCCAATCGGTACAAGGAAAGTTGCATGACAAGAAAGTAATATAACAAACCAAATAAGCACTGCAATGCAATTGAACAACATGATTAAAATGCATATGAGGTGTCAACAATCATGCTACTCAAGCATCACATTTCAAGTTAATAAATGCAAAAACAAATATAGAGAGGAAAAAACTACATAAAAACATTGGGATTAAAAAAATAAAATCTAGAAAATGAAAACATTCAAATTTCAAATTGGGTATAACAACAACAAACTCAACTATAACGATAAAAAAAGCATCTCCTTTCGAATAGTAATATTAATAAAAATTGAAAGCTGGTTATAAACCTTGTCCTCGTGCTGATCATACGTTGCAATGCATTCGTTGGTTTTGACAGTCCACAGCTTCACCAAACCATCAGCACCTGGAGTTAAATACCATTTTATCTGGGAGTGTTAAAAAAAAAAAAGGACAAAATCAAGCATAAAAATAATAACACAGCTGGATCAGATAATATCAAGCCACATTACCACAAGAAACAAATTGTGTCCCTCGAGTAATAAACGATGCTCTAAAGACACTTGATGTATGCCCTTCAAATGTTTTTAAACATGAACCATCAGATATAGACCATATCTTTATTGTTTTATCTCCAGATGCTGTTATAACACACTGATCAACCGGAGAAAACTCAACTGACCAAATCCCTCTTTTGTGACCTCGCAGTACAACCACAGATACCAGGTCCGGAAGCCTCCATACACAAGCAGTGCGATCCTGATAATAGACACAGAATTGTTGGACCAACTTTGAGGAGAAAATGCACCAATTTTGGCCTTAACAAACCTATATCTTTTCTATTTTGTAGCATTATTCAACAAAAAGCCATCCAATAATGAATCCACCAAAAAAAAACAAAACGAAACAAAAAAAAAAAAAAAAAACAAAATGAAACAAAAAATAAAAAAACAAAACAAAATTAGAACTACAATGTTGAAGTAATGTGTCCCATAATTTACTAACCTGGGAACCACTGCAAACAAAACCATCATTTGGTGCAATGGCCAGAGAATTAATATCCTTATCGTGTGCTGCTACAACTGCTTTTGCTTTCAAATTATTAGATTGCTCCATGTCATCTGAGAGGCCCTCCAAACTCCAGACCTTCAAAGTACGATCACTAAACAGGAGAATAATAGAACTTACAACTCAGACTAGCATAAAAATTAATGTTTTATCAACGTTCAGTAGGAGATAGAAAGACGGCTGCTGTTTTCCCATCCAGTACCATGGTACAGTGTTAAAGCTGCTATCTAAACTAATGCATACAAGAGGCAAATACTAATCTAATTTATAACTTAATAGCAGATAAGCTCAATTGAACAACCAAAATAAGTGGTTCTGAAAACTAGAGAGTATTTTATGAGAAAAGTAATTGTACGTTCATATGCCTATAAAGTAGCACAAAAACACAAATCGCACAATTTACATAGCGTATACACAAACCTTAGACCTTAGTAAAGAGAACCCAACTAAATAGTAGGCTTCTAGGCAAGGTCTTACCTACTGCCACTAACAAAGAAGTTCCGACGCTTCTTTGAGAAAGCAACAGCTCCAACAGCTCCCATGTGACCCATACCAACTCCAACACAATGCTTGCTTTCAGCTTCCCATAACCTAACCTATGAAGAAAATGGAAATAGAACACAGCCGTAAGCTCAACATATATTAATTAACTTAAGAGAAGTAGGAGTGGATATGCCCAAAACAAAAGAAAATCCTATTGACGAAAGACCGAGAAAACAGCTTCTACGCTCAATTAAAATCATATCATAGTTTTACATTGAAACGGACATTGCAGTATAATGACTTCGGTCTATCAAATTATTGTGGGCAGAAGCAAAGTTTGATCTGCAGAATGCATTTCAGTGAAGGCAATCAAAATGCTTGACATAATTGGGGGGAACTCAGCCCGCCTAAACCCCACCCCTCTTTAAAAAAAAAAGGGGGTTGGGGGAAGAAGAAGAAGAAGAAGAATAAGTGGAAAAGGAAACTCACACTGTTGTCCTTGCTTCCCGTTACAATAAGTGTTCTTCCAGAACTTGGTAGACAGGTATCAAGGCATAGAACAATATCGGTATGACCAGCCAATACATAGGAACATGACATGGATGCAAGGTCATACACTCGAACCTGTATGAACCAAATTAGCGTAAAAATAAGGACTGCACTTCAGACCAAAATGCAAATTTCACACAGATGAACAGCCATTGTACACGCTAGTTATAAAATTATTAAAAAAAAAATGTGTGTGATATTGTCCTGAATCCAAGCTACTTATACCTATGTTATGCAGAGAAAGGACAACGTAAAATTTTAAATTTGTAATTCTAGATATACATTTATTTATTGTACTCAACAGCAAATACTTGATATAGAAGTGGTATAGAACAAGAATGAGAGAGAAAAGGGATAGGAGGACAGGGAGGAAACGAAGAAGAGAAAAGGAAGAGATAGTGTGAACATCCACGAGAAGCAAATGTATGCAAGTTCTTTCATCCAGTAGGTACCAAAGTACAATAATCCCTTGTACGAAGACATATAGGTATTGTTCAAATAGGTTTAACACTAGCCTTATTGAAATTAATTACGTAATAAACTAAAATTTTTATGTTTGCTGCTTCTTGTACCCGTGTGTGCACAGGCCTCCTCTCTTGATTCCATTGCTTTACATTGCCTATATAAAGAGCTTATCATTGGAAACTCCGACCATTAATTCACTAGGTTCCCGAGCAGTACGGAACTTCTTTTTTTAGCACGATATAAGCAAAAACCCAAGGGGGAGAGGGGTAAAAAAACAATAGTTTAACAGAAATGCAGTAGATCAAGAGGTCCTATCTACACCGCCTCCTAGCAGAACATGTGAACAAGCGAAAAGCTTCAATGCTGACAAAGACAGTTACCAATGTTCCACTGAAAGTAGAAGATGGCTGCCTAACTGAGGGAAGCAACAAGCGACGTGTATAGAAACAGATGGAGGGTTCCTTCACGATAACAAAGGCCATCAGGTGCCACATGTTGATTTCATTTTAGTATATGCCTAGTTACTCCATTTCATTTTCTATCATTTGGTTGCTTTTCGTTGCTGCTGAGTTTGACTCATTTAATGTATTTCATTACCATCCACATTGTAGGCCGTTGCATGACATTACAATTTCTTGCGACTAGGCTATACCACAACAGTTGTATAATTCAGCTTGTACTTGAATCATCATTTTGGAGGTTGAAAGAGCCAACAGGGATATAACTTGCCTTGCTAAAAAATAAAAGTGATTGATTTCAAGGCTATGTCACAACTAAGCGCTGTGCACAGAAATTAGTTAATCAACTAAACATCCTGCAGCTTAGAGAAAAGAGAAAAGAAAGAACAGTTATCCTAACTTAGCATGTATTACACCACCAGTACCAGGAATGATTTATTGCAGAAAGAAACATTAGACAACTTACCTGTTCAACACTTGTAGCAACAGCAAGAAATTGTTCATCCTCACCCAAAAATTTCATGTCCACAATCTCTTCATTGTATCCTACGAGTCGCTTGCTTAGTGTAAAGTTCAAAAATCCTTCATGACAATTAGTCAGGGAATAAAAGAGAAACTGCTGGTCAGCTGTGGAGCAGAGCAATCCTTGACCTAAGGGCAGCATGACAGCAGCACTGAACCCTCTTTTTGAGTCTTCCTCATTAGAGTTGACAGTAACATCTGAGGTCTTCTGCTCAAGAAGGCAAACGGCACTGTTGCATAATAAGAACAAACACATTAATCAATAGATGCTACATTATAATACAACTGAAAAACTACAAGAGAAAGAATCCAAGTTTCAAAATTAGCTTCTAATGAATAATCGTGTTTTAGCCCTATACCCTTCAGAGGTCCATAGACGTACAATACCACGTTCACCAACTGTGATAAAATAAATTCCTGGTGAAGCACTTTTCTTCCCATGCTGCTGCTTGTAGAAATCCAGACATGAAGCAAAAGGAGACACAGAAGGAATTATACACACAGCTTCAAGAACCTCATATGTTGGTACAGTGATCTTGCAACCATAGTCACGAAGGTCCCACAAGTTTACAACCTGAAATTAATGTACATGTTATCCAATGACCAACAAACCCAAAACAATATGAAAAAGGTAATGGAAGAATAATGAAAAATCTGTCACCAGCATATATGCCCTTGCACCAATAATTATTAAATGTGACAAAACATGTGTATTGTAAACAAGCTCAACAAACATTTCTTAAATGAGAATATAAAAAGTTATATACCAAATGAACAATTAAAAGTTAATATGCACCGACATTTTAAATTCAAATTGCTTGATTGGTTTACAAAAGGTCATAGAGTATATAAATGACAAGAGGAATAACAAATGCTTGAGCATTTAATTTATCAACAAATTTGACTACACTTCTGAACACAATATGCATTATAAGCGTAAAAACTGTTTCACTAAACAGAAGGGGAACCTTTTCATTAATACAAAACATATATACTTGTGCCTTTCCTTCAACTCTCTAATCCAACATAACTCTCTCCCATGCACTGCAAATTTAAATTTTAGGTCCCTTCTTTCCAATCACTAAAACAAAACCTAAAACTTCCAATTTCTTTCAAAGTTTCTGTTGACCTAGGAGACTGAATCATACACTGATACAAAAATAATGGCAAAACATAAACAAACATGTAAGCCCAAACCATTTAGAAGAAGCATAACTGTAAACAAGATTAAAAAAAAAAGGGGTTTTAACCATGCCTTATCTCTTCCAGCAGTGACCAAGGTCCTTCCATCTTCAGATATTGCCATGGAAGTTACTGTTGAGAAATGTTTATTTAATGTAGCAATGCATTTCTTGGTTGTAAGATCCCAGGCTCGAACAGTTGCATCATCACTGCCTGAGAAAAGCTACAAAAAGCAGGTAAAACAAATTCCTAAACCATAATTACAAGACAAAATTAACTACGGGGAAAAAATAAATAATAAGAACAGAAGCTCTGGAAGGGATCAAGTAAATCAGCAAGAGAATATTTGCAATTTGCGTAAATGACCTTAAGTAATCAAAACATACAAAAGGGGCACTGAGTAAGGTAAAACATAATAATGGCAGCAAGAAAGGAGCTTCCTCATCAAATAGTAAATTTGTGGTAAATGAAAACTAGTTTAGCGTCTTCGTTTATGACACACACACCAGAATACAATGCATCAAGGGGGAAAATAAAAGAACTGACCTCACCATGGCCGTTCCAATGCATAATATCATATATGTAATATGTAATGATCGAAACCACCACTCATGATTAACAAATACCATCCAAAACAATATAACTGAAAAAAAAAATGCATCCTCGAGAGCTTCTAATTGCAAAGCTTACAATCAGTCGATTGGGGTCAGGATGGAACATGATACTAGTCACAACCCCTTTGTGACCTTTGAAAAAATGCGTGCAGAATCCGCCATCAACATCCCAAACAAGCACTTTCCTATCAGCCCCAGCCGTTGCCAGCAATCCACCGGAGGCGTCACAAGCCATGCCCATCACAGGGCCTTCGTGTCCCTACACAGTGCAAGGCAAGTTACAAAATTTCATCAATTAGTTAACTAACCAAACCAAACCTCCAATGCTTCGACTATATCTAAATATATATATATATAGACATATATGGTTGAGTGTGTACCTTCCAAGAGCGCAAGCATTTGAGAGAAGAGAGGTCCCAGACCCTAATTTGGCGACTGTGGCTGGAAGAAAACAGGATTTTATCGTTGGGGCCAAGGGCCAGAGCTGTGACGGGCTCTGAATCGCCTTCTATGGTCGATTTAATGGAAGCGTTTGAGGAATCGACGATCTTGATCGTGTCGTTGCAGGCGCATACGAGGAACGACCCATCAGATGAGACGGCAAAAGGCCCACCTGTATAGAACTGTTTCAGAGATTGAACGCAGCGGTAGTTATTCTTCAACGTTACAGTCGCCATTTACTTTTCTGTGTGAACACTTTGAACGTAAGAGAAGAGAACGCTATTGGAGACACTGACCGCCGAAGTACAAGCTTATATAGTGACTATGGCAGAATTAGGGTTCAGGGAACTCCCTCGGAGAACAGCAGGACTAGGGTTTAGGTACCTCCGTCGGAGAACAGGGGCATGCTCTTCAGCGACGCTATGGCAGAACTAGGGTTTAGGGTTTTGAAGAATATTAAAAACATAATAATAATAATAATATTTAAAAACACCCTATTCTCTCTGCTTTTATGTTTTATTCATGTCATTCAAGAGTTTTTCACCATACTGATTTGTGTGCTGTTGGAATGTCGAATTTGGTTTAAAAAATTAATTAATTAATTAATTTTTTAATTTTTAATTTTTTTAAACTTAAAAAAACTCTATTTTTTTTAAATTTCTTCGAGTTCCAAGAACTTTCTTAAATATTTTTAACTTTCATAAACTTAAGCTAATTTTTACAATTTTTTTTTCAATTCTTTCTAATTTTCTCACACTTTTCAAGAAATACGCAGTTTATTTGATGTAATGCAAAAGTTAAAAAATTTTAAAATTTTCTAAAAATTCTCTAAAAGTTATTCACTTTTTATCTCTACACGAATTACAAACTCAAAAATTATCTCAAATTATCTCACTTTATATCATTTCAAATGCTTTCTAAATATTAAAGTGTCATTTAATTTATTTTTCTATTTTTGTTTTCTATTTTCATTTTATGTGTTAAAAATCTTAAAATGAGAAATTAAAAAATACTCTATTTTTCTTATTTTAAGATTTTTCTTATTTTGTGTTAAAATTTTTCAAAAATATTTTTTGTCATTTTTCATTTTATGTGTAAATTAATTTTTTATTTTTTAAAATAAATGTTAAAAATACAAATAATAAAATAATCAAATGAGTTTTAAGTTAATTTCCTTCTTTTGAAGATATAAAATAAAAAATAAATATAAAATATAAAATAATAAATAAAAAATAAAAAAAATAAAAAAGTTAAATAAGTCAGATAATATCTTAATAATCTAAAATTTTTTTATTTTTTATTTTTTTTTAAAATTTGACACTTTAAATAAGCACCTTAAAATTGAAAAAAATATCAAACTATTGGTTTTTTAAAATCATTCTTTAATTTACGTTTTTATCATTATTGTTTATAAAGAATTTTTTACGAGTTTCGCATCTCGTTTCCGATCAGCAAAATTTCTCCAACTCCATCGCCGTCGATTCGAGATTTTTGCTTCAACATCGATGTTGCGGCTCGAAGAAAGAAGGTTTTCCGTAGGCTACGCCCTCGCCCCGAAGAAAGTTCATAGCTTTATTCAACCTTCTTTGATCGAACACACCAAGTCTCAAGGTATCGATCTCATTCCCGTTGACCCCACCAAGCCCTTGATCGAACAAGGCCCGTTTGATTGCCTCATTCACAAATTGTACGACCAAGAGTGGAAGCAACAGTTGATTCAATTCTCCTTAAAGAACCCTAATATTCCCATAATCGACCACCCAGATTCAATTGAGAGGCTCCGCAATCGGATATCGATGCTCGAAGTCGTCAGCGAATTGAAAATCCCCCCGCACGACCAAACCCTCGCGATCCCAAAACAGGTCGTCATCGAAAATTCCGAATCCTTGTCGGACCCGATGAATGCCATTCCAGGTTTGAACTTTCCGGTGATCGCCAAGACGTTGGTCGCCGACGGGAGCGCGACGTCGCACAAAATGTCTCTGGTGTTCAACGGGGACGGGCTGAAGGGGCTGGCGACACCGATTGTTCTCCAGGAGTTCGTGAATCACGGCGGGGTCATCTTCAAGGTTTACGTCGTCGGGAAATTCGTCAAGTGCGTGAAGCGGCGGTCTTTGCCGGATATTTCGCCGAAGAAGTTGGGGACGTTGGGGGGTTTGTTGTCGTTTTCCCAGATTTCCAACTTGACTAATTATCAGGAACAGGGTCAGGATAGCGATCTTGATAGGCGCATTGAAGAAGCAGAGTTGCCTCCATTGAGCTTTGTTGAAGACATTGCACGTGGGTTGAGACAGGCTACGAAACTCAACCTTTTTAACTTTGATATGATTAGGGACACAAACGATGGGAATAGATATGTTGTTATTGACATCAATTACTTTCCGGGTTACGAGAAGATGCCTTCATATGAGATTGTTTTGACAGATTTCTTCTGCCAAGTTGTGCATAAGAAGCAAAGTGGAGAGAGAGAGGATCACAAGGAACTTAGCTGAAATTGTGGCCTTTTCATTGGAGACTTAGGGTTTGTTTGGAGTAAGAAAAAATGAGATAAATTGAGATAAATTGTGGTTTGGGGAGAGTTCGTAATATGTGCAGTGAGAGAAAAAAGTTGATGTGATATAAAGTTAACAGAGATTTATAGAGATTTTCAGAGATTTTCAGCAAAATACTGCACGCCAAACGCAGCTTTAAATTGTCCTGATGTCAAATTGTACAGTGGATGCATCTGTTTTTGGTTTCTCCATGCATTTGTCTGACATTCGCGCTGTTGTTACTATTCTAACACACTTGAAACATAAGTACATCAAAATACTTGTGAAGTTTTATGAATGTCAAAGGTTTACTCTGACTGATGTTGCTTTGGTTACTATTTACCAGGCGAAACTTTCTGGTATCTTTAATGCACAAATTATGCCTTTTCCCCATGGTACCCTTGTCTTCTCATTATCCCTGCATAGGCGTGGTGAATTGGCAATGGACTCTGTTGTCTCGTGTATATTAATTCGGCATCTCATGCTTTATGCATTGAGTTTTCTAGTTATGTGCATTCACTGCTAAGATTTTAGTGTTTGGTAAAATCAAAACTTCTTGTGCGGTAACCCCAGGGAACATCTATTCAACAAGGACAATGATGTACAGCAGGAAATATGACCAGAAATCTTGATCAAAATTATGTGAATAAGTATGAGCTATCATTTAAACATTAAGGGTCCATATAAGGATAGAGCTTATTTACAAAATTGTCACCACCACATCATTCTGGTGGGATATTTGTTCGATCAAAGGGGATGGTAACCTTGTGGTTTCATTTATTACCAGGAGAGGGATTGCTTTTTGAGATCAACTAAAGGTATTGGAAGCCACGTTGCATTTCTTTTTGGTTATTTTGGTATTTTAGCCATTGGATAGGTAATTTGGGATATCATAACAATGATGATGCCAATGTGTGGACTGGAGGTAAATTGCCTAATCCTATTTGAACATTCTCTGTAAGCTTCTTTTGCTGATGTTCATTTACTGATGAAATTTTGGCATGTTCTTACTTTCACCATGGCATCGAACTCTTATTCCTTTTCACGGCTAGACTCTTTAAGCTGTTGTTTCTACATGTTGTCTCTCTCTCTCTCGCTTATGCTAGAAAGACAAACTGGAACATGGATTTCTCTGGTTGCTCTGATGAATGTTGTCTATTTGCTTACCTTCTCATTGTGATTGAAGGTAATAACTGCATTTTTTAGAATTGCAATTCTGCACATATTAGGTCATTTTGATGCCTATCTATTCTGCGTGAAAGACAAACTGAACCATCGGATTTCTGTTGTTGCTTTGGCAGAGTTCATCTTGAATTTGCATAAATTGGATTTGGTGAGTTTACCAACTTTATTTATTTTTTAACTTTTATAAATTTTTACAAAACACTCAATTAATTTCTGAAGTGATATGTGTTAATATATGATACAATTTTTATTTGTTATTTTTTGTTGTGCCAAACGGGGTTTGGGTAACCTCTCAAGTGGCATGGGGGGGTCCTCTTTGAACATAGTATACGTGGCAAAGGTTGGTGGGGGTAGTTGTTTTCTTGGTGGTTCATAGTATACCTACTATAATATTATACATCATCCGAGTCCCTTGTTGGACAAGGTTAGCTTGTATCTTAATTAGACACAGAGAGCTTTGCCAATGGTAACCTTTTATCTTTTGAGCTCAAAGAAACTATAACGTAGCATTTGGGATTCTAAAAAAGTTCGGGAAAAAAAAAAAAGAAAAAAAAAAGTTGGTATAGAAGTGATATAAAAATAATACATGACAAAATTTGATTGAAGGAATTGAAAACTTTTAAAATTTTTTTGAGAAAACTTGGAGCCCAATCCAAATGGAGCCTAAAATTTTTAACAACTAATTAGGGGTGCATTTAATATGAGTTTAAAACTTGAGATAAATGTAATGGAAGCAATTGTTAGCATTTTCACCCCTTCAAGTTTTCACCCTTTTTACATTATTCTCCTAATTAAAAAGTTTATGTTTCACCCCCTCAAAGGGATGACCATTTAAATTTTCATAAAGCTATGGTACACCAAACATAATGAAAATGGAAAATGTTATTAAAATAATTGTTAATCTTTTATACCTTTTAACTAATAAAAACTTTTTAGTAGGCTGCTTAATGTGTGTCAGTAATTTCCAAACAAAATTATGATAACATTGTATATTTCTCTACCTTTTGAATGATAACTAACTAGTTTTATACCTAATCAACCTCAATTGTCATCAAGGCTATCATGCATGAAGTTAAAGTTAGGTACTCCTACTCTATTGTCAAAAAGACTTCAAGTGTAAACATAAATTTTTGTAATAACTGGGAAATCCTTTTTATAGCCATTAAGATGTAAAGTGGGGGCATACCCTCAAAATGATGTAAATATTTAATTCTCCATAAATATAAATTTACATACTTAATTACCAAAAAAAAAAACAGTTTTGTACCTAAGCAATGCATGAATGTTTTTTAAATAAGGGCGTGAATCTAAAGTCAAAGGCATAATCTAGAAAATTATTTTGGATATGTTTAGGATTTAACCTTTGTAATTCATATATATAATAGCGTTTAGTAGTTAGGATTTTTATGATATTTTTGTTTTGTAAACTGAAATCAATAGAAATGATTCATGTTTCTCGTGTACGTAGGCGATTTTGCCAAACCAATAAATTTATGTGTTCTCTTCATTATTTTTTTGTTTATTTTTCGTTTATTTGTTCGTTTCCGTTCAACAAAAGTTACATATAGACTTTGAAGGGGGGTGACAAAAAAAATTCTAAAAAAGAGTAAAAAAATATTGAAAAACTCTAAAATTACTCACTTTTTATCTCGCTACATGAATTACGTACAACACAACTTATCTTATTTTTTGTTACTCTAAATACACCTATAATATAAAAGTAAATAAGTCAATTACAAACATTGTTAATAATATATTATGGCACTTAATTCTTACAATGGGCTGCCAGAGCCAGCGTTGATTAAGAACAACAGTTCCGGTCTAGTAGCGATGAAGTGGAGCCGTCGTCATTTTTAAACTTGGTATCATTGTAGTAAGAGAGAATGTTGCCTTCTTGGGCAATGAAGCTAAGGGAGGCAAGCATGGTGGGCTGGCAGCAGCATTAGATAATTCAGATTTTAGTGCAACAACTATGGCCCAAATAAGTCTCATTATTAAGAAAGCGTATCAAAATCTCACAGAAACACTATTGTAAATCAAATAAAACTAATGCGACACTTACACAGTTTCTCTTACATCATTCTTATACCCCATTGGTTATGATGGATCATAATCATTGCATTCTGTTCAAAATCATTACAGCTGTTAGATATATCGCCTTCTACGTGTGACTGTAATGATTTTCAATTAGACTATATTAGTCATAACTCATCATAACTAGTGAGGATATAAAAAATATATAAGAGAGAGACTGTAAGTGTAACATTACTCATCAAATAATGTGTCCCAATATATATTTAGAGAAGCCCTCTTCTCCTTCTTATTCATTCAGTTTTAGGTAAGTCTTAAAGGCTCGATTTCAATAATTTCGATGGTGGCTATCATCCACATTCACACAATTGCTAGAATTGTTGCATGAGTCCTAAATGGTAACCCATTTTTATTATATAGAAAAAAAATACAACTTTGTAAAGTGTACATATATACGTATATATAGAAAGAAGTTTTCTTCTTTATTAAGAGATTACATAATCAAATTTAGGCTCCGCTTAAGGTGACAAAAAATTTTAAAAAAACGGTGTAAAATACTGAAAAATTCTAAAAGTTACTGTAAAAATTACGAAGTCACAACTTATCTTATTTTATTTCATTTTCTTTCACATTTTATCATTTAAACGCACCTTTTCCTAAGAGATAAGTTAAAATTTTAATTGTTTAGCTAATGTGTAAGATGGAGAGCGACTTTTTTTTTTTTTTTTTGGGTATTAAAAAAGAAGATGGTACTTGGCACATTTCACTCTTTTTACATTCAGTTTTATATCATAGAATAAATATGTTTATAATAATAATTTTTTGTACACGTATTACGTAAAGTAGAGAGAGAAGAGAAAGATATGACATGTAACACATTTTACTTTTATATTATAGAACAAATATAATAATAAATTTTTTATGCACATAATAGTAGCAGAGAGAGGAGAGAAAATATAACATGTAACACATTTTAATTTTCTTACGTTTTGTTTTATATCTATTCACATTAAATAGATATACTCATAATAATAATCATATTGAGAGGGAGAGACGGAGAGAGAGAGAGAGAGAGAGCAGACCTAACAAGTAACAATTAGCTTTGACTCTTATCAGAAACTACCAGTCAAAGTTGGTTTTTTTTTTTTTTTTTTCATATTTTTGGTATGTCCGTACGTGGCTTGATGTTATTATATATCAAGTTAATCTAAGCCAAATTAAACACGCCAGAATTAAATGTCATGTCTTCCACACGAAAAGTCAAAGCGAGAAGAAGTGTCTTTTTCCTTTCCCAATCTCTCTACAACCAACCTATTAGTTTTATATTCATCCATTCTGTCGGCAAATGTATGTTCATGTAGGAATGTGAGGCTGTAACTGTTTCTAGAGGAAATTTAAATGAAGAACAAATATTTATATCAAATTTTTTTACTGCAAAATAGCAAATAGTAATATTGAACCTAAAAAAAATTGGGGTTAGAATATTCGATACGGCATATCTAAAAAAAAATTTAAAGTTAAATATATGATAAATGATTAAAAAAAAAGTTGAAGTTAGATAAATTTTAAATTTGAGGCCCAAAATTGAAGAATAAACGGAGAATATAAGAGTTTTTCTGAATTTCAATGATAAATATTTATTAAAATTCCCAAGTTAAGCTAAACAGCTATATATTTATTATATATATATATATATATGAGACCTTATTAAAATTGTGAGGCATAGGGCATTTATTCTAATGGGCAGCTGGTGGAGCCGGTTATGTAAAATAGTTATATATATAGCTTCCACTCTATACCCTTAGCTCCTTGAATGAATGGCTGAAGAGTTGACAGCAGAGTCAGAAGGAAACTGAAAAAGAAAAACCAAGGCATGACAGAAGCTTTTTTTTGGTAAGTACATGACAGAAGCTTTGGATTGTGCATTGCACAAAACTTGTAGGAAATGCTATCCATTTTAATTTGATAAGGTGTATTTTGCATACAATGATATGGATAATAATAGCTGTCCAAATCTATAAATCACAAAACCAAACTCTCAGTTGAATGGTAAGTGGTATCTTTTTTCTTCACAAATGCGTGTAAATCCTTTGAAATGAAAGCACCTTTTATCACGAGACTTGCCATGACGCTGAAGTTGCTTGGCTGCAGAGGAATAAAAATAAAAATAAAATAAGATAAAATAAAAATATAAAAATCAGTTCAAATAGAAGAAAGAATTAATTTTAAAAAAAAAAAAAAAAAGAAGAAGAAGGAAAGGAGAAGCTCTCAGGATGAACATAACATATACTTTCCTTTCCTTCCATTTTTTTTTTAATGGGTTGGAAATACTTACTCTATAATCTCTCTCAAGTAGGAGTCGTCACCTGCTTTATCTTGTTCTCCCCAGGCTTCAAAGGTGGTTGAAGTGGATGAAGGGTTGGAGAAATGATCAGTGTTAATTGGGTTTATTTTATTTTCCATGTTATTGACATTAATGGCCGAGCACTGATCAGGTGAGGCTGCAACCAGTGAAGGAAGCGAATTTACCGTTGGATTAACAGTTGTGATTAAATGATTATTGTCATTGTAATCACCATCACAAGTTTTGGAGATAGGTTGATGGACATTCAAGTAGTTCATAAAATTGGATGGAATTTGAGTTGGGTTATTGGGAGCCAAATTGATGATGGGGCTATTGATAAAACCTTCAAACTGAGAATTATTATTATTATTCATTCCAAGGTATTCATGAAGTACTGGAGGAGATCCTAAGAGGTTAAGAGACTCCAATATTGTTGGAGGTGGAGGACTAGTACCACTTAGGACCTGGATTATATTTTGCAACAACTGGATTTTGGCTAGTTGTGTCGTGTTACTACCATCAGTCTGCAACCTTGTAAGAGGATTGTCCCATGGATTTATAGGATTTTGAAAATAATTAATGGCTGTGATCAATTGAGGTAGATCAGAAAGGAGATTATTGAGATATTGATCAGTTCTTGGCCTGTGAGTGACTGGGTCAATACCCATTTGAAGAAGCTTTTTCTTTAGGTGGGTATTCCAAAAATTCTTGATTTCATTATCTGTTCTTCCCGGAAGATGGGTTGCTATTGCCGACCACCTGCGAGAAAGATGATGCTGTAATTCAATATGTACATGGCATATAGATATGACATCGATAGAAATACAGAATAGATTAGAAAAAATTTATTAAAAAGTAAAACTAAGATGACGTCGTAACGGTTGTGTTAGAATTAAAGTGGGGTTTTATTGTTTTGAAGTGTGTCGAACTATATCTATTTAAATTAGCAATCTATGATTAAAATAATGTTATAATCCATGTAGAATTGGATGTAAGTTAAGGTGTCAAAATTTAGGGTTAAAAATAAGGAATTGTTTGGCCTCAAAATAGCCAAAAAATCATGTTTTGTTTGGATTACAGAAAGATACTTCAATCTTCACTAGATACAAGTAGAATATCAAGAGAATAATCTAAGAGTTTTATGACTCACTAAACCATCATAGGATACTTTCTTCTGTGATCGATGTATTTGTAATTTTTAATACTGCGTTTGAAAGTCCTGTTTACTTGATAATTTATGTTATATATATTTTGAAGTATTTTTATTGTTTCTAAAAAAGAAATACAATCAAAAATCACCTTAAATTAGGAGGCTAAGTTTTTTTTTTTTTTTTTTCATTCTTAACTAACAATTCTCCACACCTTCATGCATTAGTGATTCAAAGGATTTCGAATGTGTGCCATGAATCTAACAGTTCCCATTGAGTTGGTTGATCTTCAAATAATTGAAAATTGTGTCTTGTGCTTCAGTGTGGTGGTGCATTAAGGCTCTGAGCAAAGAGTTAACGACATAAGTTCGCAAATTTGAAACTACTTTGGAGTTGGCCTTATAACCAAAATTGTGTTTATCACGAAAGACTTAAGATTTTTTCCATTTTTGCATTTTTTCTCGTTAAAATTGTGTACCTCCTTACTTTTGTACTACTATTATTTGTATGTGATTAATTGCGTAATTATTAGCATATCTAGTTTATAATTTTTCAAAGTGATTAGACCATAAATGTATTCACGTTGCTCTTCTTATGTTTTCTAATAGATTTTGTTTTGGTTACCTAACATTACTCATAAAAAATATAGATACAAATGAATATAATAAAGTTGTATATGTGAATATAACTTCTAATTAAAAACTATCAAAACGTTGAAAAATTAAAGCAAAAATTCAACATTTCAATTTATAATTCAAAAACCTTTCAACATATGAAATAAATAAAAATATCCAACAAAATATATAAGTCAATTTCAAAGATTTTGAACAATATTCAATCTCAAATGTATCCCCAGCATGTCTCATGTATGTAATATAATACAAATAATAATAATAACAAAAATTTAGATTTGTCACATAATGTCTTCACTACGTATATTAGTGCACAAACATGTAAGCAAATGTGGTAAGAAACTGAAAAGATTTACTTGTTTCCAAGAACTGAGTGGAGGTTGATGATGATTTGCTCTTCTTCATCAGAGAACTTCCCTCTCTTGATATCAGGCCTCAAGTAGTTGGTCCACCTTAGCCTGCAACTCTTACCACACCTGTTTAGTCCAGCGAACTTTGGAAGTGCTCTCCAGCTTCCATGCCCATTTCTCTGTATATAATCAACCAGCTTTTGATCTTCTTCTGGAGTCCATGGCCCCTTCTTTAGTCCACTATCTTCCCCGCTTGGTGATCTTCCCATCATCGATCGAATATCCCTGAAGAAATTAAGATCATTCCCAATTAATAATCAGCACATATATACATATATAGATATATATTAATTCACCAAAATGTTTGAATTTTTCTGCAATGAAAAAGTACTTGTTGATCATTAATTTGGCTCGCTCAAATATTAATTAGAACTGAGATATGGAGATGGAAATTAAGAAGAAATCATAGCAAGGAAAGAATTCAAACCTTAGGGGAGAGATTAGGTTTATGGACTGATATGGGCGGTAGGATTATAGTTATAGAGTTGGAGATCTAACAAAGCCAGCAATGCTGAGGCTTTATATAGGGTGGATGTTTGAAATTAACAAAGCCTGAAGAGTAAAAAGGAAGCATTTCCTGAATGAGAAGAAGTAGTTTAATTTGTTGTATTTTATTTTATTTTATTTATTGTTGTTATTATTGTCTGAAATCCCGATGGAGCATGTCCTGATCATATGTATTTATATATATACATATATAGATTTCGTGTAGACATAGTTAAGGTTAAGAGTTTTCTTTTTTAACCGTATTTTGTACAAATAAGCTCTGACAAGATGGAATGCAAGCGTCCACAAATTTGTACGCTAGTTAAAATGTGGGCAAAGATTTCGTTTAGAATGGTAAAAAAATTTTAAAAATAATAAAAAATATTAAAAAAATTTAAAACTTATATTTATTATTTATCTCTTTACACAATTACGAACTCACAAATTATCTCATTATATCTCAATTTTTGTCACTTTAAGCACACCCAAATTATGTTTCTAAAGGTGTATTTAGGTGGTATGTATTTTCTACAAGAATTAGTGGGCTTAGGGGAATGCAATGCAGTGGCTGGATAGACCACTATGATTTGATCAAAATCAATTTAAGTGAATTAATAAATATTATTTAATGAATTATTAAATATTATTTGTCTGAACTAATAAATACTGATTAAATTATAATCGTTTATCTAATTTTTCAGTGCATTTTGTACTGTAACCCCTAGAACGCAGTATTAGATACAGTAGTATACAATGAAATTAAACATTTGCCGAATATATGGAGAGAGAATTAAAAAGCAACCACAGCAGAAAAAAAAAAAGGGACAAATTGTTACTGTAGCTTATGTTTAATTAGATAGGGTTTGTGTTCAAACTTGATTCCATTCATTTGACAAAGCTTGGCAAAAGCAAACGATACGTATATAATAAACCAACTATTTTAATCTTGATTGTTGACCTAATCCAACATTTATTTTGACCTCAAAGTCCTCAATTACTACTAAACTTCTCTGCTGGAGGTTAAAGGGTATTACTCAAATTTACATGATGGATGTGCAAGCAATGCGGCTAATGCGAATGAGCTCAAGAGAACCAACGAAGCCTCGGGATATATACAAACATATATGTGTGTGTGTGTTTGTGTGGGGATATATGCATACATATCTAGATTTTCAAAGCTTTTATTGTGCTATGACCTTCGTCAGTTGAACAAGGCAACCTGGGGAGAGGTGGTCCTCCTTCCTTCATTATATTGATCAGTAGTAGATACTACGCTAGCTACGGTAATTAGGGGAGCACATCAGCAGTGACAGTGAACCAAACGCTTGGCAACCATCCAAATGGTCCAACTCCAAGGGGTGAAATAATATTTTACTTAAATCACACCGAAAAGAAACCTAAAGGCTCTTCCCCGTTCTCTCTTTTCTTCGTGTAATTTCCAAATTTCTAAGTTGACCCAATGTATTACGAGGCATCTCAACGTATACTCAACAAAACGTTGCTCAGTCATTGGCTGCATGGAACCAACTCGGACCAAAACTTCCCTCTTCGTGACGACTGAGACTGATTACAATATATTTGCCTATGTGGTGAGACATTTTGGAAGCTTTTTCGTTTGTGGTTGTATTTATATATATATATATATATATATATATATGTTTGGCTAACTATAAATGTTTTACCTTCAAGTGGCAATTATTTTTCCTGGTTCAAGCATTTGAATATTATAGGGTATACTTCAGTTTAACTAACTTAGATTTCATGTATAGAATATATAGATTTTAGGTATAAAATTGGGATAAAAAAATGCGCAAAAAGAGAGAGAGAGAACAAAGTGTTACGAGAAGAATCAGCGACAAACCTTGTAAGCAAAGTCACAAGTTTCACCTCACACATATCATAGCTTTACTTTACATATAAAAAGAAAAAATAAAATTGAACAATTAATCCTCAGCTTGCAGCTGATTTTCAGAATTAAATGAGGTCCATAATTAGAATGCAAAATTACTAAAATACCTTTTGTATTTTAATTTTATTAAAAAATTAAATTAATTAATAATAAGGTATTTTAACTTTATTAAAAAATTAATGTTAATTCAAAATTTCTAACATAAAAGAAATTTACAAGAATAAAGCTAAGATATTTTTGTGAAATAAAAGTATAATCTCACACTACATGATTCAAAATTTTTGTACTCAGTATAACATAATAAATTTTATAAGTAAAATTTAATAATAATTATATTTTATTTTAGTCACGGGGACATTCCTATTAAACCGTGCCTTAAAAAAGTCAATTGAATCACAAGAGCTATTGAAAGGACTAATTAAACTACTAACCAGTGAAACTTATATTTATCGGTTTAATATCTAAAAATAATTTAATTTCTTTCTTCTTAAAAGCAATATTGCTTCTCCTTTAATTTTAATCCTAATGTAACTTGTCATTTTTTTGAACGCTGATGCCACCTTAATGAAAATTCTAGTTCTATCCTCGGCTGGACGTGTACATTTTTGTATACCTGTGCGTCGATTAAGAGTTCAGCTCCAATAACGTTGTTCTTAGGAGTCCTTTCTGTTTTCATATCAGCCGCGGCAATTAAATTCTATATGTAGTGTACATACATACAGACATATACATAGACATAGGCATATATATATATATATATATATAATTTGGTGCGATCAATTATATTTATTTATTAGCAATAGCATGTGCTTACCATACTCTGAACAAAATTAGTATTAAATTTCTTATATTGTTGAAACTTTAGATAAAAAGTTCAAATTGAAAAAATTATAATAATTTATAAATTTTAATTTTTTTTTCAAAACTTTATATTCTAACAGTTACTTCATGTGTTTTGGGTCTTAAAAACTATAATTGGGTATAATTTAAGTCAATAGTTTTGATTTACATATAACTTAAACTTTTGAAGTATGGTAAAATTTAAATGTTCAAACCGTTTTGTGAGATGGTCTCTCTCCACTTAATTTTTGATAAACACCATAAAAGGAAAATATAAATTATGGTGTTTTAATTTGAAAGGTTCAACATCCTATAAACATTGATAGGTATAGACATTGATAGGTAGAATTTAACTTAACAGTTTTGATTTGCATATGATGGTAGTGCAGTTCACTAAAAAAGAAATTAAACAGAAAATTAAAAATATAAAAATAATCTTAATTATTGAATGAAAAATATAATTTTTAATCGTTAGATTTTAATTCATGAGAAGTACATTTTTTAAAACCACCCTACTTTATTATATAGATTTTTTGTAACAAGTAATACGGGGATGTGATATTTTCTTTATTTTTTGCCAGTAAAATGAAATGAAACAGTCACTGCATGGGAGGTTGAAATGATGAGATCCCGAAAACTCTTGCTCGCTAGATCTCTTCAGATTTTTAGCATCACCATGATTGATTATCAGGAATTTTTTCTCTGTAAATATGCATATATATATATATATATTCTAACCCTATATATCCAACTGGCCATTTTGATGGTGTTCATCTCCCTTGTACCAAACAAACCATTTAATATTTTCACCCATTCTGTGTACTTCTAATACCAGTCGATCACTTCGAATAATCGTTGATCATTATTCTCCATAAAGGCTAAAATAATAATAATAATAAATAAATCAATCAAAATCAGAATATAAAGAATTAACCAGCAATAATATGTAGCAGTTGGTTGCGTAACAAGCTGGTTAGCCAGCTGCGTACAAATACATACGTACATATATATATATATATATAAGAAAGCAAGTGAAAGAAAAGAAAAAAGTATTGTTGTAGGTAAGCAGACGGTAACAAGAAAGCTACTTAATTTCCTGTAATTAGAATTGCTAGTCCATTTCTTTTTAACCAAATCAGAATTGATAGTCTGATGGAGGAGAGATTACCCTCAAAGATTGTTTTATGGGACTGACAGTCAACAACAATTGGTTAAAAGTCATCATCGTATTATTGCCTTTCCTACTTGCTTGTCAAAATTAATTTTCTTGTCTGAAAATTAGCCTTTACCCTATAGACATATATATATATATATATATATATATATATATACATATATATATATCTATTTAAACATGTTACCATCGAGTTTGATTAATTTTCTTTACCTAATATATGAAAGGTGGATTTTATAGTAATTAAATAATTCATCACTATGAAGTAATTAATCTAAAATATATATATATATTCAATGATGTGTTTATTGTCACAAATTAAAATTTTTATTTATTAGTGATGCATTTTCTTGTCACAAATTCGTTACAAGAGGTATTTCTTAAGAGTATATAGAGATGATAATTATTTCGTATTACCAATTCTTATATATTTAATGATTATACTAATTTTTAACTAAAAAAATTAAAATTAATAATCAAATTATTAGTTGTGGAATATGATTCCAAAAGAACTATTATTTAGTAATGAAATAAGATAATTACTTTTATTATAAAATATTTTTAGTATCAAATTTATTGTGACAATCATGTAACGTCAACATTGGGTCGGTTTGGCATTCCTGAAAAATTCTAAAAGTCACTATAAATCTCCAACAACTCCTATACTTCTAATTTTCCCGCCATCACTAATTTCAAAAAATTTTAATCTTTCGCTAAAAAAATAAAAAATCTAAAAGTAGGTTAACCGAATGTGTAAATTTTTTATATAATCATATTTTTTGTGTCAAAAACTTTCCAACGAGTACCATGGTTTCTGTTTTTTGTGAATTTTTTTGAATCCGTGGAAACAAATTTAAAAAACTGTTCCCACGATTTGCTACTTTTAAGAAAAAAAAGTCGTCAAAATTAATCCCAAACCATATTTTATCTCAATTTATCTTATTTTTTCTTACTCCAAATGGGACAATTATATATCTAAAAATATCTTTAGTGATGATACTTTCATTTTAATTAATTTTTCTTTTCCTCCCAATTAGCAACAAGGTAATCAACTAATTCATAATTACTTAAAAGAATTGGAGAAACTTTAGTGTGAATATTTAACTATGATTTTCTAGGCATGAAGGCCACGTTTGATTGGAGAGATTAAATAATGAAAAGATAATTAATATCATAGATAATATATAGGACTAGATATTATGTGAGATCAATTTTTTATATCATATTCGTTTTTTCATGTTTGGTTGATGAGATATAGAATGAAATAAAAAAAAAAATTGATTTAATATGCATGAGATAATTTTAAATCTTTAAATCTTGATATGAAATTAATTTAGAGATTAGCGGTACTATTCTACATATCATTTACAGAAACTCTGTATATTGTAAACAAATAAAATATCAACATAAAATATTGCATCAACATAGGACTTAACATTAACATTAATGGTCCAATCTTACACGTATCCCATGATCAAATATACTGAAGTATTGTAATAATGAAAAAAGACGGAGTTATATCTCAAGAAAATAAAAAAAAAAAAAACTAAATGTATTTTACTTTTAACATTTTGTATCAAAAAAATAGAAAAAAACCTACTTATTATGAGAAATGATACAGTATGAAAAACTTAAAAACAAACTACATTTGCCATTTTATCCTTAAAAAAAATAAAAAAAAAAAGAAAAAAATTGGTATTATGGCATGGAAGAAATGACATCATTCCTTCACTTAGTCAATGTGGGAGTTAAGGAAATAGTAGACTTTGCCGGGTTCTTATCTCATCATCAACATTTACAAGCCACTGCTAATTAATCTTGCACTAATATTCAGGAGGGTAACAAACAATTGATAGTTAAAGAAAAGAAACTAGTGGGGGGTGATGCAACAAATATATCCAAAATTTTAATTTCTTTGTAAAGCTTCGTTTGATTGGAAGCCACCATTATTTCTCTCACCCACCCCAATATCAATTTGCCCAACAGGGGTTGCTTTCAGTTTAATTATTTTTTTTAACTGATTGTAAAATTAAAAGGTTATTATGGGGAGGGTTGGTAATTAGTGAGAAAAAGTTACCTCTTTAAGTTTGGTTTGAGAATTAAAAAAAAGTGACTTTTTAGTAGGTGGCTAAAAAAATGCCACCTTTTTTGTGGTTGGGAAGGAAGAAAAAAAAAAAAGCAACCTTTTAGGGTCCGTTTGATAAATCTGTCAGTTTTCAATTTTTATGTTCAGTTTTTGTGTTCAATTTTTCAGTTTTTACTTTCAATTTTCTGTTTTTATTGTCCAATTTTCATTGCTCAGTTTTCATATCGGAGAAAAAAAAAACTGAAAACATGTTTGGCAAATTTGTGTTCAGTTTTTGTTTTTTATTTTTTCTATTATATATTAACTAAAAAGATAAATAGAACAAAAATGTAAATTGTTCTAATACCATAAAGCAATATATTACAAACTCAAAAAATAAAAATAAGAGTATATTACATCATTCCATGTCTTAATACGATATCATAGTGCTAAGTATTGTGCTAATAGTACATGTTCATTTCGAAAGAAGGACAAGTAAGGTTACAAATATGATTAACCCTAATAAAAAACACAAAATAATGTTACATCCACAACAAGCACACAGTAGTATACGTCGCCAACGTAATTTTTGTGGAAGTTCTCTTGCTAATCCATGGTAGTCAGTAGGCATATCGTACTCATCAGTCCATATGAAAGCATTAGCATGGTTATGAGTAAGAGGACAACGGTAAAAAGAGCGACCGTAATTCTTTTTAGTACGAGTTATGAAAACACGCATTCGGCTCGCACCGCAAGAACATGGTGGTCCATATTAGTTAACATTTGCCATACCTGAAATCATAGAATTCGTTAACATCAAATTAAATATATTCAATTTGCTAAACATAGTTTATAAAAATAAATATTATAGTATAAGAAATGACTATTTTACAATGTAAATATTCTAGTACAAATCTGCAAGATCAGTGACTACGCACACTATCATAGATCTCACGAGCTATTTGATCACGAACAATTCTCATTTGTCGGAGTTGATTTTGACTTATGTCAATATCAACAGTAGGTTAGGAGTTGCTCGTTGAAGCGTGATTGGGTCCTTTTTCCTCGTAATTACTTTGACTATTATAGTGAAGAAACAATTCATCCCCTTGATCGTGCATCCGAATAAAATTATGCACGATACAACAAGCAGTGGGAATATATCTTTGGGTTGAAATTGGAAAAGGAGGCATTGCCTTCAATATAGGAAATCTTGCTTTCAACACCCCAAAGCATTGTTCGATACAATTTCTTAAGGAAAAGTGTCGGTAGTTAAACCACTCCTCAATTCCTCTTGGTGTACGTCCACGGTAATCATTTAAATGATACCTCTCACCTCTATTTGGGGACAAAAATCCAGGCATGTTAGTATATCTTGAATCTACAAGATAATATTTACCCGCGGGCGGCAAGGGAAACATGTTATCTACATTAGTGATGCACTCACCAAATATTCTTGAATCATTTGCAGTTCATTCCCAACCAGTGTAGACATAAGTAAACTTTATGTCAAATGAGCATGCACACATTATGTTTTGAGTTGGAACCGTTTGTTTTCCCCGATAAGGAATCTGTTTATTGGATGGAACGTGTGCTGTTATGTGTGTACCATCAATTGCTCTAATAGAATTCTAGAAAGAAATAAAGAATATATTAAAATCATTGGAAAAATTCCCAACAATGAGATAACTATATGTAAACTACTAATTTACCTTTAAAAATAGATAATACATTGGATTGTGTGTAAAATCTCTGGTGGTACTTCAGCAAAGGAGGGTGGTCGTATGATTATTACGCCCAATCTGCAAACTGCTTTTAAAACTTTATGAAAATATTTTGAAATCGTCTAAGATGAGTGTTGGAACCTTTCTGCTACTATACGTATTCTATGATTGTGTGCCAGAATAAGGAGAAATATAGCAACCTGCTCTTGAAGTGTTATCCACCTAGAGTGCTTTAACTGGCCATAGGTACACAATACCTCATAGAAACTTGTAAATACATTTGGACGCATTCTAAATTGGTCAAATATACGATCATCATTACCACCATTCAATAGCTCTAGTACATATGCATGACCTGTTAACATGGATGTTTGACACGGAATGCGTGACCGCACATTATCGATGTAATTTCCTAGTTCCGATGCAACAAATAAAAAAATGACCTCTTCATCTTCAGAATCAGAACTAGAACTATCATCCTGATGCACATAAGGTTGAACATCATCCATGTTGTGCTATTTTCAAAAACCACCTATAACAAACACAATTAAAATAGTATAGAACATAAATATTTTGCCACAATAAATATATAACATAAAACAGTCATAATAAAATAGTGTCTAAAGGGTTATACATCAAACATAGTTTATGTCATTCAAAAAAAAAACAAACAAACAAACAAACAGCACACAAACTAACACAATGTCTAAAACAATATGTACACAAACAGTGCATAACATCCAACAATACAGTCTACAACATTATCTTCTTAAACTTAGTAGTCTAGTTTCTCACATAAAACTCTCACATATTATTGATCCAATCTTTCTTCCTATGATCTGGGAGGTGCAAGAATATCTCTCTGGAGATGACATCCTCACGAAGCATTTTTAATGCCTTTGCATATGTTGGGCCATCAATGTCATCTAATGCGTTGAGTGCATCTAACGTTTCTTTAAGATGCAAGCGAGCCTCATCTTGTTTGTGAACACTAGTTGTATTGCCACTAGATGTCGTTTGTGCTATTCTCTTCTCTAGTAGCTCCGTCTTCCTTTTACTAGTCTAGGCGAAAGTACTTAAGGCAGCTGATAAAAAAGCATTCTAGCTTTCTCGTTTACGAATTTTTTGAGGTGCAGTGTCCACTTTCTTATCAAGTTCGTTAAAAAAGTCATCATCCTCACCAGGCATATCCACAGATCTACGTTTAGGTGCAGGGTTCTCACTACTATCAGTGGATGATGGCAACTTTGTAGAAGCGTGAGCAAATGCTCTAGTAGTCGAACTATCCCCAAAAATTCGACTCAGCTCTTGAAAGTATGGCAACCCTTTTTTCTTGAACCTCCTTGCGTACTTATTAATCTGAGTAAAAATATTATTTATTATGATACGAAATAGGTTGAAGCAAAACACAATAAGTAATAATAAAATATTTATACCTTGAACAGCCTTTCCCACTGGTCGTCAGAAGCAGAAACCCTATTGGTTGTAGGATCCCAACCAATTCCTGTCTCCTTCAATAGTGCCTGAAACTTATTCTAAATTGTCCTGAGAAGGTTATACTTGTTCCTTAGTTGGTCTAAGGTGTAAGGGTAGCCAGTTTTACTTTCCATCTCGTACCTAAACCTAGGCCAAACTTGTTTTGTGAAACAATTAGTTTGTCTCTGACCTTTGGCAACTTCCTCGTCCATTAAAGCAATGAAAGTACTTTCATTACGTTTTAACCATGAACCAGACTTGCCATTCCCTTGCACCTCAATAACGTCGTCTCCTAGATTGATATTGTCATTGCTCTGTGTTTCCATTTCTCTATGTATATGATAATATAATTAGCTATATGCACTACAAAGAGAATGCTATATAAATATTAGTTAAAACATATTTAAAATTATGGATGTAATTTTAACTAGCAAAAGAAAACAATGAAATTTTCTATTTATGTTGATTACTCTTGAAAAATCATTTAAAGAAAAGATTATGACCAAGCATACTATGTATAGATGCACTAATCAATACAACATGCTATTTCAGAATAAAATAATGGAACATGTTTAACAGATGAAATAATATATATCTACTCAAATGAACTTTATTATGAAGCATAATTTTATTTTATGCGTTGTAGAAATAATGACGATAAGTCTATTAACCATCGGCCAGCCTTTGTAAGACTGATGGTAAGTCTATTAACCATCTTGTTGCTGAATGTGTATATACTAAGGACCTTTGAGAGCTAGCACTATCCCGATTCAGCATGCATTAGGTGTTCCCTAAAAAACCTAAGCACACTCGTGTTGGGGAGCAATGATCGTAGAAGCAGAAAAAAACATGAAAAATTATTCATTTTTTGGTATGTTAGCCGATTTAAAGGGAGAGGAATAGAAGATCTTTTTAAGAAGTTGAATTTTCAATATGTAGAATGAAAAGCATTTTATTTTTTTGGCCTATTTTGTATAGGTAGTTGTTCGGGAAGCTAGATCCGAACTTGCAAAAGCTTTTTCAATTTTGTAGAGCACTGCAAAGTGTAACCTATGATTCTAGTAGACCATTTGTGAAGAGGTAGCATCTCATGATGCCTTTCTAATATAATTATTACACACCTAACGCTTAATTGATCAACTTGTGGGTTTTTTCATTGATCAGAGTGTATACTTAGAGTCGTTATTTGTGGTGATGAGTCTGCTGACGGAGATTTGCATAATATTTTTGACAAATAATTATTGACGAACAAGTATAAACTTGGGCTAAAGAGAGGAAACATCTTAGAAGAAGAAGACGAATATCTAGAGTATTTGTTAAGGTTCGTGGAAAACAAGTGAAGCCTCAAAACATTCGAAATTGCAACGTTATTCCTCTAGTACTAGTTAAAACTAGATTAAACTTCATTCAAAGTCTGGTTTAATTTACTAGGGTATGTGTGTGTGTGTGTTTATGTACTTTTAGAAAAACAATTTTAATCTGATTATTGGAAGGGCTATTAAAAAAAAATTTCCCAATATCTATCTTGTTATGTTGAATTTCACCCATCTTATATTTACCTTCCATTTACACACCTCGTTTTAATGGTTTGTAAATATGGTAAATGATAACAAAAATCCAATTCCAACACATTTTCTCAATTGCTGGCCAAGAGTTCCACATTTTAAACCTTCACAAGCTTGTCCATTATACCCTTAATAATTTTTCAAGCACAAAAGCTAATTAAAAAAATTCAGTCCTGGATCAAAAGTAACCATCCAGGTAAGACAACCAAGCAATATATTGTGTCAAACCTTACCAGAGCCAGAAAAAAAAAATTAAAACCACTGCAATTATGCTTATCTGTAAAATGGCCTAAAAAAAGGAAAAGAAACCAACGAGATCATCTCATGATCCCTACTCAACCAGGCGAGAAGCACCATCGGCAGCCTTCTTTTTGAGACATGTTGAGATCTGCTGAGATCTGTTGACCGACACCGACACACACACGCCCACACGGTGACAGACACACAGAGAGAGAAAGAGAGAGAGAGAGAGAGAGAGGGAGAGAAAGAATGAGGGAGGGAGGAGAGAGGCACCTAGTTGGAGAGCTGCCGATGAATCCCTTTCTGTCACTGCTGCCGGTGAACCCCTTTCTCCCCTTTTGCTCTCTGGTTTTGTTTTGGAGACTGGTCTTGTTTTGGAGACCTGTAAGAAGAATAAAAGAAAAAATGAACACCGAGTTTACGAAAATGGAGAAAACACATCTTTGGTGTTTTCATGAATTTTCAAAATACTGAAAATCTGTGTTTTTTTAATTTGAAAACTGAAAACTGAAAACGAAAATTGATTTACCATACAAGTTTTTATTTTTAATTTTCAAAAAAATGAAAACAAAAATAGAAAACGAAATGGTTGCCAAACGGGGCCTGAGTAAGTGGTTTTTTAGTTTTTGTTTATTTAATATTTTTGCTCTTAAAGGTTTAAAAGAAAATTAAATTATAAGAGGATAAATTTGATCATTTTATAAATAAGCCAATTAAGGAATGTTCTCAACCGGAACCTTAGCTAAAATATACTTTGCCAAGTTTGAAGTTGGTATGTTTGGAGTTGTATAAATTTGTAAAAGTTAATGTCTCGTGCCTTGTGTAGTGAGTGAAAAATTTTAATTTTACAATATTGTAAGTCGTGTTTGTAAAGATTTGTAGAAAATTGTAGAGTTTTGTTTTTTTTTTTTTTGTTTTTTTTTTTTTTTTTTGGGGTTAACTCCAAACAGTGCATATCGAGGATAAAGACAGTATACATATACAAGTATTTCAATTATGTGAACTGCCATTAAAGATGAGGTAAACCTGTGTCAGTATTGAAGAAGGTAAAAAGATACAGAAGAAGAAGAAGAAAATAAGAGAGCGAAGAAAAAGGGGAGAAAAGAGAGAGAAAATGGGAAAATGACGTAAAAAAAATTATAATTTTTTCTTATTTTTTGTTTCAAAATTAATAATCAAATATATAATAAGGTTAAAAATTTTATATTATTATTTTTTATTTTTCACTCCTCTTCACAAACATTAAAAAAGGGTTTTGAAAAAGAATAGAAAGAGAAAAAATTGTATATCCTCTCATCCGTAGATTCGCTCCTTTCATTTCCTATATGTAACTTATAAATAATACTCCAAAGGATATGACATTGGAGATCCAATCAGCGGCAATCAGCTGAGAGCTTTCTAACTAGGGATGAAAACAAATTGAGTTTTTCTCAAGTTAAGTGAACTCGGCTCAAAAAAATTTTTGGTCGAGCTCGATTCATGAAAGTTGCAAGCCAACTCAATAAAATAATATATATATATAATTTATAATATTATTTATAACATATTATTTATTATATTTTAGATTAAAATGAAATTATTTTAGTTTAATCAAGTTATTCGCAAACTAATCTCGAATCTAAATTTTTTTTTATTGAGTCAAACTCGAGCATTATAAGAGTTCAAATCGAACTCAAATCTAGTATAAATAACTTGTGTCGAGCTTGAATGAGTTAAAACTCAATTGGCTCAACTTGACTCATTTCTGCCTGTATTTCCGACATCCAAATTAGTGGTGATTTCTACTATTCTTCAATAGGAGAGCCAGAGAGAGTGTGCGAAAACATAGGTCGAGAGCATACATTTTTAAATAGGATGTGGTCTCCCATGCTTTTTGTATCAAGAAATGAGGACGGTGGAAATGGTGAAAATAGTAGAGATTTCTTTTTCTCCAATTTTAATAAATCAAAAGGTGAGGGGTTGCAACCAGTCAATGTGGTCCTCAAATTTTTTTTTTTTTTTTTTTCTCCAAAGAGAGTCTGTAAATTACATTTACACAATTGCACTGTAAATTTAAAGTTGCATTTGGTATGGAATTCATATATATATATATATATATATATATATATTACTCTCATTAAATTTTACTTATTTTAATTATGATAGATATATTTTATAAAAATTAAAAATGAATTAATATTTTTTCTTTCTGAATAGTTAAATTTCAATATACTTATAATATTCACTTTTCATAATTTTAACTTTACAAATATCAAACACACCTTAGATCATATATCAAGAATTTTACCAATTTTTTATGTCACATATATACACAAATCAAACAAAACCTTTTTTCTATTAAGTGGGATTGACTATATGAATTTAACGACGCCGATCAAATCTGTTTATGTCGCATATATACACACTATAAATTATCTAATAGGGCCTTTAACTATAAATTATCTAATACGGTTTTTAATTCTTCAAGGAGGCAATTCAATTAATTTTACTGCTGCTATTTGCAAACGTTGAATCAATCGTTGGATCTAGCAAGAGAACATATCCTTGGGCCGTGGCCCGTGAAGTAGTTGTTTGGAAGACTAGCTACTGTCTGCCCTAGCTCAAGGATGGCCGGTTTGGAAGTGGAATTTTTAAAAATTTTTGATAATTTTTTTGGGCAAAAGTTAATGTGTTTAATTTTTAATGCGTTTGATAAAAATTTACGGCCTCTGAAGTGTACATGCACTTCAGCCTCCTCTAACCTTGAATTTTTATACAATTTTTGAGATGTTGCTAAATGTCCCCAAAAAAAAAAAATAAAAAACAAAAAAACAAAAACAAAAATTACTAATCTCTAATGCCCTAAATTAACAACTGGATAAGTCTTTTAATACTTTTGAGAAGACTCAAACTAATAATTTTTAAAAAGTAAACCCAAAATTTTAATAGTTGAACTAACCACAGGGTTACCAATTGTATATTTATCCAAAGATTCAAGGTCGAGGCCCTTACAAACGGTATGAAATATGGTTACGGCAAATGTTTATAAGTGTGATAATTTATTCGCTCACAAGTAATTTATTTGAAAGATTATAGGCTGCTTAAATAATTAATTTATTCAAAATCTATCAACTTTATCAAATATAAAATTATTACATTATCTCAAACAATAAAGAAAATAAATTAATACAGAATTGATGGGATTAATTTTGACTTCTAAACTAACACTAATTGACAGACTATAAATTGTCAAAAATAATAAAATTATCAATTCAATTTTCTAAACAGCGAAATGAATCCGTATGATTTGACATATTCAAAATTCATATATTATACGTCTAAATCAGATACTTATAAGAAAAAGTATCATAATATCCTTCTGTGTCCAAATTTATTTACATATATGAATATAATATTATCAAAAGTATTAATTTAATGCTTTAATACTATAATCCCAACATATTTTAACGTATCAAAAATAATAAAAAAATGAGAGAAGATTGAACATAGATAATTTTTTCTCTGCAAATTCTCTTTATTGTTAATTTTAGAAGAAAAATATGTGAAGGATATATTGCCTTAATCTGAGAGAGTAGCTGGATGTAATTATTAAAAAAAAAAGGGAAAAAAATAAGTGCATTTAATTTGAAAATTTAAATACTATTGTTGATTAATTCTTAGAACTTCCCTCTAAAGTAAATTAAATATTTAATATTGGTTAACTATATCAGAAGATAATTAATTGACTCTTATAAAATTCCAATTAAATATAAATTAATATTTTTCATTTTTTCTCATAATGATCTATAATATTTGAATTCAAGATTTTCATTAATAATTAAAATGCAAATAATTGTCTCACTAATTACTTAAAATCATTTCAATTTGATTAAAGTAAGATAAAGGAGATGACCCCCCCCCCAAAAAGAAAGGTGCTAGAGCGAATTCTACACCTTCATTAATTATTTAAGAAAATATTAAATAAAATCTCAAATTTAAATACTTTAATTTAAAATATATTTCTTAAGGTAGATAATGTTACACATACCAAAATATTTTTCTAAACACACAAAAAATTGTTAAAAATTACTAAAAAATTTACCAAATACCTAAAAGTTGTAAAAAATTATTTAAAGTTACTAAGAATTACTACTTATTTTACCAATCACATAAAAAAATCCAACTATCAACTTTTGACAACAAACATCTAAAGTTACTAAAAATTGAATTTCCAAACAGCATCTAGTACAAAATTTTCTTTTTCTTACATAAGTTTCAATAGATATATATAAATATATATATTCTTACTTTGTTTCATAACACGTTATACAATTGAAACGTGAGATATTAAAATGACATTAATTAAAGAAAAATTGTATAAGTGGTTTTTGTACTTTATCCCGTGAATTTACTTTTTTTACCTTTAATTTAATGATTGTATGCAACAGTGAGAGGACCGAATTGTTACTAGATCGAAAGTGTATGAATTTGAATGTTTCAATTGAAATGTGAGGAACTAAAGTTAAAAATTAGTGTAAAAGTAATTCATGACGAAATTTAATTGAAAAAAATGAAAAATTTTTGGAGTATTTTTTTTTTTTTATAGTATTTCGAAAGGAAATGTTGAATCTAGAAACGGAGATGTTAATGTATATATACACAGGCACGTCTCCTCTTGCTTCGTACAAGGAGAAGTTCACGAGAATTGACGAGGAGAAGCGAACGAAAGAGGCCGAGGCGCTTGAAGGAGGATATCTGGATTTGGGATTTACTCTCTACAGGGTTCGCTTCGAAGTGATAGAGAAAAGCGCGGATTTGTGCATCACGGGAGTCACAATTGAGTACGATCTCAAGGAAGAGGCTTCTGCTAATGCTTCAATCGTCGCCGTCCAACCACTGGCGGTGATTATGAGTGCTGCCGCAAGTCATCTCATCACCAACAAAACCACTTCAATGTCGGCAGATAATTAGTAACTAAACTTGTTAGTATTGTGTTATGGTGCAACTTTGACCCTCTATTTGGTGAGTTATTACCCTGCAGCCCGCACTAACCAAATGTGCGCGTGCTTAGGTAATGGACAATGTCAATTTTGATTCTAGTTAAAACTGAATTAATTAAAATTATATTTTTATAATAAAAAAATGTAAAAACAGTTAAATTAAGAAAATTTGGTGTTATGATGTATTATTCAAAAAGTTGGAGAAAGATAAAATATTTTGAAGATAAAATTAGAAAAAATTAAAAGAAGTTAAGAGTCAATTAAAAAAAATTCAAAATTTTTGATGACACAAAATTAAAGATTTTTAAAAAATTTTTGTGATTTTTCGTACTCTAAACATGCATATAAGTTGTTCAATCAATACTATAGATGAATGTCAATTGGATTATCTTGATTGACTTCCCTAACACAAATAATGTTCTCCTTCCTTTGTCAGGACACCTACAAATGCTACTGGCTTGGTGATGTTCAGGGGAAGGAGATAGGTTATACTGTTCTGCACACCTACATACCGTTGAATGATTTGTTACTGTTTGATCTAATGGTGCGTAGGTGCACAGAACGATACACTACACCAGACCTATCCCTCCCAGATGTTCAACTGATTGCCCTTGTGAGAATCAAGTTAGCAATTTGTCTAAGAATAATTATATTTAGAGTTTTTGATAATAAAGAGACATCTGCCGTTTTTGTTTGCTAGCCTACTTCTTTTCTTAGTTTGTATGGGTCTGACAGTAGATCAATGACTATCACGCCCGAATGATCAGATCACATTTAGGAGATGCTCGGTACGATAAAAATTGTTAAAAATTTTTTAATACATTTATAAATTTATATATATTTACATATTCTAACAATATTTTACAAATTTCAATAAAATTTTACAAATTCCTATAACTTTTATACGAATCTCAAAAATTTTCAATAATTTTTAATAAATTCTAAAATAAAACTATTTCAATCTGCCTAAAAAAATTACCCAGACAATTTTTTCTTTTCAAAAAATTCACGTAAAAATAAAAAAAAATTATTATTCACCTCTAAAAAATATAATATAATAAATCAAATGTTAAAAAATTATTTAAATCATATTTTTCATTATTTTTTGATTACTTTAAACGCACCATAACAGTAGGTAGCTACACTGAAATCGTGGGCAAAAAAATGAGAGAAAAGACAGTTCCATCTCCTTTCACGTTCATAATGTACAATTGTTGTATTACTGAAGTAATAATGTCCCAAATAATTGCCACGTATTGACAGATAACATAATATTCTCTAATATATATATATATATATATATATATATATATATATAACATTTGGTACAACCACCCATCAAACTCATCTGCATTTCAACCTAATTAACTACTATATATACGCACACATATATATGGTACATTTAAAATAATAAAAATAAATAAATTATGTGTTCGTAATTTATATAATAAGATAAAAATAAATAATTTTTAAAATTTTGTAATATTTTTTATCATTTTTTAAAATTTTCCATCACCTCAAACCGAAACATAAATATACATGCATATAATATAAGGCAATTAGCGGCAACTTCCCACCACAAGCATTCAAACCCGTTTGGTTTGTCCTTTTTTGTTGAAAATCTCCAAAAATCTCTATAAATCTCTGTTAACTTTATATCACATCAACTTTTTTCTTTCACTGCACGCATTACGAAATCTCTCCAAACCACAATTTATCTCAATTTATCTTATTTTTTCTTACTCCAAACAAACCCAAAATAATATATATAGTAATTTTGATTTACTAATTTTAATATTTGGATGCGGGTTGCTGCGAGGTCTGAAATTTCGGACAATCACGTGACTCTTCGATCTGTTGTCTGCCTTCGTGGTAACCGGGACGCTTTTCTAATTTTCCTCGTATATTATAATCTAGTTATAGGTTCCGTTTAGATCTAAACAAAATAAAATAAAATCTTACAAATTTTTATAAACACGAATTATAAAATAATAAAATTTAAATTCTTCACTCATTACACGAATTACGAGACATTTACTTTTATAATTTTATTTTATTTTATACACTTATATAATTCTAAACACACCCATACACCCTGCATCTCCTCAAAATGATGCTTGTGCAATAGGAGCACTTTTTTTTTTTAATTTGTAAATTTTTTTTTTTAAATTTAAATTTTTTACAACAGAAAATTTCTTACTCAAACTACAAATTTTACAAATTTAAACAACCTTAAACACTCTTAATACATGTATACACACAACATAGTGATTATTAGAATTAAGTTTATATTTTCAACACTAATATTTCATTTAGTAACGTTAATATTTATTATTTTTTATTTGTATTTATAAATTTTTAAAAATTAACAACACAAAAGTATTTGTTAAATTTATTTTTATTTTTTATTTCTAAAAAAATAAAAACTTAAACAAAAAAAAATATAACAAAAAAATATTTTCACTCTCATATTTCTTTCGATGATATATATATATATATATATATATAGCTATTAATATATGATCAAATTTTGATATATTATTTGATGAATAACTGTTAGTAATTTCAGCCTTATACGTATTAATAGCGTGAATATAAAAGAAATATTTTCACGAATATAGAAGTAAATTAAAAATTAAAATTTTTATTCCGTAAAAATTGCCGCTTAACTGCTTGACGAAAGATCTCCAAACAGAGCTTTAAAAAGTATCTATATTGTAATAAATTAAAAATATATACGAGCGAAAAAATAAAAAAGATAAAAATAAATAAAATTAATTTTTTTTTCTAAATGAAACTAAGCCTAAGTAATTATTTTTTTATATTCATTAATTATGTAAGAAGATAATTAATTGACTCTTATAATTCCAATTAAGCATAAATATTTTTCATTTATAGATTTTTCCATTGTGTATTTTAATATACTTATATATGCATTTTTGTAAATCTGATCTTTAAATACTTTTTATTTAGAGTAAAATTTAAAGGCAAATGTAAAAACTGGCAGTTGTTGACTTTGGAAAGTACACGCACGCGGTTGGCATACTATCGTCATCAATAATACAAAGACTTTCAGGCGACACGCACATGTATATTGATCCCTTTCTATTTTTTTTAATTATAAGAAAATTAAATTAGTTGATATTATTTAAGAGAGTAATTAAAATAAACATGAAAAGAATGTTTTGATCGTAGTTAGATATAGGTGTATGCCTATGAAAAAAAAAATACGGATAATTGTCTTCTCATTTTCATACTTAAAGTAGAAATTACTTATGCTATTTGAACTTTAAAAATTTATATTTATATTTGTATTTTTGTTTCATTTGTTTTTTTTTTTTTTTGTAATTTTTTCATCTTATATGACTTCCCTTTATTAAAATTTAATTTATTTTCTAGAAGTTATACCTTTTATGCATGTTGATCGCATTTGTAAAAAAAAAAAAAAAATCGAAAAATTTACGTTGGTCTAAGAAAAAGTTAGAAAAAAAATTAATTTTTTTATTCAAACAGATAGTGTTTATCTAACCGGACGTGAATTTTTTTATTTTTTAACAAATACGATTAATTAACATACCTAAAAGATACAGTTTATAAAAAAATTAAAATAAAAAAGATCAAACTTTGGTGGTAAAAAAAAAAAATCATATAAGGCAAAAAAAATTTTACAAAAAAATCAAAAACTAAGGTGACATTTGGTTTACTTTTTTATTTTTTGTTTTCCATTTTTATTTTATGTGTTAAAAATCTCAAAACAAGAGGGATGTTTGGAAGTTCAAAAAACTCAAGTTTTGGTAGTTTTTTAGGTATTTTTTTTGCACTTTTTTATGTGTTTGGTTGAACCAAGTGGAATTTTTAGTATTTTTTTAGTAACTTTTGGGTATTTGGTAAATTTTTTACTGTAGCAAAATAAAAAAGTGGTAACTTTTGGGTGTTTGGTATATTTTTTTACTGTAGCAAATCAAAAAAGTTGTAATTATGAGTGTACTTTTTACTGTAGCAAATCAAAAAAGTGAAAAAATTTGTGGTTTTGCCAAAGACACCAAAGTAACTTTTGGTATTTTTTTACTAATTTTTGAGTAGCCAAACAGGCTCAAGGAAACAGAAAATGCTATATTTTCCTTATTTTAAGATTTTTCTTATTTTTTGTTAAAAATTTTCAAAACGACTTTTTGCCATTTTTCATTTTATGTGTAAAGTCATTTTTTGTTTTTGAAAACACAAATAATCAATTGCGTTTTGACCTATTTCCTTTATTTTCAAAAGTACAAAATGAAAAATGAATTCAAAACAAAAAATGAAAAACAAAAATAAAAAATAAAAAAATAAACCAAATGAGCCCTAGTGTTTTTGTAACTAAACCAATACTCAATGAGCTAATAATCCATGACTATTAGTATAAACTTTTGTTCTTCTTTAAATGCTAGTAAAGTTAGCACACGTACACCTCATTTAATTTTAATTCTATTCAAATTTGATGAGTGTAAATATTTTTAAAACTTATGGATAATTGGGTAAGTTAAGGTGTAAAAATTAAAAATAATCATTAGGTTTGGTTGATATATACAGTGTAGAGTATTATTCAAATCCGTCTAGATTATTTCAATTATTAAGTATTCAACGGTTATTAATTATTTGTTTATTAAGTACTTTGTGTGTATCACTGGATTATCCCTCCAAATTACTCAATTATATTATCTGTCTAAATTACTAAATATCTAAATTATTACCAATTAACCTCTTTTTTTCCAAGGCTATGGATTCCAATTATCCGATAAGTGTCCTGATTAAGCAAGATGATACTCAATTAAAAATATCCATATCTGCGTGGTCCAAATAATTTTTTACCCCAAGAATTCAAGAATGATTTGAGGCAATACTTAACGCTGATACGACCCACTGCCACCTAGATGCAACTCTTGGTCCGATTTATCTTGGGGATCGAAGATGGAAGACAGAAACAAAAACACATAAACAAAAGCTCAACCGTGCTAGTTGGCAAAGGAAACCATTCTTCTTTTGCTATACAAGCGTATACATATAAGACGTGTGTGTGTGTGTGTGTATATCTTTATGCATATAAGATGAGAGTACATCAGGTTGAAAAGTAACTCAATAACTTCGCGCACATCTTCCTACGCTACCTCAACCGACACGGCCCCCGCCTCTCCCCGGCCGGCGCCGCTAATTAGGAAAAAAAAAAAAAAAAACAACGTTCGGAACAGTCTCATTGGATATGGAAGTAAATGTTCCCGCAAGCAAAGCATGGGAACTGTACGGCACGCTCAAACTGAACGATGTCCTCGAAGAATACCTCTCTTACAAAATTGAAGTCTTAGAAGGTGACGGGGGAGTTGGAACCGTCCTCAGCGTCACATTTCCGCCAGGGGATATATATATATATATATGTGTATGTGTGTATTGTTTAAGGGATGCGAATGAATCGAGCTAAGGCTATGTTTGGATTCAAAATAAAATATTACAAAACTTTACAAATCTCTACAAACATGAATTACGAGGTATTAAAATTAAAATTTTCTACTTACTGCACAAAATACGAGATATTAATTTTTACAATTTTATACAACTCCAAACACACCTTAAATCGGGTATTGAGTTATCCAAATTTGTTTATTAAAATATTTGACGAGCTCGAGCTTGAGAGGGATTTATGAAAAAATTAATAGAGACCTGCAACGAAATATAAAAATATTTTAATTCGATTGTCATTCAAAATCAGTTCTATTCAATACACATAATAAAACTCTAAATGTGCAGCGTGCTTTCTAAAACAATACAATTATCTAGTCTTCAATAGTGTTCACAAGGTAAATTTGTAAATCAAGACCTATTTTACTCTGTAGAGAAAAATAAAATGAAGGTTTATATGTTGTTGTAACTATCTACAATTATATATCATCTATCCATAGTAAGATTAAGATTTAAATAGCTGGTTCCTAATTAAATGAAAAAGATATTTACAAAAATAAATAGATAGATAGAAGTACAGTTTAATGTAAATCAAAAGGGTAGTATTATTTTTCTAAATTAGAGGAGATGATTTTTTTTTTTTTGGACCAAATTCTAAACTACTCCCTCATTGCAGATGATCCAAGCCCAATTCCGGAAAACAATCTTGGACACCGGTGTGGTATTTGTCAAAAAATCTCCAATATTTAAGTTAGTAAGAGAGAGCTTAAAAAATTATTTTGGTAGAATAATAATAATGTAAAGAGTGTGCGTACTATATACTTGGGAGGATGGTGTATAAACAGAGGGGTAGGACCTGCATGGGCATGATGCATGTGAGTCTTACGCAATCATGATTTTCTTCCAATCATGTTATACCACGTGTATTTGTAAATTTCAAGATGATTCTCATAATTAGTTATTAAAATCGTTATGCAGTAGGCAACGTTTTAATAGACGAGAATTACAGAATATGTTAAGATATGATTATGCATACCGTTATGACGTAAGTAATTTTATTTTTAATAGGTTGATTGGCTACACTGATAGAGGTCGTCAACAGTCAGTCAATCAGATTGGGTTCTGATCGTTCGAGTATTCATAATCGGTCAGGTGTACCTTATCAGATACTCGCAATTCTCTCGGTCACCAAAGAAGATCAAGCATCGAAGAGGATCGAGCGAAATTAAATAATTACCTCTTGAAATGGGCCTCGGTCGGGCACAAGCCATCAGTATATATATAGGCACATCTCCTTATACTGTGTACAAGGAGAAGTTCACGAAAGTTGACGAAGAGCAACGATTGATAGATGTAGAGCTAACTGAAGGAGGATACCTCGACGTGGGATTTACTTTCTACAAGGTTCGTTTCCAAGTGACAGAGAAAAGCGAAGATTGGTGCATCACAAAAACCATAATTGAGTACCATGTCAAGAAAGAGGCTTCTGCTAATACTTCAATGGTCAACATCCACCTTATGGCGATAATTATGGAAGCTGTCGAAAATCATCCCGCAGTGTTTGAGCCATAAATCATAGTACTTGACCTTTTAACGTTGTGTTTGTGTTATGTGAATTTGACCTTTTGGTTTTGTGCTGTGTTGTGCAGATTTGGCCCTCTATTTTGGTTGATTTATACTGCAACCTACACAGCTAGAAGGTTAAAATTCCCACAATCACGAATAATTATCGTGTGCTGGCGTTCTTATGTAATGCGGTGGTTTTAATTTTTATTTCGGACTTGGCACGTGTGAAACTACTGTTAATTATTCGATTTCTGTCACAATTTTTGAGGTACTTGAATTATTTGATTTCTTCTATTATTCTCCGTTTGAAAAGATAGATTTAATAAGATTTGATTTCATTTGATGATAATTTTTACTAATTCTTATATTTAGTTTTAAAATAAAATTTTTTGAGTTGAATTTGATTTAATTTCATAATTTAGGTGATATTTGGTTTATTCTTTCTATTTTTTATTTTTATTTTATGTGTTAAAAATTTCAAAACGAGGAAATAGAAAATACTCTATTTTTCTTACTTTGAGTTTTTTCTTATTTTTCGTTAAAAATTCTCAAAACGACTTTTTACCATGTTTCATTTTATGTGTAAAATCATTTTTTATTTTTGAAAATACAAATAACCAAATGAGTTTTGAGCGGTTTTCTTTATTTTCAAAATTATAAAATGAAAAATGAGCTCCAAACAAAAAATAGAAAACAAAAACAGAAAATAAAAATAAAAAAAAATCAAATGACACCTTAAATTTTGAGATTTTTATATTACTTGAAATGCAATTCAAAATAGTAAAATTTTATGAAAATTCATTATATTCTTAAGCAATTTATATAAATAGATAAATTTATCTCCATATAACATATTTACCATATTTTATCATATTCTTTATTTTCTATTAATATAATTGAATTTAGTATTTTTCTTAAGTCAAATCATGAACAAATTATCGTGTGCTTGGTTTCTTATGTAATGTGACTAATGCGGTGGTTTTAATTTTTATTTCGGACTTGGCACGTGTGAAACTATCGACAACTATTCGATTTCTGTTACAATTTTTGAGGTACTTGGATTATTTGAATTCTTTCTATTATCCACCATCTAGAATGGTAGATTTAATAAGATTTGATTTCATTTGATGAAAATTTTTATTAATTCTTATATTTAGTTTTAAAATGAAATTTTATGAGTTGAACTTAGTTTGATTTCATAACTTAAATTTTAATATTTTTATATTATTTGAAATACAATTTAAAACAATAGAATTTGATGAGAATTTATCATTTTCTTAAATAATCAAAGTAAGTGGATAAATTTATTTTCATATATCATATTTGTCATATTTTTATCATATTCTTTATTTTCTATTAACATAATTAAATTTGGTATTTTTCTTAAGTCAAATAAATTCAATTCTGAAATTTAAAATGTGTTCAACGCACAAAATTTTATTTACCAATTTAAATCAAAATAATTTTTTATTTTTAAATGCAATTAATTTTGAAAGAATATTTCCAAAATAGAATATTAATAAAATAAATTATAAATTGACTGAATATAAAGTAGGAATTGTGCCGACATAGTTCGACATCGATTATAACCAAATCAATCAATATTTAATTTGATTCTCGATTACATAAATATAAGAATTGAAACTAAGGTTCCGTTTAAAATTCTGTAAATCAATGAAAAATAATAAAAGTTTTTAAAAATTATTCACTTTTTATCTCACTGCGTAAATTACGAATTCATAAATTTTATCAAATTTTATTACTTTTTTGCCACTCCAAACACCTCCTGAATTATAATATAATTTGTGCGTAAAAAATAATTGAAACTAAACTAAAAATTAAGGTGGCATTTGGTTTATTTTTCTATTTTTCGTTTTCTATTTTTGTTTTATGTGTTAAAAATCTAAAAACAAGGAAACAAAAAATGCTCTATTTTTCTTATTTTGATATTTTCTTTGTTTTTTGTTAAAAAAAACTTTCAAAATGATTTTTTATCATTTTTTATTTCATGTATAGACTCATTTTCTGTTTTCAAAAATAAATTTTGAAAACACAGGTAACCAAATGAATTTTGAAAACACAGGTAACCAAATGAATTTTGAACTATTTTCTTTATTTTCAAAAGTACAAAATAAAAAATGAGTTTAAAATAGAAAATTAAATAGAAAATAAAAATAGAAAATAAAAAATAAAAAAACAAATTAAATGAGCCCTAAACTAGTTGAATTGAAAAGTCAAAGATCAAAATTTCTATTCAATTATTCTATTCTAGCTAGTTTGATTTGTCTCACCTCTATATATAGAAGATTTGAGAATAAGGCAAGAAATTACTCTCTATATAGGATATCAGAATTACAATTCCATTGCAAACGCAGGGTAGAAACAAGAAGTGAGTCCGTATTGGTATATATTCCCGTTGTTATTTTATGTCGTGAAAAATTGACAGTCGTGAATATAGGATTGCTGAATCATGTTAAATTTTTGGGTGTATATTCTATTCTTTTATTTTTCTCTTATTCCCAACACAACCGACTCTGTCCCCACCACTCCATCGCCCGGTAGCATTGATGCGACAATGTTTGGAACACTCTCCCTGGAAATGGAAGTAAATGTTCCCGCAAGCAAAGCATGGGAAGTGTACGGGACGCTCAAACTGAACGATTTCTTCGTGGAAGAGCTCTATTACAAAATTGAAGTCTTAGAAGGTGACGGAGGAGTTGGAACCGTCCTTAACATCACATTTCCACCAGGTGAGATATATATATATATATATATATATATGTTATTTAAGGGATGCAAATGAGTCTAATATCGAATTGTTCAAATTTGTTTGTTAAAATATTTGACGAGTTAGAGTTTGATAGGGGCTTTTGAAAATAATCGACAGAGACACCATGAAATATAAAAATATTTTTATCTCATTCTCTTCCAAAATTAGTTTTATTTAATACACAGAATATATAAAACTCTAAATCTATAGCATGTTTTTATGAAATATTTGTGTTATTGAAAATGATTCACGATAATTATATAATTATCCGGTCTCCAATAGAATGTACGCATGGTAGATCTTGAAATCGAGACTTCTTTTACTCTGTAGAGAAGAATAAAAAGAAGGTTTATATGTTGCTGTAGTGTTAGCTATAACCACATATAACCTATCGTTAGTGAAATTAATATTTGATAAATTATATCTATTTCTCTTTAATAGTTGAGTAATTATACTTAGCACCAACAATATTTAAAGGTCACACTTGTCTCACTTATTTTGAAATATTGTTAAAATTGACTTTGTTATGATAAAATCAACCTTTAAAAAATATTAAAATAACTAAAATTTAGGTTTTTTTTATTTTATCCATCACTATTTCACATTTTAATCAGATAAGCAAAAAAAAAAAAGTAAAATAAAAAGTTTTTGAGTACTTTTGTATATATAAAAAAAAACTAACGAGATGTGAGATATGGAGTAAACTAAGAAAAATATATAAAATTTTGATTTGTTTGACATTTTATGTTAAATATTAATGACTAATTTTATCGAAATGGGTCAATATTAATAATATTTCAAAATAAAAAAGTAAGTGTAATTTTTAAATATTGTGAGTGATAAGTGTAATTCAAAAAATTTTGAGTACTTTTGTACAAAAAAGAATTGACAAGATGTAAGCGATGGAGTAAAATAGGAAAAATATATAAAATTTTACTTAGTTTGATATTTTATATTAAGTATTAATGATTGATTTTATAAAAAAGAATTAATGTTAATAACATTTCAAAATAACAGAGAGAAATATAATTTCTAAATATTGTGGGTGATAAATATAATTATTCAAATATTAAGAGAATGTAGGTATAATTTACCCATTAAGATTTGGATAGTTATTTTTATTCTAAATAAGATTAGTACAATAAACTTTTAATTACTAATTAAATTATTTTATTTCTTAAATTTACACACTACCTATTGTGTGTAACCTATTACGTTCAATTTTGTAAGATATATATAAGACTAAATAATATATATATATATATATATATATATATATATATATATATATATCTCTCTCTCTCTCTTTTTTTTAATTAAAATATATGTCTCATTCCTTATATATATATATTATTTCATTTTTTATTTTTCAATTTTGTAAGATATGAGATTGAATAAAAGAAAACATCTCACTCCTTATAGACATTATTTAATTTTTGATTTTTCATTTGATTTAATAGTATATTTGTTTGGTAGGAAATGAAACTGGATAAAGAATAAAATCTCGTTCTTAATTTTTATTTCAAATTTTATTTTATATATATATATATATATATATATATATATATATATATATTTGTATAATAACTCTCGACAATTTCACCTGTAAAAGAATATCTACGTAGACTTATGGCAGATGTATTTTGATAGAAAAAATATAAATACACTTTTTAGGGTTTGGACCAAAAAGACACCATTCCTTTTTAATTTAAAAGTCACTACTTAACTCTTTTGTAATTTGAATTAATTAAAAATAATAATATTTGTGGAATCTATTAAATTAAATAGCATTTGTGCCTTATAAGTTAATACTAGTTGAAGAAAAATGCTATTCACAAAAATATATAGATAGAAGTAATTTTAATATAAATTACAAAGGGTTTGGGTGTTTAAAGTTGTAAAGTTTAGTATTTATAAAAATTTCAGTCTTGTGTAGTGAATTAAAGATTTTAAATTTGATAGAAATTTATAGAATTTTATAAAATTGTGTATATATCCAAACGAGCTTATTTTTCTAAATTAAAAGAGATTATGTGTTTTTCTGACTAAATTTTAAAAAAATAAACTGTAATTACCTGTCTAAGTATATAATTAAAGATTTGATAAAAATTAAAAATGACATCTTTTATCCAACCTCATATCTTACGAAATAAATATACCCTCGTTGTATAATTGTTAGATTGATCACTCTCTTTCTCTCTCTCTCTCTCTCTCTCTATGTTTATATGTACACACAGGCATGTCTCCTTTTCAAGTGTACAAGGAGAATATCACGGAAATTGACGAGGTGCATCGATTTAAAGACGTAGAGCTGATTGAAGGAGGATATCTAGATCTGGGATTTACTCTCTACAAGGTTCGTTTCCAAGTGATAGAGACAAGCGAGGATCGCTGCATCACAAAATCCATAATCGAGTACGACGTGAAGAAAGAGAGTTCTGGTAATATTACAAGGGTCAACATCTACCCCATGGCGGAGATTATGGAAGCTGTCGAGAATTATCTCATGATCCCCGAGAAAACTACTTCAAGCAGCATTGTCGAGCCCTAAATCCTAAGTAGTTCGCCTTTCAATGTTGTTTTGTGCTGCGTTATGCAAAATTGACCTTCTATTTTGGTTGATTTACACTGCCACCCACACACATAGAGGGTTTACATTCCTACAATCGCGAATAAAATGAATAATGTGGTGGTTTTAATTTTTATTTTGGACTTGGAACATGTGAAACTATTGGTGATTATTCTATTTCTGGCATGATTTTTGAGGTCTCTTGAATTATTTGAATTCTTTTTATTAATGAATTAAATTGCTGGAATGTAATTAAGGTGGGAATCGTCTCGAACTAATTAAAATTATTTAGCTCGATTCTGGTTATGATTAAATCAATCAGTATCTAATTTGATTTTCAACTATAGTAATATAAGAATTGAAACCAAATTATAAAACAGTATATTTCTTTTATTTACTAATAGTTAAATTGTGACGTAAAGAATCATACTATTCAAATTTGTAAGAGGTAGATTTATCAATATGATCGTTAAAACTCGACTCAAAATAAAATGAATCTAGTTTGAATCATAATTTTTCTTGTATTATTGAATTCAACAAAAGTTAACTTGATAAACTCGTGCGCGTTAAATAATATGTAAACTATCAAATTATTGGAACTAGAGATTAATTTAGTTAGGAGTTTGCTCAAATTTAATTAAAAAATTATAAACGAGTCAAACTTCAACATTAAATCAATAAAACACTAACATATAAATAAGTTTTTCCATCACTAACTCACCACATATTCCTCAAGAATCACAATGGCTGCGTTTGACACACCAAAAAGTGAGAAAGAATGAGATAAAATGTGGAATGGGAAAACTTTTTGTGTTTGGCGCACACGACTCAAATCGCGTTTTTTGAAGATGAATAGTAAAGTTTCGTTCCAACGGATCGGATTTCCGTTTAGACGGATTCAAAATTTTAGGTAGTTATAACTATTTTACACTACAATCCGTCCAAACGGATTGTAGAAACCGTTTAAAAGAAAGTTGCCCGCGCGATTCCGTTGGAACGGTTTCTACAATCTGTTGGAATGGTTTTAAAAACGCCACAAAAAATTGTCAAAGTGGGTATCATATGGTAATATAGGAGTTCATAATGAGAATGACGAAAAAATTTTTGCTAATTGATTAACCGAATTCTAGTTATCGATTTTTTTTTGGAAATATATTAAATGTTTTTTTAATTTTAAAAAGGTGAGAATGTGTAAAATTTTATAGAAATTTTTAGAGATTTTTAGAAATTTTCATCAACTTTTTGTGCACAAAATGCAGTCAATATATGGTTTGTCTACATATATATGGATTCATAAATACATGATCGTGCATGTATAACCACCATCAATCCAATTCAAGGCTTCTAAGTGTAATGTAACTCAACAACCACGTATGAACATCAAATTCAAAGAAAAATGAGGCTAAGGAAATTACAGAAAAAGGTTTCCCAATTTGGGACTAAAATTTAAGTTCAAAATAAAAAATTACCCAATAAATAGTCAAAATAGAGAAAAATAAAATATCAAAGTGTTACAATAACCAAATCTCACAATGTCATTCCTTTTTTTTTTTTAATTTTTTAATCTATCTCACGATTTGTTGAAAACCAGGGATTGGTTGAAGGCAAAAATAAATGAAAAAATAAATAAAATTAATTGTACACGTTTGTTAATTAAATAAAAAATATATGTATGCTGAATATATATTTATATTTTTAACTTAATTATAAAATAAAATAAATCAACCATTTTTTTTTAATATTTTGTTTATTTCCTAAATGTATGATCCAAATACAATGTTGAAATAATCTCTTTTTGATATGACCGTCAAATGTGTCTACTTGAACTTCTAACGTTGAATAACATATATAATATTTATTTTTATTTTTATTTTTATTTTTTGATATCTTGGGAGAATGACTTTTCGAAATGTGTGTAATATAATGCAGTGTTTAGTTAGTCAAAATTAATCAAAATTTATTAATTTTTATCAATTTTTTATATTTTTTTAATTAAATTTTACCGCATATCACTTTTATAACAAATTTTTATACTATTTACTATACTTTTTTATCAACCAAATATCCAAATATATAGAATGCTTGTTATCAATATGAAATGTTTCGAATGGTAAATTTTTGTGTAAATAAAGATACAAGAAAGTGAAATAAAAATTTTAAATTTATTTAAAATGGATAATTGTTGTTCGATTAATGACTTAATAATTAAGTAAATAATTTAATTAGCTTAAAAATAAAATAAATAAATAGAAATTTATCTCAAAAAAATTAACAATTTTTATTTGACTAATTATAAAAAGTAAATAATAAATTTTTCCCTTATTTTTTTTTCTTTCTCAAATCACCTATGTTTAAGTAAGGGTTCGTTTGATTTGTTATAAATCTCTAAAAATCTCTGAAATAACTTATTTTATTTTATCTCACTTTTTATTACTCCAAACACATCCTAAACCATGTGTTCACACTTGAGAATTTTTGAGGAATCAAATTTCCTCATATTCGACTCTTGTAGACCTTGTCCTGTTATGATCGATTTTTGTGTGGATATAAACACACTATTTCGAAGACTTTGAAAGAGCAGCCTTGAGTGAATATTTCAACCCATCACCACCGCCGCCGCCACCACCACTACCACCAAATAAGAAGAAGAATGTTTGGGACGGCTTCGAAGGAGATAGAAGTAAATGTGCCGGCAAGTCAAGCATGGGAACTCTACGGGACTCTCGAACTCGTAAACCTTGTCAGAGAACAACTCCACAATGTTGTTGAGAAAGTTGAAGTTGTTGAAGGTGATGACGGAGGAGTTGGAACAATCCTCAGCCTCGTATTTCCGCCAGGTAATTAGTTTTATCTTTTTAAACTTTATTTTAAAGAGATAAAAAAAAAAAAAAAAATTGGCGTACATATGAAAAAGCTCGGGATTATACTAATAAAACATCTATACCAGATATTCTAAACCCTTTATAAGTTGAGTTTGGGAAGAAAAAGTCAATTATCTATTAGTTAAAAAAGTAATTTTTTTATCATATTTCTTTGTGTTTTAAAAGGTCAAAAAATTGTTAACTTTTCACTAGTTAATTTTTTAACTTTTTATTAATATGACATTTTTACTTTTATAGTTTAAAAGAAATTAAAAATGTAAAAAGACAAGTTCTATTATGTTAGAAAAAATCAAAAAAACTTAATATTTAGAAGCTGAGAAGTTAAGGTGGCATTTGATTTACTTTTGTGTTTTCTATTTTGTGTTTTTGTTTTATGTGTTAAAAATCTTAAAATGAAAAAACAAAAAATGCTTTATTCTTCTTGTTTTGAGATTTTCCTTTATTTTTTGTTAAAAACTCTCAAAATGATTTTTTATCATTTTTATTTCATGTGTAAACTCATTTTCGGCTTTCGAAAACAAATTTTGAAAACACGAGTAACTAAATGAATTTTGAGCTATTTTTCTTATTTTCAAAAGTATAAAATGAAAAATTAGCACAAAACAGAAAATAAAAAATAAAAAATAAAAAAACAAACCAAATGACCCCCTAAGATACTTCCCAATTCTCTAAAACAAGGAAAAAAGAAAAAACCAAAATCAGTATTTCTACCTACTCTTTTTTTTTATTATTTATTATAGAGAAGCTTGCGCATATAATGCTTTTGAATAGAAAATCTTCAACATCATATATTTTTTTTAATTTTATTTTACAAAATATTTTAAGAGACGAGTTTGACTTAAAATTTCAATTGAGTTTGAAGATATGTGTAAATTTGAATCTTACTGTTTAGTGATTTTAATGAACTAGGCAAGCCTGGCTTTACTTCGTACAAGGAGAAGTTCACAGTAGTTGATGACGTGGAACGGGTCAAAGAAACAGAGCTGATTGAAGGAGGATATCTTGATTTGGGATTTACCTTCTTTCGTTTCAAATCATGGAGAAAAGTGAGGATTGGTGCATCACATGGTCCACAATTGAGTATGATGTCAAGGAAGAGGCTGCTGCTAATGCTTCATTTGCAAGCATCCAGCCGTTCGTGATGATCATGGAAGCTGCATCCAATTATCTCATCAACAAGAAGAAAAAATGAAGTCTAGCTCCAATCCATGGTTTTAAAAAGTGGTCGTTACGACATTATGCATTTGTATTGTCGCAATAATTACCGTTAGCAGAGGTTTATCATTTTTTTAAAAATCATGCTTTAATTCATGTTCGAGTGTCCATCAATTAATCCGTATCTTTCATATTATCGAAATTCTTAATAAAAAAAAAAAAAAAAATTAGTTAGAGAACATACAGGCTATGGTTGATGAAAACACTCTCAATTTATTCTCAAATTTTAAATAAGTAGGACGGTACAATTGATTTGTTGAGCCGTACCAATAACTCAAGAGCTGCAAATGGACCATTTTTGGTGAAGAAAACTGGTAATACGGAATGAACTAGAAGTCGATTACGGTGCCCAACTGTGCACTAACCTAGACCTCACAAAGGGTGTTGGTCAATTAAGATAGCAAAACAGTAGTCATGGAAGTCGAAATCTATTAAGGACAAAAGCTGAGGCTCAAAGACGATTAGATATCATTTTACTCTCAACTATAAACGATGCAGACCAGAAATCAACGAATGTTTCTTTTAGAACTCCGCTAGCATGTTATGAGGAACTAAGTTTTTGGGTTCTCCAGAAAATATGATCGCAAGATTGAAATTTAAAGCAATTGATGGCAGGCTAACATTGACCTCTATGTCACTCTCGTGACATCTACTGACATAAAGATCGAGAACCATTGAATTAAAATTTAATCTTTCAAATGTATTTATATTTTTTTAACTTAAAAAATACGTAAATATATCTGAAGCATTAGATTAAAATCTAATAGTCCCAGATCTATTGTTAAGGAACTAATATCACTTTTGACGTCTGCCAATCCGTGATTGATTATTGAAATTGATAAGTTTATTTTGATATAACTACTTTAAAAATTTATAAAACCTTGAATATAGATAAAAATTGAGAATAAGAGATATAAAAATAAATAAATAAATAAACTAAATGAAAAAAAAAATAAAATTGAGGCGTTATGGGCCAATAAGCTTTATAGACGAAAATTTTGAAATACATAAGCCAATTAAGATAAAGTTCCTTATCTCGAGGAGGTGTATTAATCGACTGGTTACTGTATTCAATCGGAAAGCAATAAATTAAATTCAATAATTAAAATGTCGTGAGATTAATATCAAAATCAATGTCAATTCTCTCCCTTTGGTCCTATATGTTCTTTTTTTTTTTTTAAGCCAAATTTGTTTATTTATTTATTTTTTGGTAGTTTTTAATAAATCAGACAATTTTTTAAAAAATGCAAAAAGGAAAATATACTTACTAATAGGAAAAACTACAAACCGCCCATTTGTAGTCCTTTTTTTTTTTTTTAATGTGAAACCTACTAAATCTACCAAAACCAAAACGAAAAATAAATCTAAGTTAATTAAAAAAAAAAAAACTACCAAAAAGGTAGCTTCTGCTTTTTCCCCGTACTAGCCCGGAAATTTCTATCGTACACAAATATTGTCATTTCCTTCGGTACAAAGAAATTCTTCTTCTTTATGCTTTAACACAACTCTACGCTTCAGATATTGATTCACTGAGTTGAAATGACATACTTGGACATTTACAAAGGAAGAGGAGGTGGGGAAGTGTAAATGGAAAGAGGGAAGAGGTAGGACCTTAATTAATTTATGACTACCGACTAATCCAATTCTCTATAAATCCCCCATAAAACTTCAACTTTTTACTCATTGTATAAATTACAAGACTGACACGAGTACCAAATTTATACTAAGTTTTTGTACTCCAAATGCGCACAAAAACTAAACTACACATCATGAAACCCCGTACCTTCTGCCATAAGCATTCTCTTGCTTTGCGGCGTTGTTACAAGGCAATAAGTTTCTTTGTTGTTAGGCCGCCTAGAGACCGCCTTACTTATGCTTGTCCATAGCTTTGCAGCAACCAGCTTAAGCCCACTCATCACATACGTCGATAACAGCATCGCAAGCTCCCTGAAAAACAAATAAAAAAACTGATAAGATTTCACATCGGTGCAAGCAGCCAAACGGATTCTTTCGTTTATTTTTTTCTTTTTTGGGGAGGGGAAGGGGGGAGGGAGGGGTGGCAGGGGGTGGGAGAGCAAAGAAATCTGTCAGTCTTGCATCATGTTCATTGTAAACATTATGAGTAAATAATAGTGTTAAAGTATTCAACTCAAGTGGAGAGGTCCCATTAGGATACTACAGTAGTTTGGAGGGTTTAATTTTATCAATAATATAGAATATATTCAAACACATCCCCTCACATGCGACCTCCTACTCGCACATGGAGAGTCATACCAATGCACTGAGTACGAAAAATACACAACTGATAGATTCCAAAGTGAAAGGAGTGACAAGTCCACTCAATCCCAACTCTAATACCAGGTTGAGAGAAGAGAATTAAAGAAAGACTAATTAGGACTTTGTACACTCATTTGGGAAGCTTGATTTCACTGATGTGAAATATAACCTAACAATCAGCCAATCCCAAATTGGCAGCAGCCCAAGTATCTCCAGCCAAACAATCATCGGGTCCAGTCCCTAATAATCTGGCAGCAGCTCCAGACCCAGCCATAGCTAACCTCCATATGCCAGTAACCTCAATCCTCGGATACAGGAAAAGTTGGTCCCTTGGACGCATACAACCTGTCCTAGCTAATTCTCCCTTCTCCTCTCTGATCTTCCTCAACTCCCATCCTAAGAGGCTTTCGAATTCTCACAAAAGCTCATCGTCTTTTGCATCACCTCATGAAAACTTAAACTACAATCCTCAACAGTTGAAACAGTGATTGAAAAAGTCGCTCATTTTTTTTTTTTTTTTTGAGAGGCGTATGGATTTCATAGAAGTGAAGCAAGCAACGCATGGAGAAAGCATTACTCGAATTTTCCAAACTCTTGTTGCTTTTGTTAAAAACCATCAAGATGATGATAGTGAGTGCGGCAAAGGTTTTCCAAGTTCCACAAATTGATGTTGAAGTTGCAACGAGCTCATTTTTAAGTAATTTTTCTTATATATGTGCTATATATATAAAGGCTCAGTTTTTAATAATAAGGATTCATACTTCAGTAACTTCAAGTAAAGAGATAAATCAACTAACTGCATAAGCGCCCCTCTAGTTATTAAAGGTGAGTCTAGGCCACAACCCCAAAAAAAAAAAAGGCTCCTAATTCTATGCTAGGCCCTGTTTAGATTGTCATTATTTATTTTTAGCTGTTAATATAATTAAATTATGTAGACAATTTAAATGTTTCCTTCCATTTTGATGATTCTTACACAAATATACAAATTTCAAGCCCCATGCATCACCGGATTGATGTCTAGTGCATCTGTTAACTCAGGCTCGGGCTTAGCCCTGGGAGACCCGGGTGCATTAGTGTACCTTCAACTTATATTAACAATTAAGGTGCCACATTTGCAGTGCCGACACCATTATAAGCTGCAATTCAAATTTTGGTTAAGTAAATTTTGAGAAAAAGGCAACTATACTTACAATGGCGAGCAAGGAGATTGGCCTCCGTTGAGGTAGTAGATAAACAAGAATGAATCATAATGCTGGCCGTTGATGAAATAAAAACCATGCAACCTTCGCACGCATTGGAAGGACATTTTCTGGTACAAATGGATGGCAGGGCTGTTGTAAGAAATCACATGGAGGTAAATTGCTTTGCAAGTCGGAATACTTGAGGCATATTTGATAACCTCTCGAACAAGTGAAGTAGCTGAAATTTTCACAACAGACGATTTATTAGTCCAAGAATGATAGATGTTCAAGAACAAGTTAAAAAGTTAAAAAAAAAAAAAAACCTCTTTTACCTATACCAAACTTTCTATAAGTTTCTACAACTCCCAGTGTCAGAATGTAAACTAGTGTGTGATCTGACTTTGATGAGTCGAATCTGAGCAGGTCTTCAATCTAAAAAGCCAAATATTGCCCGAGTTAAATTGGACCTCATGAAACATAAACTACAAGTGCCAGTAATGCTTTAAAAGATAAGTAAATTCTTAAACAAGGACTCAGTTGCATTTGAGCAGCCTCATATGTCACATACTTATCAGAAATAGACAGGTCATCAAGGGCTCACCTCACTCTCCTTTGCCAGAACAATTCGTGCAGTAACAAAGCCAATAAGTTCATCACTTTGACCATTGGATTGACTGCGATCAACAGCTCCCCAAGACACAATGCCACGGCCATTAACAACATCATTGAAGAACTCAGACTCGTACCTGTGAAAATCAAAATGTGCTTCTTGCTAAAGAAAACAACACGGCATCTTATGAGCCATTAGAGAGCATATACGGGATCAGCTGACCTGATAGGGAAAAGATCACAATGGATTTTCTCAAGCGCCTCAAAATCAGAGGGCCGTATAGGCCTATAATATATGGTTGGATGATGACCGCGTTTCAAGTTTACCATTGAAGAATGTTGCATCAATCTCCAGCAAAAAATTGGAATATTTCTTGAAGAACTCCTTCCATTTATGCCACATCAGCTAGGAGAGCCATGCAGTAGAAGCTGGCACCAAGAAAATTAATTTTCCTATGCATTAATTCCTCATGATTACAAACCAAACTATGAAGGAACATTAGGAGTGAGAAACGGACCCACACATACCAAACTAAAAAGAGAAATGTACAAGCATGGTTAGTTTCAAAGCTAACAGATTTGATGGCTTGGCGTTAAACAGGCCTAATGATACTTATCAATATATATATAGCAGGCCTAATGAATCACATGCATGTTGTATCTCTCAGTCAAGCTGTAGCAACTTAGTGCTACAGAATACTGCCAGAAAAAATTTTCATCAAATTACTCGACTGCAAAATTCATATTTCTCTTCAAAATTCTATAAAATGTTTAGGAATCTAATGCAAAATTCTCACAGATCAAATGTCATTTTGTTTCAAATTGTAAAATAGTTTCGCCAAGTGATTGCCATGACTAAAAAAAAAGCCATTTCAAACATTCTAACTTATCACTCCTAAATTATCATGAACCAGGAAGGCACTCCCAGATGGCATCTTCTGTTGGCACAAGAAGTGAAAAATAACTGAGAGATTAGGAAAATAGATCATTTTCAACGCTATGAACTTAAAGCAGAAATGTAGATTGACATAAAAGGGGAGGGGGGGTGTACAGCTTCCCATAAAAAGACTACCTTGACTCTTTCCTTGACAGTCAGATCCAAACTAGCACCAGTCTTTTGGATTCCTTAAGCGTGGTTGACACACACCTGCATGAGTTAACCAAATTTATCATTTTGCCAACAACCTAAGCTTCCTAAGGGAAGGAAAAGTGCTACTAAAATAACAACTACTATATTAATCAATGGTAAGGTTTATAATAGATAAATCTTTTCATTGTAAAATTGATCTGTTAGCATGGACAAGATCATTTCACTGTCAATTGGATCTGCTAGAAAAAAACCAATGAGAAAGCAGAATCAATCACAGAAACTATTTACTTCAGCTGGCGAAATGAAATTACAAGTTAGAATGGAGTGATAATTATAAGGGGTAATTACACTTTATCCCTTCGTGATCCCTTCGTGATTTTAACCAAAAACACTTGGCCCCCCTCTAACTTATAAATCAACATATAAATCTCCTCGTGATTTGAACTAAAGTGTAAAATTAATAGAAAACGTTAAATTTTATGTTACATGTGCCATATAGGCTCAAATGTGGTTGTGTATTGAGTTAAGTACAGGGTATTTTGAAATTGGAAAAAGGCTTCACCAAATTAATTTATTAATTTTAGAATTCTAGGACTTACTTTATCTAGTAGTAAAGATATAGATATATATTGAGACAATTTCAATAATAACTAAAAAAAAATCTATATATTGGGACAATTTCAATAATAACTAAAAGATAAAAAAAACAAGTAAAATAAAACATAAATCTGATAAATCATAAAATAATCTAAATAAGTAGTCCATTTTCAAATATCCAAAGCAAAACATAAAATCAATTGAATATTTTAATAAGTATTTATACTACTCTTCTATGCTCTCTTTTCCTTTTGTTTCTCTGTAACTGCCATATTTCATAATCTAAATCACGAATGAAGAACGAATGGGATCACGTGATCTAGATAACAGTTCCATAACTCCACTGGGGGGTTGAGCAATCCCCGTAACTATGATCCCATCAAGGACCTCAGCAAACATATACCACATTACAACATCATTGACATCAACATGCTTCTTAACTTAGAGATTGCAAGTAACCTTAAAGAATAACCTTTTACATTGTAATGAGTCTCCCCACAAATCTCATATCAAATTTATGTCCTCTTAACCACAGCATGCCTTTTACTTTGTATTTCAATGATCACACGGATACATTAACCAAGGATTGGTAAGACTATCTTGCAACTAAATGGGAATGTACCTTCGTACTTACAGTAATTTGCAAGCAGATGATTGGATAATTAAAGGGAAAGCTTTAAAGTGGGTAGCATGAGAGGATGATTAACCTATTTAATGTAGGAAGCATAAGCCAGTCACAAGCAATGGATCACAATTCCCATGCAAAGTAAGATAAGTTCCTCGATGAAGAACCAATTTAAAAAACTGTTGGTTCCTCCAATTTGTAGGCAAATGTCTACACTCTTGTTAAAACAAAACATTACTTCTCCAAGCAGGCATCACTTCTCCATATTTCTCAATCTCCATAAATGGTGCACTTGAAGGCTACTTCCCTGGTTCTAGGGGACTAAGGCAAGGGGACCCTCTATCCCCTTACCTATTTTTGCTTGCCACGGAATTCTTCTCAAGGCTCTTCAACAACTTTGTTAAAGAAGGAGACTTCAATTATCATCCCAAGTGCTCTAATCCCTCCATAACCCACATTTGTTTTGCAGATGATTTATTCATTCTTTGCTCTGCAAATATGCCTACTTTTCAAGTAATTCGCAAAGCACTCCTGGAGTTTCACAAATACTCAGGCCTCCAGCCAAATGGTCACAAGAGCAAAGTCTACATTACAAGAATAAGCCTATCTGAAAAGCAACATCTTTGCTCAATCCTTGGATTCCAGTTAGGACAACTTCCAGTTAAGTACTTGGGTGTCCCTCTTATATCCACAAAACTCAAGTATGATGATTGCAAAATTCTCATTGACAAGCTAATGAAAAGAATCAAAAGTTGGACGTCCAAATTCCTCTCATATGCTGGCAGATTAGTCCTCATAAAATCTATGCTTTTCAGCATCCAAGTGTACTGGAGCATGCATTTCATCTTTCCAAAGAAAGTAAGCAACACCATTGAGCAAATTCTAAGGAAGTTCTTATGGTCTGGGCTTGAACTCAAGAAAGGAGGACGTAAAGTAGCTTGGAATGAGATATGTCAACCGAAAAGTGAAGGGGGCCTTGGAATACGAAGGCTCCATGATTGGAACAAGGCAGCTATGTTGAGGCATTTATGGGCCATTTGCTCCAAGAGGCCATCACTATGGGTCCAATGGTGTTATGCTAATCTTACTAAGAAGAAATGTTTTTGGCAAATCAAAATACCTACAGATTGCTCGTGGACATGGCGCAAACTGCTCCAACTTCGTGTTGAAGCCATCCACATTTCTAAGTATAAAGTAGGTAACGGTGAATCCATATCACTATGGTATTCTAATTGGCATCCCGATAGACCATTGATTCCTAAGTACTTGTCAAGAATAGCTTGTTATGCCGGGCTATCAAAAGATGCTAAGGTTTCAAATGTGATTAGAGATGGGCAATGGAAATGGCCGCACATAATTCTTGAGTCGCCACCAGAGTACTCACCACAGATACATCTTCAAGACCAATTTGTGTGGCTTGCCTCAAAAAATGGAGTCTACAATGCCTCTACCACGTGGAATGCAATTAGAAGGCGGTCTCAAAAAGTACCATGGCATAAGCTACTATGGTTTCCTTCTCATATACCACAGCATAGCTTTATTTTATGGTTAGCCATCAAAGGAAGATTAGCCACTAAAGATAAAGTTCTTGCTTGGGGACTGAATATTGATCCTATTTGTGCTTTATGTGGCAATTGTCCAGAGAGCTTGGAACACCTCTTCTTCTTTTGTTCTTACTCAGCCGAAGTCCAGAAGAACATCCTTTCTTTATGCTCTATTGTCAAACCTATACAATCATGGGATGAGGAAGTCACATGGGCAGTTGGTAAGTTCAGTGCTAAAAATTTTAGTAACATCGTATGCAAGCTAGCTTGGGCAACCTCGGTGTATCACTTATGGCAAGAGTGAAATGCAAGAACTTTCAAGGGCCTTTCATCACCTTATACGAGTGTCATCAGCAACATCAAGAGAGAGATCCAGCTAAAAGTATCCCAACTTCCAGTCATTAAAAACTCTAAGACAAATATTAGTATTTGTTCTAAATAGGGAATCCCTTTTTGTAATTAATACTGTATAGGGGGGTATGCCTCCAAGATGATGTATATATTTCTCAATTAATCCAAATTTACACTTACCAAAAAAAAAAAAAACAATACTAAAATATTCGAATTTTAAAGAGCAAAAGTACAAAAAGATTGCCGATAGACCCCTGAGAAAGAAGTTAAGTCAACATAAAAAAAAAATGGTTTTATGTATGCCTACATACACACATAAAGAAAGGGATTTTGCAACCAAAAACAATATGATTTGAGTTTTTTCCACAATAATCTCTTGGCTTTGCTGATTAGATCAAAAGAACAACCTTCAAGTCCTAAACTTCAAGGAAAAGGGGGGGTTTGAATTGATTGCAACACTCAAAATTATAACCATCAATTACTCAAACTACTTATATCCCAACAAGACATTAGGTCTTGACTGCCACCCATCTCAAAGCCCATTTCAAACTCTGAGTTTAATCAATTGCCCAATCACATGGCTAGAGGTGAGAGGATTCATTATGGGGAAAGCTATTATATCATCACAAGTTCTCATCTTTATAACGGACTCGACCATAATCAATCCGGATTAAGCTTGAAATTGCTTGCTAATAATTCACACCTAATTATCAGAAACATTAACTAAAAATTCTTTTTTCTTTTTTATTTCCCCCATCTTGAAGCTGCTCGCTATATCTGAAACACTAATTACAAGTTAAAATTCACTCTATGCAAATCTCAATATAAAATTTCAAACAAGCACCAACTAGAGAGAGGAGGAATTGCATAATTGATTTCATGAATCTACTGAAAGAAGCTCAGAAAATAAAATTCAAATTCTTCACAGAAATCCAACGTCGAAAATAAATTAAAAAATAAAAATAAGGTGCAAAAGGGTGAGTCTGAGAAAAGTTAACAAAACTAAATTCGGAAGAACAGATGCCCAGATGAGATCTCTCTGGCGAAATTGAGCGAAAGTACTTACCTCGTCCGGAGAGAGATTTGATATATATAGAGAGAGAGATCGGAGCTGCAGATAGCGAGGGGAGGAGCAAAAGAGAGAATTACAAGTATGGATTTTCCTTTTTCTGATGTACTTTCCTGGAAATTGTCCGTTTGTTTGATGGAAAATGAAATGGGAAATTTTGGAATCAAATGCTTCCTAGCAGTATTCCTGTTTTTCCTCGCTGTTAATAGTCATATTACCAAGAAAACCCCTTCTTTCCTTCTTATGCTTCCTGCTTGGTCCTTCTTGATTCATCACATGAATAATTAATCTTATAAATGCAACCACGTGGTGGTTTCGTTTGGAATTCTACCAAATAAAATAAAATTTTATAAATACAAATTATGAAATAATAAAATTTAAATTTTTCACTCATTATATGAATTACGAAATATTTATTTTTATAATTTTATTTTATTTTATATACTTTTATACAACTCTAAACACACTCATAATTGAGACTGAATAATTATATGACGAAACTTCTTGGTTAATTAAGTGCTCTTTCAAATTGGTTTCCCACCAATCTTAAAATAATTAATGATTATAGTATTAACTGGAAAAGCGGAAAAAAAACAATCCGAAATCTCGCTAAATCGTCATTATAATGATAAATAATATAACTAATGAAATGTAGTGATTATCCAATGCCTACTCCTTACAATTAAGGTGGGCAATGAATGTTAGTGTTTTAAAATTAGTACAATACATACGTAAAATATTTTAAATTTAAATTTTTTTTTAATCTAAACTCTTACTGATTTATTGTACTTTTTAATGAACTACGTAACCGATGAGTAAACTGATGATGTACGCTTGAATTCGCGTAATCTATTGTATTTCTCAATAAATCACGTAACTGATGAGTAAATTGGAGATGTACACTCAAACTACATGATCTCTATGAAAAGTATACCCATGAGCCACTCAAGTTAATTACATAGGATTTAAAATTAGTTATTCATTTAGTTATATATATTAATATAATAAGAGTTAATAAACTAGTTAATTAATTATATTTTTTCATTAAATTCATTTTATTAAATGATGTTATGAAATAAGAGTAGTATTTATTTTGATTATTAATTACAAATAACTTATTAGGATTTATTTAATTGGTATAATTTAATTAGTATCAGATTTATATTTTATTTGAAATTTATTAAATTTTAATTTAATTTTATATACTATGTCAAATAAAAATTAAATAAAAATATTAGTATTTGAATTTGGGCGTGATTCTAAGAGCCATATTAGTATTTATTTAGTATGATTAATGTGTTATATTTAAATTAATAATAAAATAGTATCAATTACTCTAGTTAAATCAAATTAATAAAAACTATGATTACATTAGAGAGGTTGATAATAACTAAAGTAGGAGTTATTTTTAAAATAATAAAATATATTAATTTATTAAATAAAACTAATATCATAAAAATATTTTTTTATCAAATTATATTGCATAACTTATTCACTCTTCTATCTTTTTCACTTAATTGGAGAATAATTAATGTAAACAATGTAAATTAAAAATTAATTAATTATTTGTTTGTTATTTATATCTTATCTCCTATTTATTTAATTAAATAATAATTAACAGAAAATAATATAGATCAAAATCTAATTGATTAATTAAATTTTTTTATTTTTTCAGATAATCAAATCCAACATACATTAGGGTTACCTTGTGATGTTTAAAATAATTAAAAAATATTAATGTATTAAATAAATTAATAATCAAAGCCTGAGTTTAAAGTCTTAATAAAAATAATTTTATATCATCTTTATTTAATCAGTGATATAATAAATTTGAATCTAAGAAATAAAAAATATAATTTTTTTAGCTAATAGATAAAAAAAAGTTTCAATGACAGTGGCACCAAACCATACTTTTAAAATTTCTTTAAAATATAAAATAGAATAAAATAATTATAATTTGTAAATTTAGATGAAATAAAATATTAAAAAATAGAATAAAACCCCCTCTCAATGACATTAAAGCAAAATAGAATAAAATTTGAACAATTTATTAACTTTTTTCTAACTTACTTCTGTAACGACCCGCATCCCTATAATATAATATTGTCCGCTTTGTACTTAGTAAGCTGCTTTTTAGGAGGTCACTTATCCCGGTACTGCTCCCACTGGAGCACGCTTAACTCTGAATTTTTCACTAAATTCAGTGCCCTCATAGTTTTAAAATGTGTTGTTTTATATGGATATCTAATATTACATATATGCCACTTTCTTCCTCGACCCAAGTGATGTAAGATGGGAGGCATTACTTTTCTGTTTCACCTCCGGCTTCACTCTCCCGCAGGCAGAGCCACTTACGGGCTGGTCTCTCGGAGTCCCTCACACTTGCAATTAAATTTCGTCACGTGACACTTTACAATAACTTTTTAACTTTTTTTTTCATCCAAGCACCATCTTATCTTAAAAATATATATATAGAAAGAGAGAAAAACCTTTCAATTGAGGCATCAAATTGGGAGAGACAAAAACTATTCATTAAAGAAATAATTCATTATAAAAAATAACAGTTTAGGTTAGAGAACATATCTGCTGTTACTTAATCAAAATATGTATATATGATTTTGGCCGTAGTATTTCAGTGTTTAAAAGAAATTAAGAATATAAAAATGAAAGAGAATTCCTAATGGCCACAAAAAAGAAAAAGGTTAAGTGATACAAGTACAATTCAATTTAGATAACAAATTTAGATAAATAAAATTTAATGTATAATTTAAATATTAACTGATAAATATAAAATAATTTAAATAACTATAACATTAATTGATAATGAATATTTAATAATAATTACTGAATAAAATAAAATACAAAGATGCGTGTCACTATAGCAACTACAGTATTCAAATTAGGCATTGTACGACGTAGTTTCATTTCTTAATACTTGCTTTACACATATGTGAATGTGATACGATATAATATATACAGAGACAAAGTTGATCCAAGGTAACGGGTAGCCATGGCTCTTAACTTTGGTAGAAATCTATGTATATATATTATATTTTATTAAAAAATAAATATTTCTTTAATAATAGTCACTTGATAATTAAAAAGTTTCCCGCTAACATAATTTATTGTATTAGGACTCACATAAAATAAAAATTAATAAATTACTTTTCATATTTTTTTAATGAAAACTCGTAAATATTTTTTTTCTCACTCATAGCCGTCTTCTTTTTGACAAATAAAAAATTATCAACTAATTAACTTTTTTATAACGGGACTCACATAAAAATTATAAAAAAATAAATTATTATTCTTCTTTTTTAACAAACCCACAAATATCTATCTTCAATTTTTATATTTATACTTTTTCTAACAACTATCGTCATCTTTTCACATTCTTCCTTATACACTTCATCTTCTTATCTTTTTTTTTTTTAATACAAGAAAAAATAGAGATATAATTTGATCTTATACTCCTATTTTTTCTCCATTGAAATTTCTCACTTTAAATAGGTATTGATTTTTTTGAATTATAGTTATTTAATTTTTTACTAAAATTTTTTTGGCCCCTCTTGCCATAAAATCCTAACTTAATCCTTGGATATGTCCGTCTTTTTTCACTTTTTAATATCTTTTTGGAGGGTATTATTTCTAAATTTTTAAATATTATGAGTTTGCATGTGTATATGAAAATATAATTATATATATTTTTTCTTTTTATGTATTATATAATTATCTCAAAATAATGACGTGAAGTAATTAAAATGAAACACCGAAGAAGAGAAGAAAAAAAAGGAAGAGGATGTAAATTATTGTAAACATAATTCAGATTGTCTGCCTGCCGGCCAGGATAAAGAAGGGGGATAAATGAAAATGTAGAAAGATTGATGGTGACAAAGAAAATTGGAAGAAATAGAAGGACGATTTTGAAAAGTGTGAAATGAAGAGGGATTGGGGTGCAAAAGTGTAAGAAAGACACCTCACTAGGCGCAATCAACCGCTTCAAAGCCCTACTCTTTAGTCTTTCCACACCGCGTGGTGCCGGTAAGGCCTTTACCTCTCCCTCCCTCCATCCGGTGATCGTAGGAACTCTCTCTCTCTCCTCTCAGTTCACTGTAACGAGGTTTATTCTCTCTCTACAGATTATACATACACATATATATACACGTACAAACACACGTCCTTCAATTTTAATCTGTGAAAACTTGCTGTCGATTGAAGTTTCACGGCAACATGGACGGAGGCCAGAATACATCGGCGGCCACTAGATCGGCGGCGATAGGAATCACGAGCTCGCCGCCACCATTTCTGAGCAAAGCCTTCGACATGGTGGACGATCCATCCACGGACTCGATCGTTTCGTGGAGCGACGGCAACAACAGCTTCGTGGTCTGGAACGTGCCTGACTTTGCTAGGGATCTTTTGCCTAAGCACTTCAAGCACAATAACTTCTCTAGCTTTGTCAGACAGTTGAACACTTATGTGAGTTTCTCTCCCTTTCTCTCTCTTTATTGTGTTTAATGCAATTTTTTTCTGGTTTTATACAAGTTATGAACTCTGTTGACGCTTTTAGTTGGATCCAATAGGAGTTGCATTTGAATTAGGTTTTACTGAAAATTGGCGAATTGGTGCTGCAGGGGTCATTATAAAAGGGCCTCTATCCGAGATTATTTTAATTTTATCTTTTCTTGTTGCTGATTTCCATTTTTAAGATTTTGCCCAACGGCACCAAGCATGTTGAATCATATTTAGTAGAATTTGATGGAAAAATTATCTGATAACACCAAAATGGCTGTTTAAGAAGCTGCAAGAGAGTACTATTGTCCATTTTCCTTCTAATTGGACTGAAAAATTGCGTGAGTGGTACGTAGTTGTGGCTGAGACCTTCTACGATCGTACTGTAGAATAAAAGTTGGTTCTATTTTTATTGTAGATTGTGTTTCTGGTAAAGGCTGGTTTCCTTAATGCTCTGAAACTTTGGAAATAATATATATTGCGACCGCACGGTTTTCAAGAAATAATATTGTGGCTCCAAAAAGTTGTGGACATAATTAGTCACTCATGAAGCAGTTGTGATGTTCTCAGAGCAACATTGTTAACCATTATAGCATATGGCCAAAATTGTTCTTAAAAGATATTCTAATGATCCATTTGTCAAGATGTTTTATCAACAATGACGCAATGAGTTAATAGTTTGATATTTTGAATGACTTATTGAGTGTGCTTGTTAACCTATTTTAGATAAAGAGGTTCTGCTGATGGAAATTTGTTATTTAATTTGTTAAAGGGAATTTTTCAGATGCTATGTCTGCGGTGTATAAGAATCAGCACTCGTTTTAATTTTTTCAGTCAGTGTTATGGACCTGGTGTTATACCATATTCAAGGTCGACACCAACCCTGCTTCACTGCATTAACCTGTTGCCAAAGTCTGGGATGCTTGATTAACAAACACACATCCTTTTACAGGTTTCACTTTGGATGCTGCAAAGACCACATTGTTTGATCTGATATTTAGGGTTATGCATTGCTGCTTTAGTTGGCCTTCATTGTGAAGCTGTTATGGACTTGTGTATGGTTCAGTAACTGTTATGCTTTGCTGTTTTAGTTCTCCTGCCATTGTGAAGCTGTTAGAAGCTGTTATGGATACGTTGATGGTTCAGTCACTATAACCATTATAGTATTAACTGTATAAGGTTATAACATTGCACTTCATATCTGTTATGGAACGAGGAGTTTTTTTTTTTTTTTTTTTTTTTTCCGGTTAAGAAATGCTTCTGTCTGGTTCGTTTGAACATTTTGCTTACAAATTCATTATGCACTTAATAAAATCCATATGATCTTCTTTACATGTTATTGAATGGATAAAATGTGATCAAATTTTTTCCATCTTCCTAATTTCTTTTATACAATTTCCTCAATCATGATGTAACGTGAACTTAAATTTTTTTTTTCTGTTATAGTTTTTCGTTTCTATTTGATCAAGCAGGGTTTCAGGAAGGTTGACCCAGATCGCTGGGAGTTTGCGAATGAAGGGTTTCTGAAAGGTCAGAAACACCTTTTGAAGACCATTAACAGGAGGAAACCTGCCCATGCAAATGGCCAGCAACAGTTGCCACAAGTCCAGGGCAAATCAGAGGCACCTTGTGTTGAAGTAGGAAAGTTTGGGCTTGAGGAAGAGGTTGAAAGACTTAAAAGGGATAAGAATGTTCTTATGCAGGAGCTTGTCAGATTGAGACAGCAGCAGCAAGCAACTGATCACCAGTTGCAAACTGTTGGGCAGCGTGTTCAAGGGATGGAGCAGCGGCAGCAGCAAATGAAATTATTCCTTGCAAAGGCTATGCAGAGCCCTGGCTTCGTAGCCCAGATGGTACAACAACAAAATGAAAGCAACAGGCGCATTTCTAGAGTTAGTAAGAAAAGGAGACTTCCAAGCCAGGATGAAGAAAGTAGTTCAGTCTGCAAACATGGAACTGCTTCATCCAATGGAAGGATTGTTGAGTATCAGCCTCTAATAAAAAAGGCAGCGAAAGCAATGCTACGGCAAATCTTGAAAATGAATGCGTCTCCTAGGTTGGAATCTAGAATCAACAGCCCCAATGGTCTCCTGATTGATGATGTACCATCTCGTGCTAATGCATTAGATAGGGGCAGTTCCTTTGGTCAGGTTTCTGGTCTGATCCTTTCAGAGCCCATGCCAAGTTCCTTGCAGTCTTATTTGTCGAGTGAGCTAGGAATACCTGGTAGCTTTTCTTCAGCTGCAGTTTCAGATATCCAATCCGCCCCTTGTATAGCATCTGACACAACTAAGGTAGCTCAGGTCCCTGAAATGAACATGAATTTGCAGGAACACACAGTTTTGCCCAACTTCTCTCAAGTACAAGGAATCATGCCGGAAAGCACTGTTGAAGCTTCTGGCTCACATGTTGAGGTGTCAGATACAGGAAATATGGGGTATGAGGATTTGATGGCTGGGTTCACTGGTGGGTCAATGCCTGTTGTGACTGATGAGGTTTCTTCTGATCCTGAGGTTGATATCATACTCAATGATATCCCCAAGCTTCCAGGCATTACTGATATTTTCTGGGAACAATTTTTGTCTGTGAGCCCACATACTGAGGACACAGATGAGATTATGCCTAATGCATTGGAAGGCAGTTTTGGCAAGGAAGAGGGTCCTCTGATGAGTGGATGGGACAAGAGCCAGCATATGAATCATCTTACTGAACAAATGGGGCTTCTCGCATCAGAGGCCAGAAGGGGATGATCTTGCCCTCTATATAGTAAACCTCTCTCTTTCCATCCAGAGGTAAATTTTAAATCTGCTGTTTACTACATTGACCTTGATGATAATGTCTCTTACAGAAAGAGGAAAAGGTAATACAAATCCCGTTAAACTGGGTAAATAAATGGGAAGAAGGAGCTTGATTGTGATCTCGATCCCACTTAACTAACTGTGAGCCAAATAGCTGATAATTACGGTATTCCTCACTAATTTTCTTGCAAGTTGGAGTTCCCAAGTCAGCCCTTGTGTCATCTCATTTCTTTGTCCCTTTTACCAGTTACCATATTTTAGCCCACACATACGGAGACCTTTATCTGAAATATATGTATGTATTAACTGCTGTTATCCATAATACTCTGCACGAACCATATACGTTGAAAGATGTACAGGATAATGTCAAATGTTCATTTTGACCTTGGATATGCATAGAAATTTCAAATACCAACTTGTTCACAGTAATATAGTCTCCCAATATGTGGTTTTCCTTGTTTCCAGGGGGGGGGGGGTTCTTTTCCCTACTCTGTTTTTGTTGTTGCTTCACGGGTAGACTTGTTCAGGAGGATTAATTTCCGAAACTTAGATATCTGCTGCACTGAAACCTAAAAGCCTTGAAGTTTTCTGTGCGCACCACAACAGGTCAACCAGAGGGGCTAAATTTTGTATAGATTACAATCTTGTATGGTTTTTGTACAGGTTGGTTGATATTCTGCACCGCTGGGCAGATAAAGCTTTTGTTCAGGGACTGATGACCAGCTGTGGTTGAAGATTTTTTTTTTTTTTTCAAGTAAGAATTTTGCCCGTTGTCTGTATTCCACGAATCCATGCTTTTGCTTATATGACCTTTATATTCACAATTATGATGCAATATATATATATATATATATATAATGTTTTCCGTGTTTTAAGCTAATGGATTAACCTTCTCAACGAGCTTTGGAGGATGAATTATTTGGATCTGCAATGGAATTGATATTGATGCCAATCGAGTAGCCTGTTAGGTGAACCAACCAATTCTCCCTAGTGGCAGCTGCCTTTTATTTTGGGGGAACAAAAATTTAGAAGCAATAGAAAAATGAATGATTGTTAAGTTATTTGGCCAGTTTTATTTTTTTTTGGGGGGGGGTCAAATTTGGTTTTCCATTTCAGAATCCTGAACTTGGAAGACTATTTGCAATGTGGATTTGAAAAAAAAAAAAAAAGAAAAGAAAATTTCTAATTTGCGTAAATATCTTCTCATTGTTTTGCCCCCTTTGTCAAAATATTTAATTCATCTTTGTCCCATTTGTCAAAAATTTTAATAAATTTGACTTTGCGCTCGTCATTTTTTCTTCCCTTTCGCCAGTCATGTTCCGAACATAACAAGTTAGTATGACTCTAAAGTTTAGAGTGACAGAAAATTTAAAAAATAATAAAAAATGCTAAAAATTAAAAAAATTATTTACTTTTTGTCTCACTGTACAAATTACAAATTTATAACTCATTCTATTTTATCTCATTTTATTTTATTTTTTGTAATTTCAAATGTACTCTCTATATTTGCAGTTCTTATCTTATCTATTTTTTCAAACTTGACAATAGATTGAACCCTCCTCCTCTCTCCCTCTCTCTCTCTCTCTCTCTCTATATATATATATATATCGGTTGAAATGTATATTTACAAATCTTGAATTTTTAGCTTATGAAATTCAGTCCATCTTATCCATGGTTTGCAGTGGTTTGCAGTGGCTACCATCTCTCGCCTTCCAATGTCTCATTTGTCTCTTTTTATGGATTGATTGATGCGGACAAACCACGTTGCGTGGTATAAACATGAACTCAGAAAACCGAAAAAAACATTGCTTCTTAAAGACATGCGTAAATTCAATCGAGCAAAACATTAAAAAAAAAAAAAACAAAGTTCTACTTCCAAACTTTACACGTAATGTGCATAAACTTTGATGAGACGAATTGCAAAAGAATTTCACATTTATTGAAAATAGCAGAGAGATTATAAATCTGTGCTACAACATAGTAGCATAGTACAAGGTAGTCAGCCCCCACATTCCAAGACTCTGTACATGGATGACCAAACTCCACTGGGCTGCAGTTTCAGCAGCAGCTCCAACTGCACCAAACAATTTTTAGAAAGAAGACCTTGAAATCGACTTCAATTTTTTGACACCACCACTGCCGGTGCTGCTGGTCACGCTACCACAATTATCACCACAATTATCAGAATGATCCCAAAGATCACCAACAGTAGACAGGCCTGCATGAAAGAGTTCAAAAAAACAATTATAAGTTGAGAAGAAAGCCTATGGAGAGGAAAGGAATGGAGTGGAAGAAGATTAAGAGAAGCAGAAAAGTCACGTGCGTATTGTGTGCCTGCACCCCTGGTAAAATTATAATGCCTGAAACACCCGATCTGGTTTTGTTTGGCAAAATGAACACCCAGGTAGCGTTTGGACTAGTTCCCAAAAAGTTCCAAAAAAAACCAAATTGGTGTTTGAGTGATGTAAAAGTGACACGTAACGAAATTTGATAGGAGAAAATTAGAAACTTTAGGAGTTTTCTTTTTTTTTTTTTTTTTCCTTTTGGGGGGGGGGGGGGGGGAGGAACTTAGAGCTCCAAAAGAAGGCCCAGTGTGGTTTCAGTTTTGAAAATGAATGGTTATGGTTGGTTTTATTTAGCTTCTACATGACATGTAATGGCAAAAACCCTGTTGAAAATAAAAAAAAACTTTCATTTCATGTCACTCAAGACAATACATCGTTGAGTCTAGATGAACTTCTTCTATAAGATTTGAAAGATCAAGAAAATTTAAATTTAAAAAAAGAAAAAAGAAAAAAGGAGAAGAAATATTTACCATAGATGAATTAGATCTTTGGGTCTTTGATGCTTTTTTCAGTTGGGAAGTAGCTTGTGCAGTTCCCGCACGAGAACTCTCAATGTTTGAGCTAATGTCATCTGAAGGAAGGTCACGTTGGAGAGTTTTGTAGAACAGTTAAGGAGCTTCATCATGGGATGTACAAAGAAGAAGAATCTCAAAATTAGATTGAAAGAAGAAGAAAAATTAGAAGACATTCGAACCAATTATAACTCCTTGGTCATGAACCAGCACGGCCAGATCCTTAAAAATATCATTCACTTCACCAATCTGCTGCTGTATTTCATTGATCCCTTGTTCTCTTTCTTCAATAACAGCTTCATTGAAAACAACCTCGGTCTCCAACACCGCCACCTCCTGCCTGCACAAAGGTTTGGTTTGGAGTGATAAAAAATTCTAAAAAACGATTAAAAACGTTAAAAGTAATTTATTTTTTTATCTTACTACACAAATTACGAACTCACAACTTATCTCACTTTATCTTATTTTATCTCACTTTTTGTCACTCCAAACACACCCTTTCACCTTGCTCTAGAGATGAATTATCGACAAAAAAAATCCAATAACGCCGTGATAATACTACTCAGAATTAGCAGAATTAAATTAATTATATCGTAAGGCTGTTTCGTGTTTCCAGCCAACTTCCTGCATTTAGCACCAAAACAATGCTGCAAGAAACTACAAACCATACTTCAACGGGAACTCATAGGTAGATCATATTTTTATTATTCAGAGGCATTAGTAAAAAAAGTTAAAATCTTTTCAAATAATTATGAAGCAACAGTCAGTAATTTACGGCAAAACAACCACAAATTGTTGTCTGCCCACTTGCTTCATAATTGGTCCAAGATTCTCCAGCTCAAGTTTAAACAAGCTGCGCACCTTCTAGCTTCCACGAGAAGAGCAAACCTTTCAGAACTTTCCGATGAACCTATCTCTTGCTCATTTTCAGTATTCCTGCACCCAAAAAAAAAGGCATAGGATCTTATTACACTTACACCATCATTTGCATATCACCATGTACTTGAATGGTTTTTCACTCGGGCCCTGTTTGGTATACCCCAAAAAAACCACAAGTCACCAACACCCATCAAAATCCATCAATTTCCTCCAATCAAATTTCGTCACATATCACTTTTAGATCAAATCTTTATAATTTTATTGTACATTTTTTCAACCAAAAACTCCCTCAATAAAAGTTGATGGATGTAGATATTCCCTATCGAAAAACACTTTATTTTGTAAATACGTTAATTAAAAAAAAAAAATTCAAGACACGACATGATAGAGACACTTTATGGATAAATATATATTTTTATATATTTGCTTGAAAAAATTATTTATTCACTTTTATATTAAAAATACATTTATATTTTATTTATATAAAATTTAGAAAATTTTATCTACAAATAAATTAGATGCTTTAGGATTCAAAATTTCTAAAATTAAGAAACAACGTTAAGGGATGACGAATTAATAAATATAAAATCATATTGTTTTAATTTATTATTTAATTTCAATTTTTTTTTTCTTCGAAACTACAATGTGTTTCATTGTACTTGAGCAATGGACGTGCGTGTCTTCCAAGTGTCTAGTTATAAAACAATTAAAAAATAATGACACATTTAGACAAGTACTCGACCCGTGTTGAGGGCGCTTGATGAGTGTACATCGCATTTCTAGAAGTGTCTGTCAAGTCTAACCTATACCTGGGTTGAAGAACTTCCTTAGGAACTAAAGGAGCATATGCTGTCTCCCTCTCAGCCGCAAGCCGTTGAGCTTTCTGAAATTCCCGGAGAACTGATTGGAAATCTTTTGCCAGCTTAGCATCAGCTATCTTCTTACTGGCCTGAAGTTGAATGAAACAATTTCAAAGCCTAAGAAAATAAACTTTTTTTTTCCAAATCACAAAATACAGATTGGAAAAATTGCAGGTAAGCCCTCTCGAGAACACTAATGTGAAGCTTCGAAAAAGAAGCGGTAGCAAGTCTATGCACACAAAGAATGAAAAGAAGAAGATGGTAACAATATGAATATAGGGATTTCAGAAACAATTTTGACATGAACTCACGATGACTTCAGTGTGCCGATCTGTTTCACTAGCTTGCTTAAGTTTAGCTGATGTATCTTTCACCAGTTCTCCAATATGTAGCCGAGTCTTGTGCCTGATAATGATTCAATCCAACCAAATGAGAACCACAAATCACAAAATAAGAGGACAGATCATGCAGCAATATGGCAACAACTAATTGAGGAAAAAGATTACTAGACTTCTTGTTAATAAAGAAAAAAAAGGAAAAAAAAAAAAAGGACAATAAGGCAAAGAATTGAATATATAGGGCAAATTCAAATATCAACTAGGCCACAAGGGAATCAAGGGAAAATAAATAAAGGGTCAGTTACCTTTATACCTATACTAAATGCAAAAATCACTAGAACTCTTAAACTTTAAAAAAAAAAACTATCTTTATAGCTCTCCAGTACTCCAGACTAAAGTAAAGAGGTGAATTGTGTTAAATTTTTTAAGTGAAAAAAATAATGATAAAAATTCGCATTCAAAGTTAAATTGAATCAAGGTATAAATGCAAGAAGTGTGAAGTATAAGGGTTGCAAATATGCTTTTTAACAACTAATTTTTTTTTTTACACTCTAGTCCGAAGTATGATCTAGGGGGGTAAAATATGTTTTTTTGAGTTCGTTAGTATTAATTTTCGCATATAAAATCAATTACTCCATAAATAATAATCAATGTACGAAAATCCAAGCGAGAGAGAGAGAGAGAGATAGAGAGAGAGAACTGATGAGTAGATTTTCCCCATACTTCTCAAGCAATAACCTCACCTTAATCCCAGACAACTTTTGGAACTTTATTTAACTCTTTAATTACCCTCTTGTAATAAATTGATTGAATAATTCACTCAAATCTTAGATGAAAAACACGAAATTTGAAATGAAAAAAAAACAAAAAGGGAGAGGGGGGGGTTTCTGGGTACCCCAAAAAGTCAATAGGGGAGAAAAGAGAAAAGGGAAGAAAAGAAGAGGGGGGGGGGAGAGAGAGAGAGAGAGAGAGAGGACGAACAGTTTTTGACGGAGTTCAAGGGTGTCCTTGGGGGTTCCGAGAGAATTAACAAGGCGTTGGAAGGAGGCAACGGCGGTGTGGATCTGGAAGAGGCCGGCGGCAACCTCCTGTGAAGGGTTTTGTCTCTGTTGCTGCAGCTGTTGCCTTCCATTCAAAGTCAAAGGCCGCCCCGATTCAATATCTTCGAAGCTCATCCTGTTACTGTCCTTCTGTAATTCGTAAAACACACAGTTTTATATCTATATATATATATATATATACCTATATAGCAAGTTAAAAACGATGAAGGAGAAGAAGTTGAAGAGGGCTTGAAGCAACCAACGAGGAAAAAATATTTGGGGTTTCGTTGAAGCCAAGATTTGCCGCTGAAAATATAGGTGGAAACTGAAATTATCTGGAGGCAAGTTAGGTTGAATAAAAAATTGTAAATTTCACTTTTCCCCCACGGGGTTTCTATAAATTCAGTTTCTCTCCTCTTGTGTTTTCTCAATTTATTACTCACCTGCCCCATCAATGAAAGGAAAAGTCAAACGAAGTTGACCGACTGCGGATTCCCAACCAACCAAACTTTGTCTTTTTTTGCATGGTAAATTACATTTACCACCGTTATATCACTAATTATATTAAGCACGATTTAGAGTAGTAAGAAATGTGATAAAATGAAATAAATTATAAATTTATAATTTGTGAAATAAAATAAAAAATTAAATAATTTATCAAAATTTTTAATATTTTTTATTTTTTTAAATTTTTTTATCACTTCAAATAAAATTTTAAAACTTATATTATTAGTAATTTCAATTTTTCTTTTATATTTTTAAAACACCTCATTTTACATTTTTTTTTCTATCAGTTATTAGTAAAATAATTTGACTAAAAATGTCACGTGCCGAGCCAATGAGTGACATCCTTATTAATAAGTTTAACAAAAAATAAATAAATAAATAAATTATTTTAAAAATCAATGGTTGAGGGTTGCTTGGTGAAATTCAAAATTAAAAAATCATGTCACGCTTTTAATAAGACGAGCATAATTCATCGTCCATCGATAAAATTAAAAAAAAAAAGAAAGAAAAAAACAAATTTGTTTTACAAAAACGTGATTTACTCTCGTCATGGGCCAAGAAGTTTTGACTCTCTTAGCTTACCTTTTGAAAAAATTCAACAGAAAATTGTATTTAAATCATATTTTGTAATCTTTTAAGATTATTAGTCACACCCAAAAAAAGTATTGCTTTTAAGTCGCATTAATGTAAAAAATTTTGTGTTTAAGTCACACTTTTGAGTGAATTTCACGACTTAGTTTTAAATATAATTTATAATATGACTTAAATGCCATTTGTTTCTATAATTAACTGAGACGGAAGTTGACGAAAATTGTGGTAACTGCGATTCACGTTTTTCCCTTTTTGTTTCATTCATTAGAAATCGCGTAAAGATATATAGTATATTTTTTATTTGAACAAGCATGTAATAAGATAAAAGTCGGTTAAAAGGCCATAAATAACTACAGGCAAGGATGCAAATAATGGTATGTTAATGTTCATAATTTTTTTGTTGAATTTTAGCAAGAAGTACCACATACATATGGTACTGTTTTAATTCGGTATTGTTTTTTTATGCGGTACTGTTTTAATTCGGTATTGTTTTTTTATGCGGTACTGTTTTTTATGCGGTACAGGCAAGGATGCAAATAATGGTATGTTAATGTTCATAATTTTTTTGTTGAATTTTAGCAAGAAGTACCACATACATATGGTACTGTTTTAATTCGGTATTATTTTTTTATGCGGTACTGTTTTAATTCGGTATTGTTTTTTTATGCGGTACTGTTTTTTATGCGGTATTGTTCTTTTATATGGTACTATTTCCAGTAAGATGTATTATCGTATAAACACAATACCAAATGTATCTAGTATTCAAAAACCACCATTAAACACAAAAAGAAGTACTACATACAAAAGAATTGTGCTGTTTTAATGAGATACTATTTTTATGCGGTATTATTTTTATGCGGTATTGTGTTTTATGCGGTACTGTTTTATTATGTGGTTCCGTTCTATGTGGTACTGTTTCTAGTAAGATGTATTATCGTATAAACATAGTACCAAATGTATCTAATATTCAAAGACCACCATTAAACACAAAAAGAAGTACCACGTACAAAGAACGGTGCTATTTTAACAATGTACTATTTTTTATGCGGTACTATTTTTATGCAGTCCTATTTTATTATGCGGTACTGTTTTTTATGCGATACTATTTTATTATGTGATACTGTTCTATGTGGTATTGTTTTTAGTAAGGTCTATTATCATATAAATACAGTATCAAATGTATCTAGTATTCAAAGACCACCATTAAACACAAAAAGAAGTACCACGTACAAAGAATGGTGCTGTTTTAATGAGGTATTGTTTTATTATGCGGTACTATTCTATATGATGATGTTGGCTCGTATAGATGGTTTGTGTTATGCATCGATTGATGTTTTTTATGGTAGCATGAAAACGATACCGGTGCTGTTTTTAAAACAGCACCATGAATTATAAACATATGACAAGTTTTGAGCAAGAGAAATCCATGTGGTTGATTAGCATTTTGAGCTATCTTCAAAATAGTACCGATATTGTTTCAAAATCAGAAAAAATAAAGATACTTAAAAATGATGATCGATTTAAATTTTTCTCAAATAGTTTTGATTTTGTTTCCAAAAATCAGTTTTGCTTGCTTTATAAAGAAGAGGGAAAGTCGCAGAATTAGGTTTCTCCCAAATAGTTTTGATGTTGTTTCCAAAAATCGGTTTTGCTTGCTTTGTAAATAAGATGGAAAGTCGCAGAATTAGGTTTTTTCCAAACGGTTTTGATTTTGTTTCCTAAAATCGGTTTTGCTTACTTTATAGAGAAGATAGAAAGTCGCGGAAGTTATGAGTGAAGTGTGCACTATTTTCGGATAAAACTAGCAATTTTGAAATATAGTGAAAAACGCGTGATGTCCTTTTTTATTTTTTTGTTGCAATTGTGACTTATTCACAAACAAATTTTTTAAGTATGACTTAAATTCTTATAAGTCCATAAATAGTGATCGGCCTCCAAAAACCCCAAAATTCAAACTAGTTTATCAAGCCCACGAGACAAGTTTGAAAAAAATTTTAATCACATATGAGTTTTCTATTGAGTTTAAGATTAGGATTATAAGTTTTGTTTAGTTTGGCTCAATAAACCTAAAATTTTTTTAAACTAAAATTAGTATACATATTATGTGATAGGGGCAAGCTTGAGACCTAGTAAAATACATTATACCACTATAAAAACCTGTCCAAATCTAATCATATGCTGAGTTTGAGTAACTCCAACTTAAAAGTATTTAAATTATTTATTTTTTTAATATTCATATATTATCAAATTCCCATGGAACCTTCATTTTCTATATTCATATATAGTATTGGTTTTTTCTTATCTATTTTTACGTAACCTTGACAATTTACCATTCTTAATTATGACTTGCACAACTAAAAAAACACTAATTCTCATACTTATTTATATATAATACATATATTACCTAACTAACTTAACAATGTGTTTATATTGACTTTTCTAACAAAAATTGTGCTTATCAATCCTATACCTAACATTCTAGATATCGTCATTTAAATGCCAATTGGAAAGGTGTACCCCGGATGTCCTCGGACTCCCTCTAGCTGCGTCATGGAGAAGTCCATTTCTATTTCTAGCCTTTGAAATTAATGCCGGAAGGTTTTCTCACACGCAAAATTACTTTAATTATGCGTTTAGGGCGTTAAATTTGATCCTAAAATTTCTTTTTTTTTTTCTATTTTTTTATTATTTTCAACTTTTTATAAATTTTACTAATTTTATTTATTTTTTTAACTTTTATCAATTTTTTTTAACTTTTACTAAGATGACATTTAATCGATTTTCTATTTTCTGTTATCTGTTTTTATTCTTTATTTTCTATTTTGAGCTTATTTTTCATTTTGTGGTTTTAGAAATAAGAAAAAACGCTCAAAACACATTTGACTACTTGTATTTTCATAATTTATTTTAGAAAACAGAAAATAAATTTATACATGAAATGAAAATTAGCAAAAAGTCGTTTTAGTGTTTTTAATTCAAAATAAAAAAATCTCAAAATAAGAAAAATATATCAATTTTGTTTCCTTATTTTGAAATTTTTAAAGTATAAAACAAAAACAAAAAATAGAAAAGTAAATCAAATTTCACTTAACTTATTCAAACTTTTTGAATAATGCATTAAATACCAATAATCCAAAATTTATCTACTTTTTTTATTTTTTTTCTATTTGCTAAAATTTCACACCTATAACAGGTTTCGTTATCAACTCCAAGAAACAATTTTATTTTATGAAAACATACTTTTCTCTACCCATAATTGACATTATGGGTGTGCATGAATCAGTTCGAATTTATACTTAATCCAAAATCAAACATATGATTTTAGTTTTTGAAATTTATTTTTGAAACTTTTTTTTTTTTTTTGTTCTTTGAAATTTGAATTTAAAATCAAACCAATTCTTGCTTAGAATTGAAAATATTGAATTAATTATATTCAATTTGATTTCAGATTAACTAATTATATATTATATATTTTTTTGAATTACTTCAAGTTGATTCAAACCTTTATATATATAAAGATTATAAATTACATATGTAAGACTATCCGAATATAACATTATATATTACAAATATTATATTTTATATTTTTTGAATTATTTTATTTTAGTTCAAGTTCCCTTAAGTTCAATTCTTTCATCTATTAATTTGAGAATCAAATTAAAAATATTATGTTGTCAAATTTTAAATCTAAAATTGAATCGATTTTGATATAAATCCGAACCAACCCAAATTAAAATAATCAAATTTTAAGTTATTGTGCCCTAGTTCAATTGTATAGATCACAAGTTTGGACTCTAATTTAATTTTAAAAATAACTTTTCATTAATTGTTATCTTATTTATCTTATACATATTTGTAATGAATCCAAAAATTTGTATATTCCTTTTTGTTTGGACAAAAGGAAAAAAAACTTTGAAAGATTCGTCTTTAAATTTTCTAAAAATAATTTTTAATGAAATTAGATTTTTTCCTAAATAACCTAGTTTTTTTCCCTAAACCCAACTACTCACATTTTTTTTGGTTCATTTAGTAAATGGAAATCTTCTTATTTCTTAATTAATAGTATTATGCATTGTTTTCAAATAAGGGGGCGTTTGGAGTGATAAAAAGTTTATAAAATTTGTAATCCCGTAATTTGTATAGTTAGTTAAAAAGTTAAGTAAGTTTTAAAATTTTTTATTTTTATTTTTTTAGTGAAACTTACGCATCGTTTGGGATCCAAGGAGTTAATTGGCTTATTTGTCAATTTGTAAAATGACCAAATTTATTCTCTTACATTTTAATCTTCTTTTAAATTTTCAAGTGCAAAAATGTTGAATTAACCAAAACTAAAAATTCATTTAAAAAAGATCACTTTTTTTCCTTTCCCAAACACAAAAATAGCTTACTTATTTTTAGCCAGTTACTAGCCTGCTAAAAATAAGCTAACTACTTTTCTTCCCAAACCAAGTCTTAGGCATCGTTTGGGATTCAAGGAAATTGGCTTATAACTAATTGGCTTAGTTACCAATTTGTAAAATAACCAAATTTACTCTCTTATATTTTAATCTTCTTTTAAATCTTTAAGGGAAAAAATGTCAAATTAACCAAAACAAAAAATCTACAAAAAAAGTCACTTTTTTTTTCCTTCTCAAACACAAAAGTAACTGACTTATTTTTAGTTAGCTAGTAATTACTTTCTTTTACAAACTAAGCCTTAGAGTTCTAAACGCCTCCTAAATATATAAAAATAAAATAAAATCATTATTTGTGCTAATATGAAACGATGATAGTTAAAAAAAAATATTTTAATTCATTAAAATTGAATTTTGGTTTAAAAGCTTATTTCTTCAAAATAAAAAAAAAATTTTCTATTTTTTATTTTTTTCCACAATATTAAAATTAGATTTTAAATACAAATGTAATCTTCACCCGACCTCAATAGAGTGAGGCCCACGAAAATGAAAGTCGCGTCCAAGTTTTTGATGGCTATATATATAATATGTGCAATACATTTCACGCGCAGGGCGCTAAGGGCCCACCACCTCCGCCGAAGTTTCTCATCCAAGCCCAAACTTCAACGCATCGTCTTCAAGTTCATTCCCAGCCAAATTACCGGATAATTCTCTGTCTTTGGTCCTATACTATCTCTTCACTGCGCGTAGTCGCCTCCGCCACTGCCGCAATTGATATCTCTTCTCTGGCTTGTTCCTTAACCATCTCCGATGTCGGTGAGTAGATGAAATTTTAGTCATTTTCTCGTTTATCTCCTTTATTTCTTTGCTTCCTTGATTGAATATCGAATCATTTGCATAGTTGGAAGCTGTTAATTTTATATTAATATTTGTTACTATTGAATCAATCATTCTCTTTCTGTAAACAGAGTGATTATCACCTCTTATATCTACCTTCCGATTCCAAGTTTCTTATTATTAATCTCGTAGATCTATTTGATTCTCACGTTTTCCTCATGTTGATCCCAGTTTCGATTTTGGGTAGATACCATACTACGGTTGTCTGTCCTTTTGTGTTTGCTAATATAGTGATGTCCGAGTATTTGAGTCAGTTACACTTGCAAGAGGGTTTGCTATTCAAGTTTATACTTTGTTGATTCCTGTTCCCACATGTACAAGTTATTGAAGAATCAGTATAGGGTTTTCCTCCCTGTTGGATTCAAATCACATGTGATTTTTGTACTGAACCACTTCAAAAGGCAGACACTCTCTGCTTCATGTGTAAAAAGGAGAATTCAAAAATTGTGTTTACCCAGTTGGTTGGAATATATTCAATCGGTGTGAATGGTTAATTTCTATTAAATTTTGTAACTATCGAATCATGCTTGTTGTCTTGCCTCTTAGTTCAGATTCCAAGTTGCTTATTATTAATCTCATGGATCTGCTTGATTTGTTGGTTTCCCCCATATTATCTCATTTGGACTCAGAGACATTTTAGTAGACGCATGCATATCCCGGGTTGACTATCCTTTGTCTTGGTCATATGGGAAGATCGAGTCTTTAGTAACACCTCCTGTATAATCAGCTTGTATGCACCATGTCGAGGGAAGCAGTTTTGGCAGAAATAAAGTTCACTATCGTAGTTCAAGTCACTTGCCCCGTTTTACTTGAAAGTAAGTCCAAACTTGAGTCAACTTGAGGGAGACTTAAGCTGTTTCATTGTTGAATCCTATTTCTAGATGGAGTAACTTCATTTCAACCATACACAAGTAACGTTACAGCCAAGCCATTTCCCCTATTAACGATATTCAAATTAATGGAATGTTCTGTTTTAAATGGAAAAGATGACAAGAATCTAAATCTGTCATGTCTTACAACTTGTTTCTAATTCTTGAAAAAATAGCAAAAGGCATTTTTATTTTTATTCTACTCAAATCTGAATATTTGAGAACGAATTTTTTTTTTTTTGGGGGGGGGGTGTTTAATGAACACTAATCGCATAGAAACTTCCATGTATGGCTATTTTTCTGCTAATCTATATAATAAAACATAGCACATTTCAAAAATGTCCCTTGTCACAAACTAAAATTCAAAGGCTGAGATTGAGTTTTATTCTTCAACGAATGGCTGAGATCTTTTACAAACCAAAGCTTTCCCTCAAACTCCCACTAAGTCTTTGGGTTACTTCACATTTTGATAGACTTTGGGGTTGAACTTAATGATGATATTTGAAGAGTTGCATTGAGAAGGACAAAAATTTTGGGTTTTTGAGAGGGGAATTTATTTTGAGTTTTTGAAAAGAGAAATTGTGTTAACATATTTCAATTTCAAATGCGTACGTATTTAATTTTAGTTGAGGTGTGCCGTAGGCATGAGTTATTCGCTAGTTTTAAAACATAATTCATGATCAATTTTACACAAACATTGTCATACCCCAAAAATTTAAAAGTGAGACTGGCCGTAAACCACACTGCCTTGGCTCATAGCAAACACAAGCGTTTATAAACCTAAACTACTAATATTTATGGTAGTAATAAAATAAAATTCTAGGTAATTATGTCAAATCTAAATCTCTAAATAAAACCAACCAACTAATCCACAACAGTAATAGTCCAAAATTTATGCACCTCAATAATACCTGAATTCTCAAATCCAAAATACACAATTAAATATTCTTATAGGAGGTCACGACTCATGATGTCATGGTCTCAAACTAATCCATAATTCTCAACTATGATTCTTTCATCTTACCTGAAAAATGTTAAAAATGAGGGGTGAGCCAAAAGCCAGCGAATGAATTACCAAGCCAAAAATAATAATAGCAATTTGAAAATAATAAAATTTCAAATAAATAATTTAACCAAAAACATTTAAAGTAAAAACAATGTCTATTCATAAATAATAGTAATTTCAAAATCTGCACGTTAGAGTACAATAACATCAATAAATCGCAAATCAATCACAATAGTGATGATAAATCATTAATCGGTTGATTATCATATGGGAATCAAATATAATGAATGCTAAACAATTTTTCATGGGCAGTGCCCGTTAGATCCAACATCGCACTTAAAATCACCCAGTCTGTCTCTTGGGTTCTTCCCTAAGCTAATCTGATTGAGGTCACCACGGTTTTCATGGGCCTGTATCTATAATCGTTGAGAATTAGAGTCATCACGGTTTTTACGGGCCTGTTTTTTAGTTGCCAAAGTCACACTACTTAAGGAGCCTGTCTCCTGGACTTTCATTTCAATTCCAATTTTCACAAAATAATTATTTATCACGATTCCATAAAATCAAACTGAACACAAGTAGTCAAACAATTTTCCTTATGCTTTATGGCATGAAATATAGAATTTCTTATTCAAAATAAATATATTTTCACAAATACCCGTTCACAAAATCCAACCTTGAAAATATTTATGCATGGATCAATTTACAAATTTTAATATTAGTAAGGCAAATCACTCACTTGAAATCCAAAGATGTACATATAAAATAACTAGGATAATTTGTCACAATCCTGAATACATGAATATAAATATCTATTATTTAAACTTAAATTTACAATTAATAAAAAAATTGAATATTAACCTTTCTCATCAAATAACTAAAATTATTACTTTTTTAAATCAATTCCGTTGAGTTTCACTCTCATATATATATGTATATATACTCACAGAGAACCCTCAATCCATCACGTGAAGAATTTTTTTTTTTTTTGAATCAGCACTGGGTGACATACGCACACTTATATATATATTTTCATATATATATATATATATATATATACTCACAATCATACACTCAACTCCCATGTCAAAATCAATTCAACATTTTTTTTTAACTAATTAATGTTAATGTCAGGCGTCAAATCTCAAAAGCCGAGCTATATATATACATAAGTTGCCGTAGCAATTTACAAGACATTAACCCTCCATTAATCCTCCGTAACTTATCACCCATCTCATCAATGTAGGCTTTTAATGGAAGAAGAAAAATATAATTAAAATAAAAAGACTAACCTTTTAATTGCAAATCTGCCGCAGCCTTTTCTCCTCTCTCTCTCTCTCAAATAGAATAATAAAACTCTAGTAAGACAAACTCCTTATTTATATCCATAACTTCTTTAATCACATATTATTACGTCCATTGAATTTCGGTTATTGAAGATTACGTCCATTGAATTACGATGAACCTTCAATCACAACCCAATAATTATAACCCTTTAAATCATCCAATGGTCCACACTTACCCAAAAATAATTAATTAAAAATAAAATAAAATTATTTCTCTAATAAAGCCAGCTAATTCCAATAAAATATAACACATCAATAAAAATATATAATTAATTATAAATTAAATAAATAATTTATTTCTAGGTTATAACAAACATTAGAGCCCTTTTTTTGCTTCGAAATCCAATGATCATGTATGAATAAAGAACCAGAAAGGTAAATGCACAAAACAAAGCGCAGTGAGAACTTTTAAATTATCATTAATTATTTATAAAAGTTCACATTACATAACTCGCACCGTACAGAACATCACACATTTGCATATGTCACACTATATTAAGATATTATGACTTGGGTTATTCAACCAAAGGCAATAACTCTGAAATTGTAAAAAGAACCCAAGAAAAAAAATAAAGACCAATTTTGATTTTTTATTAGTAGTTCAAGGATAGAAGAAAACTTTATGTTTGTACAGATGCATTAGTGTACGATAATTTTGATGTTTTGAGTCCTCTTCATCTGTCTTCTGGTTTTGTGGCCGGTTATTGGAGTGTGTAATTGCTTTCTATTAGTTTTAGTTTGTCCCGCATTGGCAAGCAAGATGTGCTTCTTTGTTTTTCCAAGAACCTGTTTTGGAATGTCAATGGATTTAGATGGATTTTGCAGTTATGCATAACACATTATTTAATTGTTTTTTCTATCTTTCCCATGATTTTGGGTGGATTCTTTTTCATTACAGATAAGAACTGTGCAAATCAGCAATGTCTCCTTGGGTGCGACTGAGCAAGACATAAAGGAGTTCTTTTCCTTTTCTGGTGAAATTGAGTATGTGGAAATGCACAGGTTAGTTGTTTAACCAATTTCTTTCTCCCATGGGTGTTCTTCAACTTTGTTCTATTGAAGTTGCGGAAAAAAAAAAATGATCATCTTGTGTTATAAGCAGTCTAACTGACCTGAAGCAGTCAACTTGCAACCCCCGCCACTTTTTTTCCAATCCAACTTCCTGGCAGCATAGTTGTATGATATTGAATCCTATGGATATCAAGGTTTTGACGTGGTTTTGTTTGATATCATTTTCATTGTACTATATACTTTGCAGTGAGAATGAGCGGTCTCAGACTGCATATGTTACCTTCCGGGATCCTCAGGGTGCAGAAACTGCAGTTCTTCTTTCGGTACATTCAATTCTCAAGGCATCTGGAGTTATTAATTATTGTTATTATCTCTCTTGATGGCTGGTTATTTTTCTAAGTCATATTATTATTTTTTGATTAGCAACAACGAAAATAAAATTTCCAACAGTTACAATAAAAGTGGACCAAAGGTCCACAAAAGATAACAAAATAAGAAAATAAAGGGTTACAAGTTTATAAATTTTATAAATTCCACAAAGAATCACAATTGGATTTGATCAATGAAATGGGCAAATCCATTGAATTCCTTAGTGATGGATGCCCAGGAAGCTGTTTGCAACATAACTCTATCCCAAAGATTTTCAAAATGATCAATCTTGCCTTCAAAACTATTGCATTCCTCTCCACCCAAACTGTCCACAGCAGAACCAAAGCAATGTTCCATAAAACAGAGCGAACTATTCCATAAAACTTATGTTGTGCTGTTTCCCCTAAAGTTCCAAAAATCAATTGAGAGCCTTTCCACACACGAGCCGTGGGAAACCCACATCAACCTTCACTAGAAAATAACCTAATCCATAGGTTTTAAGCAACATTACATTGCAGGAATAAGTGGTCATGGGGCTCCAAAGAAGATTTGCACAGAGCTCCATTGAGGACAAACACAATATCCAAATCTCCTACTTTGAAGCAGATCATGAGTATTCAGCTTCTTATGACTTAATCCAAGCAAACACTTCAATTTTAGTGGGGATGTTCAAACTCCAAATCATCTTTGCAGGATTAAAAATTTGAGTTGGTCTGTCAATAAGATGGCCAAAGAGAGATTTAAAGCTAGCTTTTTTGTAGCTTTTGTGTTTTGGGACGGAGAAAAAGTTATTTTTTTGTTAATTTGACATTTTTGCCCTTCATGGTTTAAAAGAAATGTAAAATGTAAGAGGGTGAATTTGGTCATTTTAGAAAAAGCCAAGAAGCTGAGTAGCTAGAAGCAATTCCAATTCCAAGCTGGTCAAGAACGTGGAACCAATCAGTTCCAATTCCAAATGTGAATCAGATTATCACAGGTTTTCTGTGAGAATATCACCATAGGTGTGTGCAAGTCTGAATGAGTTGTCACCCATGCGATACTAATTAGATTTTTGGGGCCTATGGATATGTTTCCATTCTGTATTTTGATAGAAGAAAGTTTGTACATGCTGATCATTATTTTCTGATTTGTCTTCTATTTTACATCACATTGACTTTAGTATAGGTGTTGAGTACGAGTATAGGTATGTGTTGAAGAGTCGAATTTATTATTTCTTTTATTCAGTGATACAGGGACTTGAGAAAATATTCATATAATTATTTTATTTTATAGGGTAGATGGTATTTAGAAGTTGCTATTAGAGTATTTCATACATAAAATATAAGTTTTATGCATAGTTATATGTTAAAATTGAAATGCTAAATATGTTTGTATTGATATCTAATTATATATGTGACACCTGTATCATACCTTTACCCAGTTTCGTCAAGTATTGAGCACAGTTACATTATACATTTAATGGAGTCCATGTAACACATAATTATAGATGGAGGCTTGTCGTTATTGCTTAGTTTTGCCTTTCCTCTTATGTTCTTTATATCTTTCAAGTGCTGTCCATATATGATAAAACCATTTGGCTGTTTTTCAGGGAGCAACAATAGTTGATCAGTCTGTTGCCATAGCTCTTGCACCAGATTACAAGTTGCCACCAGCTGCTTTGGCAAGGCCTATTGTATGATCTAGATTAATCTAGTCCTTACAGAAAAATAATAGCCTGATAAATGAATTTACATGACTAAAGTGTTCATTCTGTTAAGCAGGCAGCAGAGAGCAAAAATGCTGGTGCTGCTGGGTCTGCTGTCCAAAAGGCAGAAGATGTCGTCAGCACCATGTTGGCCAAGGGTTTCATTTTGGGCAAAGACACAGTCAACAAAGCTAAGGCTTTCGACGAGAAGCACCAGTTTACTTCCACTGCCACAGCCAAAGTTGCTTCTCTGGACCAGAAGATTGGGCTTAGCGAGAAGATCAGCGCGGGAACCACCATGGTGAACGACAAAGTGAAGGAAATGGACCAGAAATTTCACGTTTCTGAGAAGACCAAGTCTGCTTTTGCTGCTGCTGAGCAGTCAGTCAGTAGTGCTGGATCTGCCATCATGAAGAACCGCTATGTTTTGACGGGAGCTTCATGGGTCACTGGTGCTTTCAGTAGGGTTGCCAAGGCTGCAGGGGAAGTGGGACAAAAGACGAAGGAAAAAATGGCTGAGGAAGAACAGGGAAGACATATGGCACCGGGATATTCTCAGATTCATCATGACTCCTGATCCCCAAAAGCTGCTACAAGCTAGCAATCTTCCAAGCCCATGCCTGTAAAGGGCTTGATCCTTTGATTTCTTAAATCTTGTGTGGATATATATATATATATATATGTGCAAAACTAGTTGTTTGGATCCTGTTAATTAGAGTTTTAGGGATTATATCCCCTTCGTGCCTGTTAGATACCAACTAGTTAATGATGCATTGCTCTGTGATGTATTTTGTTGGAATGTTTGCACATATGGAAACTTGTTTGTTTATTTGAATGCCAAAATATTGTACAACAGGATATATGGCTTGTCTAGTCGTATCGGATTCATAATTTTGTTTATACTTGTATTTTAAAATTTGATGAATATATTGAATAATCAACTTACTTAAAAATTGAATTAAATCGTGTTAATTTTGATTATTGTATTTGTGTTCGAGTTTTATAAGTGGTTTCGAGTTGTGCTACCCCAATTTTTGTTTCTCTGTGGCATCTTTCTATGGGGATTTTGCACTTTGAGAGGAGTATTTGCAGGTGATAGAATTATGTTTTATTTGTTTTTCATTTTATATTAGTTTTTTTTTTTTTTTTTTTTTTTTTTTTTTTTTTTTTTTTTTTTTTTCCATCTATCTTATATTGTTGGAGAGCTGGGAAGTTCTCACCCTTGCTTCTTTTTCTTTTCTTCAAGTGTTTGGTTGTGGTTTTAGCTAGGGAAGGGAAGATTGGATTTCTGATACGTAAATTCCACCATATTCTTTGTGTGAAAAGTGGAGGATATATAATACCACCTTTTTCCTTCTATTTTGTGCTGTCGGCAGAAGGCTGTCTGTTTGTCTGTTTATATTGCCATTGAGCACTCACAAATTATCTGCATGGATAATTAAACTATTTTTCGCTTTCCTAAAAACTTCTTCTGCCAACTGGTTTCAATTTACTATCAATATCTAGTTAGATACATATCTATTCGCAGCTACTTTTTTTTGGTTAAGTCTATTCGCAACTACATTAATTAACTGGAGATCAGCAACTCATTTAACGCTAGAATTAATCCAATATGAAGGGTATGTATATGCATGGAGTTGTGAAGCAGCTCTTGCGGATGGAGTGCTTTGCTGCAATGCTTTAGCCTCAGATGTGGGATCTGATTAGGCTCCTATAGGGACAGAGCGCCCATGCCTTCACCAGATCACAAATTAGTTACAAAAATCCAACCTCTCAATAGACTCAAATTCACAAACTTATATTGTTAATTACTTGTTTGAATTCTCAATGCACCAAACCTTAGTGACAGAATTAGTCTTCAAATCTTTGAAGATATGCTAAACCCATGACCATCACTGAATCTACAGTAGTCTACTGAATCCATCTGTACAGTAGTCTACTGAATCCATCTGGCGCTAGGAGAAGTCAGATGGCGAGCAATGGCCTGGGATGGAAGCTGGTTGGCTTAGGTGGAGTCGAGTATGAGTCGCAGAGTATAGAGGAAGCCGTAATGGAGGAGCTAGTGATAAAGTGCTTGGAAGTGCGTGAACTAATGAGGGCTGAGCTAGTGACGTGTGGAAGTGAGTTTGAGAGCTAGAGGCGCATAGAAATTTTATGGCAGCATGTGATGGCACGTGTAGTGGTTTTTCAGCTCAATTTTTGTATTGCTGAACTTAGCTTGTTGAGAGGTATTTGACTGTGAAATCCAACAACTTGGGGTAGTCATAGAACTGAAGAAGGTGAAGAATACAAAAATTTTTAGTTTCTATGTCATTCTAAGTAGAAAAGATTAATTCACCATAACTCTGTTACCATATTGAAAAAGGAACAAAAATTTGAGAGAGAACGAATTTCATATATTATGTATTAATTAGCAAAAAGAAGTGTTAAAATTATTTACAGGGCTAGAGATGTTATATAGAAGGAAACAGAATATCTTATGATAATACAGTGATCTAGGAATGTTTTGGATGATCCAAGCCTGAGTCCGAAAAACTGTCTTAAACACCGATGTGGTGTCTGTCAAAGAGTTTCCCATGCTTAAGTTAACAAAAGAGTTTTTGAAAGTATTTTGGTAGAGTAACAATAAGGTAAAGAATGTGTGTATCATATATTTGAGAAGGCAGTGTATATATAGAGGTGTTGGGCCTACATGGGTATGATGCATATGAGTCTCACATAATTATGATTTCCTTCCAATCATATTGTGTCATGTATATTTGTAGATCCCAATATGTTTCTCATAATTAGTTACTGAAATTATTATGCAACAGACAGCACTCCAATAGGTAAGAATTACAAAATATACCAGGATATCGTTATACATGCCATTATGATGTAAACAATCTTGTCTTTAGTATGTTGATCGGTCAGCCCGACCGAGGTTAATAACGGTTGGTTGGGTGGACCATCCTGCTCGATCAAATACCCATGATTGGTTGCGTGCACCATATCAGCTTATATTATCTATATCTATACTATTATAGGACAAACCCATAGGTTTGGTGATGCTTCTTTTCTGGTGGACTTTTTTTTTTTTTCATAATATCCTTTGACTTTTTATAATTACTTACATTTCAATAGAATTAAAAAGTAATTTCCCTAAAACTTCCACCTAATTAAATAATTCCATCTATTTATTTTTTTTATTTTCCTTAAATATCTTTTAACTACCAATATTTTGTAATTTTTTTATTTTTTAAATGCTCTTTAATTATATGTTAGTTAACCTTAACTACTTATTATTCACTACTTGAATCATTTTTTTTAATTTTTTTATAATTAACAAATTAATTAATGATATGCATACAATTTTAAAATAAAAATAGCATTTAGAACATGTATAAAAACAAAGATTAGTAGAAAAATTAAGTAAATATTCATAATTTGTAAAACTAAAATATTTTTATTGATTATTAAGAAAAAAAAAATTACACGCATGGCGTGTGTGCTGCCGTCAATATTATATAAAGTATTGAAATATTTTGTAATGAAAGTAAGATAATAGACTATTCTAAATAAGAAAATAAAATATTCTAACAGTACAGAATAAAATCAAGACAAGCAATCGCAATAAAAACACACCGAAGGGAACACTTTTTGGTAAATCACGGAAGCAATTTGGTCATGTTTGGGTATCATCTCTTTTCTTGACGTTCTTCTTATTTGAAAGTCTGTACTCTCACCCATTTCCAATTTTTTCTTAATAAAATCACAAGGAAAACACAAACGAAAATGATATTTTGGAGTCAGTTTGGGATTTCAAATGAACAAATTACTAGCAAAACATGTGTACATATATTTGAATCCAAACAAGATAGGAATGAGAGGTAAACCAAACGACACAAGTTGAAAGAGCCAAGAAGACAAATACGCTAGAGATGGAGATTTTGAGGTCTCTCTAAGATTTCAAGGTTACCACATACATACATATATATATATATATATGGATATATAGCGATCACATATAAAAATAAATGAGGAATGACGGTTTGAAGTGAGCTCAGAGGGCCAGAGGGAGGGGGTATATAAAGTCGGTGGCGGGGATAGAAAAGTTAGTCGGTTGGGCAGCCACCGACTTAAAAATTTAAATTGATAAGGTCTATGTAAAAAAGTGATAAATAATAAAAAAAAAATTATCTAAAAAGATATAAAGTCTATAAAAAAAATTTAAATTTAAATAAATGATAAATGATTAAAAAATTAAATTAAATTAAAAAATAAATAATAAAAAAAGTCTATTTAAAAAAATAATATGACATATCTAAACAAAAAGATATGAATAAACGATGAAAGATAAAAAGATATGAGTGCAGGTAAATAAAAATAAATTAAGGTAGTAAAGTCAAAATATGTACTATCTATTTTATTTCAAAAAAATGAGTGAGCACAATTACTCCCACCATTTTTACGCTTCTATATAGTTATATTATTTGTAAAAATACTTAATTTTTTTAATTTTGTTATTGTCTTTCGTTTTCTTTTATAACTACTACGAATAATTTTGCTTGCATGATACATCTAACATTGATTCTATTTGTGGAGATTTTTTAATTGTTTTTTTAATCTAAATTCTTTTCTAATGCCATCTTATTATTAATTAAAATTTCTTCATAGTCATTAGCTTTGAGGGTAGATATAAAATTTTATATCTTCACATTAAATCAAAATCAACTCCCCCACCCCCCCGGGGCTTTTTTTTTTCTTTGTTAATACATTGATAAAAAATAAATCAACATTTATTACATGCTGTCATTGTTTACTGCATAGTTGAAAAGTTGACCATCCAACATATTCTTTTTCGATCTTTTTCCTTATAACTTATGCCTAGTTTGGCATAAACTAGCGAAATCGAATGAAATAAAATAATTATTCTTATATTTTTATTTACCAGCATGCTATACTTGCTTAAAATGAAAATAGTTATTTTCTTCACATTGCTATTCCATTATATTATTATATTTTTATTTGTCTTTTAAAAGAATGTCCATCCCCTATGAATAACATTCTAACTTTCAGCATTTCTCTCTCTCTCTCCTAGTGAAAAAATTGACATAGAAAGTGCAAAAAATTTGCAAACAAAAGAAAATAAAAGTAGTTAATTTTTTATTTGCTCAACTTAGAAAATAGAAAGTATTTTTATATGACCGTTAAAAGATATAAAATATAAAATTTATTTTTATAATTTTTTAAAAATTTGATATTGTAATTTTTTTATGCAACCAAATTACGAGAATTAAAAATTTGTCTCCAATATTCCATTTGCATAATTAAATTACTTGGCCAGATTTTGCAAATTACATTTTAGTGCCCCAATCTAATTTGAAGTAGAAGAATTTTTAATTTTTTTAACTTTAGAAAAAAAAAATTGACGATGCTACTTTAGCGAAACATCTAATGCAGGACGACTACAGCTTATTCAATCAATTTTGTTCAATGCTTAATCATTTTGGGTTTTTCACTTCATTATATCTTCAAAGGCAATTAAATAGGTGGAGCAGATTCTTAGATCCTTCTTATAGAAGGGCTCTAAGTTAGTATTATAAGGTAGCGGGCGCTGCTATATGGATCAGAATGTTGGGCAGTAAAGCATAATCATGGTCAGAAGAAGGCAGCTGCGGAGATGATGATGTAAGGTGGATGTGCGGGATTACAAGAAAAGATAGGATTAGGAACAAGGAGATTAGCGGTAAAGTAGGAATAGCACCGATTGAAGATAAAATGAGAGAAAATCGATTAAGATGGTTTGGCCATGTTAGAAGGCGTCCAGTAGAGGCACCTGTTAGAAGGTGTGAAAGTATGGAGATTGCCAGGAGTAGGTGAGGTAGAGGAAGACCCAAGAGAAGCTGAAAAGAAACCATTAAACATGACCTGACCTACCTAGATTTATCGGAGGACATGCCCCTAAACAGATTTAATTGACGTCGACAAATCCATATAGCCGACCCCACCTAGTGGGAAAAGGCTTGGTTTAGTTTGGTTTAGCAAATTCTTAGATCCTTCTTATAGAAGGGCTCTAAGTTAGCTTTTACTGGAGCTAAGGTTACTTGGAATGAGGTAACAAGGAAAAAAGATGAAGGTGGTCTTGGCATTAAACAGTTGAAAGATTGGATTATTGCAGCTATGTGTCAATCCAATTTTCACGTCTCTTTGGGTGAAATGGGTCAGAGCTAACCTACTGAAAAGGCATTACTTTTGGATTGTTAAAATTCTTGGAGTTTGCTCATGGATATGGAGAAAAGCCTCAAACTTTGGGATAAGGTAAAACATCATATCAGCTATAAAATGAGGATTGGCCGTTCCATGTCCTAGTGGTATGATTGTTGGATGCCTCAAGGTAACATCTTTTCAATATTTGGGGATAGGGTTCAATATGATTTTGGTTTGCCTAAGTCTACTATAGTGAATTCAATCATTTGTGAAGCTAGGTGGGCTTGGCCTAGTGCTAACACTATTGAGCCTATGGATCTTAGGAAGTGATGCAAACTTGCTTCCTCTACGTTGTGTAGATAATAATGATAAAATTAAGTGGGATTGTCGTTTCCTTAACTTCTCGATTAAAAGAGTTTGGGAATCCGTTCAAGAACACTACAATAAGGTGGCTTGGGTCCATCTCATTTGGTTCCAAGGTTCTATTCCAAGGCACTCCTTTATATTGTCGCTTACTAATCGATGTCGGTTGTCTACTCTTGATAGAAGGCATCCCTGCTGAAGCCAAGTAGAGACGTGTTGTTTCCTTTGCAGGCAATCTAATGAAGATCATGACCATCTTTTGGTTGGTTGTTCTTCTAGTAAGAAAATATGGGGCCTTCTAATGGGTTATGTGATATCAATGTCACACATGGTTCTTGGGATGGCCTAGTGACTTGGGCCTCATCTAACCTCAAAGGGCATTCTTTGCAATGTACCCTTGCCAAGTTATGTTTAGCAAGAATGGTTTACTACTTGTGGCAATAAAAGAATAGCTGGTGTTATGACAACTGCTCTTTAAATGAGGATGCCATCTTTATGAAAATCATGAATATGGTAAGAGAGAGAGGCTTCTTGGTTATCTTCGCTTCAAACTCTTAGATAAAAACTTGATTCTCATTGATAAGCGGAGATTACCTAACATTTTGCTTGTTTGGACATAGCTAATGCAATGCTTTGTGATACATTCCTGCGTTATTAGCTCGTTTTCTGCTTATTGCTTTGGCTGGATTTAATTAGCTTTGGGGCTGGTTGCTGATTTTTGTTGGGACTGGATGATTGTTGTACTGATATATTCTGATTGGCTGGTCGGAATTTGCTGTTGCTGTTTTTCATGTTGATTTGCTGATTTGGTGTTTTAGAGGATCATACTTGCCGTGTTGCTAGTGCTGGTTACTGCTCGTTCTCGCTTTGAATGGCTGACATGGAGAATGTCGAAGCTTGTGGCTGCTTCAAAATTTGCTGCATTGTTTGTGGACAGATTGAAAAGAATGTTTGCTGATGGAGCTTCTTGCTTGTTGCAGATAGATGGGCTATTGTGGCAAAATTTGATGCCACTACATAGATCCTTGTATCTATCGTTTCATGATGGGCTTTTGCTAGTCTTTTCCTTTACAGTAGCATTTGCTTGTTTTTACTTGCCCGTTATGACGTTGATTTGGTATCTTTGTGCTTTGTCACCTAGATTATTTCTCAACATTGTTTGATCCTAGGTTTTTTAGAATTTTGTCTAGCTTGTGAGTAGGTCAAAACTAGTTGAATTAAGCATCATTGTAATATCAAGAGTGAGAATTCCAAACCCACACAATCACACACACAGTGAAAGTAATCACACAAGAGAATAACGAGGAAACCCTATCACAGGGAGAAAAATCTCTATTTACAATCCCACTATCAACGGGTTACAAGACTCTACTCAGACTCTCTACGAATCACTCGCACGAATCACTCGCACGAATCCTTTCGTCACTCTTGCTCGAATCACTCGATAAACCCTATAAGCAGGCTTTCTGCCTCACACAGAAAGTGAAAAGAAAATACAAGATGAATTTAGAGAAAGAACATGAAAGCTCTCAATCCTTAAAGACTCTTTCTCTAGGTCCCTATAATATGTTCTCCCACCTCTGTCAATTACAGAGTTGGTTTCACATATATATAGGATTACAAAGTTGCCCTAGTTTGGCAAAATAGGGAATTTAATCCGAACAAAATATTCATAACTCGATCCCTCGCGCTCCCATCCTCCAGCCTGCGACCTGCACTGGAATTTTTACGTTTTAGGAAATAACACTGGCGCACCCTCGGTCTCCCATCCTCTTGCCTGCGAACCTCATTGGAATTTCTGAGTGACCTTGGCGAACCCGCGCGCTCCCTGCGGGCTGCCTGCGTGCTTGGAGCGCACCCGCGAGCTTCCCGCGCCGTGCCTGCGAGGTACACTGAAATTTCATTCACGTTCCAGAAATCTGTGTCCGAATTCTATTAGGTTTTGTAATCCTTCACACAAATTAGAATTTTTCAAAATCTTAATCAACTTGATTTACTTTATCTCCTTAATTGTTCAGAATTCTTCAAATCTTCAATTTACATCACTTTAGGAAACTTTAATAGCATTCCTAATTTAACTAATATTTTGATTAGATTTGCCACAAGACTTTACAAGTATACTTCGAAATTTTCGTAATTTTATTATTAATTTAATTCTTTCTTTCTTGCCTTCGAAAAATAAAAAAAAAAAAGAGAAAAAAGGAAACATTTAAGAGCTGATCATTTGTTGTAATAGATTGTTGTGAGATCCCTTTCCTTTAGGCTAGTCATCTTATTCGAATTTTTGTTTTATTGATCTATTTTAGTTTGACCACACTTTTTTTTATTCTTTTAATTTTTTGGCCTTTGATGAGATACTACATCCCATCTCCCATTCTGACACGAGAGAAAAGAGATATGCTATGTTTACAATAATTTTTTTCAATAATTTTTATAACATTCTAAAATAGAGTTGTTTTGGACTCCAAAAAAAGAACAAAAAATCCTAAATCTAATACATATTTTATACTCAAATTTGATACAGTTTCTACACTCAAATCTCACCCTTATTTTTTTATTTATTATTTTTTGGTCTAAAACGATATCATTTTGGAATGCAGTAAAAAAATATTGAAAAAATTATTATAAATGTAACATTTCTCAAGAAAAAATATGTTCATCCATTTGGAAAAACACTACTGATTCTCGATCATCTGGTATGCAAATGCTAGATCACGAACTAGTTGAACATCAACGTTGTTTCATTTTCTTTCGTATATTATGATTCATTATTTTTATCTTTTGTTCGATATCAGCAATCTCTTTTTGATTAATTGGAACTTTGCAATTAACACATTTGACACTATAAAAAAAAAATGGAGTATAGGTGAGGAAAGTTTTACAAAAAAAAAAATTATTTTCTCGCTAATAGTAACTTTAGGCGAGGAAAAAAAATATTTCCTCGCAAATAATTTGAAAAGTTTTTATAGCAAAAAATTTTCTCGCTAATAATGCAAGGATTTTCAGATTTCTTTCCTGTAGAATCAACTATTAGCAAGGATTTTCGAATATCCTCACCTATATTCCTCACCATAGGGTATTATAAGTGAGAAAATTTAGTTTACTCACTAATAATGGGGTATTAGTAAGAAAATATTCATTTTCTCACTAATAGTCAAGCAACATTTTTTTTTTTTGAAAATAAGTGAGAAAATTTAGAGTGTATTTGGAATGAGATAAAATAAGATAAAATAAAATAAATTATAAATTTATAATTCACACACTAAAATAAAAAATAATAATTTTTAATATTTTCATCATTTTTTAAAATATTTTTTTGCCACTCCAAGCGATGTCTTAGCGTTAGCATCGGTATAAATTTTGTCTCGTATAAATAGCATGTGCGTTTGGCCCCTAAACTAGAGCAGTGTGACCCCACAAATCAGGCCGGGAGAGCACCGGATTGGTGAAGAGAATGAAGAAAGAGAGAGATAGAGAAATAATCCTCTAGTTAAGGCCACAGTTCAGGCTTGGTTTGCAACCAGTAGTTAACTTTTCTTTTTTTTTTTTTAACTTAACTTTTTTTGTTTTACATATTTTTTTTCATCAAAATTCAATTTTTTTATTTAACAGCTTTTTAAGTATGTTTTTATATTCGTACAAAATAATAAAAAATAAAAAATTTACTTATGGGTAAAAAAGTGACTAATAGTTTGTTTGACACACTAATTTTTTATAATTTTTAATAATAAAAAATTACTAAGAATTATAAAAAATTACCAAAAAATACTAAAAAATTACTAAGAATTGTAATATGTGAATTTTCTTATTTAGGATTAATTTTTTTGTAATTTTTTATTAATATAAATAACATGTCTAAAAATTATAGAACAAAAAAATGAATTTTAATTAAAAAATCGTATTAAAAAAAAAAAAAACTTAAAACGGAAGAGAAAGAAAACGAATAATTGTTCCAAAACCGGGCCTTGAAAGATATTCACAACCCAATATTGTGTGTTCATAAAAAGTGATCGTCTCTTTGTCTTGAAAGAAAAGAACTTTCATGACATACCATTCCGCATGCAACAGTCGTTTGTGTCCAACCAAGAGAGCCTTGTTTGGTAAGGTTGGTCACAAGATCTGAATTGGGTCCAACTTGTTCTGTAGTGGGTCTGAATGCTTCTTCATATGATAGCTAGCTCTTTCATCAAAGTCACTGGCAGTCCAGCTATAGCCGTAACTCACAAGCAAAAATCAAAGGGCACAACGATCAAAAGCTACCCCCCCCCCCCCCAAAAAAAAAGCAAAGGTCTTCACCATTCGTGTTCTTTTCGCAAAGCAACATGTGCGTGAACGTTTAGATACATACACCAACATACATGAACGTGACTGCAAATAAATTTTTGAGTTAGTTGGAGCGGCAGAGATTAATAAGTTCAAGGATTTGGCAACAAAAATTTATTCAATTAAGCCTATTTTCAAGATTTAAAAATATATTTTTGTATCTTTTTTAGGATAATTTTTTGTTATTGTATTAAAAAATTTAACTTTGTTCTACTTCCCTGTGAAGGATTAGAGTTTATCGCTTTTGATTGCATAACATACCCCCTATATATATCACCACAGGTGATGCTGGATGAAAAATTAAAATGAATTTGATAGGATTATATATAGTCTTCGTTTAGAGTGATAAAAAATTTTAAAAAATAGTGAAAAATGTTAAAAAATTTTAAAAGTTATTTATTTTTTATCACACTACAAGAATTATAAACCCACAACTTATTTCATTTTATCTCATTTTTTATCACTTTAAACACACCCATGATGTAATAAAATTTCAGTGGACCAAAATACCTCTAAATGTCCGAATTGGGTCCAAAAAATCCAAATATAATTAAAAAAAAAAATCCAAATATACAGGGGCAGCTTATTCTGCAGGACAGTGAGTTTTAAACAATTGCTTTCCAATTACTTTCTGTAAAGACTGTATTGGGCTGCCCCGCTTTTTTTTTTTTCACTTATATAGTGGCTACTAGGCAAACAAAGCACACCAAAAACACAGTGGCAGTGCCTGAAAGGATAACAAGGCATATGGAGACACTTTCCTCCTCCGCTGCTATGTTTCCAGACATTGGGCTAATGTGGGAGCAAGCCAAGCAGCCACTGATGGTGCCACTGCTGAGGTTTTTGGTCACTGTGTGTTTGGCCATGTCCGTAATGTTGTTTGTGGAAAGAGTTTACATGGGCATTGTGATATCTTTCCTCAAGTTGTTCAAGAGAAGGCCACAGAAGCAGTACAGGTGGGAGCCTATGAAGGATTTAGACGTGGAGCTTGGCAATTCAGCTTACCCTATGGTTCTAGTTCAGATACCCATGTACAATGAGAAAGAGGTTATGAACAAATAATACTGCTCTTAATTAATTAACTCTGGCTCTCTCTCTCTCTTTATTTGTGTGTGTGTGTGTGTGTGTGTGTGTGAAATGTAGATAAATTTGAATAGAAATTAATGGGTTGTTGTGATTTTCTTTGTTTAATTGCAGGTTTATCAGCTATCCATTGGAGCTGCATGTGGCCTTTCCTGGCCATCTGATCGGATCATTGTTCAAGTTCTCGATGATTCTACAGACCCTTACATCAAGGTTTTGAACTCAAACACTGACATAAATGATACACAGGAGTGGACCTACGCTATGACAGTAGGGGCCATGCCTCTCAAAGTTGTGAAGAAAAAAAAAATCAACAAATATAGAATATTTGTAGATATATTATTTTTAGATTTTTTTTTAAATGTGACCACCTTAAACTTTTTACATTATAAAACTCGGTTCTTGAGTTAATTCATAAATAAAACATTGAGACTTAATTCTTGATTTAGATTATTAATAGTCTAACATACTCAATTGAATAATTTTTAAATAAGTTAAATAGAGTTTATATATTTGTTTGATTTTTTAAATCTATTGCTTTATTGAATACCCTCAAATAAGCTGTTTGACTCTTAAATTGCATTTTTGAGAATTGAGAATGAAGGAAAAAATATTAAAATTTATAAAAATTGGCTTTTCCGTACTAAACTGCAGATTTTGTCCCTAATGATACGTGTAAATGAGATGATTGCTTGATTTCTAATAAGGGTATGGGAAAAAAACAACAGGACTTAGTGGAGGTAGAGTGCAGGAGGTGGGGAAACAAGGGCATAAACATCAAGTACGAGGTAAGAGACAACAGGAATGGGTACAAAGCGGGGGCTCTCAAGGAAGGAATGAAGCATAGTTATGTCAAACACTGTGACTACGTGGCCATCTTCGATGCTGATTTCCAACCCGAGCCTGACTTCTTGTGGCGCACCATTCCTTTCCTCGTACACAATCCTCAGATTGCCCTCGTTCAAGCTCGTTGGAAATTTGGTAATCAATCAAACAACTATATATCTTGATTAATATATTTTTATATGTATAATATTATATGTAATATCAAAAAATCATATTTGTACCTATTCCTCTTCACTTAGTATGTGTTTGAAGTTCAAAAAGATCGTATAAATTGGTAGACATGATAATATGCAGTGTGTAAGAAGTTAGAATTTTATAGAGATTTATAGAGAATTGTAGGACTCCAAACGGAGTTGTGAACCAAGTGCTTGCGCCATTGCAGTGAATGCGGACCAGTGCTTGATGACAAGAATGCAAGAGATGTCGTTGGATTACCATTTCAAAGTAGAGCAAGAAGTTGGTTCTGCCACCTATGCCTTTTTTGGTTTCAATGGTAAAGGCCTAATGAAACTGCTGAATTAGACATACTTTTTTGATACTATAATCGGATTATCTGCTCATTTAAAAAAAAATCTTTGACGTCCTAATTAAAGAGATCAACTTGAAAATTTTTTATGTAGGGACTGCTGGGGTTTGGAGGATTTCGGCACTGAATGAGGCTGGAGGATGGAAGGACCGTACAACAGTAGAGGACATGGATCTGGCTGTTCGAGCTAGTCTTAAGGGCTGGAAGTTTGTTTATGTTGGTGATCTTAAGGTACAATAACCAAAATAAGCAATATTTTTCCTTTAGCTATTTAAGTTATTTCAGTGTGAGAAAAAAAAAAAGGGGGAGTGAAAATATATTTGACAGTTCTATACTTTACCACCAATACCAGCGCTGCTATATGGATCAGAGTGTTGGGCAGTAAAGTATAATCATGGTCAGAAGATGGCAGTTGCGGAGATGAGGATACTAAGGTGGATGTGTGGGATTACAAGGAAAGATAGGATTAGGAACGAGGAGATTAGGGGTAAAGTAGGAATAGCACCGATTGAAGATAAAATGAGAGAAAATCGATTAGTATGGTTTGACCATGTTAGAAGGTGTCCAGCAGAGGCACCTGTTAGAAGGTATGAAAGTATGGAGATTGCTAGGAGTAGGAGAGGTAGAGGAAGACCCAAGAGAAGCTGGAAAGAAACCATTAAACATGACCTGACCTACCTAGATTTATCGGAGGACATGCCCCTAAATAGATCTAATTAGCGTTGACAAATCCATATAGCCGACCCCACCTAATGGAAAAAGGCTTGGTTTGATTTGATTTAGTTTGATTTATACTTTACCACCAATCTCACTTCAGCGTCTGTATTTTTATTTGTGTTACTTTGCTCCTATAGATTTGATTTAGTATCAATGTCACTCATCCTCTTATTTTCGTTAGAAATTATGTTTGTCCACTTAAGGTTCACAAAACAGAATTTTTAAAGAAAATTTGAGGAAATGGTGATATTGAAACTGAATCAAATATACACATGCTAAAGGTGATCAATGGGCAAATACACTGATTATGAACAACACCTCATCAAACGTCCGATTAGAATTTTGTTTCCAAATTGCTTAGAGGCACAAATGAGTGAAAAGTTGGAGCTTTCTCTAATGTTTGTACTGTGCATTTGAAGGTGAAAAATGAACTGCCAAGTACTTTCAAAGCCTACCGTTTTCAGCAGCATAGGTGGTCCTGTGGCCCTGCAAATCTCTTCAGGAAAATGGCACTGGAAATTGTAAGGAACAAGGTATTCTTCTTCTTCTCTCTTTCTCTCTCCCTCTCTCTCTCTCACTTCCATTTAAGATGATTGCAATGAAGGTTAAGAATAAAACCGAGCACTCTCTTTTACATCTCAGAAAGTCTCTCTGTGGAAGAAGTTCTACGTGATCTACAGTTTCTTCTTCGTTCGGAAGATTGTTGCCCACATAGTCACCTTCATTTTTTACTGCATTGTCTTGCCTGCAACGGTGTTAGTTCCGGAAGTTCATGTTCCAAAATGGGGAGCTGTTTACGTTCCTTCTACTATTACCCTACTCAACGCAGTTGGAACTCCCAGGTTTATATATCTACTACTTCTCAAGAAAATGCTACTCTACTCACAAAAAAAAAAAAAAAAGAGTGTTCTAAAATGAAATGGGAGATGCTAACATCAAATTTGATGTCAGTCCGATAACAACAAAATTTAGATCGTTGAATATATTTGGACTATTAAATTTTAATCTGACAGTGCTTATCACTAGACTGACAACAAATTTGATGTCAGCTTCTCCAACTCTCTAGAATGATATAGCAATGACCTGCACTTTCTGTAGTAAAGTTATACTCTAATGGGTATTTAAAATGAATGGCGGCTCCAATGAGAGCCATCTCATTCTGGTATTAATTCTGATTAAATCTTCTAATTGTTTGTCATATTCCTCTACTTGAAATTGTTTTAAATAATTTCCTCCGTTTTATTTGCAGATTTACTAAATTCGTGTGTGTGTAATTTTGCAGGTCTCTGCATTTGCTGGTTTTCTGGATCCTTTTTGAGAATGTCCTGTCCTTGCACCGAACAAAGGCCACATTTATAGGACTGCTCGAGGCAGGGAGAGTCAACGAATGGGTTGTTACCGAGAAACTTGGGGATGCTCTCAAGATGAAAACAGCTTCCAAAGCATCTAAAAAGCCCCGAATCAGGCTTGGTGAAAGGTAACCTATTGCCCTCAGTTGAATTTGTCCCAGTAATGCTACACGATCAAATATACATTTACATATATATAACAAAAAGTACTACCACAATGTTGTGACTCAAAGAGAGCTAACAAAGTTACTCGAGACTTTACTTGAGTTTAATTTAGCTATAAACTCGCTCAAGCTTAATTCTAAACATAAATGAATCGAACTTAAAACGAACCAAGTTTTCCGAGACTTACTCGAGTTTATTTATTTATTTTTGGTAATTAAAAAAATTAAACTCGAGTTTAATTTAGTCATAAACTCGCTCATATTTAATTCTAAATATAAACGAATCGAACTTAAACCATAATTTTAAACTTGTTTTACTATTGAACTTAATCAAGTTCGGGTTAATAAATATAGTGTAAAGCATCAAACCATTCAAATTCAACTTAACATTAATTTGATTAGAGATTCACTCAAATTAAACTCAAAGTATAAACAAATTAAGCATAAACCAACTTTTTGAACTCGTTAAATTTAACGAGCCTAATTTTAATATTTTACTGCTCGATTGCATTCAGATCATTTACATTCCTTACTTAAGCAAGAGCCTATCACTTTTTTTTTCCCAAAAAAAATAAATAAATAAATAAAATAAAACATTTAAATTGCCCGCTGCTACATCATTCCGGTGGTTTTCTTTGTAAAATATTTTCGATAAAATAGCATTTTTCTATCTGCTTTCGACCAGTGATCCCATGACAAACACCTCATGAAATGGTAACATTTGATTGCTATGGTGTTGAATGCGAGCAGAGTTCATCTTACGGAGCTAATTGTGGGGACCTACCTCTTCATCTGCGGATGCTACGATGTTGCCTTTGGAAGGAACCATTATTTCATCTACCTCTTCCTCCAAGCTATGGCCTTCTTCATTGCAGGAATTGGTTATGTTGGCACATTCGTCCCCAGCTCTTAACGAGAGATCATTGGACAAGCGAAGATCGAAATGCTTGGAAGCCGAGTTCTTGGGAAGCATATCTGGGTTCAAAATTGATTTCATGTTGAGATTGTCGAAACAAAGGGCGGGGATTCTTTTTTTTTTTTGGCTCAGGTAGGGCCAAACAAGACTCAATTTTCAAATTGTTGCTCTCCTTTCAAGGAAAAATACATAGAAAAGGATATGATAGGAAGAAGGTTTATTTGGCAAATAAGTTGCATATAAAGAAGAAAAGAATACATGAAGTAAGAATGCCGAAATTGGGCTAATGACCCACATTGTAAACAACATCAGTGATATGGTTGTTTGTAATTCTAGTTTCTTGGAAATTGAATAAAATGGTTAAATTTTTCAACAAATTTGAGCTCCTAATAACTACAGTTGCATTTTGATGAGTCCCATTGCATTTGAGACACCCCCCCCCCCCCCCCCCAACAAAAAAAGGGGGGAGGGGGCAAAAAGCTTAGGAACGAGAGGAAAACCTTCTTTCTTGCCTGTTCTGAAGTCATGTCCTCAAGCTGCACAAACCGCACAATTCAAATCTACAAGCAAAAAGTAGTCAATCAAATGAAACTTGTCAATAAGCTGCTAATGCCCTCCCCCTCTCACCGCATATAAACACTGCTTGAGGCGGCATTGATGATGCCTTCCCAGTACTCACCGTTGATGCTTGTCCAAAAAGAATGGCCACAGAATTTTGAAGAAGTTTCGAGCTGAACAAAACGCTGTTGTTTTGTTGTATTATTGAACTCAAGATATGAATGGGACAACATGAATTCCACAAAAATGTAACAAGCTCTGTCGCTTGAATCTTGCTCAACTTTGAAAAAGAAAATCTGCAATCTGGATTGGCTACTTCTAAACCCAGGTTGATGAGCCTATACCTCTACTCTGCAGTAATTTTGGTCTGAGATGGACTCCAATACGTCGTAATGACCGTAACCATGAAACAGAATAGTAATAGGACTGCTGTCTTTGTCCTTCTGATACTCGTCTCCGTAATTTGCAATCTTTACCAAACCACCTGAACTTCTATTGGTCATGAAGACGGTTATCGGTGTCCTGTGATCACAACATGAGACAATAACAATAAAGTCTGACAAAATATCAAAGTAGGAAAACGGTCAAGGAAAGAAACAAAACACTCATTAGCGGTGTTTGGATAGCAGATTTATTGAGAGAAAAGGAAATAAAGGGTGGGGGGGTTCAAAAATTAAATTAATTCACTTGTTTGCTTATGGCAGAAAATAGAAGGGGAAAAACATAGAATTTAAGAAATGTAAAAAGAAATAATAAATCAATCAAGAAACTAGTTTATTGAATAATGCCTTGCAATTTAAGAATGTCTCGTTGGATCTTTTTTCTGTCAAGCCTAGTTTGCTCTATAACATCAAGTAATGAACTGATAAATACCACTGCATGAAAGCTAACGTGAGAAACACAAGGATGATATTCTTTGCAGTGGAAAAGATGGTTTTCATTGACAGAAGAAATGCTTCAAATAAACAGTGAATGGAACTCACTTAAGAACATGGGATGCCATCAGCAACTCAGGCTCTCCACCCCAAACATAAGGTTGTTGAATTCTTTTCACATATGCATCAAAATCGCCTTCAATGAACCTAAAATGTAAGCTAAGAACAAATAAACACTGCTATTCCACATTAACAACTAGGTGATTCTTCCAATGCAGTTACCAAAATTCTCACCATTCGGTTTCTCTTCGTCTCCTCAAGAGCTCATTCACTACCTACAATACAGAAACCTTTAGACTAAGGTACCAAACAAGCAAGAATCTTTTGCTGGTAAAAGTATTTAAACCTACTTGAGATCTTAGTTCATCAGCGAGTTCCCTCTGGCGACCCTCATCAGGAGCTCCTTCCCCATTCCTCAAGCAAGCCATATGAGCTATGGCTCAAAATAGGCACCGACCATCAGCTGGCACCCCTGTTATAGGAATTTTAAAACCTACTTTTACTTCAACAACAATATCATTATTTGTGCAACAAAACTAAGTCGGAGTATCATCATAAGGGTCATCCCTTTTTTTTTTCTCCGGCTTCCAAAGGATTAAAACTAGCATACCCAAATGAGAAGTGTATAAGATTTAACAAATTGCAAAGTTTTCATAATGCAACAAAATGAAAAAGTTTGGATTTTCCAAAGGTGAACTTTATGAATGGTATATACACTAATTCAAAATGCATGCATATTTTTGAAATGGGGATGTTGGATGTCAAATCGGTGACATAAAGGCTATGGACCGTTGGATTTTAATCCAACAGTTCGAACAAATTCACCTTTTTTTAATGGTCCGAACAAGTTAAAAAAAGAGTAAATGTATTCGAATTGTCGGATTTTAATCCAACAGTCCACAACCTCGTTATCATTGAGCTAACAACTCAGCTATGTCAGCCCCCCGAGGTCCCTTATTTTTTGGGTACTTTTTGCAACAATAAATAAAGAAAAAAAAATACAAAATTTATCTAAATACATGGAGAACTCTACAAGGATAACTCTAAAGGCATATATTGAAGTTCAATGCCAAATTCAGTTTATTGTTTTACTTTTTTAAAACATAAATTAAATATAAGTCATCCAATGATTATATAACAAACACATTCGCATATTAAATTCAATCTAAATCATTACATAAATCTAAAATAAAACTTAATGAAATTTAAAATCAAACATTCAGATAGGGGAGCAAACGAGTTGACTATTCGTGAGTTATTCGAGCTTGGCTAGATATAGGTTCATGAGTAAAATGAAATCAAACCGAGCTTGATTTATGACTCCTTTAATTCGAGTTTGAGCACGAGCTCAGAGAAACTCGGCTTGAAAGCTCGCAAGCTGGCTTGTTAAAATCATATATATATATATATTTTTAATAATATTTTTATTATATATCTTTAAATATTTTATTTATTATATTTTAAATTAAAACGATGTCGTTTTGGTTTAATCGAGTTATTCACGAGTCGAGTTGGATCCTAAATTCTTCTTTATTGAGCCAAACCCAAGCCTATATAAAAATTCGAATCGAGTTCGAACTCGACCTCAATATAAAAAGCTCAAACCGAGCTCGAACAAGTTAAAAAGTTCAAATCGATCTCTAACTCAAGCTCAACATAAAAAGCTCGAACCAAGCTCGAACAAGTTAAAACTCTGCTTGGCTCAATTCCACCCTCCATTCCGACAACTGTCTGTGTGTTCTTTTGAAGAAACAATTAAAAAATCAATCATTCAATTTAATGGAAATTACTACGCATGAATGTTCCCCTTTGCACGCGTTCCTGTATAATTTATATATACATTACAGAACTGAAAGTAACATAACATATCGTCGAACAGATTGAATGTATGAGGTCAGTAACCTGTGACTCTGTAATTAGCAGAGTTCTCATCGATCGTTTCAGAAGGTATGATGTCCGTAACACTACGACCTTCGATGCTGTTGCCGACGGGGACCGAATCGGTGCTCACCTCGGCACACTCCAACGGCGCGGCGAGGCAAGCGCACACGCCGAAGAGAAGCCAAGCCGAATCGGGACGATGGAGCCACCGCGCAGGACGGGCGTCCCACGCGACATTCCACGAGCCCTCCCCCCTCATTTGCTCGTGGTGGAACGCCGGCCGCCGGTAACCTCGGGCGGAAGGAAGGATGGCGTGCCATATGGAGGCCGAGATGCCTCCGCCGATAGGACAGGCGCTAGAGTGGTGGCGCCGGGGCTGCTGGACTAGCCTAATCTGGCCTCCGGCGAGCCGGTGTTGGAATGCCGCCGCCGGGCCGTGGGCCAGTGACAGCGACGCGAGGATCCAAGGCTTGCGGCGTGCGCACAGTACCGCGAGCATCACCGGAATGGGACCAATTGCTAACGTGCGCTCGATAGCGAAACGAAACTAAACGTACGCACCCATCAGCGGTGAAAAAGTCTAGCTATGATCACAAACACGGCAGCCCGAAAGGAGGATCTGCACTTTGTTTGTTTTTGCCGGTAGGGTAAACCGGACCCGATTCAATGGACGGATTGGGCGGTAAAAATTAAAATTTGATAAGGTAAAATTTTTACGATTATACTTAAAGCCACAAATATTTCATTCCTAATTTCACATTAAGAAATCAAAAAATATTTTTGTTGAAATATCAAAATTTATTATTTTATTAATTCATATATAATATTTTTATTTTTATATTTTATTCTTTTGATCAATAATTAATTCATATTTCTTATCTTATTATTTTATTTACAAAATTAGAACTTTTTTCTTTATAAAATATTTGAATTAGATAGTATGTATACAATTTGTACATTGTCACTGGGAGGAGAGAGAGAGAGAGAGAGAGAGAGAGTTTTGTGCTACACCAAATAAAAAAAAAAAAGTAGGTAAGAATTTATATGTATGTGTATATATAATAAGAATTGATTATATTGAAATGGTAGGTAAGTTATCCAATGGTAGTAGTAATTTATCAGGTGAGTTAATAATCAATAATTGGTAATTGAGGTATAAAACCATAAGAAAAAAACATTAATGGTTACGAAATAAGATTATAAAGTTACTTATTGAGAAGATAATTTTTTGAAATTTGCTTACGTAATTTTTTGAAGTCATAAGTAATTAAAAAGATGTTAATAAAATAATATTTTTTTTTACTAATTAAGTAATTTCATCAAATTTAATATTTCACTACCTATTTGTCTTTATTATAATAATAGTGTATATGTAGACTATAGATGAGCTTAATGCCCCTATTCCAACCAAAAAAGAAGGGAAAAAAAAATCATTTGTGAAGATAAGCGAAGAAATTTGTATTTTGATTAAGAATTTATTGAGAAAATAAATGGAAAAGAGAAAGTGAGATATAAATACATATTCTTGTTTGAATGAATTAGAAAATGAATGGAAATAAAAATATATAACTTCTTAACTAATTAATTAATTTTTTTAATTTATTATTCTTATGCTTTAAATTGTTTATTATTTCTCTTTATTTTCTACCATAATTAAATAAAAATATTAATTTGGAAATATTTCTCTTCTTCTTAAAAAAAAAAAACAAATAATTGGCTGAAAGAGGTGGTGATACTACTAAACAATGCTTTGCTATTTCAACACAAATGAGATTATTGTTTATTTAAATATTTTCTCAAGTTAGTAGGTGAGTGATTGTGCCTTAGGTGACGTTTCGCTCACTAATAAAAATCAATTTTTACTAATATTTTTTTTATTTTTTTAATTAAATAAATTTTTATCAAATACTTAACTATCGACTAAAGTATCACATGTCAAAGAAAGGTATAAAATTACACTTCTTAAATGGGCGGAATTGGTCTCTTAATTTGCTATTTCAACACAAATGACATTATTGTTTAATTAAATATTTTCTCCAGCTGGTAGGTAAGTGATTGTTTTTTTTTTTTTTTTTTTGGATGATGGGGTGATTGATTGTTCCTTTTCTAAGAATTTGATGTTTCCCTAAGCTATTCTGATAATATAGTAATTCAAAAATGTTGCAGATTATCTAATCCCGACTCCAAAAAGTTATCTTGGACACCAGTATGATGCCTGCTAAAGAGTTTCCGATATTTAAATTAGTAAAAGAGTTTGAGAAAGTATTTTGGTAGAGTAATAGTAAGGAAAATGAGTGTGTATCTCATACACCTGAGAAGATAGTGTATATATAGAGATGTAGGACCTGTATGAGTATAATGCTTATGAGCCTCACACGATTATGGTTTCCTTCCAATCATATGGTGCCACGTATATTTGTAAATCTCAAAATGATTCTCATAATTAGTTATCAAAATCATTACACAACAGATAATGTTCTAACGGGTAAAAATCACAAGAATATAATAGAATACGGTTATGCATGCCGTTATAACGTAAGCAATCTTTCCTGTTATGTGTTGATCGATAAGCTCGACCGAGATTGATAACAGTCGATCAGGTGGATTGGGCTCTAGTCGCTCGAGTACTTATGGTCGGTCGAGTACACTCATCAGATGCCTTCGATTCTCCTAGTCACCGAAGAGGACCGAGCAAAATCCAGCAATTATTTCACCAATCTGACTGCTTGATTAGACACAAACCATCATATTATTTTCCCTATGTTTTTTTCTTTTTTACATAGAATTTGTTAAAGGAATGTTTAATAAAAATAAATAAAGAAAAAAAATTTTTTTTTCCACATACGTTAACTTTGAACCAAGCAAAGGTAATTATGCCATGCATATAAATATACCAGATCGAGATTATAAATTAATGTCGCAAAGATAAAGTCAATGTCAATTAGTATCAAATTCCTTTCGTACCTCTGTCGGTTACTCACTCTCCAATTCTTAAAACAAATTTTCAAAACTAAAATTTTGTGGAGAACAAGCAAATCACAAAATCTTAAGTTAGGCGTAGTGCCGGATCAAAATTTTGACTTAACTGGGGATGTATATAGTACGAATCTAAATTAGATAGATTGATCATATTTTTTGTTATGAAAAACGTACAACTATTAATATTTTTAATTTGAGTTATTTTTATAAAATTAATAAAAATTATTATCAAATCTTAGTGATACTATTCATATTCACCATTATATATATATATATATATATATTATAACAAATCTTTTAATAAAATATAATTTTTTTTATTTTTCAATTACTATATGATCTTGACTTCACTTTCTTCTTTTATCTATAAAATTATTGGACATAAGAGGAGAGGAGCAATAACAGTGGACTAAGATTGATGGCGAACTCGAATTTTAATATCATATCAAGAAACCCAACAACATGAAATCTAACAACACATGAGAGAAGGAGTCTCAACATTAAAAATTAGGGGGTTAAGATGAACGAAATCCATCTCTTTAATGGGACAAGTAACTTTTTTCATCAGTCGATATGACAATATGGGACAACTTCTAACATCAAAGTAAACTCCTAAATTCCTTAAATGAAATATGTCTATCGGTTCACTGTAATTATAAATTTACTAAAAAAATATTTCAGATTAGAAAATAATTTAAAAATTATTGAATATTAATTAAGTTTAAGAAATCAAAATTATCTTATAATGTCAACTCTTATTATATTTTAAATTTAAAAATGCGAAGAAAATGCCTAGATATTATTTAAGCCTAAGAGTAAATTTTTAGAAAAAATTTAATTTTAAATTGATCAGGTCGATCATTTTTAACCGATTATTAATATCTAATATTTGAGTTATTTTTATTAATCCATATTATCTATGTACGTATCAATGTTGTGTAGTTTTTTTTTTTTAATTTTTCTCATTAAATCCAATTTCATGTGCACCCTTTCTATTTATCATTTTTCTTTTTATTTTTTGTAATTTTTACATAGAATACACTCTTTCTTTTTATTTTTTTATTTTTTTTTGGTATTATTTTTTTTTCATTTTACTTCTCTTTGTCCCATATCAGTATATAACAACAACTATATTTTTTTCTTTTGTCTATATAACCACTAGAATTGTAATATGTAATTTTAATTAATATGAAGTTAGTTAATGAATTTCTAAGTTGGCCCACTTGCCTATTGGTATACAATCATTAATAAATGATATTCAATTCAAATTTAATACACTTTTTTTTAAGGCAATTCAATATTTGATTAAATAGTTTACCACAATTTTAAACCTAATTGAAGCCAAATAATAATAACAACAATAATAATTTTGTCTAAGCAAATATTCATATTAATAATGCTAAAGTAAATAATAGATACAAAATCTTGTAACAATCCAAAAATAAAATATAAAGAAATCTTGTCATACATCACAAAAAAATGAAAAGAGGCAATAATATATTTAGGTTTATTTATAGGGGTACTTTTAAAAATAAATAAAAGTATTAAAGATAAAAAAAATAAAATTGTACTGAATAAATTTAAATCTATTTTTATATAAATTCTTCCAAAATTAGACGTGAAATAAAATCAGATTAATGGAAGTGAATAAGAGCTAATTATTATCTTCCTTACCTTTCTTTTTCCCAAAGAAGATTAATCATGCCCTGAAATGGGTAGTCGAGTTGGTTCGGATGGCGGGTTGAAGGGCCTGAGACCAATAGGTCCCGAGTTTGATTCCTTTTGGGGGTAGTCCTTCCTCTAATTGTGAAGGGCCATCTAACAGCCTTTTCGGCTGAGCTGGTCAGCCAAGCCTTACCTAGGCTGGTTTACCTCCTCGTGGTTTTTTATCGACTAGGGCCATGGGGCGAGTTTCACCTACTGCCCACCCATGGATAGCGGCTGCGAGTTTCTTCTCGGCCCCAGAAGAAGATTAATCATTTTACCCCTCCAATCCCCCCTATTCACTATTTCCCAAACAAGGGCAAGGTGCAACGAGAATCAATTTCGTGTTATAGTAAATTTTGTAACGAATAAATACAATAATTATATTATACAATTTAAAATTATCACAATTTAACATCCTAAGGAAAAGAATTTGAATAATAAAATAATTGTTATGAATAAAAATGAAAAATTAATTACACGCAGTTATTTTTGACACTATTGATAACAATTAACAAATACTCTCTGTAAATAAGACATTATATTGTTATTCAATAATAATTTTTTTGTGATTTATTATTATTTAATAAGACAAAAATATAAATACTTATGTGTCACTCTCTTATCGATTTATCAGATAAGTCTCTACTTTTTTATTATAATAATAATAATTAAATCCTGTAAAGCCTAATAACACTTTTGTTATCACATATCAATTCAAATTTATCTTTATTTTATTTTTTAAAATGAGACTGAATATAATTAATTAAAAACTAATAAATTAAAAAAATATAAAGTAAAACTAAAAAAATGTACTTGATTACCTATTTTTTTAACTTTTATTATTTCACATATAATTTATTTTTCAAAAAAAAAAAGAAAATTATATTATGTAAATGACTGAAATAACGCTAATTTGTAATTATAATTGTGACATCGTAAATTATATGTGTAGTGCCTATTAAATTGAAAATACATATTAAAAATCTCAAAAATAAAACAAAATAGACTAAATAAAATTTGATCAGTTGAGATATATATATATATGTGTGTGTGTGTTATGGAGAATTAAACTTAGGAATAGTCATCTCGGCCAACTTGTTCGTACCCTACCCGATCCCCGCCCCAAACAGGTAGGGGATTCAGGGATTTTTTAGGGATCGAATAGGGTACGGGGACATTTTTTAAAAAATTTCAGGGATTGGGTAAAGTATGAGTATAAGTCTGTCCCCGCCCCGTACCCTACCCTACCTGTTCGCTGACTCTACCAATATTCTTATATATATATATATATATATTTAATTTTTTAGTGTATTTGTTACGATAGATTTCTCAGTAAGGTAGTGAATTAAGATTTTGAGTTTATTTATTTATCACCTTCCTATTAAATTACTTTGTTTTCTAGTTTACAAAGAAACTATAAATTGATATAGACCAACTGTGAATGTTTCTTTGTTTACTTTTTTTATTTTGAACCGTAGAACTTATTAATATGGTAAAAAAATAGAAACCTATTAATATAGTAGAAAAAATAAAAACCTTATAAATGCTTTCTAAATATACATATATATGGGGCATTTTTCGATTTTTTAAATATGTATTAGGATTCTACTCTATTTGTTTATAAGTCATATTTTAAAATTTTTTTATTTTCATATTTTTTTCAATTCAGGTACCCATTTCCCCATAAGGATCCCCTTTCCCCGTTTGGGTTGAGAATGGGTGGTAAAAATAAATCCCCAATAGGAATCGGATAAGGTATGGGGATTGATTTTAGTTTGAGGATCGAGTATGAGGATATGCGTACCCGTCTCTTACCCGTCTCATGCCCATCCCTAATTAAACTTTTGGAATTGCGCTCACACTTAAACACTATTCATGCTTAAACTTTTAGAATTACTTCATACTTGAACTTTTAGAATTACATCCAAACTTAAAGTCTCTCTCTCTCTCTCTCTCTCTCTCTCTCTCTCTGGGTAGACGCAGATCATGGGATTTTGGAAATAATAAGCCAGCTCAAACACTACATTAGTTTACAATTAAACACATTGTTATTAAGTGATAATGTTTTGTAATTCATTTAATTTAATGCAAAATAATATATATATATATATATATATATATATATATATTGTAACTGCTGCACTATAAGTGTTCGTTCAACTTTTATATGAATAAAAAAATAAAAAAATATAAGGCAATATTTTAATTTGGTGATTTAATTAATGTTACTTTTACTATATTTTCTAACCGCATATTTGGTATCATTAGGAGTGAGAATGGCAAAGGAACCATTAATGGAATTGAAGGAATTACCACGCGTGTTTGGTATATCATGTAACAAGAATGAGAATCATGTAAATGTCTTTTTATCATCGTATTGTAATTTCTTAAGATGCAAAAGTTTTTAAGTTCTAAAATTCTACATGAGGGTTTATAATTTCTCAAAATGCATGGTAAAATCATTCTACATAAAATATATGTGTATATATATATAAACCTGTTTGAATCTTCAAATTTTATTAAAAATTTTTAATTTTTATTAATTTTTTACCACCCTCATTAATAGAATGTAACCTTTAACTCAAAAAAATGACAAAAAGTAAAATTTCAAACTCTACTTATATATCAAAAAGAGAGATTACTTTTTAATTCAAGAGATAATTAGATATAATGTAATATAAATCCTGACGGATAAACTTTTTCATTTAATTTTTGAGGAATATACTACGTTAAACATGTGTACGCTATTTTTGTGTTAATGACTAAATAGTCGTGAACAAAATAATCTAATTATGAATGTAATCTTTTGATTATGTTATTTAAATGTTATCAAATAAATTTACATTCTTCAATACAAAAATATATATATATACATATATGATTTATATGCATCATAAATTGTCATTACAATCACCTAAAAATCATGTGCAATATCCATAGTATTTATCTTGTGATTTCTAAACTTACAGAATTAACAAGATAACTTCGATACCAAATCAAATAACAGCTAGCTTAGCAATTACAATCCCAATAGGCAACAGCAATATTTAAATTTTGGATGGAAACTAAAAAGTGACTTTGTTTTTGTATATATCTCTACTTCCCCCCCCCCCTCTCTCTCTCCCTCTCTCTCTCTCCCCCTCCTGGTTTACTTACCAAAGGACCTGCCCTCTGTCTTGGTTCTCCGGCATTGAATTGCGCAGCCAACTCCGGCCACGTGATACGGTCAAAGATAGGTAAACTAAGCATTAACTCATATTTTTTCCAAAAATTTTCTGTTTGGCTTTCTCACTAAATTTATGCATATAAGTAAGTGAATGCGTTTTCCCAAACAAAATCAAAAAAAGGAAGATTCAATGCAGATTTTGTGGGTTTTGTTTTCCGTTTCATTTCAACCTGAAACCCACCAAATTCACTATGATTCACCAATTCTACCCTTCATTCTCTCTGATTTCTTTCCATTATGTTATTCCATATTTTATTTTTGTTTCTCTTTTGAGCCTGCTGATAACTGTGTGTAGCTGTAGAGAAATATACACATTCATATACATATATATATATATATGTGTGTGTGTGTGTGTGTGTGTTTATCTATGAATGAATTGGATTTGCTGGTATTAACTGCACGGATACTATTATTTTTTGTTGCTCAGAAAGCATGCCTTGTTTTGATATCAGCATTTGAATTTGAAGGTTCACATGTTGGGTTTGGGACTGTTTGGCTGAGAATGGGGATAGGGATTGAAGAAGTGTTTACTGATAAATTGGCAAACTACCTCAAAATTTTAGTTTTGAGGAATCTGTAGACTATATAGAGCGTTTAAGTGGTAGAAAGATTTGACTGCTCGGGGTTTTGGTGAATTAGAATGAGTTTTGGGAGGGAGTTTCTGGTTCCACCTGAAAATGATGTACAGACTAGGGGTCCCTGGGTGCCTACCATACCTGGAAACCCAATTCTACCAGCAAGATCAAACGGTATCCCAGTTGAAAGGTGTGGAAATCATCAACCTGGGAGAGCAAATTGCCGTGAAGTAGTTGGAGTTACCAATCGAAATTTACAGCAAATGATGAATTACAAAGAGGTAGGCCAGATTTTCAACCGGACTGGATTGATGGGTCAAATTGGAAGTTCTTATAACTCAGGTGTTCCTCCAGCCGGGAAGCCGAGTTTCAATCACAATGTTGCATTCCATAGCCATCCCTTTGGCAATGACAATGTAGCTCAGAACAATAGTCCTTTGGCAGAACAATTAATGATCAAGAATACCAGGTTGATGGCCTCTGCTACCCCTACAAATGGAGTGTTGAACAAAAGCTTGGATGCAGCGCATAACCCCATGATTCTGAACTCGTATTCTCAATTTGACAGCAATTGGACTGAACCCAGCTTCACTAGTTTGTTGCTTGGATCTGAAAATCCCTCCTCTAGGTCAAGCCAATGGATCAGTAATGCCGCCTTCTCACAGATGCCTGGGGGTAAGTGCTCAAAACTTTTTCCACGCTAAACTGCATTCTTTTTCAGTGGATTTTTAAGAATTATCGTATCATTTGTTTTTTATCTGAATGAAATGAGAAGACAAATCAAGAGAAATCAGGTTATGCTTTCAATCCACAAATTTAGTGCTTTCAAGTTTCAATCCACGTGTATAATCTGAGACTGCCAATCCATAAATTCAACTATAGTAATAATTTGTAAAGCCTTACAAAGTATTTCAAACATCCTCAATACTACAAAGCTAAACTTAAAGCCGTTAGTATACATCTACAGAATATTTCTAATCCAGCTAGTCATAAAGAAGGTTATGCCCACAAAGCCAACTACTCAATGTCTCAAAAATAATCACCCAAAATCGTTAGTCAATCCTGATAATCAATCTCAAAATTTGCATCAAACGACAACCACTATACAATTTGGACCAAGTAGAGAACAAAAATATCTCACAATTTATAGTCTTACAAAATAACTCATTTAAATGAAATAGACAATAGATAATGAAGAAAAGAATCCTATATAAGTTAAGACACCACAAGTTTAAACACAATTCACTCATCATCACTATGGTCACAATGTTAACCCTAGTGACAGGGGTTTGATGTCAAATAATAATAAATATATTATCACCATGGATAATCACAATATAATAATGTTAGTATTGTGGGCCTCTATCTGTCTCCTAGTTCTCCATATGTGGACACGTTTAGGGGTCGTTACCCTTTGAGAGCAAATTATAACTGACCACCATCATGATAATATAGCACAGCTAGACTAAGAGTTTTACATCATGCATATCTCAAAAACAATTTAGGCATTTCGCCAATAGATTTATTTCTTACTTGTGCCGTATTTTGAAGACTACAATATAACATATTGAGTTCAATATCCCACGTCAACAAACATTTTAAGTTCGAAGATCAGAAGCAAGTTTAAAATATATATATGATTTTTAAAAGTAAAACCAGATAGTATAAGTACTTATCTCACATGCAATCTAATAATAAGCAGTGACCACCAAAAGATACTTCACTACAGAATTACGTTTAATAAACTATCCATAACAGTTCTATCATGTCAATACTAAATCCGTTAAGAAAATGCATGCATGTCCCAAGGTTATTGCACTTATAGGTAAAATTACCGAAATGCCCTTACTCCATTATGAAAATGTATGCATGACCTAAGGTTATCTTGTTTTTAGGTAAAATTACCAAAATGCCCTCACTCCATCCCAAGAAGAGTCCGACACAAATATAGTGAACAAAATTATTTCTAAAACTATTAAAAACATTCATTGATATCAAAATGATCATCCGTACAATTCCCAAACTCAATTTTGCATAATTACTATTTTTCTAAATTTTCTACTCCAAAAATTTAGATTTTGACTAGTCATGAAGCCTACTTTGTGACAATTTTTTTCTCACCTATGAACACCATTCAAGTGAGTTAAATGTATGTCATGAAGTGTTCATGACACAGTGTAAGGGTATACCAATCATAGGCCCAAATAGAAACTCCAAGGGAATGATAGTTGGGCCCAAAATTGCAAAATAATCGCAGATCAAATTCCAGATTCAAGGCTGTTCATGAAGCCCACTTTGTGACATCGTTTCTTTCACCTAGTAACTCTGTTCAAGTCAACTAAAGTAGTGTTACTAAGCTCTTAAGGCATACTACAAGGGTACTAACCACTGGCCCAAATACATACTGTAAGTAATTGATAAATGGGCCTAAACTTGCAAACTAATCACGGAAAACTAAATTTCCAAATTCAGCCTACTCGGGAAGCCTAATTTGTGACCACGTTTCTCTCACATCCGAACTCCATTTAGGTTATATAAAGTACCAACGCGAAGGAAATATAACCATTACGAAGTTATAGCTGAAAAAAATCGTAAAAAAATGACAGTAAGGAAAAGATAATATAGCCTAACTTTTGGAAATAATCACATATTTACTAACTTTCCAGTTCCAACATTTTACCATCTTCAACCTAATCCAGACATAGTTGGTCTCAAAACATTCCTAGGGATAAGAGGATCCCATTCATGACTATAAGCTCATCGGAAACTCACTGGAAAACAAAACCATAAACTAACATAGGTTTTCTATATATGCAACACGAATAAAACCCAAAATGAAAGATAAATTAGACACACACCTTAGCTTGTTGACGGAAGAAGAAATGCTAACTCCTTCAATTTCCAACCCTTGTTCCCTTCTTTCCTTTCTCTCTCTTCCTTTCCTCTCCACTCTCTTTCTTCTTCTTTAGTGTCTAGAAAATGATGCATGCATGTGTTTTTTATGAATTGGTGAAGGCACAAATTACTATTTGACTCTTTATTTCTCCAGAGGGTCCCTTTTGACTATCGCTAGCTATTTTATTTATTTATTATATATATGTATATACACTTTCAACAGTGTAACCATGATTAGGATCCCAATTCTTGTATTATATTGTCATGGCAACAAGTCCATTTCTATGACTGGATTTGATTATTTTATTTTTATTTTTTTGATTAGCAAAATGTCTATATATTAGAAAAAAAACATCAAGGGATGCCACTCATATACAAAACCACTTCCTCAGAGTGCCTATGGGATATCTATGTGTCCTATGAAATACAAAAAACCAAGTAAATGTGGTTCTCTACCCCCGGATAACCAGCTGTATTATATACATAATAACATCCTTTTCAATCAAAACAAAGGCCTTTCTTCATCACCGAATGTTCTTCTATTCCTCTTGCCCCACACTAGCCAAACGGTGCAAAAAGGGGTAATCCTCCAAACGCTTCTCCTCTTGCAAATTCTGGCTCCCCATCAAGATGTTAACACTTGCTTTGCCTCCCTAGGAAAGACCCAGTTCATTCCAAAGCAATTCAGAGACAATGGACGAACAAATGGTCAATTGTCTCCAAAAAAAAAAAATTGATGGCCAAACTAAAAAGAAGAAAAGTTATCCGATATATCCACAGCAAATAATCATGAAAAATTTTGAAGTCTATACAAGCGTAAAAAAATTCATTTTTAAGGTTGTAATCGACATGCATAACTCTGATGAAACTGTTTTCTCAGTAATTTCCCAACAGTAACAGAAATGGAACACCAAGGCGAATATAGAAGAGTCCTCTGCTATCAGAAAGTGTAGATTAACCATTTCTGTTAAACTTTTTTATGTACTTCCCTCGTAGAAAAACATAGTTCTGTTTGCTTTTAAGTCACTTAATCAGCAGTCTATGGGAAATGAAAAACTGCTTCTTACAGATGGACTTCCTGCCTGCTTCCGGCCCAACTATAATCTAAACTCGCCAGCAAGATTGGAAGTTGATGCAACATCAAGTACAACCAATTCCTTACCATTTGCCCCAGAAACCCCAGATCAAAGAAAGCAGTTTAAAGACCACAATAATTCGGAAATGCTGAACTTTTCTGTAGATATAAACTCCAGTCATGAAAAAGATAAGCTGGAAAATTTATTGATACCTGTAGAAAAAGAAGCAAATGAGAATGGCTGCAATGAACTCGTACAAAACATTGTGGATTCATTGTCAGCTGCTATTTCCACACCAGTTAAGGAAAAGAGCAATTCTGAGCAGCAAGTCGATCAAGGCATTGACTTGAACAAAACGCCTGAGCAGAAATCACCAAAAAGGCGAAAGCACAGGCCAAAGGTAATAGCTGAAGGCAAACCCAAGAGGACTCCTAAGCCCAAAACTTCAAGGAACTCTAAATCCAAGGAGAATCCATCTGGAAAGAGGAACTATGAGCACAAGAAGAGCCTTGAAGCCAAAGAAACTCAACCAACAGATACTACAAATGAATTTACAGCACCTGCTTCTGAGTCCGGATCAAAATCATGCAGGAGAATGTTGAATTTTGACTCTGAAAACGATAAAAAGGGTGAAAACCAGGGCAATAATCTTCGGATGGAAATACACCATGAGACTAAGGCAGCTTTTATGAGTTTGGATTCTCAATCCACCAAATTGTGCACTGAAAGCAAGAGTGTCACAGGACCAGAATTTGCTATGCAGATGAAGGAGCAAAATGGGTATATAGCAAAGAACCATCAATCAGGAAATGCATCTAACCTTGCCCGTTCAATAAATCAAATGCCAGCTGAAAGCATATCACTGTCCAACAGACGTGCTCCTGCAGCAATACCAGCTGCGATCAAATACAACACTTTAAATGTCATTGCAAGAAGTGTCAACAAGAGAAATTCGACTCAATACCAAAATAGTGAAGCAACTGGTAACAGTCTGGGGCATCAACATCAGGGAGAATTGAATGGTAACTTTTTCCAAGCGAATAGTAATTACCAAAACCTCGAGCAGACCCAACAGATGACTTGGCTGAGTACCCCTCCAATGTCAGAAGGAAATGTAGTCAATTCCGATGAAACAAGAGGATTGAAAGGATTGAAGCGGGAATATTGTCGTACAATTAAGCATGCAAGTCCCTCTTCTGAAAATTGGATGGGTACTCCGTCTTTGTCCCAGGAAACATATCAGGTTGATGACTGTAGCAGTAATGGCTGCATTGTTGGTAACAGGAGCCTGGAAACTCACAAGAAAAGGAGAACCGCAAATGGATTCCAGACAGAAATCTTTAGCACACCTTCTGTCACATTTGCTAAAGATGTTTCAAGACAAGTTGCAACAGTAGGCGGAAACATTCTCAACTCAGACAGTTGTGCATCACAAATCAGCGCTAGAAACTATGATGCTGACAAAACCTCTAAGAAGCCAAAGGATGCAGTCAATGGTGCTTGTGCTAACCATCACTCCCATTCCGTAGCTGATGAGCCTAATTTGCAGCTTACTGCATCTGCTCTGCTATCAAACAAAGAAAATGCGGAAAAGAAAAGATTGAGCAGATCAACTCAGATCCATGATATTTGCTCGTCAACCACAATGTCTCACTCAAACGTGTTGTCATCCACTTCATCCAGAGCCCCTACATCTGGTTATCAGCAAATAGTAGGAACTTTCCATGCAAATGTGTCAGTTAAGAGGCACATGGCACCAACCTCTTCCAGCACTGTCTCCTCCAATACAAATAAAGTGCTTTTGCAAGAGCATAAGGATGCTGGGCATGAGGATCAACAATACACCATACAAGCGAGAGGTACTTGTTCAGAAAGTTCAAAAACTTACAATTCAAACACAAATTTCTGAAATATTGACTCCAGAATAATAAAGAAATTTGTCTGGATTTGTGAGGCAGATCTACCAGAAAAACAGGAGAACACAGATACACTTGATGTCATTACATGCAGACTGCAAGGTCTACATATCACTGGAAGAAGCAAGCAAGAAGATAAGGAAGAGAAAAATGCACTTGTTCCATATGAGGGTTTTGATCCTATCAAGAAACACACACGGCCTAAAGTAGACATTGACCCAGAGACAAATAGGATTTGGAAGCTATTAATGGGGAAGGAAGCAAGTGATGGCACCGAAGAAGAAGAAGACAATGGCAAGGAAAAATGGTGGGAAGAAGAAAGGGAAGTATTCAAAGGACGGGCAGACTCATTCATTGCACGCATGCATCTTGTCCAAGGTAAACTTGAATTTTCAATTCCTTTCAAAAGCTGCTAGATTTCATACTTCAAAGATAGGTCAATATTATTAGTTTGTTCTTCGGTGTGCAGACCTGTCACCTTATGCACCTACCATGCTAGGCTACTAAGGAATGCAGCCTACCAAATAGTTTTACATTATGGGCACTGAGAGAACATAAAAGCAAAACACAAATCTTAAGAGATGACTGGCTATTAACTAGAATGGAAAGTATGCAACTGACATCCAAGCGGTGTAGAACTTCCAGACACAGTAAAAATTTATTGCAAAGTGCACAGCACAATGCCTTAGTGGCTTGGTGTTCAGGTAATGCAGGCTTGTTGATCCCACATCGGGCGTGCACTGAATAGTTCTAGGGCCTATAAAGGAGAGTAGACAGCACAATTTAATAGTTTAAACTTGAGTTAGATGGTAGATGCCCGATAGATGACAGGTGTCATTAAAGCCGATCCGGGAGTCTTAACAGGTGGATCAGGAACACTGCAGCATGGATCCCACACAAAGGTGTGGGTTCCCCTATTGAGGGCACTCGGGATTTGAGTGGGGGTGCATGTCACCATCATGCAGATGTGTCTTGATTTCAAATCCGGCGTACCAGGCAGTTATTTGAATGGCAAGTGCCCAACTTGTGATGTGTAAAGAATAAACTAAACATTGCAGGTCTTCTACCCAACCATACTATTCTTTTATAGAAAGTAAACCATAATTTTTTCCCCTGTTACTTGACCATGTTTTAAATAGAGTAATTAAGTTAATTTGGAAGACAATACATGAAGGTTTTCAGTGAATTAACTTCTGACTACAGTTTATTTCCATTTCTATCAGTTCTATCGAGGCATCTCATTGGATAGAAATACTGTTATTCTCTTTCTACCAAGAATTAATTTACATTGGGGATACCCTATGATTTTTTCTGTGAAGTTCATATAAATTCAAAGAGATAAACTGATCTTACCGATAAGCAATGGTACCCTCACAGGAGATAGACGCTTCTCACAGTGGAAAGGTTCAGTAGTTGACTCAGTAATAGGAGTGTTTCTTACTCAAAATGTTTCAGATCATCTTTCAAGGTAAATTCAAGTATTTAATATTGCCATGACGTCAAATCTCCCTTGATAGAAACTGAAGTAAGTATGGATTGACAATCTCGTTATTTTCTTTCCCATTATGTGCAGCTCTGCCTTCATGTCTCTTGCAGCAAGATTCCCCCTCCAGTCAACCACCACTGACCCAACATGCTATCGAAGTGGAAGAACGAGCAGGATCACTAAAGAACTAGAGATTCAGAGGCTAGACCCAGATGGAACTGTCAATGCTCATGAAAAACTAGCAAGGCAACTAGTCTACAACCAAGCATCTGTAACTTACCGTGAATCACCAGAGCACATAAAAGGACCAATCTCAGGAACAACAACAAGACTAGCAACTGAGTACAATGGGATGGCAAAGGAAAAAGACAGTTCATCACAGAATTCTTCTGGCTCTTTTTTTCCTCATGTCAATGGAAAAATTCAATCAAGCTCAGGATCCAACTATGATGCAACACGTGGGGGCAAACCTAGCAAGATCCATGGTCCTCCAACAACTCTTCTACATATGGGGAGAACATCCTCATTCCACAGACTTCACTGTCCTGTAACTGGGATATCATGCTTTGAAAACAGGTCAACACATTGGCATAAACAATCAGAAGATATAAACTACATCAATCAAATCTCAAGCTTGAAAAATTTCAGTAACCTGATAAGTTCCTCCACAGTGTATGAACCAATCAATTCTAACATTCCGTATATGCAAAGATCAATTATGGGTCCTAGTCATTTTCAGTTGCAAGTTACACCAGACTTGGCAGTACAGGAAGACACTTTTGGACCATTGAGAGAACAAAGCATATGTTTTTCGCCTTCAACTGCTTCTGGAGTTACCAATGAAAAAGGTGTTGACTATAAGAGGAGAAGCGTTAGACATGCTGCAGAAAGAATAAGTAAAACTCAGAACAGTGTGTCAATAATTCAAGCAACAAAAATTGGACAATGTGAATATCTGGTCAGGCATCCGGTGCACCAAGAAAGTAGCTTGCAGTCAGAACCTCAGGCTACACAGAGCCAACTTTCTTACAAAACTCATCAGCAAGGAATGTCCAGAGCTTTTCATATGGAAAGCATATTGGTTAGAGAACCTATTAGAACTACTGATGGAGTTGCTTCAAGGCAAAGTGGTATTGCATGCCAAATTCCTACCGAGCCAAAGTGTACTGGACAAGCTTTTGATGCAGAGGAAAGAATTACTGCAGGGGATAAGAAGATACTGTTAGAGAATAAAACAGCTGAAGCAAATGGGAAAGAACAAGTATATTTTTCTGGTGACACAAATACTGGGACAAGTGCAAATACATCAAATGCAAAAAATGGAAAGGCAGAGGATGACAAGAAACAATCATTTGACTGGGATAGCTTGAGAAAGCTGGTGCAGCACAGTGGTAGAAAAAGAAAAAGAACCAAGGATACAGTGGACTCTCTAGACTATGAAGCAGTACGGCGTGCAGACGTCAATGAGATTTCTAATGCTATCAAAGAACGAGGAATGAACAACGTGCTAGCTGGTCGAATCAAGGTACAAACAAGTATAAATCATATTTTTATTTTTTTATAATTAAAGTATAAATCATATCTTCAAAGTGTAATCGTTGTCAAGATCAGTTTCAATATCTCCACCTGTGTGAAATGATAGGCTAAATGCACAAACATATAAAACAAGTTAATAACAGTTGTATAATTATGCAGGACTTCCTTAACCGGCTGCATAGGGAACATGGAAGCATTGACCTTGAGTGGTTGAGAGATATTCCTCCGGACAAGGCAAAGTAAGCCATTTCCAACCAGGCTTGTAATCATGCATAAACCTGCTGTGGATAGTGAGTGTGTTATAACATATGTTCCAGCTGGTAGTCTCTTTGAATGTGGAACAAATCTATGGCAGTCTGCTGTGTTTTCTACTCGTTTGACAGCATTAAGCCAAAAAACATATAATATTGTTCATTTTTGGTGTTCCTTTTTTCTTTTTCTTTTTTTTTTTTGGTAATTAATTTTTGGTGTTCTTGTCAGTCAAATTTGAGATGATCAATATAAGGAGGCTTATGTCACCTCCTTCAGTTGCCCAAATGGTCATCATACCCTTCACTAACAATAACAGCAAACCCTTTGACAAAGGAAGGGAGACTTTCCCTCCCTTTAGGGAAGGCCCAGCAGACAAAAGCAAGGTCCTCGCTTATAAAAAGGGAGGCTTCCTTTCTTCATTTTGTGTTGAGAAAATCATATGCAATGGTTGTCTCAATGATTTTACTTCGGGCTCCTCATAGAAATTATCCTAGATCTACCACTGTGTATGAAAACATACAATATCACAGAATTTCAAAAGTTTCAGTTATAAGCATCTTCTGCTGCAGAGATTATCTTTTAAGTATACGGGGACTAGGCTTAAAAAGTGTGGAGTGCGTGCGTCTGTTAACACTTCATCATCTTGCTTTCCCGGTAAGGTTCATGTGGAAACTTCTAATCACTTGTATACTAGATAGAGATGAAAGAAATCATGCTTTGTAGAATATGTAGGTAGACACAAATGTTGGTCGGATAGCTGTCAGACTAGGATGGGTCCCTCTGCAACCACTGCCTGAATCGCTTCAACTGCATCTCCTAGAACTGTAAGTGATACATGCCAACCAATCAATGCTGAATTATCCATATTACAATGCTAACCATGCTTTGACACAGGTATCCAGTGCTGGCGTCAATTCAGAAATACCTGTGGCCCAGACTCTGCAAGCTGGATCGGCAGACACTGTAAGTTTGGAACTCCCTAGAATCATTCATCTAACTGGACAGCACTTCACTTAAAAAGGTGAAGTTGCGGAATTGACTTATATTCTTCTTGTCATTCAACTGATTTGCATACCATGAAATGCAGGTACGAGCTACATTACCAGATGATCACATTTGGAAAGGTTATGATCTTGCCCCCTGCTAAAAGCAGTAGCATCCAACCATAAGATAAGAACTTCTACAAGGTGTCACATTCATAGAAATATTTATTCTCTACAGGTTTTCTGCACGAAAAGCAAACCGAATTGCAATGCATGTCCAATGAGAGGAGAGTGTAGACACTTTGCAAGTGCTTTTGCAAGGTATGCAATGCAAGCTCTGTTCAACTATCTTTTAAGTAACAGCCAAAAGCATTATAATCACCTCTATCATTTTCAAGTCTCAGGAACTTCCAATCACAAGGTTTCACATATGATATAAACTTTCTAACAGCAAATATAATGACAGAAATACAACTGAGCTACTCATCAGTATGGATGGTTGTCAAAGTTGATAAATACTGCAACTACTGGTTAATTTCGTAGTTCATAGTGTTAATCACCAGAAACTGGTGGCTTTAATACCCTAATGGGATTTTGAATGAGAAATAGGGCTAGCTTCATGTAGATAAAAGCAATACTAACTGTTAAAAACAACCACTAATAGAACTGTTTCAAATGAGGTCACAATTTGAAACAATTACCCGCCCTGGTGGGGGGAAGTTGAAAGGAATATTATAGTTCAGTTTTGCACTCACAACTCATGAAAATTTCCAATCCAAGATTTAAAAGTTGCTCGATTCTTAGCCTTGATAAAATTTTTGTCGTGATAGAAATGAGCAAGATGTAAGGCATTTCTGATTGCAACATCCAAAATCCTCAAAAAATATTAGGGTAAATTGTAGTTTGCATCATTGAGCTTTTGACCAAATTCCACATCAAGGCCTCACCTTGTAATTATAACAATTTAGGACCTAAGATTTTAATTTTTTTCGATGGTAGCCCTCCGTTAGCAAATCTCCCATTAAATGGCCAATGGTCATCTATTAAGGGGTTTGGTCATTTAACAGGAGATTTGGTGACAGAAGTTCATTAAGGATTAACAATGCAACAACTTGAGGTTTAACATTGCAACAAATTAATACCTTAGATTCTTAATAGTTACAATTAAAAGGTCACACTTCGAAGAGGGATTTGGTCAAAAGCTCAAGGGTGCAAACTATAATTACCTAAAAATATTATGCATAATAAGGTCTATATAAACTGAATCTAGCTGTTATAATGACCCTTTTATGTCAAAAAAGAAATTTAAAAAAAAATAAAAATAAAAACTCCTAAGGAGAGAATATGTTTGAAAATGATTTAATTAGTCATTTAACTTATTTTATTGGGAAACAACAGAGGAACATACAGTTTAAAAATGCTAGAAAGAAAAGGGGCGAGGTAAAATTACCAAATAAAGGTACTTGTTGATAATGTAGCCATTAGAGATAAGGAAATCCATTTTCTAAAGAACTTCCCATCTCACTTCCATATTTTGCAATCATGGACCCAGGCTAGTTGTGATGTATGGATATGCGTTCACATGTCTATAAGAAAGTGATTTTGATACTGAACTTGTTTTGGTACAGTGCAAGGCTTGCCCTCCCAGCTCCAGAAGAGAAAAATATAGTGCGTTCGACTAATGCCAATGACAAAAGCCATGCTGTGACAATCAAGCCCATGCCGTTACCTCTAGCCAGTAGCGATGAACTCATAGGGACAGCATCAATTACGGGATATGAACCTATCATTGAGGAGCCAACAACACCAGAACTAGATACCACAGAAGTATCAGAAAGTGATATTGAGGATGGAATTTATGAGGATTCTGATGAAATTCCTATGATCAAGCTCAATATTAAGGAGTTTACACAGAATCTGCACAACTATATGCAAGAGAACATGGAACTACAAGAAAGTGAGATGTCCAATGCTTTAGTTGCTTTGAATACAGAAGCTGCTTCCCTTCCGACACCTAAACTGAAGAATGTGAGTCGATTGCGGACGGAGCACCAAGTGTAAGTACTCATTTTCTAGTCATCTTGATATTCATGCATAAATAAGAGTACATCAGCAGAGGATGAAGTTAGATTCAAGTTGACTGAAGTGACCACAGTAGTTGGAAACTCTCCACAAATTAAAGCCCCAATGAGAAATACAGAAACTTAGGCTGCTAAAAAAACTTAGCCAGGCAGTAGCTCTGTAATCAAGAAGTATAAGGTTAATCCTTTAACGAGATACATGGATTTGCAGAGGATTGCATGGGTACATAGGGATTAATAAAAAAAGTCTTGACTCAACCAGCCAAGTACACCTTCTTGGCATAACATATAATATAACATGCAAAACTAGCACTTGTAGTATCAATATTGGTAAACAAGCCATTAGACATTAACAAATGATATAATTACAACTTGCTCAGATATTTTTTTCCTACATGATTAACTCCTTCCATCCTGCTGCAGGTATGAACTCCCAGATTCACACCCTCTCCTAGAAGGGGTTAGTTATTCTCTCTCTTCTATTTGATTCACCTGTCTGCAACATAACTTGCCTCCAACTGACATTAAAAATATTCAGATGGATAAACGAGAACCAGATGATCCAAGCCCCTATCTTCTTGCTATATGGACACCAGGTAAGCACCTAATATATTATTATACCTGAAACACTAACTCTCTGCAACCTCAGTTGTTTTGCAATAATCAAAAGGCATCCCATATCATCATCGAAGAGCTCCAACATTTTCTTATGTCTATTAAAGCATAGCTTAGAGCTTAAAACATGGTCTCCAACACAGCATAACTTGCACCAAATTGATCCGATATCATTAATATTAAGTTTTTAAATACAATTCTATTATTATCTTGTTAAGTGCTAATGACTTGCGTCCACTTTGGCATTGTTTATACAGGAGAAACTGCAGATTCAGTTCAACCACCAGAAAGAAGGTGTGTGTCTCAAGAATTGGGCAAACTGTGCAATGAGAAAACTTGCTTCTCGTGCAGTAGCGTAAGAGAGGCAAATTCACTAACAGTGAGAGGGACACTTTTGGTGAGGAAATCCAAACCTAGGATCCATAACACAATCGTTGTTTATAATATTGAATGCTTCTATTGATACACCTTGTGTGCAGATACCATGCCGAACAGCAATGAGAGGGAGCTTTCCACTCAACGGAACATACTTCCAAGTCAACGAGGTGATACAATTCTTCCAGTCTGGTCACTCATAGTCACTTTCTGTATGGCGACATTACCACTTCCCTCACCATTTACATTGAAAAGAGACTATGGATTTCCGTAGAAACCTGGAAAACAACTCTAGCTTAAGTTAACGTACTAGGCTACTACCTTGGAAAGAGGAAAAACAGTTCCCTTTTTCTCTCAGATAGTATCATAAAAAGTGCACCTATTGCAGGTGTTTGCTGATCATGAATCCAGTCTTAATCCAATTAATGTTCCAAGGGCACTGATATGGAATTTGCCAAGACGGATGGTGTACTTTGGGACCTCTGTGTCAACAATTTTTAAAGGTAAACACTTTTTTTTTTTCTGCTATTAAAATTAAATATATCACCTTTGCAAGTATCAACTTTAAATATATTCACAATATGAATACTGTTCTTTGCCAGGTCTGCCAACAGAGGGGATACAATATTGCTTTTGGAGAGGTATGGAATATTACCTTAGATTTTTTATAGTACCTTTGTTTACTTTGGCATAGTTCCAATAGTTGTTCGTTGTAATGATAAGAAGGATTAATCAAATTAAGTTCATAGAATTACCTTGGTCAGGTTATAGACTGAAAGCAACTGATACGATCTTCCATCTTTGGTAACTTTTTATTTAGTTTCCGTTTCTGTAGAGTCAGTCGCCTATTGTTTGGATAATACTCTTTCTATATTTTCTATTTCTCATTAATTCTGTTATTTTCCTTTTTAGTTATGTCTCTATGCATGTTTTAGATGCCGTATTCAACTGTAGAGACCATTGCTTTATGTTTCTACCCTTTTCTTGTACCGATAGAACCCTAGTTCTATCATTTGGTATCTAAGCCATGACGAGATCAAATACATAATATGATGAAAAACTTAGCCATCATTGTGTGCTGTTACAAAAGCATTAAGAAATAATTGAAAAACTTTAAGTTAAATTGTTTGATATTAGTAAGAAAATTAATGTGCTTGTTAGCATACTCACGAACCTGGAGTGTGAGGCCGGGAACGAGTTGGAGTTTCCAGTTGGCTGGGAACAACGAGGCATCTTTATAGCACATGGAGGGCTCTTGCGCCTCCTCCACCTGTGGCTAAGTGGGTGGCTCTGGCAGTTATGACTGCAGTGAACAAATGCATGGTACTACATACAGTGAACAAATGCATGCAGCATTTATAGACTTAGACATGAAAACTTTAAGGGTCCAACGGTTACAGGATCGTCAGACCTTGTTGAGACTATGAAGAGGGGAGGGGGGAGGATGGAGATGCAATACATAAGAATTTTAAACCGAGCACATTGCTTTTATTAAGTCAATTTGTGGTCAATTTAGGTCTTGCTTTTATGTATTTTATTAGCTAAAATGCTAATGGCGAAGATTTCCTTTCCTTTTTCTTTTTCTTTTCCTTTTTTTTAAATTATTTTTTTTTTTGGGGGGGGGGGGGGGTCTTAAAGACCTTTAACTTACTTAGGTTGGAGTCTCATTAGAGTGGCAATTTTAGGAACTTGTGTGAAGCTTTTGAAACATGGTGTGATTCTCTGTGTAGCCTGAACTTTAGTTCATTTTTAAGGAATTCTAGGTTGGGGCTCTATAGCCTTCTTCATCTCTATTGGCACTACCATTCATTAACAAGGAATTTTTATCAAGCCATGCTTTACTTGCTTATGGTATTTAAAAATAAATAAATAAACTATGTTGCAGGATTTGTCTGTGTAAGGGGATTTGACCAGAAAACAAGGGCACCTCGACCCCTCATGGCCAGACTCCACTTCCCCGCAAGCAAGTTGACAAAGACAAAAGTTGAAGATAAACAAAGAGGGCCATAATGCAAGGAAGAATATCAATTTAAGGTGCTATCCAATTCACTCACTGCTAAGCACGGAAACAGATCAATATAAGTATTTTTACATTCAATTGTTCCTTAATATCTTAAGTGAGACGGATTTGCATGTATTCACACATCAGGAACAGAATTTTCAAGTTATTTGATGAGGTCCTTGGACAAGTAGAGCCATTGATTGTTTCTGTATATGATTCACATTATGCTTGTTTCAATTCAATGCTCAAAATAGAGCTAAATTGTTCAAAGGCTAGCCAAATCAATGTCACACAGAAGAAGAAGAGGAAGAGTGTCACTTGAGATGTTTCTAACTATTCAATTCCATGTATATATATGCGCAAAAAAAATATTGATGTTACACAATAAGTTAAGGGCAGCTGCATCGGCCACTGTCAAGTGCTCAATCACACGTATTTTGAACCATCAGCATGACCAAAAAGAAGGAATTTGTCCCCGGATCAGCTGTTGTAAATTGTACTCCAAAAATAACATTTGCTCCTCTTTAACTATTTTATCAATATTTTTTTTACTCCCCTTTCCTATATTATTAAAATTTTTCTTTTCATCTTCAAGCATAGTATGTTATATTATGTCAATGCAACAGAGTAGAGCATTATATTGGGTATACTTAGTAATATATTATTATAAATTAGGTTTATATTATTTTAAAAAGTATTAAATACACTTCACTTTTAGCTAATCAATAAAAATCAATAGTATTTTGCAGGGTATAGAAAGTTAAATGCCTAGCAAAATAGCAATATATGTATAGTTAAAAATAAGGCACTGCATTTAGCATGTCTATTATTTTATTTATTAATATATATATATATATATACGGTTGTATAATTGGAGGTCCAATAATAAATGAGAAAAGAATAATTTTTTTTTTTAAAGGTAAAAGAATAAAAACTTTGCACTCATGTTATGTTCGTTTTTTTGTCGGGGTGGGTAAAAATCTGTAAAAGTAAAAAAAAAAAAAAAAAAAAAGTGTTAAAAGTTGGATAAAATTGATAAAAGTTTAAAAAATTAGAAGAAGTTGATAAAAATTGGAGAAATTTAGTAAAAGTTGAAAATGTGTTTGGTGAAGAAAATTAAAAAAAGTTAAAAATTTGATAAAATTTTGTTTTTCTATTAGAATTGGTGAGCCAAGTGGCAATAAATATAATGGCTTCGTTTGGAGCTCTCCAAAATAAAATAAAATCCTACAAATACGAATTACGAGATAATAAAATTTAAATTTTTCACTTATTGTACGAATTACGAGACATTTATTTTTACAATTTTATTTTATTTTATACATTTTTATACAACTCCGAACACATCTAATTTTGTATTTGAGAGAAAAAAATTAGTTTTTTTTAATTAAATTTTTAACTTTTTATTAATTTAATATTTTTAACCTTCATTGTTTAAAAAAATATGAAATATAAGAAGATAAATATTATCATTTCAAAAAAGAAAAAATTAAAAAAACTTGGCAGAAACTGAGAACCTCTTTAGCTTCCCAGGCAGAACCTAGGTCTGAAATTGAAACCAACTTGCCTTCGCAATAAGCTCATCAATTACACAGAGCCCTTCTTTCTCGTCCTTACGGCCGAAACAGTGTCCAATCCAATACGGCAGCCAAGTTTCTTCTCTCTTCCTTCCATGTCCCTCGACTCAGCTGCGTTCGAAACCTTGGTTCCTTCTCGCTTCATCACATTCACATTCCCCAACCCCTTCCGCTCCACAACTCATCCCCACCTCCACCTGCAACTCCACGCGCCGCTCCTCCGAGTCGCCGCCCTCGACTCCCCAGCTCAACTCACCACCACCAACCCGCCTCAAATCGCCGCCATGCTCGTTCCCCCTCACCGCGAAACCGACTGGATCTTCTCCACCGAAGCCGGCCACCTCCAGCTCCTCCTCAACTCCCCCGACGTTTCCCGCCTCATCCTCATCGGTAACCTCCCAACCGATCCTCCCCCGGCTACATACAATCGGCCGGCACCGATTGATCCGGCGCGTAGATCGGAACTCGAGGAGAGCTTGACCCCTTTACTCGTTGCTTTGGCTCCGAAATCGGCTCTCAAGAACGGTTTGCCCGAAATACCCTTTTTGAGTTACGAAGACGATGTTATTCGTAGCGTGATTGTAGACAGACGCGTTGGGCCTCGCGTGGGTGAAATGTTGGTCGAGGATGTTGAATTGGAAGAAGCTGTTTGCGAATCTGAGCGTAAAAGGGAGTTTCGGAGAAGGCTGAGGTTCAAGCGAATGCCCAATTTGATTCAAACCCAGATATGCATTCACCCGAATAACAGAAACCCTAGTGATATAAGGGTTTTGGTTCATCCTTACTTGACTCCAATGGTGGCTGCTCTTTCCTTGATGGGTTCACATCTAGAAGAGAGAATCCGATGTGGGATTATGCCTAAAGCGTTGTGTTTGGGGGTTGGAGGTGGGGCTTTACTCACATTCCTGAACACCCAATTGGGTTTTGAGGTTTTAGGAGTGGAGGTGGATGAGGATGTTTTGAGTGTTGCGAAAGAGCACTTTGGATTATTCGACAGCCCTTGTGTTCATTTGTCCATCGGAGATGGAATTGAATTTATAGAGAAACTCGCAGACCAATTCAAAAGACCAAGTTGTGATGTTGATGGATTCAATGCTAAATTTGATGTGATTATGGTTGATTTGGATTCGGGTGATGCTGGGATGGGTACAATGGCTCCGCCATTGGAGTTTGTTGAGGAATCTGTGCTTTTTGCTGCTAGATTGGTTCTCTCCGAGCCTGGGATTCTTGTTATCAACGTGATTCCTCCGAGCAGATCGTTCTACGAGACGTTGGTGCTTGAGCTTCGGAAGGTTTTTAGCGAATTGTATGAGATAGATGTTGGAAATGGAGAGAATTTTGTTCTCGTTGCCACTACGTTGCCAGTTGGGAATTCTTCTCGTGACTGCAAGAATGATTTCCTTGCGAAGTTGAATCTGGTTATTTCGGGAGCGTATATGGATTCCATAAGGAAAATTTGAAGGTTCGGTGGTCTTTGTAGAAGTGATCTCCGAATCCTCGGAGAAGATGTTGGCCAAAGAAGCTTGAGCAAAGAGTGGTTCATATGATTTTATTTATTAATTTATTTATTATTATTATTTTTATATTTTGAAGAGAGCACCAATTAGTTAATTAACATTGTATAGTTTTTTTTTTTTTTTCATTGATTTATGTATTAAGCAAAGATGACTCTATTTAATTAGTGGATTATTTTTATTTTGGAATTGTAATGTATTTTGTAGTAAATATTTGTAAAAATTAATATTTTGTTAAACAATTGTTGTTGGGTGTTGATGATTTAGTATTAGCCGTCAATATGGGTTTTTTTTTATATTAATATATATAATAATTAAATAATATACTAAAATAAGCTGAGATGAAAGAATTTGAAAAATTAGGGTGAGTGTCATCGGCGACACTAACGACACCTCACGACGAGGTTCACAACCTTTTTTTCTCCGGTTGTCATTTCATACAGAGTAGACCTCTCCTTTCCTTATCTCTTTCAAAGCTTTACATATACATGTTCCAAAGCTCTACTTCTGTGAATCAAAGCCTCCGGAAATCCCAATCTCTCTTCTTCTCTTCTTCTTCCATTGATGTTGGAGAAGGACACTTGAAAAGTCAGTCTCCTTCTACTATCCTTCTAATGTGGGAGGGGGTGGTGTTTGAAATTGGGAAAGGGTGTTGTTAGTGGCAACGGTGACAACACTTATTGGATGTCGTCAGTACTACTAACGACACCCCTCACTTTTCCGCCTTCATGGGATCAAATTTTAGCAAATTGCAGCCGTTATAGGGGTATTATCGATGCTACTAATGATATCCACTCTAATTTTATAAATTATTCCACTCTAACCTATTTTGATATATTGTTTAATTATTATATATATTAATGTAAAAAAAACCCATAAATATGACATGTGATACAAGTATATATAGGAATGTGAAAAATAGATTTTAATTAATTTTTAAAAAAAAATTATAGTACTTTTAGTGGCTACCTTCGTAATTTTAATGGCCGTTTAAAGTAATAGTTAAAATTGTTCTAATTTTTTCGCATCCTTTCTTTAAAGCGGCCGTCAAAGGGAACAGCAATATTTAGCAATTGCCCTCAACGATCGTTAATATTCATCAGCACCAAATTTTTTTGGCCCGATCATTACAGTTGCTAATACTCATTTGCAATCAATTTTTTTTTTACTCAATTATTGCGGCCCTTAAAAGTATTGGTGGTCACTAAGGGCATTTTTAGCAAACGCCTATGGTAACCGTTAAAAGTCTTATGTCTAGTAGTATTTGCTAAGAACTTTATGTTTAATAGTGTTATCTGCTAGTGAGAAGGGTAATAGAAAAAGAGATGAAAGTGGGAGTAAGAGTGAAATGAAAATAAGAATAAAAATGAGAATGGGAATGAAATTAGAATAGATAAAAAAAAATGTGTGATAACAGAATGAGAATAATAAATGAGTGATCAAACTAATAATAATTGTGTGAGAATAGAGATATCCAATATATCCGTATCCGCTGGTACCCGCTTCACTCACCTCGTTCGGGGAGGGTATGGAGATGTTAATAGCGGAGACGGGGACGAATATAGAGATTTGAAATGTTACTCCAATGGGTACGGGGACGGGTACAATAGTCCCCACCCCGCCCTGTACCCATTTAAATATTTATTTGTTAATTTTGTTGGCGTGGTAGTTCCTTTAGAAGTCCTACATCGATTTCTCGCAAAGAAGTGAAGGCCTTGTGAGATTATAAATAAAGACTACTTCCTCTTTGGTTAAATGCATCAGTCAAAGTCAAAGATTATATATATTTTTATTTTTTATTTAATATATATATGTAATATATATTTTTATTTAATATATATAATATTTATAATAATTTTAAATATTTATTTTATATATATAATATATAATTTGTAATAGTTAATATACTTGACGGGTAAACGGGATTGAGAACGGGGACGGGTATTACTAAACGGGGACGGGGACGGGGACGAGAAAAGTTATACCCGTCCCATACTCACCCCGTTTACCCGCCCCATTCTCACTCCATTGACATCTTTATGCGAGAATGGAATGAGTTCAATTGATTTTTTTTTTTTTTTTGGGTACTCGGTTAGAAAATAAATGAATCATTCTTGGTTTTAGGTTAAAAATCCCCATTGCCCCAGTTTTATTGGAATCAATTATTTCTCTCTCTACAAAAAATATGAACCTATAAAAGATTTGACCATTCCATTTCAAAGAAAATGGGCAACCAAACATGCTCCGTGAGAATGCATCAACTTCTTCGGCCGAGCATCTGCGTTTTGAAGAAAAAGTAAAAAAATGAGTAATTCAAACAATCCCCCCCCCTCTCTCTCTCTCTCTCACATGTAGTTATTATTTTTTTATTTTATTAAACAACTAATTGGATAAATCAATATTATTAAAATCTCGATTTACATCTTAAAATTTATGATTTTATAATATTAAAGTATAAAAATTTGTTCAATTTTATGTAAAAATTTTAATGGAGGTAAAATAAGTAAAATCTCTATTTTGGAACATATAAAATCTCGATATTATAGGAGATTTTACCCATTTTAAAAATTAAATAATTTTTGTGTAATTTTATCAAATAAAATAAACTTTTTTTACATTTTTTCAAGTGATAAGCTACAATTTTTTCACTTGTTATCTTCTTCTTTTTTTTTTTTTTTTTTGCAGATTTTTTTATTCTATAACACTATTATTTTCTACACTACACTTATTTAGAACCATGTGCATTGTTCCACTAAATTGACTATCATAAACTAAATATAGTATTTAAGATGGAAACCAAAAGACTTGTAGTAAAATATTACAAATACATTTTAGCTCTTATAAAAACTTAAGATAAAATAAATTCAATATTTTAATATCAATTGTATAGGTTACACCAAAGACTTTCAAAGTCTCAATTGTGTATTTGGATAAAAAGAGAACTAGTTATAAAATCTTTTGTTGAGGATTTGTTTTGTTAATATGAATAAATGTTTATCTATTATATTTTATTAATACAAGTATTTACTTTTTTCTCTTACTAATAAAATTTTTACTTATCAAAAAAAAATGAAATCCCTAAATAAAGAATTGTAATATAATAAACTATATATTCATAATACAAGCATTGGGTAAAATTTTACAATTTTACGATTCGATTTTTTTGAACTCTTTATCGATTTTAAGTAAAATCTCGATTTTGACAATTTTGGTATAAATAATAATCAGCTAGGTAGTTCGGCTTGAGTTTTATCCATCCCAAGCTCTTCTTTGGCTGCGAAACCACCCATGAAATTTTCGTGAGTTTACTAGCTCTCAGTGGTTCATGAAATATTATGTAGATCTGATAAGTTTACAAAGGGTGTGTTTGGAGATGTATAAAAGTGTATAAAATAAAATAAAATTATAAAAGTAAATATTTCGTAATTCGTACAGTAAGTGAAGAATTTAAATTTTGTTATCTCGTAATTCGTGTTTATAGAGATTTGTAAGATTTTATTTTATTTTGTAGGCTTCCAAACGGAGCATAAGTGGACGTCCGAAATAGTGATTGTTATTAAAAAAAAAAATAGATAGATGATTATTTAATTTTGAGGAGTTTTATTTAGAGCTGCTGAGTTAGAATATTGTAAAAAATTTGTAAATTAGATAAATAATATTTTTTATTATATTTTTCAAAATCTATTAAAAGAGAATAATGTGAATGGCCTGACGACAATAACATCAGCTGCGCCCGAGGTCCCATTTATAAAGATCAAAAGGAGGAGAGTATGAGCGCGACGCTAGCAACACTAAGGTTTAGTTTGGATGCAAAAAAAGAAAAACTTCTATGATAGTTTTTTTTTTTTTTTTTTTTTCGTCTTATATGATTTTTTCTCAACTAAAATTTAATTTTTTTTTTGAAAACTGTAACTTTTAGGTATGTTATTTATATTCGTAAAAAAATAAAAAAAATTCTCGTCCGTTTAAATAAAAACTATGCGTTTGATTAAAAAAGTAATGAAAAAATTAATTTTTTTTAATTTTTTTAACTTTTATCTAAATTAATGTGAATTTTTTAATTTTTTTATGAATGTAATTAACACGCTTAAAAGTTACAGTTTTTGAAAAAAAAATTAAATTTTAATAAAAAAAGGCATATAAAATGAAAAAATTATCAAAAAGTATAAAAACTTTTTTGAATTCAAACGGAGCCTAAGCCTTCGTTTAGCTACTTAAAAAGTGAGTTGGTTTTTGTTTTTGTAATTTTTTTTCGTTTTCATCAAAGTTTAATTTTTTTTTTTTAGAAATTGTAAGTTTTAGATGTGTTAATTACATTTATAAAAAAATTAAAAAATTTTACATTCGTTTAAATAGAAGCTTAATTTTTTTTTTTGTTTTCTATTACTTATTTTTAAATGGATAATTTTTATCTAAACAGAGTTGAATTTTTTAACTTTTTTATGAATATGATTAACCAGCCTAAAACTTGCAGCTTTCAAAAAATAAATTTTGATAAAAAAAAAGTCATATAAAATAAAAAAAATTACAAAAAAGTTAAAAAATAAAATTTTCCGTACCCAAACCAAGCCTAAAAACGATTCTAGTTTACTGTTGGTTGCAATGCTCCTTTGCTATCATTTCCTCCATTCGCTCTCACTTTTACTTTCGATCATGGGAGATTTCCTCTAATCTTGAGGATATGCATGCATGGATGCCCTCTCAACTTTGCTCCTTCTCATGGTGTAAAAGAGAGGCCAATGAAGCCGCACATTTCTTTGTCTCAAAATGTTTAAGAGACCTACTCCCTCCTAAACTCTCCCCTGTTCATCTCTATTATTGATAGGTAGGGTTTTGTCTGAATTTAGGTTTCGTTTGGAGTAAAAAAAAAGATAAATTGAGATAAAATGTGATTTAAGAATAATTTTGATGCCATTTTTTTTTGAAAAGTCACAAACCGTATAAACGGTTTTCCAAATCCGTTCTCACGGATTTAAAAAAATTCTTAAAAAATAACAACAATGGTACTCATTTTAAAGTTTTCAACACGAAGAATATGATTGTATAAAAAATTTACACATTCAGTTAACTTACTTTTAGATTTTTTATTTTTTAGTGAAATATTGGAATTTTTTAAAATTAGTGATGGCGAAAAAATTAGAGGTAAATGGGTTATTGGAGATTTATAGAGTTTTTTAGAGATTTATAGTATACCAAACGAAGCCTTAATAGTATCAATATAAATGTCTGGTTGGCTCTTTGAGGGCTTGCTCCCACATCGGAAGTTGAGTGTGTGTGTTTTATATAACCTCAGTCGACAGACCAACTTTTGAGTTAGTTTGTTGACTTTAGTTTTCATTAAAAAAAAATAGTATCAATATATTTTCAGTTTTCCCAAATAAAAAATAAATAATTATTTAATATTTATTTTATTGCATTTGTTAAAGAAAAAGGGTGATGTTTTTAACTTTTTACTGTGTCTAAGATTTTCTATTGTTTTATCGCGGTTATTGGTAATGCCCTAATTCCGATTAAAGGCGAGGATACATTCGTCTTTACGGTCTGAGGGCCGCTGAAGACTCTCCCTCCTCCTTCAATCGACGCCCCCTTTCTCAGCCGCTTGTGCCAATTGTTCGGGTACGTACGGATATACATCTCTCTCTATTCGCTGCTCCGGTGGAAGTTTCCGATTGGGTAAGGAGCCAGAAGTCTTCTTCTTTCTTTTTTGCTAGGTCAGAAGTCTTCACTTCTGCTGTTGTTTTTCATCTCTCTCAATAACACACACCCACAATTGTGTCTGCATGTGTTTATATATGCATATATCCATGCCTGTGTGCACACCTGCATATATGCAATTGTTCTGTTTAGAAACGCATGCGGGAGAAGTATCTGCCGTGCTCGATTAATCTTGCTGGTTCGGAGAATCTTTCGCGATATAAGAAGAAAACCCTAATTAAACCCTCACAAAAAACTTGAACTATGCTCGCTTGGTGCGCTGATATACGCGAAGCGGCTGTAAGAGTTGCTGTGATTTAAGTGTTCTAGCTGAAAATTTGAACAAACTGGTATCGTGGTTTGGGATAAAGGAGCTAAGGAAATGGGGATTTTTACCTAAAGAGAAAATGGTGAAAACCCTAATTGGGGGATTTCAGTTTCATTGTTCTTCTAGTAGTTTTTCTTTGGAAGACTTTTTTTGAATAATAGCTGTCAATTGTTTTAAGTTTTGATTAGTGTTTTAGGGGAAAATTGAACTGAAATAGTTCTTTTTTTTTTGGGTTTAATTTGTTTTGCTAGTGCGATGGGGATTAAGGCCAAGAAAGCTATGAAGAAAAAGGTGAAAAAGGCTTCTTCCCAATTATCAGCTGCCAGTGGCAAGGATGAAACTGCTGATTTCTTGGTATGCTTATTGTATGGGTATAATTCTTTATATTGTTAGAATCTCTTTAGTTTCTTATTCTGATTTATAAGTTAATGTGATTGGTAGCCATTAGAGGGTGGTCCTGGCCAGAAACTTCCCAAAAGTGGAACACTGGAAAATAAGGCTACTGTCCTTTATATTGGCCGAATTCCGCATGGCTTTTATGAGAATGAAATGGAAGGTAATTTTTTTTTTAATTTTTTTTATTGAACTTTTCTTTATATATATGTGAACCCCATGCGTGCATGTGCCTCTGTATCAACTGCATTCCTTATTTTGGTATTTTGCAGGCTTCTTTAAACAGTTCGGCACTATTAGAAGGCTTCGAATTGCAAGGAATAAGAAGGTTTGGTTTTAACTTACTGTTATTTTTCTTTCAAATTTAACTTATTAACACTATGTGAATACATTTATTCAGTGATCAGTTGAAAGATCAAGCCATAACAGTTTGACGTTCTAATGTAGCATATTTTATATATTCACACTATTGGAAATGCTGTATAAATGATTCTGTTTTGTCATTATGGGAATACAGCAAGACTTTTGCACATCTACAAATAAGATTCGGTACATGTTTTGGTAATTTTTGTAATGCAATAGAGGATGATTGGACTTTTCTTTTCCTCTTGCAGAAGTAAAAGGAGTGAGTTAATGTAACTTCTTGTTATTTGTTTAGTTTTTTTTTTTTTTTTTGGTAATTGCTATTTGTTTAGTTAGTTGTCTCTAAAACTATATTGGAAATAATGTTAATTACTTGTGTTTGGAATTGTGTCGTAAAATAGATTAAAGATAAAGAGGAGTTATCTCAAGTCTTGCAATATGTAATTGCTTTCCATTGATTTTGTTAACAAGAATATTTCTATTATCTCTGATATTTTTGTACTGTTGGATTTTGTTGAAATTTTGACTAGAATGCTGGTGTTCCATCTTAGGTTACAGCTCTTTTATGGGTTTCAGCACATTAACTGTTTAAAATTGTTTGCATGACAATGTTTTACAGACGGGAAAATCCAAGCATTTTGGCTTCATCGAATTTGAGTCCCCTGAGGTTATACTTATCTCAAGAAGAATATTATGTTAGGATTCTTCTTTACTAATGCTTGTCCTAATGCTAGTTTCAATTAGTGCAGGTGGCAAAGATTGTAGCCGAATGTATGCACAATTATCTTATGTTTGAACACATGTTACAAGTCGACCTTATTCCTCCTGAGTGTGTTCATCCAAAATTGTAAGCATATTTCTCTTTTATTATTATTAGTATTATATATTATTATTATCAGTATTATTTATTATTATTATATATTATTATCATTATTGTTATTGTGCTTGGAACCCATGTCATGATTGGATGTTATCTGTTATTGTGTGATTATATATATATATATATATATGGAAAATTTTGTCTTTTCTTCTTACCTATGTTGGTTGGTTGGTTGGTTGGTTGGTTTCTGGTAAGCAGTTGCAAATTGCTAAACTAGAGTTTGCCGTTTCCATTAGTTGATCATTTAAAGAATGGGCTAGAAAAACAAATTGGTCATTAATAAATATGATTGGATCAAACAATCAAGGAACCAGATATCAGATCCTTCCCCACGTACCAACCCCCAAAACACAAACACACACACACACACAAATTATAATTACTAAGACGTAATAGTGATCAATTATATGCATATGCATGTGCTTGTGGGACCTTGGGTGGCTGCGGAACTACCTTCCTTGGGAGTAGATTGGTTTGGGTTAGAAGTTGTAGTGCTGTTGAATGCATATTAAAAGAAATGTAATGTCATTTTTGTTATAGGCTTGAACTAAAGGGATTTTCTTTTTTGAGGCTGCAAATTATATGATGGTCATTTTCTTTTCTAGAGAAAAAAATAGAGCTCAAACTTTAGTAAGTTGGAACTTGGATGCGTATTATGATTTATTTTGAATATTACAACATATCTTCCTGATGAATGATATGATTTGCAGTTCGCGATCAAAATAGAATTATAAATCTTGTAAACTTAAGACGTAGGGTAATTCTTTAGAGTTTGGGTTTAAAATGGATTGTTCGTCCTTCAAAATATATATATAGGTTTCATCACTTCCAGGTAGAGCGCTAGAAGACTGCTTTAAGTTATAGGAAAATATTGAAAGACTGTTTTTAAAGTTTTGGCGGCATAGGAAATTTGATGGTAGGACGTTAGTACTTGCTGGAAGACCGCATAAAGTCCGCTGTGAGCGTTGGCCCGATAGTTTTTTAAACTGGATTTTGGAAACCCTATGCATCTGGGATTTCATGTCCTATATATTATGGGTCGTGTTTAGGGTTTTTGATGGAGAGAAACATGTTTAGAGTGCAAAAGGAATTCAAGAGTTTTAGTTCTCTCTCTCTCTCTCTCTCTGCCAATGATGCTTCAACTGTCTTTGTGCGTTGGTAATTCAGTTCGGAATTGTGTACGGTAGATTCGGTTGGTTGTAGATTTAGCATAATCTAAAGTGGTTTTAGTAGGAACCGTGGATTCGACAAGTCTTCAAAAGTTTGAAGTTTGGCCGTGTTGCTAGGGTTTGGGTGCATCGAGGATTTGAGTAAAGGGTGTCAACAATATAAGTTTGTGGATTCGAGTCTCTTGAGAGGTTGAGACTTTGTAATCCGTTTTCGATCTAGTGAAGGATTTGAGATTTTTTTTTTCTAGATTTCGCTTTTTCCTTGTTAAATCTTGTCTCTTTATTTTTCCGCCGTTTTATTATTGTTTATGAATATCTGCATGGTTGGTTGTTTGGATCATCTAGCATATGGGAATTTTCAATGTATATATCACATAAAATACTAAGTTGGCTTTTTCATGGCCAAATATTTTATATATCACAATGAGAAAATATTTTATATATCACAATGAGAGATCTTGATGTCATGAGTCATGCTTTTGTACTTGCGTTAATTGTGATATAGCTGTTGGTTATGTATCCTTCCGAACTTCAAACTGTTCTTAAATAATCAGACTTTGGTATGTACATATTCAGTAAAAGTTGCCAAACTTCATGATATTCTAACATTAGTTACTATGTAATTGAGAATCCTTGTTTGTTTTAATTTAAAAGAAATAAAAGAAAATGACATAATTTAAATTTGAAATTTCTTTCCCAACTGTTTTGTGGGAAAAATTGGTTTTCATGACCTTTTTTATGTATCAATTTATTACATTGTCGCCATTGAATTGCTGTTGCTCTCCACTTTTAGGTGGAAAGGCGTTAAACGAAGGTACAAACCCTTGGACTGGGTACAAATTGAGAGGAAGCGACAGAACAAGGTATGTGAACAAGGGTATAGATGTGGACTTCTAGCATAAAATGGTCATTTCTATCTTCTCGCAGTGGTTATTTCTCCAGAAATAAATAATGGCATTTACTTGTGATGATATTCAGGAAAGAACATTGGAAGGGCAAAAGAAGTTAGTGGAAGGAATCTTGAAACGGGACAAGAAAAGGCGGAAGAGGATCGAAGCTGCTGGTATTGATTACGAGTGCCCTGAAATTGTAAGAATATGTCTTGTCTTCCCCTCAAAATGCTTTGGTAGTTGTAAACTAGTGATGAATACAGACAGATGTAGTTGTGAAAATCCTATTGCATTGGAACTATTTTTAGGAACAAGCCAGGTTTTTCTGTTAATTTAAAATTTGGAGGAACATGGCCAGCATCTACCAAGAAAGCTGAAAAAGTTTCAGTTATCTCGAAGAAAGTTGAACCTTGGTTTTCAAGTCTTGGGTTTTTTTTATGAGTAACTGTTTTGAGTTTAAACGAACTTTCCAGTTAGGTGGTAAATAGCTGCATGCAACTCATACAAAGCCTCTACAACATCCTGGATTTGATTAAAAAAAAAAAATTATCAGGAATCTGATTATCATCCTGTCTTAATTTGATTTTATTGCAGGTGGGCACCAACCAGCCTGCTCCGAAGAAGATTCGTTTTGATGAGGAGTAGATTTTTGTGGGAGGATGGAAGTACGCTTGTTTTTTTTTTTTTTTTTCGTCAAGCATAGTTTGGTTACAATCTATGAAGAGGTTAATTTAGTTCTATGTTGATCAAGGAAAAGGAAAAATGTGCGAAGTAAACGTGGAGAAACATGAAACTTTGATGTTTGTATTTTATTTTATTTTATTTTATGTTGTTGAGGAATTCAATACTTTCAGCTAATAATTCTGTAGGTCCTTGGATTTTTTGGATAGCCGAATCTGTGCACCTTTTAAATCTAATGTTTAAGTTTTGGCTTTAACGGTAAGCTACATCCAGTTTCAATTTGTCGGCATGTTGATCTCTCTCTCTCTCTCTCACACACACACACACACACACACACGTGATTCCATTTTCCAAGCACGTGGTAACAAAAAATTTAGCGAGATTTTTTTTTTCGATATATTCATCAGATTTTAATGAAAATTTAAAAAATTAATTAAATTACGAGAAAATAAAAATATCACAATAATTTTTTGATAATCATAAATTTGGCGATAAATTTTGGAAACTTGTGAAATTTTTTAGGAATTGGCACCCACGGCACTAAGGGCTTGTTTGGAGTAAAAAAAAAAGATAAATTGAGATAAAATATAATTTTTGGTTAATTTTGACGTCGTTTTTTTTTTTGAAAAATCACAAATCATGGGAACGGTTTTCTAAATTCGTTTTCATGGATTCAAAAAAATTTAAAAAAAATAGCGACAATGGTACTTATTTGAAAGTTTTTGACACGAAAAATATGATTGTATAAAAAATTTACACATTCGGTTAATCTATTTTTAGATTTTTTTAATTTTTTAGCGAAATATTAAAATTTTTTGAAATTAGTGATGACAGGAAAATTAGAGGTAGAGGGGTTGTTAGAGATTTATAGAATTTTTTGGAGATTTTTCTTATGCCAAACGAGCTCTAAAATTGAGATACTGTTTTGAAACTTTTAAATTTGTTCATCAATGGTGATATTTTTAGAGTGAGAAATTTAGTTCGATGGTTGAGTTTCATTCTTAATTCACTCATCATCCGGATTCAAACCCGGAGCCCTTCCCCTTTACCTATCAAAAAAAATCCGAATTCAAACCCGGAACCCTGCCCCCTTTACCTATCAAAAAAAATCCGGTTCCCAAGGCCCTTCCTCCCACCTATCAAATCCCCCCTTATCTATAAAAAAAAAACCGGATTTGAACTCGGGGCCCTCTCCCACTAAAAAAAATGATATTCTTAATTTGTTTTACTTTAATTAAAAAACAAACAGTATATGATATATATAATTATAATTTAGACTTATTTTTTAATTATTAAAAATTTATGTTTACATATATGATATAATATATATATATATATATATATATGTAATTTTTGTATTTCAATTGGTTATACTCAAATCATTAAGTGAACTACAAAAAAAAAAAAAAAAAAAATTAATACTACAAAATTAATTTGTAACTATATTTAACAAATTAATTTGTCTCTATCATCCAAATTTATTAAATAAAATATATTATATCATTATAAAATTTGACAAATATAAATATTTAAATTATGATACTTATGTACATAATAAAAACAATTTTTATGGTACTTTTTAAATTTACAGAAAATAACCATTTATATTTGTTACGTGTTTAGTAACAAACACAGATATAAAACAATTGCAGGCTATTTTTTGGCTCATTATTTTTTCATATAATTTAAAAAATAAGTTCTTTTTATTTATGTAATTACAGTACTTACAAATATAATAAAAAAATTTATTACTGGTTAAAAAATGTTATGGGTATAATTTTATTCTTGATTATTTTAATAAATTTGAGTGTTATATTGAAATTTTTTATACTTTTTTTTTCAAACTATCTCGAACAATTTTCAAATTACGAATTTTTTATCCTAACGATTAATTTTTGAATGTCGAATTTGTTACTATGTTTCCAAGGGGTAATGAAACTTGGACACTGGCAAAATTGTAATGTTCTTCGTTTGTTTGGGTTAATTACATTTTATCATCATTGGCAATGTTAATACGAAATGTTCAACATGTTAGCTAAAATCTTGGGTTCCACCTTATCTGCCCCGTCGTCACACCCGAAGCACAGGCGCTATAGTCCTTGTTCCCTTTCAACAAACTTTCAAAAAATTTTTGACATAAATTCGTCGGATTTAAAAATCCATCCGAACAGTTGTTTTCTATAATATTTTTACATAAAAATTAAAAGGTTACACTATTCTTCTCTAGAAAACGTGATTTGATGGTTGTGCACTAAATGTAAAAAAATTATTCAAATTATATTTTTTTTAATTATTTTTTGACGCTCCAAACGCACCCTATATAATTTTAATTAATAAAAAAAAAAGTAATGCGTAGATAGTCTCACCTAGTTCTTTTTAAGTCAGAGCAAGAAAAGGTTATCATCACAAGGTACAAAATTTGTGGGGTTTGCCTCCGTAGGTTTGGAAATTAGTAAGGGTAGAGGAAGGTAGTTTTCGGGGTTGGTAATCAGGTTGAGGAATAGTTTTGGGGTTGGCAATCAGCTTGAGGAGTATGTATCATCCATGCAACAATTTGTCATATCAAAAATTTGTATATATACATATATATACCTAATTTACTTCAAAGATAATGTTATAAATTAATAAATGTAGGTAAAATAATACTAACAGTGATAAAAAAAAAAAAAAAGAAAGCGTAACTTTTAGAAATTTTTAATAATCGAAATTTTTGGTATATTTAGTAAATTTTAAAATTTCAAAAAATTTTTAGTAATTTTTGGTTAGTTTGTAAAAATTGTTAAAAGTTACTAAAAATTGTTACTTACTTTATCAACTACTTATTTTTGACAAAAAATTAAAAATTGTTAAAATTTGAACTTTCAAATGACTTCTTAAGGCTTAGTTTGTAAATAAAAAAAAGTTAATTTCTTTTTTTTTTTTTTTGGTAACTGATTACTAGCAAATTATTAAAATGCTAATTTTATTTTTTTTTGTGTTTTTTTTTTTTGTTTGAGAAGGAAAAAAAAAAAACAACAGAGTTAGTTTTTTAACTTTTTATTAATTTGATATTTTTCTCTCTTTATATTTAAAAAAATTTGAAATTTAAAAGAATAAATTCCATTGTTTTAAAAAAAATAAAAAAATTTAATATCCAAAAAGTGGAAAAACCAACTAGGCTTCCCAAATATAGCCTAACATTATCACAACTAAAAACAACAATAACAGGGACAAAGGTATATGAATTGTCATCTTCCTTGTAATCTTAAAACTTTTAATCTTAAAACTTTTACAAAATATTTTTGATTCAATTTTTTTTAAAAGTTGACCTCCCTCCCCTTAAAACATTGTCCTCTCTGATTTGGCCCATTTATTAATAATTTTTGGCTCTGTACCTGAATACCAATGCCATTTATAGACTAATGATATTTATTCTTGCTAATTAGATAGAATATATATATATATATATATATATTAACAATAGAGAGACTCCATCCGACTTATTTGCTTTTACCTATTATTAAAAAAGGCCACATATATAACATGGCAAGATTCTACCCAAAAAATTAGCGTATAATTTTACCATAGTTAAACCAAATTTAGGGTACGTTTGGTTTGATAAAAAATATTAAAAAAATTTAAAAATTCTTAAAAATTATTCACTTTTTATCTTACTATACGAATTACGAATTCACAAATTATCTCACTTTATCTCTTTTTCGTCAAAGAAAAATATTATAAGGTGAGGGTAAGATCAGCGTTACTATATGGATCAGAGTGTTAGGCAGTAAAATATAATCATGTTCTAGAAGATGGCAGTTACGGAGATGAGAATATTAATTTTTTTTTTTTTTTTTTGTTATGCTTATGATCAACTCTCATCTCATAAATAAATAAATAATAAATAGGGTATTTCCTATTAATGTAAGTAGCTAATTAAGCAGTGAAAGTTTTGTGGAAGGTAGGGGGATCGATCATCAGTTTGGGTTGGCTATTAATTATGGATACGAACAAACCGATTTTCTTGATATTAATTGAAATTAGTTGGCTGGTTAACTAACCTCTTTACACGTCCGTAAATTGCACGTAATCAAAGACAAGACACGCAACTGGCCTTGATTGAACTGTGGTTGTTTGGAAAGAATAATGTTGACTATGTGTGATGGATTCTTCTTTTATATATATATATATATACATCTGGTCACTTGGTAACTATTAAAAATGTACCTTTTTTTTATTTAGGAAGAAAAAAAAAGTTTATAATTAACATTTTATTAATTTAATATTTATGCTTTTTAGGATTTAAAAGAAATTTAAAATACAGTATAGGATAAATTTACTCATTTTTTAAAAAAAGTCAAAAAATTAATAATTTGAAGTTAAGTTACTAACTTTTTTCCCTCCCTAACAAAAAGATAAAAAGTTAGATATGAAAAAGTTAATTTTTTCTTCCCAAACATAAAAAGGTAATTCTTTAATAAGTGACTAGTAACCAACTAAAAAGGAAAAAATAAATTAACTTTTTTTTTTTTTTACTTTCCAAATTCTACCCTTAAGTAATGGAGAACTAGCACGAGACAATCTTTTTTTTTTCTTTCTTTCTATTTATTATTTTAAAATTTTTACTATTACTATTATTTATTAAAAAAATATAAGAGTAAACAAGGACAATCTAAGTAGAGGTCAAGGGGGAATAATTATTCTCACTGATCTAAAAAATTACGTTAAAATACAATTACTTTAATTTGCTCCCATTTATCTAAAAGTTCCACTTTTGTCATATTATTTATACACTTTTTGCCCACATTGTGTTTCTATTTTTATCCATATTTATAAAATAAAAAAATTATAATTTTACTCAAACGATGCGAATGAATTGTAGGCATGTCATTTTAAAATAACTAAATATTAATTTTTTTAATAATTGCATAATTGCCATTGATGTACCAGTCTGACTTAAAAAAAATTGATAAAATTTTGTGATACGAGTTAGTGACCGGACATTTGGTGAATATTTTTTCTGGGTACAACAATAATACACCCTTGAATCTATAGGAGTGAAAAATGCCAGGCAAGGGCAAATTTGATGCGCTCTTTCTATATATACCATGAGATGTTTAGAATTGTATAAAATTATATAAAATTGTAAAAGTTATATTTCGTGTTTTGTGCAGTGAATGGAGAATTTAATTAAATTTTATAATTTCGTAATTTGTATTTGTAGAAATTCGTAGAATTTTATATTTTTTTAATTCTAAACGTGTCTAATACGTATGTGTATATACACATTGTACGAAGGGGTGTGTGTTTTCTTGATCGCAATGTCAGAAAATCTTAGGATTTTGACAGGGCGCGCAGATTAATATAAGATCAGGCTGAAATTCCTACAAGTTTGATATATGTGGCTCCCCACCGTGAGTAGAAGAGTGTTTAATTAGTTAAAATTAATTAATTTTTATATTTTTTAATTAAATTTTATTACATACCAATTACACATTAAAATTTTATATTCTTATTATAATTTTTTAGTTAAATTTTCACCGATTAAACACTCCTGAAAATTGACTCACTGACGATCTTAATAAAAGAGTTGTGCATGCCCGGCAGGCAGCATCCGCACGGCTTGTCAAAATCGTGGCTTTAAATCACTCACGTACATCGTGTCGTGCTAACCTCCCATTTCTCTCTTTGTACGTGTGTGTGTATATATATATATATATGCGTTAGCATATGAATTTTTTTTCAAAGATTTGTTGTGAAAATTTTAATAAGTAGTTGAAAGTGTATTATTATTAGTTAAAATTGATAACTTTTGATAAATTTTGATATAACTAAATAGGCCCTCAATTTACATCTCTCCAATTGTGTATATATATATTAAAAAAAAGTTATACATATACAGGAACGGAATTACACTGCAGACTGTGGTGAGCTCTAATTCAAAGAAAAAAAAAATTTTATTAAATAAATTTTAGACCCAAAAAAAAAAAAATTATTAGTTTGATTCATTTCTCGAACAGTTCGGCCCACCCTTTAAATATTTCAATCTCAACAACCTCTGCCTGGAAGCTTCACTAAAAAGTTTTGAGTCACGGTCGAAATCATTTTATAATCCTCGCTCGCCTGTATATATAAGTTAGCTATGGCCGGCGCATTTATCAGCCAGTGTCTTTCTGGTGGAAAATTTCAATAGCCTTAAATGATCCCACCAGTAATTTCCAGCTCTTTCCCTTTCTTAAACCCCTCAGGGCCCTCTCTCTCCCTTCCTCATTACACACACACTCTCTCTCGCTAGAAGACACACGCACACAAACTCACTCTCACTCTCACTCTCACTCTCTCTCTCTCTCTCTCTTCCCGATGGATTCTCTCTCTCTCTCTCCCTACTACCATCTCATCTTCACTGCCTTAGCCTTCCTTATCTCAGGCTTGATCTTCTTGTTTTCACGTAAAACCAAGTCCAAAAAACAGCTCAATCTGCCGCCGGGGCCGCCGGGTTGGCCGGTCGTCGGAAACCTCTTCCAGGTGGCCCGCTCCGGCAAGCCCTTCTTCCAGTACGTGAGAGATGAGCTTCTACCAAAGTACGGCCCGATTTTCACTCTCAAAATGGGGACCCGAACCATGATCATCATCAGCAGCGCCGAACTCGCCCGCGAAGCCCTCATCGAGAAGGGTCAAGTCTTCGCCACTCGGCCCCGTGAGAACCCGACGCGAAACATCTTCAGCTGCAACAAGTTCACCGTCAACGCCGCCCTCTACGGGCCCGTTTGGCGGTCCCTGAGGAAGAACATGGTTCAAGGAATGCTCAGTTCGACCCGGCTCCGAGAGTTCAAGAAGGTAAGGGAGGCCGCAATGGACAAGTTCATTGCCCGACTTCAATCCGAGTCCGAATCGAACAATGGACTCGTTTGGGTACTGAGAAACGCCCGATTCGCCGTCTTTTGCATTCTCTTGTCGATGTGTTTCGGTGTCGAAATGGACCAAGAAATGATCGATCGGGTCGAGCAGATGATGAAGACGGTTTTGATCACTCTCGACCCGAGACTGGACGATTATTTGCCGCTTTTAAGCCCGCTTTTCTCGAAGCAACGCAAGAGAGCCCTGGAGGTCCGAAAGGAGCAAATCGAAACCCTACTTCCATTAATCGAGAAGCGCCGCTCCATACTCGAATCTCTCGGGTCGGATCCGGAGGCGATCCCGTTTTCGTACCTCGACACGCTTTTCGATCTCAAGGTCGAGGGTCGAAAATCGTCTCCGACCGACGCCGAGATCGTCACCCTTTGCTCGGAGCTCATCAACGGCGGCACCGACACGACGGGGACGGCGATCGAGTGGGCCATTGGTAGAATCATCGAGAACCCGGAGATTCAATCGAAGCTCTACGATGAGATTCGGGCGACGGTCGGCGATCGGAAGGTGACCGAGAAAGATACGGAGAAGATGGAGTATCTAAACGCCGTCGTAAAGGAGCTGCTGCGTAAACACCCGCCGACGTACTTCTCGCTGACCCATGCAGTGATCGAACCGGCCAAGCTCGCGGGTTACGACATACCCACGGACACGAATGTGGAGATCTACTTGCCGACTATCTCGGAGGATCCGAAGTTATGGTCCGAACCGGAGAAGTTTGACCCGGATAGGTTCTTCTCCGGCAGGGAGGACGCCGACATAACGGGGGTCACGGGAGTGAAGATGATTCCGTTTGGAGTCGGGCGGAGGATTTGCCCCGGCTTGGGTATGGCGACGGTGCACGTGAACTTGATGCTGGCCCGAATGGTTCAGGAATTCGAATGGTCCGTTAACCCGGAAAATAGCAAAGTGGATTTCAGCGAGAAATTAGAGTTCACTGTGGTGATGAAGAATCCTTTGAGGGCTAAGATCAAGCCAAGGGTTTAAGTGATATATATATATATATATATATATATATATATCTACGTTTATATGTCTTTAACACTATATATATATCATATATATTGATTTGCATGGATGTAAGCATACTTGTGTTTTTGTTTTGTTTTTATCTTCAATAGTAATTACGTCATAAGAGTCTATTACTCCTCAATGGGAATTTTCCCTTCCTGTACTTGTTGCCTCAATTTGGGGTTGTTTTTATAATCATGGCTTCAGTTTACTCAGTTTGGCAAGTTTTGACTCTTGCTTGTGTCGTTGAAAATTGGGACCAAAATTCTTGACTAGCCTAGAGGCATTTAAAGTGACAAGAAGTTTGTCCAAGAAAAGAAAATAAAAAGTGAAAGATTGTTAGAGATTTTGAAAATTTTTTTTTTATTTTTAGCAAACTAAACACAGTCTTGGAAGCTATTTGTATATATAAATAAATTATAAGTACTTTAATAAATTTTTAGTTATTTAAAATGATTGATTAGCAAATAATCACGTGATTTTGCTGTATACTTTAAAAAATATAATATTACAAAAAAATAATCTATAAACACTTTATTAAAAAATTAAATTATATTTTAACGGAAGACAGAAAACATTTCAATTGTCTCGTTACTTGACTACTTAGATCCTGTTTAATAATACTGTTTTTTTTTGTTTATTTTTTTAATTTTTACTTTTCATTGTCGTTTTTTTCCCAAGATAAAAATTAAAATTGTGTTTGAAAATATAATTTCATTTTCAATAATTAATTTTTATTTTAATAAAATATTTTTAAAAAATTAATTGAATTTAATTATATATATATATATATATATATCATATTAATTTAATTAATTTAATAACTTAATTAATTAGTTAATTAAACTAGTACAAAATATATTTTATTAAATTACTTGTAATAAATAATATAATTAAATTAACTTTTATTGAATTAAATTATTTTTAATAAATAATATAATCAAATAAATTATATTTAGTATATTTTATTTTTATTGAATTAACTATTTTTAATAAGATATATTTTAAATTAATTATTAATTTAATTATATTATTTATTAAAAATAATTTAAATTTAATAAAATATTTGAATAGAATAATTTATTTTAATATGATACAACAAAATTGGACAATGTATTAAAATTAACAAAATATTTATAACAGAAAAAAATAAAGTGAAAATACTTTTCTTGTTTACCTTTTTTTTTTATAAGTTTTCAATTTTTGAAAATAAAAAATAAAAATAATTTTAATAAACACGTTTTATTACTAATTTTTAAAAATTTGTAACTATAAACAGAAAAATAATAAATATAAGTGTTACCAAATGGGCATTAGAGTTATTTTTTAAAAAAATGTCTTGTTAACAGATGTTCCAAAGGCACTTATTAAAAATTAATAATATCTTGTACATTGAAAAAAGTGTAAAATATTATTAGATGATATGTTTTTATTAATTCTTAGTAGGTGATTATAAGACCCTTGTTAATAAATGACCTTTGAAAATAGAACTTGTTGATAAATGCTTTTTAAAAGTAGAGCTTAGAAGTGTTTTGAGTGATAAAAAGTAAAATAAAATAAGATAATTTGATAGAAAAGTTACGAGTTCATAATTCGTGCGGCGTGATAAAAAATGAATAAAGATATTTTTGAAGAATTTTAACGCGCTAAATGCACTCTTAATTGGTTGGCAATAAACGTTATATACTTATTTAATGATGGCTAATTTTGCGGCATTCATGGGATTTTCGACAATTAATTAGTTAGACACCTCCATCTTCAGACCATATACTGACTTATATATAGACACACATACATATATGCATCAATTAATGCATGGCTGGAAGTTAATGCAATTTGTTTCTTCCTTTGGTCAATGTCCTGGCCTTCACTGTCAGTGCATGGTGTAATATTTAAGGATGGTGTAATATTTAAGGTGTTTGGTTAAATTAAAACTAATCAAAATTTACTGATTTTTATTATTTTTTTTCTTTCTTCTCTGTGCTTTATTATATTTTTTGATCAAATTTTTATAAGCCAAACACCCCCATCAATTCATGCACCGCAAATACCGTACTGTTTTACTCCCACTGATCAGAGAACCATCTTTGATTTGGGAGCTATATATACCAATGTACTTTCTCTGGGAAGGAAAATGATTTTTACTTTTTGTTTTTTTTTTCTTTTACTTTGCCACAAAAAGGGAGAAGATGTCAGTTCTGTCGTATTACTTTAGAAATTATTTGATTAAAATTTGACAATTAAAATACATTCGTATAATTTTAATTATAAAAAAAAAGCATAAATATACTTGAACCATTCAATTTTAATGTTACAGTCTTGATTGCAAATTAATTTGTAATTTATTAATTTCATACACAAAGGATTAGAAAAGTGGGCATTGACTAGGCAATCTCTAGTGTCACCACCCGGTTTAAAGGAAAAATTAGCTCCGTAACTAGGAAACAAAAAAGGAGAAAAAGAAAGTAGGAACAAAAAAGGAGAGGCAGAAAGACCGTCTGAGATATGTACAAACAGCCCCATGAAAAAAAAATAAAATAAATCAACTTCCAGGACTCATTCTGGGATCACAACCACTGAGAGATCACAATCTTATGCACTAGATGGGCTATCCACATGTTTGTTACCTGATCATTCTGGGATCACAACCACTGAGAGATCACAATCTTATGCACTAGATGGGCTATCCACATGTTTGTTGCCTGATCATTCTGGGATCACAACCACTGAGAGATCACAATCTTATGCACTAGATGGGCTATCCACATGTTTGTTGCCTGAATCTTTTGCACTCTGATCACAAACCTCCATCAAACTGCAGGAGACGCTCTCTCCAGCTTCTACACGATGACTCTCGGGAGCAAACTGATTCTCTTGGATGGGCTCGATCGTATGGTCACTGTTTTCTCCCAATGAGAGACCAGAGCTGGCCGAGAAACATTGATAAGAATTGGCGTCAAGAGGCTCAATAACACGAAAATGTGATCGTACAGTTGAACTGAACATTGGCTGCATGTGCTTCTTCTCAGGGAACTCGCGTAATGAAATTCTACAAACCGGGCATGTTGAGTGCTGCTGCAGCCACTTGTCAATGCAGGTAGCGTGAAAAGAATGGCCGCAATATGGAAGGATACGCAATAAATCTTCATTATGATATTCAGCAAGGCAAACCGTGCACCTGGCGCAAAATTTTAGCAGTCGTTAGAACAGAAATTGAGAGAGATAATGTACGATCAGTAATGGCATTGATGAGAAAATCGAATCATGTGTTCAAACTGTTGAGCAGAAGACCCGCTAGCATTGGTTTTAGTTTGTGATTTACATCCATCTTAATGATCTTGTTTGCTCATGCATATGCACCATAAGATGAAAATTTCAAAAAACAAATCACACAACCTTATTTAGTGACAAATAATACTAACTTGTGATAAAATTATGAAAAAACAACATGGAAAGGATTGATACTGACAAACAACATAACTTCACAAATAATAGGACCCTGGACACATTGGACAGGAACCAAGTTTCATGCTGATGGTCAACGGTGCTGGGACGGACCAAAAGGTGCTGAAACTGGATTGATCTGGAAGGTGATAGGCAGCTGGAATTGCAGATTAGGGTTTTTGGTATGAGTCATTTTCCCAAGAAAAGGGACTTATTTGGATTCATAGGGGCTTAATGGGCTAGAATTTTGATGACAAAATGGGGACAGTTGGAGCTTTGAACAATACCCATCTGAGAATAAGTACCCTGCTTTTCTGCAAGGAAAAGAAGATGAACAAGACCAAACCAAAAAGATCTTGCATGACATTTGTTAGTAACCATCTCACTTGAGAATTTAAGCAGTTAGGGAGACGGCAACTTAATTATTTATATTGAATTAATTTTCTCTCGACATGCCCAACAGATGCAGGCTACTATCTTTATTTATTTTTTATTTTATTTTTTCCTTTGGTTGGTGGTAAGGTTTAAGACATTTGCTTTCTCTATTAACTCACCAATTGTTTAAAAAATTATTAGGAAATGGGCCAAACAATACATATGAAGCTAACTTCACACTTTCCCTCACGTGCTATACCAACTCGTACATAGACCGGACACAGAAACAAAAATATTAAATTGTTGTGGAGATCAACAACTTCGTTATTTGTATTACTTTTCTATCAGTACATGGGATCATAGATTGGTAAAGAAAAGAGAAAGAAAGTAAAGGTTAGTTTGTTTATTATTTGGGGGTTAAAAAAAAAAAAGAAAAGAGAGAGAGAGAGAGAGAGAGAGAGAAGAATACATATATAAAAGAGCACCACCATGCATGAGACTCCTGCCTTGCGAGGTTTAGGCAAGATCAAATATTATCAAAATTGAACAAACAAAAAAATTAGAGTCAAAGAAGCTCAAAATCAAACCTGAGCTCTCCTATAAATGTAGGAAGGAAATGAGGATCCACAAATATTTTTTTACACCAAAAATAGAAGTATGCAATAAAGATGTCTTCATTTTGTGAAACTCCATCTCCATCTCCAACTCCATCTCCATCTCCACAAGGGACACTAATTACTTTCCCTTAATATCACATTAAACAAAAAGCACAACCACCCATATTTTCTTGCTCCTCTTCAAGCCAGATCCTCTTTCCCAATGCTCAAAAAACTAAAGACTATAAGCCAGCAAAACCCAATGAACTCTAAGAATGGTCGAAATCAGATAACACAACTCCCTAGTACCACACAACGTAGTAACAAATGCTTTACGACCCTGCCTTTTCACATCCAAAATTGAAACCTTTTGTAACCAGATTTTCCAAGCAGCCATTTAATCAAAAAATTCCAACTCAAAAGGCAACCCTGCCTTCTATACATTCTTCAAGGAGTACACTCCCTCATCCAATTAATCAAAATATATTAGAGCTTTTAACAACAGGCAATAGCTGTTTCAAACTTTGTATAGAACATATCAACAGGGAACTTAGCATTGCCATGCAATCAAATGGATATATAATCAAATACCTGGAATTTATATTGGAGGAGGCGGCAATGTACATGGATGGGGGGTGGGGACGCGCAAGAGAGCCATCATAGGGCTGCTGGCACAAATTAAAAGATTTATGTTCTTCATTTCACAGCTCATTCTTATTGAGACAGGGTTTTAATTTTTTCATTGCAGATTCCATTATTTATCATCTTTTATAGTCCAGATGTCTAATCAGTGAGACCTGTCGTTGGTAGCTTGATTTTCCCGAAGTTGTAGGATCACATTCTCTCTATTGGTCGATTACAACAGATTCTTTTTTGATGACTAGCTACAACAGATTCTGAAGCAGGCAAAACTACTTCTCATTCACAATCTAAAAGGAGAATAATTTCAAGTAAGGGGGAAAAGAAAAAAAAAAAAGATTTAGGAGCCACGCTTTTAAAGCCCACCTAAAAACCAAAATTTACTCCATAGGTATCCTCCACTATGTGCTGTTGATGATTTAATCACCAAAATATTTTCAGATTCCTAAAGAATAAAAATATTGTACCTAAATCCAAAACAAATTGCTTTTAACAACAAAATACATGCTCTGCTTGGGTCAGCTAGTAATTAGTAACCATGGCATAACATAATCGATTGATAAAAAAAATGTCTACATGCATATCACATGATGCTGTTTCAACTCAATCAAGTCACAATCAGAAGGAATAACTGGCTACTGAGTAAAAACAAAGTTACATGAGACAAACAGCCACCACCAATACAGCAAAGGGAATCAACACACGTACAAACAAATCCAACTTACTGAGAATCATCTGAATAGGAAAAAAATGCATCACTGTACTTCTTGGTTGGAAAGTTGGCTATTACAAGAGGCTCAAGGCCATGTAAACCCCATTCCAGCTGTACAATAGAGAAGTGTACAATCACTTAGACTACGATAGCAAGAAATGATTCAAGAAGATAAATAAATAGCATAGAATGTGCCCCAAAAAATGAAGGTTACTAAGAACAGATGTTACAGAGGAAAAAAAAAAAAAAAACCGGGAATGGCAAAACATAACAACTTTTGTCAAAGCTACAAGTCTATGATGAATGTTTTTACCTCGGGCTTTCAAATGGAAATAAGAAACTAAAGTTCTATAACAAAAAGCTGAGAGAGAGAAAGAGAAAGAGAACAATTGGAGAGAAGTTAACATGATGAATAAATGCTATAGAAGGTTATCAAAGATTGATTTTGTTTCAGTATAAACTATGTCACAGAAAGATAAAAAACAGCAATAAAAACCAGTTCAGAGAAAAAAATGAAAAACAAACTTATCAACTTTTAGCAAGGCTAGAAGCCAACAATGAGTGGTCAGAATTGTCCGATTCAAATGTGTGAAGAAACAAAAAGATGGGAGGGAGGGGGGAAGACAAGAAAAGAAACAGTTCAACAGAAGATGCTTGACATACAAAAAATGCAGCAGAGAAAACCAGGAAACGCGAAGTTTGCTCTGACAAATAGCAATCCTTCAAAATTTTTTAAAACTTAAGGACATTTCACACAGCATATTGGCTCCATTTGGCAACACAAAACAAGTTGTCTTATTTCAGGCTACTTTTTTCTCATATAAATTTTTGTCATCAATAATTATTTTACCCTTTTTTTTAAGTATCTTTTAGGCATGTTATTCACATTTTTTGTAAAACAATTGAAAAAAAAAATGCTTAGAATAGGAAAATTCACATACGGGTGGAAAACAAAATCAGCTTTTTCATTCATACATGGATTTCCTATTCTAAGCATTTTTTTTTTTCCAATTTTCTAAAAGTCTGAATAACGTGTGTAAAAGAAATCCAAAAAAAAAAAATTGACAACGCAGCAGCCATTATCACAAATCATAAAGGGTAACTCAGTGCTCAAGGCTCAGCATTATGGATCGGCATGGCGAACTCTGGCAGGGTGAGAACTCAGATGTAGCATCCCCTTGCCTGTTTTCGAGGTTTGATCCCGTGAGCCCAGGAAATAAAACCATTATGAATCATCCAAACTTGAAGTCAAAAATGAAAAATTTATAAAAATCCTTAATAAACAGACACTTTTTTTCAAAGTAAAAAGCATAGAGATATAAGCACACCGAAGCAAAGAAATTTCCAAATTAAACTGAATTAAGCAAACACAAATTATCTAAGAATCCAATGCACTGAAGCAATTCAGAAAAGATAAACGAGTGCTGATGAATCACGAAGGAACAAGAACCTACCACACCAAGATTAGATCTAGAAGATACTGCGAAGGACCGTCTCGAAGCATTCAATTGAATCCGAGTACAAATTAGACGCGTGCAAACGAAAACGATGAACATCGTACTCACCGAGAATCCAATCACTGTCATCACCAAATTTATCCCTGACGATATCATTGTTCTTGGATTTGGCTCTTCAATTTCAATTTCAAGTCAATTCTGGTTGTTCTCGGTGTTCTATCTCAACTCCGAAACCTAGAATTGAATTAACTATCATATATAAAGTTCAAATCTCGTTCCAACATAATCAGTTGGAGCCCAATTCCGCGCTGTCGTAAGAATAGAAGATCAATCAATCTTCGATTCAAACGAAAAACAACGAACTAAAAGGCAAACATCCCTCTGCAGCCACTCAGCACCATTGCTCTCTCTCTCTCGAAATTTACTATACATTCTCCTCAATCAAAGGAAGTTTCTCATCTCTCTCGATAGATACATACATATATATATATATATATATATATATATATATGTTTCTGTATCTAGAAATTGGTGGTTATATGGTGCGCAAGTGGGGGGAGAGTGTGGATTATGCTACACAAAGCCATGGTGGAAACGGGAGAATACCCATTTCTCTTCTGGTAGACTGTGATTCTGGACGGATAGGGAGTAAGAGAGAGATTACTCAGATTAGTAACGGAGACTAGGGGCGCCGAACTCAGTGAGTAGAAGTTGTGAATTTAGTTTGAAAATTTCATGGACCTTAAAAAAATGCGCGCGTTTGGTGTTAAAAAAAGGGGGTAAAATAAGGTAAAATGAAATAAATTATAGATTTATAATTTATATAATTAGATAAAAAATAAATAATTTTAATAATTTTTTATTATTTTTAAAAATTTTTCATCGCTCCAAAAGAAATCTTAATAATACTAATTGAAACAAATTGACAAATAGTAGAGTAGATCGGTCTTTAACTAACTTATCGCATAAGCGTGCACGCCATGAGTCCGTTTAGACTGAGTCAATGTTAAACTCTTTGTTTGGAGTCTCAAAAATTTCTAAAAATCTTTAAACTAATTTTAAGAGTTTTTAACTTTTTTTTGATCAAATTTTGTTATGTTTCACTTTTTACATCACTGTAACAATAATTTTTGATTTATTTTAAACTTTTTCGAAACTTTAGAGGTCTCCTAACAATTAATCTCAATCTAAATTTTATGGCTTCTAGAATTTTGAACTAAAATCAACTTAACTAGTAATTTTTTGTGCATTAATACTTTCAAATTTTAATGATTCCTAGGAAAATATTTAAAAAGTTTATTTTACCTATATGCCTTATAATTTTGATTTTGTAAACCTAAATTTCACAGATTTTATAAATGTGCATTTAAACACCTGATATTTGTATTATATTCACTCAAACTCATCTAATAGTTTTTTCATCTAAAAAAGTAATATTTGACCAATTCATTACTACAAAATTATTTTTATACTCTTACAATTATGTAAAAAAAAAAAAAACATAAAAACAAAAATTAAGAGTAAGATTTCTTCTTTATTATTCAATATTGATGGAAAAGAAATAAAAAAAAAAAAAAACTAAAACCCCAAACACCGGTGGCGTATGCAAGAATTTGGGTCAGTATAGGCCAAATTACGTGTAAATTTTAAATTCTAAATAAATACATAAAATATGATAAAATATAAAATACTATACATTGATATCAAATACATTGCCATTTTTCTACTCTATTACAATAGTTTACTTTATTCAAAAGTTACCAAAATTTTTACCAAACACACAAAAGTTGTTAAAAATTACAAAAAATTGCTAAAAGTTACCAAAAGTTACTCAAATTACTAAAAGTTGTCAAAAATTTTACCAAACTCTAAAAAATTGTAAAAAAAAATGCTAAAAATTTTTGGTAAAAAATACCGAAAGTTACTAAAAGATATGCCTCCAAATGCATCCAAATTTTTTTAATAAATATTTATAATTTTTTTATATCAAATAATTAAAAAAAAATTCTAGTGTAGGCCTTCGTTTATACTGGGCACCATGTGGCTCCGCCACTGCCAAACACCCCCTTAATTTGTATTAATCCCATGTCAACACCCCATTTTATGACTATAATATTAATGTTCACAAAAGTTGTTTTTTTTTTAAATTTTTAAATAATATTATTGCTCAAAAATATCTTCTATATATAATATGTAAAATTGTGGGTGGGGGCGGGGTGAATTTGAAGAGTGACCATAAAGATGTGACACTAATTAAAGAGGATCAAAAGACGTTAAAGTTAAACACTCATCAGCCATTTTTAAAAGAAGTGGGCAGATAGGGCGCCTGGACAAGTTGTTGCCTGATATTTGTAATTTTTAATTAATTTCTAGTTAGGATTTTTTTTTTCTTTTTAATCTTGATTTTGGAAAGAATTTTTTTATTTTTACTTTTTAAAATAATACCAATACTAGAAACTAATAAAAAATAAAATAAAATTACAATCACATGACGACGAGATATAATAATATACAATGTTTAAAAAACTGTACAATTAGCTAACTAAAAAAATAATTAACTAAATCAAGAATCAATATTTCGGCCACCGAGGCAATCGAAATTGAATCGTAATGTCATGAATAGATTAAAAATAATACGTAAGTAAAATTATTTATTATTATAATTGTTACATATTACTTGAGAATATAATATTTAATAAACATTATTTCTAACCTCAATTTTTTTAATTAAAATTTTTTCTTAACTCAATTACTGGCGTTAGACAAGCCATTTAATACTAATTTTACAAGTGTGTTAAGAACTTTAAATGATTTTATTTTATAGGAATAATAGTTTAATTTAGAAAAATAATAATGATAAGTAATTACTTTAATTTATAAAAATTATTTAACCACTTGATCCAAATAAACTGTGAATAACTTACCAAATAAATAAATAAAACTGTGAATAGTTCATATGATCGCTAATTTAACTGCGATATTTAGCGATTTGAACTGATTTTTTTAATTATAATAACTTTTAACTATATATGAACCAGATTATTTTTGAGACTATTTACGAGTTTTTTAATAAAATTAGCCAAGTAAACATGATTTTTAAAATATTAATAATATATATTGGAATATGGGCTATCGTGGGTTCCACTAATTTTAAATTTAAAGTTGCAAAGATTTTTGCTTCGTCCATGAACTAAGGCTCCGTTTGGAAATGTCTCAATTAACAGTTATTTTTTAGACACTATGTAACTAATTGTTGAGTCATTTTTAAATTACGAAATTACTTTTTTTTTAATTGATAAGTTTTCACCTTGTTGGTATTGATTATTTAATTTATAAGAATTTGCTTAGAAGATTTTAGATGATAACAATGGTTAAATAGTTTAGTCCTTGTCTAGTTGGGTGTATGTATATGTGGCAGGTCTTGAGCTATACCAATAAACTACAGGCTGCCAGGCGTGTTTTGACAAATTGTTTGGGGTCGACTTGCCAAGTTGCCGGCTGACGGCGAGGATTAGACGAAAATGTCATGATTAAAGCTAATACTTTTCTCTAATCTTGACCGTCGATATGGGTTCACCAAACAAGTTGCCAAGTTGTGACTTCAGGATTTGGCCCCATTTGACAATCTAATTTTCAGCGGAAAATTATCAAATTTTATTTATTAATTGTTTGATAAAACATTAATTTTATCTTCTTTTTTTTTTTAAATCTAGTTACAATAACTTGGTCAACTTAAAAATCATTAAAAATTACTAAAAATTATAAAAAATTATCAAAATAGTTAAAAATTTTATCAAACATTTGAACGTTACAAAAAATTACTTAAAATAATTAAAAATTACTAATTATTTTATCAAATACATCAAAAATTACAATTAATTTTGTTTTCTTTCGCGTTATTATTTCTCTCATTGCTATCATTTTCAATAGATTTGAGAATGAGATTCTTTGATTGACTCTATTTCCGAATTGTACAATTAATTATTATTTCACGAAACCCATCAATCTCTGGATGGTAGCTTCATCCCCCACCCCCACCCCCCCCCCCCCCCCAAAAAAAAACTACAAAGCACACTTTAATGAAAGACGACATTAAAATCAATTAGCTATCAGAACGGATATTGTATCTGCTCCCTTCCTCTTTTTTTTTTTTTTTTTTTTTTTCTCGTGCTAATCTGAGAATTCTGTGTGTGGGGCCTTTTTATTCTTCTGTGATTGCTTCTACTTTATTTTCCCACTTACAAAGAGTGAGTTTATTTAAATCTCAGGTTTCGAAGCCAATGTGAGAAGAAGTGATAGTTTCTCAGCTCCTTTTCCTCAAAGGAGGATCCGAAATCAAGAAGAAGATGGAAGGAGAGATATCACAACAAATTATATTCAAACTATAAATAATATTAGTTTTTATTAACCCGTCAGGGTAACTCAGGGGTTATTGAGATCAACCGTAAATCTAGAGATCTTAAATTTAAATCCCGTTGACTACTACCTTATGTTACTCAGTACAGTCAGTATTTGTGTGCTCAAGTGTAGTTTTGAAAAATAGCGTGAAGTATTTAGGGTACAGATGTCAATATATAAATTTATAAAAAAAATTGAGGTAAAAAAATTAACTATTTTACCTTTCCAAACACCAAAAAACTAAATTTTTTTAACTAGTTAAAAAAAAAAAAAAAAAAAAGAGGCTAACTTTTTTGGTTGCCAAACCTAAAACTGAAAGGAATTGCCATCGGTCACAGTTGTTTGTGTTGCTAATGCGTCGGTTTTATAGTACTCTCAAAAGGTTTTTGCCTAAGCCTTCATCATCGAATCGAACCTTACCGAGCAAATTACTTTAACCTCCGTTAGATTTGTTAATAATACAACTTTCTATTTAAGATATGAAAAATTATATTTATTTTTCTATTAGAGTTATATTTATTTTATTTTTTACTCAACCTTATAAAAATACTTAATTTTATTTTTACTTACATTACACTCCAAATGGATCCTTCATTTTTTTTATATTCGTTTAATTGAACCAGTTGTTTAATTGAGAGAGAGGGAAGGGGGGGTTTGAGCAAATTAATGATGTTGATTTCTGCACTAACAGGATAAGACTTTTGTTTTTTTTTATAGAGAAATTGAGGGCAAGGCAAGTTCTTCCTATTTTTGTTTGGACTTGAAACTCCACCAAATTTTATTGATGGATAAATTGGAGAATATATGCCAAACTTCCCTCGACTGTACCCTTAGTTGAGTCGTGGGATTCGAAATTTCACCAACAACCTAAGAAACACCCCACTTATCAATTCAGTTGCACCTGAAGAATAAATTATTTTTATTTTATTCGGTAAGTTTCTACCTATTAATATCTCAGAGTAGTAATTATCACACTCAAAAAAGCATCGTGAAGTATACATGTTTGGATAGTTAATTATATATATATTGTAATCTAAGTCAAGCTAGATATTCAATGGCATGGGTGTAAAAGAGGAGACCAAAAGTCATGCAATGGGGGTAAAGAAAAAGAACCCTGATATCAACGATGTGGTTAATTTGGTATGATGAAAAATATTAACATAATCACATTATAAGATTTACATATCAATATTCTTTTCAAATTATGAAAATAATTTCTTTCGCATGCATACAATAACCCTCTTTGTAAATTATTGTGCTGAGAGTTAATTTCATGCGTCGTACCATTTCTTTTGGGTCTAAATCTTAATTGTAGTTGTTGTTTTTTCTTTTTAATTTCTTAATTATGTTATATCTATAATTAATGATGATTGGCTAATCATGGTTTTGGGTCTAAATCTTAATTGTAGTTGTTGTTTTTTCTTTTTAATTTCTTAATTATGTTATATCTATAATTAATGATGATTGGCTAATCATGGTAATTCTTCCCCTAATTAATCCAACGCTTCTTAAGCACCTTGCACTGGTTTGGGGATGAGGGTTGGATTTCTTTATCTTCTTAACCTCACTTAATTTCTTATTTGGTGCAAAAAAAAAAGATCGTATAACAAATCCAAATCACGTAGGTGAGTTTGAAGTAAGATAAATTGAGATAAATTGAGAGTTCGTAATGCGTGCAATGAAAGAAAAAAATTGATGTAATATAAAATTAACAGAGATTTATAGAATTTTTTAGAGTTTATTTGCAAACCAAACTCACCCGTAATATATTTCAGAAGAAACTAAAATGCCATAGAAGGGGTAATATTTTATATCCCCATCCGTATTATTTTTCTTAAAAATTTAACGCACATAAATTCATCTTCTCTCTTTAATGATATTTTATCCTATTATTTATATCATTTAACTAAATATAGTATAAAAAATGTTTAATTATCCTCTTGTCTTGCTAATTTAATAAAGGAAAAACTTAAAAGGAGAATTTATTAAAATCTTTTTTTTGGTCCCCTTTAGATTTTTTATGCATTTAAGGAGAGGTAAAAGAAATATATTATATAAACATTATAGTGTCACTATTCTCACTTAAAATCATATGACTACTCATGAGTATGACCGGGTGCTTATAACATTATAAATTAATACTTGTTATTGTAATATTCGAATGACTTGAGATTTATAAACTATCGATCTATATTTAATAGAAATACTGCACTAAAATTAAATAAATGAATTAGTAGATTAGCTTTTAGAGACTTGCAAAACCTTCATTAATCCCGATTATTTATTTAACAAAATGTTGGAAAATTAACAGTTAATCATCCAAAGAAATACTACCCAGAGAACAAATTGACAATTAGGTCGATTCCTTTTTTTTTTTTTAAAGGTTTTGAGGTGACAAAATTTTCCCTGTCAATTAGAAACATTAGAGATAGAAAAAAGGGAAAAGGAAGAGACTGATATTGCAAAACATTAGTTCCGTGACATCAAGCTCCAGAGTTGTTAGATTAAAATCTAATTATCTAGATTTATTCAAGTGTTTATAAATTAAAAATATGTGAATAATTTTGAATCATTAAATTTTAATCTAATGAACCATGTTTGATGTTTGGACACCATCAGAGGTAATGATGTTAGCTCTTTTGAGTCTGAAAAATGTTTTGATTTTTGGATTCAGACTGCTACATACCTACGTTCCAATATCCATACCCACTCTTGAAATTTCTCTACAATAATCAATACTTTTAACAATTAAAAATTTAGTCATTAAAGATCACTTTTTAATAAACAAAAGTTACTATTTAGCGACCAATGGTAATTTAGTAAAAAAAAATACTACTAGCTACTAATTTTAATTTAATAAAAAAGTAATTTTTTAGTGATCAAATTTATATTTAATTTAAAAAGTGATAATAAAAAATACTTTTTCTTATAGTGGCATGACAAATATAATCCATTCCGACTAAGTGTAAGTCATTTAGAGTAGCATTGTCGCATTGAATGAATGGATAGAATATTACAAATGCAAATATAATTTTCTCATGACTTTTAATTAAATATAATTTATACCAGAATAATATGACAACATTTTGTTTATAATAAGAGATGATTTTATTGAGGTATCACTTTAAAAATAATTTTCCCTCTACGTAATAATGTCACTAGAATTTTTTTGGCTCAATTTAAACTTAAACTTGAAAACAACTTTTTTACTATTGGTTTCGACTCATATTTGTATTTTCGGCTTCTTAAAAAATGATCATTTTACATTTGGGTCACTTTTTGTTCTATATTTACATTCTATACTTTCCAAAAGGTTAAGAAATATTTCTCAATAAATTTTTTTGTCAGCATGGCAAATTTTTGGCCAATTTAAACATCGGCAAAAAAAATTATTATTTTAGCCTTGGGTCACGTTTTGTTCCAAAATTCACAGTATAGGTTTCTTAAATAATTGACAAATATTTCTTTCTATGTTTCCCATTAGATATATACCCAATTTTTTAGTCAATTTGAGTTTGGACCAAAAAATTATTTTCTTACCTAAGTTTTTAAAAAAGTAATATAGTTTTGCATTATTTTAGATATATTATATTTCTCCAGGAAACAGAGAAAAAAAAATGTGTTGGGGTTATATTTATCAAAAGACTACAAAATAAAAAAAAAAATTAAAGACACAAATAAATGGGTTAGATTTTGATTTTTTTTTTTTTGAAGAAAAATATTCATTTCTATTGATAATATCTTTTGAGTAGCTGTATCTTTATTACAACATAGATTTCAACGCACTAACGTTGTAAATAGTCTAATAGAAATGCATGACCAAACAACACCAAATACAATGGACCTACAAAGGAATTGCAAATGCACAAGCGGAAAATAAGTGTTGATTTATCCACACCACCTTCACTGTTGCATGTAGGCTGAATTCTCGTATTTTCCACCCCACCTGCACTCTTCCTTTTCAGGAATTTGGTGCTCCAAATCCTCTCTAAATGGCTAAAACACCAAATCAAATTTCTCAAAGTTCACTTTGTCGAGGGTCGGAGGATCCCACTTTGGAGCATTGTCCTTGTCAATGGTAAGAGCTCTGATGCCCTCATAAACATCTCCAGATATTGTGGTTCGTAGTATATTCATTGTTAGCCTGAATTCTTTCTTCAGACAATCAGACAACTTTTTTTCCTTCCTTCGCGAACCGATCTTAGTGCTATATTCAGCCCTGTAGGAGATGATCCCTTTAAGCCCCTGAGCACGGCACCAATACAAGCATTTCCTTCTTTGCCTGCCTCTGCTTCAAATGATTTTATTATCTCCTCCACGGCATCCTTGGAAAAACACGCATCAATTACCGACTGCTTGTTTAAAACGCTTCCTTCATCAATCTGAACATCTGTCGAGAATTCTTCAATTACAGATTTGACTGCATTCTCATCACCAGAGTTTAAGCCTGTCAGACGCTGCTCAGAAGGAACAAAGTGGGTTGCCAATCGAATTGCAACCAATTCCTTACCATTTAGTCTGGCTCCTGTTACTGCCAAAAACTCCCCCAAATGCCCAGGAAGATGGGAGTGCATGTACGAGAAACCACAATCAGTATGCAACCCAATACTTGCTTCTGGAGTGGCAGAAACAGTCTTTTCAGTAACCACTGAGAATTTCATTGGAACCATCAAAGATGCACCTCCACCCATGGAAATTCCATGAACAAGAGCGACCTGCGTCTTCTTGTAGGTAAGAATGTGATCGCAAAGCCAATACATCCTATAGACCACCTCGAAGCAGGAATCCTTCAATTTCCTGCCATCATAAAACATCTTCAAATCTCCACCAGCAGAAAATGCTCGGCCCGCTCCCTTGATTATTACAAGCTCTGCCTTTTCATCTTTTTCCCGGCCATTTCTCCAAGTATCCTGCTAGTAAAGAAACCACTTTGGATGAAATGACATTCAATTGTTGGGGCCCGTTCAAGGTTATTATTCTCACACGGTCTATTTCTTCGCCAAGAACAACTCTTCAGCTGGATTTACCACTTGCTGTGTCATTTTGATGTATCAATCAATCAGATTGAGCAATAAATGCCTTCTTGAACACTAAGGGGAACTTCATTTTGGAGTTGCGGAACTGTTTGTTCCATGATTCTTGAATGACAATAGAAATTGCGGAACTGTTTGTTCCATGATTCTTGAATGACAATAGAAAAGATCTTCAAGCTCAAGATAAATTTTGATAGATGTAGATCTTCTTCTCTATGCCCTAGATCTGTATGATATATTTTTTATAGGACGTATTTTGTCTGTTTATGTTCCGTATATGTTCCGCTCAAATATAACCTATATTTAAGAGCTATTGACCAACTATGTAGCCCAACTATCCTCAAACCCAGTTATTTGGAACTTTTAAAAATTATACTTTCACGTATTTTAGAAATTAAAGAACCATATACCTCTTCATGCACTGGGGCCATTTGGTACCCCAAAAAAAATGTAATTTTACAGTTATGAGCGACGCGTGACACTTTAATGGTTAGTTAAATGTTTGATAAATATTTATAAAAATTAAAGAAAGTTAAAGAAAATTAGAAAAAGTTGATAGAAATTAAAAAAATAATTTTGTATTTAGTGAAGAAAAAAATTGATAAAAGTTATAATTTTTTTTTTTTTAGCCAAATGAAGGGCACCAATATTGGAACTGTTCACGTCTTCTACAATCTTTGAATCACACTAATTCCAGTGCAGTCTCGAATCAGATATGTATTGTCCAAGAAAGAGTATTTTGCAATTACTCAAATAATAGAGGAAAATAGTTTCAAAAAATTATAGTAACAAGGAAAAATAAAAAAAAATTAAATGACAGATACAACTAGAATTACAAATTATCTATATGGACAGTCAATATTTATAATTGATGGTAATACCAATGGAGCAACCTAGAGATATTGCCAAAATTTCTCGAGATTTCGTTTTTATATTTTTATTGCTCAATTTGCCCATGTAGAAATTTCATGATCTTGCAAGGAGGTGTTAACAAACTTGCCTTTACAAGGTATTACTATTTCCAGTGTTTGAGAAATTACTTCACCCTGTAATAAAAATGGATTGTCAATAGAGAGCAAAATCTAGTTTTGATTTCTAACCTTAATTGTGCTGATTTGTTAAGTGATAAGAGTTATAAAAAAAAAAAACATATAACACAAATAGTGTTACAGACGTTTAAGTAGTAAATTATTTGCTAAGGTTGAAAATGTGTTTACATTTAGTTTATTAAGCTTTCATTTTAATTGAGCCGAGTTAAAATAATTTGATTATTTTTACATATAAACTTAAGCTTATTAAGCTAGCGTAACTTGGATCGAGTCCAAACTACAAATTATACGTATTTGTCCCAAAATATCAGCTGATAAGAATATGTTTGAAATCAATAGCTATAAGATTTGCTTTTTAAATCTTGATTTGGTCAAAAGACATACAATCGGTTAGGATTTATCTTTATTCACGATATTTAATTAGCTGATTTTCTCTCGGATATAAAATATTCATTTGATTTTGTATTATATTTGGTTGATTTGATTTTTCACTATCATTGTGTGAAGATATTCGACCTAGATTTTCAACAATATTCAACACCTAAATTTAAGGAAGAATAATGGAAGTTATTAACCACTCAAGAAATTACAACCACTAAGACAAACACCTAGAAGTTATGAATAAGTGGAAAGTCGCGGCAAGCTGCAGAAGTGGAGGGCGAGAAGTTACAGAAGTGCTACAAACATAATTATAGATGAAGGCACCCAAAGAACGGATCCCTCTACCACATCACATCCTTTATGTCTTTCCCTTCGATTCATGTCTTTCAATTCCGATTGTACTTTTAGTTTTTTTTACATTAATGTAATGACATTCAATCTTTAGGAGTAGTGTAATTTCCATCTCCGTACTAATATCATTAGGAGTGGCGCAATTTCCATCTCTATACTCATCATATCTATTTTTTAGGAGTTGCATAATGCTCCCATACTGCATATTATTTAGATTTTAATTGTAACCCATGTACATCCCAATATTTTATCCGTTATTACACAATATTTTACTGGATCATCATATGAGTACTCGTACTCAGAATTATACTCGTATCTATATCAGCAATCAAAATTTGATTCTTATTTATATTTACAATCTCAATCTCATCGATAATATTAAGATTGGTAGATTATCCATGATAATAATTAGAATCTGATTCTTATTTATATCTACAGTCTTAATCTCATTGATCTAATTAATGTTGAGATTGGTAAATTTGAAGTCCTTGTAGTAGAAAGGAGACGGTAACCATACGACTTGATGCTTACTCTTATACTCATCTTGTGACTCTAGCACGCTTGCACAAATCTACTCATCAACCAAAAACCACAAAAAAGTGTATGTGAATTTTGGTGCAAACAGTACATATTCAAGTTTAGTTTGATTTTACAATAAGTCAATCTTAAACAAGCTTTTAATAAGCTGTACACGAAGCAAGCTTAAGTAAATTATTTGGTACATTTAACATCCCCAAATACAAAAAGAATATAAAAAAAAAGTCAAAATTTTAAATCCCTTGGGACCAAACTTCAACGGATTATACGCGGAAACACTTTAAATAAGCCTAATATTTTTAATAATAGAAAAACATTTATATTTTTTAGTTATTTTCAACTGTTTCAATTATTTGTAATTAAGAGTGTGTTTGGTATGGGGTTAAAAATTAATATAGTACATGTTATACATGTAATTGTTAACCTTTTACACCCATAATTTTTCATATTTTTTATTTCATTATTTAAAAAGTTTACATTTATTTCTCAAGAATAAAAAAATATTAATCTATTTATATTTTAATAAAATATTTTAACCTTAATTAAAACTTTGAAAAAGATAAAATTTTATAAAGGTAACATTTACCCCCTTTTAATCTCATACTAAACATTTTCTAAGGTTTAAAAGTTTGGTACCAAACAAGTTTATAAATTTTATTACATAAACTTTTTGAATTATTTTCTATTTCATAGGTTTTCCAAATAACAACATACATATAGGTCGGATTGGTATATAAAAAAAATTGAGTCAATTTAGAAACCAAAATCAAAGTAACTCAATCTTAATCATATTAGTTGGACTCTATAATATAATGTTGTTGTTGGTTTGCTTTTTTTTCCCGGCCCGGGGGGGGGGGGGGGGGAATGTGCATACAGAATTGGACTTTGATTAATTTGGGTTGGGACACAAAAATTTTGTTAATTCGATAATCAAATTGAATTGACCCAACTGAGACTCTTACACCTAAAACAGAACAAAACTCTTCTTAAGAAAATTGAGTTGGAATTGGATTGTCGAGGCCCTTCAACATTTTCAATTTTCCATTCATTCTAAAAATAGTTGATGAAATGACTTTTTGTCTTTTGCTTTTTAATTTGGGTATAAATTACGACGAATATTTGACAATATTAATTTAGACATTGGTGTGGCATGATTCAGAAAATTTCCAAGCGTTCCAAAATTTACAAATAATATTTCAGAGTAACCTAGAATAGTTGAGTGTTCCAGAAGGTTACTAGATTTTCTAAATTTTTTTAAAAGTCACCGGTGTGCTATAAATTTTTCTAGAAATGAGATAAATTAAAATAAAATGAGATAATTTATGAGTTCGTAATTCGTGCAGTGAGATAAAAAGTTAATAACTTTTAGAGATTTTCAGAGTTTTTCAGTATTTTTTAAAATACCAAACACCCCCATTATAGAATTTAGTGAAGTTCCTAACTAATATTAAGGATAAAGTACAAAAGCTCTCCACAATTTACCCTCAATATCACTTTAGTACCACACGTTTCAATTGTAACAGTCAAATCCCTACATCGGTCAAATATTAACTCGGTCTTTCCGTTAGTTGATTGTTAGATACAACCGTTAGACTGAGGATAAAAAAGTAATCTTTTTTATAGTTTACCTTCAGTGTCACTTTAGTCCCTCATGTTTCAATTATAACAATTAAATCTCTATACTTTCGATGTATATTTGAAATATATTTTATTAAATTATATAACATAATTTAATTTGAAATATATCTTATTAAATTATTTTTAATAAATAATATATTTAAATTACATTTAATATATATTTTTTATTGAATTAAAATATTTTTCATAAATAATATGATTAAATTAATAATATAATTAGAATAATATTTAATATAGTTTAATTAATATGAAATATATTTTATTAAATTTGAATAATTTTTTAAAAAATAATAAAATTACCATTTTATTAAAAAATAATTTATGTAAATAAAAGTGTATTTGTAAACGTAGTTTCAATTTCTATTTCCGAAAAAAATGATAACAGAAAATAAACTAGAAAATAGAAAGTTAAACAAAATAAAAAAAAACAGCAATATTATTAAACAGCCTTAGAATCGCTATTTTTTGAATTTTCTATCGCTATGATTTTCTCTCTCTATATAAGTTTGTACATATATTCAATTCGAGAGTATACAGTTATATATGCGACTGCTTTAATTCTATTCCATTAATTACAATAATTATTAGTGAAACCATCAAATCATATTTTAATAAAATTTTTAATTTTATGATTTCTTTAGAAAATTAACCGAATTTAATAAAATATAGTTCATATTTTTTGGTAGATAAAATATATTTCTTATTAATTAAACTAAATTAAATATTATTTTAATTATACTGTTAATTTAATCATATTATTTATGAAAAAATTTTAATTCAATAAAATAAAATATATTAAATATATTTTAGATATATTATTGATTAAAAATAATTTAATAAGAAATATTTCAAATTAAAATATGTTATATAATTTAATAAAAAATATTTCAGATTATATTATTTATTAAAAATAATTTAATAAAATATATACACCAAAATTGTAAGAATTTGATTGTTATAATTACAACTTGAGGGATTAAAGTAATATTGTGAGTAAACTATAAATGAAATTACCTTTTTATCCTTAGTCTAATGGTTGTTTCCAACGATCAACTAACGAAAGGGCCAAGTTGATACTTGACCGTAAGTATAAAGATTTAACTGTTACAATTGAAACGTATGTGACTAAAGTGATATTGAGGGTAAACTGTGGGAGTAATTCACTACTAGAAAAAGGCTGATTACCAACTGACAAAATCAGTTGGTAATAAGCTAAATTCGGTTGGTAATCATGGATTACCAACTGATTACCAACCGATTTTGGTCGGTGGCAAAAACCCTAGTTGGTAATGTTTATTAACCAAAATTTTTAAGGTCGGTTGGTAATTACCAACTGAATTTCGATTAATAAATTAAATAAATCTGTTGGTAATTTCTTATTGGTGTGAAATTAAGTTTCAAAATTTTGGTTGGTAATTACCAACCGAAATTGTTATTGCCAACTGATTCTTCGGTTGGTAATTGCCAACTGATTTGTTAGTTGGTATTGTTTAAGTTTTGGTTGGTAATTTGTTATTAAATATTAAATTGATATTTCATAATATACCAACCGAAATTTACTTTGTAGCAACCGATATTGTTAGTTGGTATTTTGTCCACCGAAAGGTCAGTTGGTAATATACCAACTGAAATGTACTTGGTAATTACCAACTACTAAAAAAATAAAAATTCAAATGTGGCGCCACGTGGCATCATTTGCTGACATGTCATCATGCCACATGGGAACTTGTGTTATGCCACGTGTCGACCTATGATTCCACCACGTGTCAGCCTACGATTGAGCACCACATGTTAAATCTATATTTTTGATATTTTGATTGTTGCTGCTGAGATTCGAACTCGTGCCATTTCTTTGGAAGTTCATGTGGTTGGCCACTAGACCAAGCTATTATTTGTATATATATTTTACACTTTTTTGTATATATAAACAAACCTTTATCACTTTTGGCGACCAGTTGGTTGGCAAATGTACCCCTTTAGCGACCAATTGGTCGCCAAAAATGATAAAAAATTTATGATTTTTATTTAATTACTTTAACTTTTTTGTTATAAATTTTTAACACTTTTGCTAACCAATTGGTTGCAAGAGGTGCCCCTTTATAGACTAATTAGTTAGCAAAAGTGATAAAAAAATTATTATTTTTATTTAATTATTTTAACTTTTGTTTCAATAATTTGAAATCATAAACAATAAATGAAACTATATAGATATTTAGTAAATAATATACGAATAACTATTATATTTAACTAAAAATAATTTTAAATGTTTTTTTATTTTCCTCCAATTCGTATGTATAGCACATATTTAATACATATCTTTAATTTAGTTATATCATGGCTCACTATGTATATTTTTTTCTTCATTTTATATATATATTCTTAAAAATAATTTAGTCGCATTTAGTTTTAGTTTTAGAAAATTATTTTTAAAAAGCAAAATTTTTTGAAAACTATTTTAAGAATTTATTTCTAAAAAAAAATATTTTAGGTGACTATATTTGGAAATAAGTTCTAAAAAGATAAAGAAATGAAATTACTTAAAATTAATAAATAATATTTGTTATTTTTATTTTTAAATTTAAAATAATGTTACTTTAATATAATTAATATTAAATTACACTAAACAATTATTCTAAATTTTATTAATTTTTCTAACTTTTATTATATTTTCACACTAATTTTTATTTTAATTTTTTTTTAAACCAAGCACCACACATTTAGGTGGTGTTTAGTTGACAAAATCAACTAAAATTTACAGACAAATTTTTTTGACCTTTTTCTTTTGGCAAATAATTTTTTTTATAATTAAGATAACGTTTAGTCAAAAAAAACTAGTCACTTACCTTTTTAACTTTCTTTCTTAAATTATTAAATTTATTTTTTTTGTTTTAAAAATTGTTTAAGCTTTAAAAGGGTAAAAATATTAAATTAACAAAAAATTAAAATGTTAACATTTTAGTAGCTAGTTAGTATTAATTAAAAAAATAACATTTTTTTCGTTCTTGTCTAAATTTTGTTACATATCACTTATACACTGGGTTTTCTTTCAATTTTTAAGCTTTACTACTTTAAGCTCTTAGGTTCGATAATTTTATATAAATTAATTTAATTATTAAATTAAATAAATTAATTATGATATTTATTTTAGATAATTTAGCAATAATTAATTATTAAATCAAATTAATTAATTTAGTTTTATTATTTATTAAAAATAATATTAATTAATTTATTTAATTAATTTTTTGAATTTAATTATATTATTTATTAGAATAACTTACTTTAAAAAAATATTTGAATAAAATAATTTATTTTTATTTAATGTTACAAAAATAGACAAAGTTTTAAAATTGATAAAATATTGGCAACAGAAAAGAAAACTAAAGTGAAAACACATTTTTTCTGTTTACGTTTTTCTGTTTTTGTTTTCATTTTTTTTTTGTAAACAAAAAAACGTAAACAGGTTTATCAAACATGTTTTTGTTGCGAGTTTACAAAATTCAAAAATATAAATAGAAAAATAAAAAACGAAAACGTTACCAAACGGGACCTTACTAACTTAGGTGTTTACACACGAATTCTTACAGCAAAAAATATATACAGGGAAAAAAAATTAAAAAAATAGAAGTAAATTTTAGAATCCATAAACGATTTGATTACCTAAACTTGTCCGATTTTGAAAATCATATACCCTAAACCCCGTGTCTTAAACAATTATAATCCTAACATGCATCTATCACTAATTCATTAATATGAAAATTTAATATTACCAATATAAATTGTATAAAATCTTTTCCTCCTAGTCAATTAAATTATATGCAATATGTATGAACCATACATAATATATATATATATATATATATATATATATATATATATATATATATATATATATATATATATAAACACTGAACCCAATATGTATGAACCATACCATGTTATCAAAAAATGCATGAATTTACTTATCTAAAGGTTGTATCACATGAACCAAATAAATCATGAAATAATTTCATGCCATATGTAAATATATATAATTAATTACAAATATTTCTTAATATAAAATTAATTATAAAAATATTGAAATTAGAAATTTCTTTTTTTTTTAATGTTCAATGCAAATTGTAAAATTTTTGGTTGGTAATTTGGTTGGTAAAAATGTTTTCTCACCCTATTACCAACCAAATACCAACCGATGACATTATCAACCAAACCATTCTGTCGGTAAGTACGTTGATAAAATATTTTCTCATTGGATTACCAACTGATTACCAACCGATTATATTATTAGCCAATAAGCTCAGTCGTTAATTTGGTTGGTAAATATATTCTCGTTAAATTACTAACTGATTACCAACGGAATACATTATTCTGTTGGTATATATATTCCTAATAGATTACCAATCGATTACCAATAGATTCCCAATCGAAAAATCCAATTGGTATTTTGGTTAGTACACTTTTTCTGCTTAATTACCAACGAATTACCACCGGATTACCAACTGACTACATTATCAACCGCTAAAGGCCGTGGTTAATGCAGTTAGTAAATATATTTACACTTCATTACCAATGGATTACCAACTGATAACCAACCAAATAAATTAATAAAGGATACCGTCGGTTGATAATTGGGTTGCTAAACATATTCTCGATACATTGCTATCGAATTACGAATGGAATACCAACTAAATACTAACTAAATAAATTACCAACTAACCTACAAGTTGGCAATGCGGTTGGTATTAATTTGCCCATCAGGTGATTACCTGACCAGCCGAACATTGCGGTTGGTAATGCGGTTGGTAATAATTTAACCATCAAATTACCAACCGAAGAACCAACCAAAATATCTAACAACTACACTATTCAGTGGGTAATCCATTGGTAATTTGGTGGGAAAAATCTTCCCGCTAGATTACCAACTGATTACCAACTGAAATATGTACCAACCAGTTGTAAGCAGTTGATAATCAGTTGGTAAAAAGTTTCTCGCCAATATAACAACTGATTACCAACCGATTACCAACTGAAAATTTAGCAACCGAATTGGATCAGTCAGGAAGAAGTTGATAATTATCTAAATTTTAGAAATTTTTACATTGGTTCGTAATGTGTTGGTAGTCGGTTGGTATTTACCAACCAATTATATTCGGTTGGTAATGGTCAGTTGGTAATCAGTTTTTTTCTAGTAGTGATTTTTGTAGTTTACCCTAATATTAATTTATTAAATATTATGAAGTATTGTAAACATTATAGAGAATCACAAAATTTACTAAAATGTTTAAGAGTCTTCTAAATATCTTAAATATTAAGGTAAATTACACCTAAACCCCCTGAATATGAGACTAATTACAGTAACTTATCTCAATTATTTGAACCTTACACTTACTTCCCCTATTCTCTACTGTTTGTAACACTTAGATCCATCCGTTAATTTTTCCCGTAACGCTGTTAAGGTATTACAGTAAAACGACATAAATGGCCCTGGTAAGTTCAAATGACTGAAAAAGGTTTCGGTAATTAGATTAATGTTCAGGTGAGATTTTTGTAATTTAGCCTAATTATATTATTCTACCCAATTATTCACTAGAATATATTTCATATTAATTTAATTATATTATATATTACAAAAAATTTAATAAAATATATTTTATATTAATTTAGTTAATTTATTTTAATTAATTTTATCATTAATTAACTTAATTAAATTATTAATTATAAATTAATATATTTTACTAATTATTAATTAATTAAATATATATATTCTGTTAAATTATGAAATTAATTAAATTACTAATTATTAAATAGTATATTTTATTAATTATTAATTAATTTAATTAATTACAATTAATTCATTTTATTTAATGGATATATATTCTAGTTATAAATTAATTAATCAATACTTTAGTTATATTATTTAAAAAATAATTTTATTTTAAAAAATAGTTAAATAAAATAAATTATTTTAATATAATATAGCAAAAATGGATAAGGTGCTAAAATTAAAAGAATATTTCTGACAAAAAAATAACAGTAAAAACATTTTTAATTTTTGTTACTTTTTTCTATAAGTTGTCATTTTTTGAAAGAAATAAAAATAAATTTAATAAATATATTTTTATGTATTTAGTTTTTAATTTTTGGAATTGTTTGAACTGGTTTTTGAATCATTGAGCTGAAGAACTTAGTACTACCGTGTTATTTTTAGTCTAAAAAATTTTAAAATTATAAAATATTTTAACAATTTAAATATTTTAAGATAATAGATCTACAATCTATTGACATCATTTTTGTTGATATTTTTGAATATATTATATAACAATCCACTTTTTGGACCTATTATTGAAATTACAAAACCAGTTCAGGTAAATTCAAAAATTAAAAATAAATACATAAAAATATATTGGTTAATTTTTTTTTTATTTTTCAAAAAAAATGACAACTTATGCAGAAAAAAGTAAAAAAAAAAAGAAAGAAAGAAATAAGGTATTTGTACTGTCATTTTTTCTTACATAAATATTTTTTTAATTTTAGCATCTTATTCATTTTTGCTGTATCATATTAAAATTATTTATTTTATTTAACTATTTTATTAAAATAAAATAATTTGTAATAAACAATATAACTAAATTATTAATTAATTAATTTAATTAACTAAATTATAATCCGTTAAATAAAATTAATTAATAATCAATAAAATATATTATTTACTAATTAGTTATTTAATTAATTTCATAATTTAACAGAATATATTTATTTAATTAATTAGTAAATTAATAAAATATATTAATTAATAATTAATAATTTAATTAAGTTAATTAATAATAAAATTAATTGAAATAAATTAACTAAATTAATATAAAACATATTTTATTAAATTATTTATAATATATAATATAATTAAATTAATATGAAATATATTTTAGTGAATTATTTGGATAAAATAATATAATCTTCCCTTGGACATTAAACTAATTGCAGAAATCTCTCTCAGCCATTTGAATTTACCAAGGGCATTTATGTCATTTTATTGAAGTACCCTAACGATGTTAGGAGAAAAACTAATGGAAGGGATCTAAGTGTTACAAATATTAGGGAATAGGGGAGGTAAATATAAGATTCAAATGGTTGAGGCAGGTCACTGTAATTAACCTAATGTTCTGGGAGTGTGGGTATAATTTATCCTAAATATTATTAGTTTAAAACAACTAGGGTGGCATTTAGTTTACATTTTTATTTTTTGTCTTTTATTTATATTTTTTTATTTTCTATTTTCTATTTTGAGATTCATATTTAAAAAAAATTAAAAACGCATTTGATTTAATATTTTTTATTTCTCGTATTTTGGAATTCTTTGAATTTTGGGTCAATAAGATGTAAAATAACTTTTTATCATCTTATATTTATTTTATGTGTAAATCTTTTTCTTATTTTCTAAAGTAAAATTTAAAAATATGGGTGACCAAATAACTGTTTTTATTATTTTTAAACATGAAAACCAAAAAATGAGACCAAAATAAGTGCACCTAATACAAGCTAAATTCATCAAACGATTCTTTAACTATTACAACATACAGAGCCTGGCACTTGAAACATGCATGTGACATCTTGGAAGAAGTTGCAGCTGTTAGATAATGCAGTGGTTAATGCATACGTGATGGCCATTGGAATTATTATTGCTCATAATTGCTCTCTTCTAAAACATTTCCTTAATGATATTTCAACTTAAAATCATCCTAACGATATCCTGATCAAATCGGCAAATTAAGAATTCGGGTAAAACTTCCTTTATGGGAGAAATCATTAATCCATTATTGTCGGGATCACACACACATATATATATACCAACATACATATATATATATACATATATAAATGGAAAGGCAAGTCATCGAAGGCAATTGCCATTCCAGTTTTTTTTTTTAACGGACTTGATTTTCTACCACCTCTTTAAAATCAGAATCATACTTAGTTGATACAGTTAACAGTTATATATATATATATATATATAACTAAATCTTACTTGATACATTTTTAATTTTTACATTGATTCTCAATCTGTGCCTCTGATTTTTGTTTCCCTGAATAATCAAAAAAAGTTGCATGAATATTGAAAAATTGTTGATAATTAGACTCTCGGAATATTCCATTTACAGGCCTTGAAGAGTGTCTATATAAGTAACACCAATAGGTTCAACAACCCACATCATAAAAATCCTTTACAGAGAGAGAATTACATCCTTTACAGGGAGAGAATTGATGGAGTTTGAGCAAAGAAAGTTCAAAGTCTTCATGTTTCCATGGCTAGCTCATGGTCACATTTCACCTTTCTTGGAGCTTGCCAAGTCACTCACCAAGAGAAACTTCATGGTCTACCTATGTTCCACCCCAGTGAACTTTGGTTCCATCGAGAGATTGCTCACAAAAGAATTCAGAGACTCCATAAAGCTAGTTGAACTCCAAGTCCCAACTTTCTCTGGATTGCCACCAAACTACCACACAACCAAGAACCTCCCACCCCATCTCATGCCAACCCTCAAAAAAGCCCTTGACAAATCAGCCTTCAACTTCTCCAAACTGCTCAACGCCCTGAAGCCAGACCTCCTCATATATGACACAATTCAGCCTTGGGCTCCCATTATAGCCTCAAAGCATGAAATCCCAGCTGTGGTTTTCGTCAGCACGAGCGCCACGATGACGTCGGTGATGCTCCATCGCTACGAGAATCCTCCAGGTATCGAATTCCCTTTCCCTGAAATCAGTCTTCGCGATTACGAGGATGACAAGGTTGTCCACTTGTTGAAATCCCCTGAAAATATTTACAGAGAAAAGAACCGGTTCGTGGACTGCCTTAAGCAGTCCTCTGAGATGATCTTGATCAAGAGTTCTGTAGAGATTGAAGGGAAGTACATTGATCACCTAGGGGCTTTCACTGGGAAAAAGATTGTCCCCGTGGGTCCTCTTGTCCAAGCACCCTCAATCACCGATGATGATAATTCCAGCATTATTCAGTGGCTTGACGAGAAGGAATTGGCGTCCACGGTGTTTGTTTCCTTTGGGACTGAGTATTTTCTCTCCAAGGAAGAGAGGGAGGAGATGGCTCATGGGTTGGACCTTAGTGGGGTGAATTTCATATGGGTTGTGAGGTTTTCTGTGGAAGAGAAAACTAGGGTTGAAGAGGCTATGCCAAGAGGGTTCTTTGAGAGGGTTAAAGGGAGGGGTTTGGTTGTCCAGGGCTGGGCTCCACAGGTGAAAATCTTGGAGCATCCAAATGTGGGGGGTTTTGTGAGCCACTGTGGGTGGAGCTCTATGATGGAAGCAATCAGCTATGGAGTTCCGATCATCGCCGTCCCGATGCACCTCGATCAGCCGGTGAATGCCCGGCTGTCAGAGGAGATTAGCGTCGGCGTGGAGGTGAGGAGAGACGAGAATGGGAGGCTTGTGAGAGAGGAGGTGGCCAAAGTCATCAAACAGGTGGTGATGGAAAATATTGGGAAGGTTGTGAGGATGAAACAGAGGGAATTGAATGAGAGTATGAGAATGAAAGGAGAGGAGGTGATGGATGGGGTGGCGGAGGAATTGGTGCAACTGTGGAGGAAGAACAACGTGAACAAGAAGAAGAATATGAAGACTAAGGAGGAGGCGGAGAAGAAGAAGAAGAATAAGAATGGTGTAGTTATGAACAATGTGGTTGAGCCGTTGAGGTCTTGACTTGGACCCCAAATGGGAAATCTAACTAGAGGCAAGTCCACGGGGACTAATTTGATGATCAACAATAATATTATTATTAAATATTGCAGTTATATAAATTTTTTTTGTTATAACTGCAAATTGCTTTGTTTAATCTGGATCATGTGTGTCAGTCCCAATTTGTTTCTAGTTTAGAAGTTACGAGTTGGGTTCATCTTGTAATCCCATTAAGCAAGTGAAATATATATCTAATTAATAATTTATGTTATATTTCATATAATTTTTTTTTTTACTGTATTTCTGTTGTTTGTTTTGTCAACACTGGCCTAACGTACAGGGGCTACTATTTAGTAGTGAGATTGTGAAATCAACATAGGTCACAAGCATATTTTATACACGAAAACACATACACATATATCAAAGAACAAATTTTTTATTTATTTATTTATTTATTTTTATGACTCAGAGTATTCAAGTTAATTTACATGTATTTTAATTAATTTTTAGAGCTTTAAAGTTAACGATCAAATAAATATCAGTAATTTACTTGAATTAGTGATTATTGAGAAATAAACTCAAAATTTTATTAGTTAAATAATCTTTGAAGTCAACGAACAACGTTAACCAAATATGACCATGGCAATAACTTGAGACATTAATCCATTTGCTGAAAGAAGAGGGTCCCGTAGTGTTATTTTTTTGTAGTGCATGTCCTCTTCCACCATTGCAATATTGGACTAGTAAAATACTGCAAGAACCCCTACTCTAGTGGCTTGTCTTTTATGTGCACTTTTGGAGGAAATTAAGGTATATGTTCAGATTTTCTTAGAATAACTTCTTGCAAATATTATTAGTTTATAATGTTCTAAAATTAACAACAAAGTCATTTGACGCAAAAGCAAAATTTTGAGACAAAGTTAAGTAATGGAGTTGTTCAATCTATGCTTTGAAAACTAAATGCATGCAACATTCAAATATGTTGTATAACTTTGTTTAGTTATTCAATCTTTTCCCAGTCAATTAATCCCCAACGCGTTCAAACTCTAGTGACTTGATCTTTTATCTAATTCTAGAGTATATATATTTATAACCAACTAACCATATATGTTTCAAGAGAAAATATTGAGCTAAGATAGTGAAATATGTATATGTATAGATATATCAATTATAATTATATCTCACCTATATCATAAATTTATTCCTTCTTTGTGTATTCTCTTATCAACTATATATATCATACAAAAAGGGAAGTCGACCTGCTCAAAAGGTAAATAAATATTTAAGTCATGACATGCAATAGTGGTAGCATTTGAAGTAGTAAAAAAAAAAAAAAAGAAACAAGAAAATATGTGATTTGGAATAACTTTTGGCGTTTGGTGTTTTTAACCAAAATCATATTTTTTGGTGATGAATAGTGTAATTTTTGGACTTATAGTAAAAAGTTAGAGAGAGAACCGTGGGAACAGTTTTTTGGGTCCTTTTCAATGGATTTATGTAAGAATTTTTTTGAAAATTATTGAACTTTTTGACTTATACGTGAAAAATTGAAGAAAGAAACTATAGGAATAATTTTTTAGATCCGTTTCCACGGATTTACGTCAGATTTGTAAAAATTTGTTGAAAAGTTATTGGGTTTGTGAAAAAGTTATTAAAGTTTGTAAAAAAAGTATTGAGGTTTATAAAAATTTATTGTAATATGTAGATATATATAAAAATTTATAGAAATTTCACAAAGTGTGAGGTAGATAAAATATATTAGAGAGTTTTAAAGATTTTTAAAGATTATAAGAAATTTTAAAAATTTTTTATTGATTTTTAACAAACCAAACGCTGCCAGTATAAACATGGAAACTAACATTGAGATCCACTCTTTATATAGCTAGCTAATTAATTGGGATATGATACGGTTTTCTTTCCAATATGCAAACCGTGAAGAGTGGATCTCAATGTTGGTTTCCTTGTTTATACTAGGGCGTTGAGGGTCTGCTTTTTAAATAAATAAATAAATAAATAAATAAATAAATATATATATATATATATATATATATATATATATATATATATATATATATATATATATATATATGTGATATAGATTTTGTGATCAAACAGATAATTTTAATCAGTGTTACTTTTTACGGAGCTTTTTGCTGCGATTGAATTTATTCTAAAATTTGGATGGAATATTGTTGCAAGGATCCGCATTTTTATAATACAGTTTTAAATTTTGCAGTGCGAATACTTTTAGGAGGTCATTATTTTGATACTATTCTCGCTCAACACACCTAATCTTAAAGTTTTAATAAAATTCAATATTCTCACGGTTTTAAAATGTTCACGGTTTTAAAAATATTATACTTTATAAATATTGAATATTTATTTCTTTCTTATTCTGCTCTAGTGAGGTGAGACAAAAGATACTATTTTATAATTTTATTTTGCTTTCAGTCTACTAATGTTAGAATCTCTCGCATGTAGGTTTTTCATAGTTCCTAATAACTGCCTTCCATGTTTTGCAAATGTGCACGATTAGTTAGTGAATTAACAATTGCAAATTGGGATAAAAGATGCAATCCACCCACATTGAAAAAAAAAAAAAAAAAAACAAGAATACTCTAATGATGATATCTTTGAAATATAGGGGAGGAGGGGGAGAAGTGAAGAAAATTCGTAAAAATAAAAAATAAAATGGAGTGAAAAAAAGTTATATTTATTTTATTTTTTGTTTGAATTAAAAAAAATAAAAATAAATAAATATTTGTAAGAAAAACCATTTTATTTAAATTAATGTAATTCATACATTCATGATACTTTGTAATAAAAAACAGATGCTTGGGAATAATGTAACGCACTGCACCCATGTGGTTGCATTCTGCCAATGTGAAATTAATTAATTCATTTATTTAATTTTGAATTTTAATAATAATAAACCAAAATTTTTGGGAGCAATATATCTAAGTGTTTAGAATGTTAAAAAGTAAGATAAAGTGAAATAAGTTATGAATTTGTAATTCGTGCAGTGGAATAAAAAGTAAAAAATTTTTAAAAATTTTCAAACATTTATAATAAGTCAAATAGAGTCACAATCACCTCAAAACAGCATTAGTTGGTTCCTATAAATCTTGATCGAATATCTCAACGCACGCTTTCTCTAGCTAGCTGCTGCATGCTACAATTCGCATGAAGAGAAAACAGGAAATTATATATATATATGTAATAAACAAAGTAAATTTGAGGAGCAGCCAGCGGATTAGGAAATCTCAGTCTGTTGGTGTTGGATTTATGATCTTACTGAGCTCCTCCAGCTTCTTCATTCTCATTTTTTCGCTTTCATTCACAAGCTGCAGCCACATCCATCATAAGAAAAAATAAAAAAACAATATAAAAAATAAAAGAAGAAAGAAAACAATAAAGTGAAAATATTGAATGCATATTGTTTGGCTGGCAAGAAAAAATAAACATTTGAGATTCACCTCAGTTAAAGTGGATGTTAGCTGAGCTTTTTCATTGCTCATTTTTGTGAAGGCCTCCAATGCTTCCTTGTATTCTTTCTCCTATATATTGTCAATTGGAACCCATTGTTATATAACACACATATTGTTTATCAAATTTGAAACTCAGGTATCCGTACTAATTAGTACGCACTTCGATCAGGATCAATTGAAACGCATGCAAGATGACTCGGATATCTTGAATTTCAAAATATATATATATATATATATATATATAATATTCCATTCTAAGTCATCATATTCAATGAACATTTTAGCTGGAATATCGATTCATCAATAGTAACCAAAATAGTGAAAACAGAAGTACGACTAACTGCAATTCAACTCATACATTTACGTTCATTTAATTTTGACAGAACTGAGGTTTTCTCTGATAAGCATAATGAAATTATTAATTACCTTCTTTTGGCAGCTTTGGCCAAGTGATTTTATCTCTCGGTTAACAATGTCAATCCTTTTACGAACGATTGCTACTTCTTTCCTCGTGGGATCAGTCAATTCTTCGAGCTCCTACGTTAACATAAAACCAAAGATGTTACTCAGTTTTCAGCAGGATTTGAGGTTTCAGAATATTAGAAAAACCATTCCACCTAAAAGCTTAAGGCAATTTTCTCTCCTGGCTCAACTCTTTTTTTTTATTATATAAAATTATATTTGTACCACCTTATATAAGTTTGTTAATTTGACTAATATAATTTTACTAATTCATTTTTATTATTCACTTGTAATTATCTTTTCTCCGGCAGAATAGAGATGCACAAGACCAATTCAATTTCAAAATAATCAAAATTATCAATTTTGTTAATGTAATTATAAATTTTTTAAATTATTTTTACAAATTTTATTATATTATCATAATTATTTTTAATAATTTATTATAAAAATATTCTCACTTTATCCCGAAATAGTATGTAATTTTCTCCTTTAGTTATTAAAAATATTAGATCCAATCCTGAAAGAATATATACAATGTTACTTCTAATAAAGCACTATTTTCAAGTATCAAACTCATAACCTTCAAAGAGTATCTTGGGAAATTAGCAACATCATGAACCAAAATTTCTGATATAATTAAAATCTACAGATTTTAATATTTTTAGATTTGATTGCTAGGTTGAAATGCCCGAATAAAGCATTTTTATATACAAATAATTCAAAAAAAATAATTATGCTGAAAAGTTTTTAATTTTTTTTTATCCTTTCAACTTACTTCCCAAATCCGTGACAAAAGCCTGGTTTCTTCCTCTGCGCGACCCAACTTGATTTCAACCTTCTCTCTGATCTCCATCTTCTTCCTCTCAATCTCTTCTTCTCTGGCTTGAAATGAAGATACTACCAACTTTGAGAACTCTTCCTCATTGTCTATGGATAGCCTCTGATCATTTTCCCCATTGGAATTTCCATGGTTCTTCATTTTTCAGAGCTTTCAAATATAGCTTACACCTTTATCTCTCTCTCTCTAGCTATATATATATATATATATATATAGCTTTAGTTAGTTTTCCACTTTCATTTCCATATGCACTTCCCACCCTCTATTCTCTCCTATCTGCCCTTGCCCTTTGCTTTTGCTTTAAATCTCTCTCTCCCTCTACACATAGGTTGCTTCCTTTTTAAAACATTTTAGCAAGATATAAAAATAAATAAATAAATAAATAAAACACAAGAATGCCATGCATCTTTGTTATGTCGTATATATATTAATTGTTAGTAACAAAATAAAACATCACAACTAGAAATGATATGAAGTTGGTAGTAATTAAAAAATATTTTGATGAGTTAATCATAAATTCACAATTCTATCACACCATTTGACATTCCTAACTTATTTCAATATAGGTCTAATTTGGATATCTTTTTTCTTCTTCATATTTTATTTTTAACAAAATTATATTTTTATTTTTTTTCAGTAACTTTCTGACACGTCATTCATATTTCTTGAAAAACAAAACAAAAATCCTTAAAAACTATAAATTTAAGAACAAGCAGAATAATACGAATTATTTTATTTTTTATATTTTAAGCTTTTTTTTTAGAATTATTTAGAATATAAATAAGATATTAAATAACTATCAAATAAAAAAATAAAATATAATTATGTTTTAAAAAGTATATAAAATAAAAAAAATTATCCAAACGACACCAACTTAGGGGGTGTTTGGAAGTTCAAAAAAACTCAAGTTTTGATAGTTCTTTGGGTGTTTTTTTTTTTTTTTTTGTGCACTTTTTTGTTTGTTTGGTTGAACCAAGTGGAATTTTTAGTATTTTTTAGTAACTTTTGGGTGTTTTGTAAATTTTTTACTGTAGCAAGTCAAAAAAGTTGGAAGACTCAAGAGAAGCTGGAAAGAAACCATTAAACATGACCTGACCTACCTAAATTTATCGGAGGACATGCCCCTAAATAGATCTAATTGGCGTCGATAAATCCATATAGTCGACCCCACCTAGTGGGAAAAGGCTTGGTTTGGTTTGATTTAGCAAATCAAAAAAGTTATAATCATGGAGTGTACTTTTTATTGTAGCAAATTAAAAAATGAGAAAATTTGTGATTTTGCCAAACACACCAAAAGTAACTTTTGATATTTTTTTACTAATTTTTGAGTTACCAAACGGACTCTTATTTCAATAAATACGGTACCATAACTGCAGCCAATCTTCGATAAGCGGAAATATCATGCGAGTCCGAGTACATGAATTATCCATAGTGTGTTTAGAATTGAATGAATTTGTAAAAATTAATGTCTTGTGTTTTGTGTCGTTTTTTTAGGATTCATTTGGTTTGTTTTTTTATTTTCTATTTTCTGTTTTTGTTTTTTATTTTCTGTTTTGAATTCATTTTTCATTTTGTACTTTTGAAAATAAAGAAAATAGATTAAAATTTATTTGTTTACTTGTGTTTTCAAAATTTGTTTTCGAAAACTAAAAATGACTTTACACATGAAATAAAAAATGACAAAAAATCATTTTGAGAATTTTTAACAAAAAATGAGAAAAATATCAAAACGAGGAAAATAGAGTATTTATTGTTTCCTCGTTTTGAGAATTTTAACACATAAAATAAAATAGAAAATAGAAAAGTAAACCAAATGTCACCTTAAATTTTACAGTCTTATAATTTATGTTTATAGATATAGATAGAGTTTTATATTATTTTTAACTCTAAACAGTGTTAATATACATAAAGATCGTTTAGATAGTAAAAAAAGTATGAGAATATAAAAAAAAATTGATGTAAAAATTATATGTAATGAAATTTAATTAAAAAATAATAAATTTTTGTAATTTTTAGTGAAGTTTGATAAGCTAATCATCCGCGTAATAATAAAACTTTAGTGAGCAAATCGGCAATCTCCCAAGTGGGTTAGCTGATTGTGCAGGTAACCCGCAGAGACACCAAGACTACCCGCATCATTGCTTGAAGCATGAGCTAAGTTTCTTTCACATTGATACTGTTTGGGGGTGATTGTTTGTTTACTTGTGACTCACTCTTCCATCTCATTTGTGGACATTCCTCCGTGGACCCTTGTCATCAGAGACTGAAGAAGTTTTATGAGTCACTGAGGTAGCGTTTAGAGTGGTAAAAATTAAGAAAAAAAAATTATAATTTGAGTAATTTTTGACATTAATATTTTTAACTTAAATTACGTTTTTTTAAAGATGAATAGTATAACTTTTAAACTTTTACGATAAAAATTTGAAAAAAGAAACTATGAGAACGGTTTTTTTGATCCGTTCTAATGGATTTTTGTCAGAATTTTGTTGAAAGTTGTTAAATTTTTTAACTTTAACATCAGAATATTGACAAGTGAAACCGTGAGAATAGATTTTTGAGTTTATTTCCACGGATTTATGTCAGATTTGTTGAAATTTGTTGAAAAGTTATTTAAATTTATGAAAAAGTTATTAGAATTTGTGAAAAATGTATTGAGATTTGTAAAAATTTGTTGGGATATGTAGATATATATAAAGATTTAAAGAAATTTTACGAATTACTAGGTGAGTAAAATGTGTTAGAGAGTGTTAGAGATTTTTAGAAATTTTTAAAAATTTTTATTAGTTTTTAGCAAATCAAACGTTGCCACAAGTTAGACTCTCAAAGGGAAGCATCAAGAGAGAACTGTGTGAGAGAGAGAGAGACAGAAAGTTTTAAGATTTTTTTAGAGTTATTAGTGAGGAGATAATGTATAGAGAGAAAATTAATTAACACATGAAAAAGAGAGAGCACCGCAATTATTGTATTAAAAAATATAATTAATTAATTTTTAGAATTAAAGGATAAAAATAAAACGAAAAATTACATTTAAGTCATACTTTGTAATCTTTTAAGATTATTAGTCATACAAAAAAAGTATTGCTTTTAAGTCACATTAATGTAGAAAGTTTTGTGTTTAAGTCACACTTTTGAGTGGGTCCCACGAGTTTGTTTTAAATATAATTTATAATATGACTCAAATGCCATTTGTTTCTATAATTAACTGAGAGAAGTTGTCGGGAATTATGGTAACCGCAAATCACGTTTTTTCGTTTTTGTTTCATTTCTTAAAAATCGCGTGAAGATATATGGTATATTTTTTATTTGAAAAAGCATGTAGTGAGATAAAAGTTGGTTAAAAGGCCATAAATAGCTACTGGCATGAATGCGAATAATGGTATGTTAATATTCATAATTTTTTTGTTGAATTTTAGCAAGAAGTACCACATACATATGGTACTGTTTTTATGCGGTACTATTTTTTATGCGGTACTGTTTTATTATGTGGTACTATTTCTAGTAAGATGTATTATCATATAAACACAGTACCAAATGTATCTAGTATTCAAAGACCATCATTAAACACAAAAATAAGTACCACATACAAAGAATGGTGCTGTTTTAATGAAGCATTGTTTTTATGCGGTACTATTTTTTTTTTTTGCAGTACTGTTCTATTATGAAGTACTGTTCTATGTGGTACTGTTTCTAGTAAGATGTATTATCGTATAAACACAGTACCAAATGTATCTAGTATTCAAAGACCATCATTAAACACAAAAAGAAGTACCACATATAAATAATGATGCTGTTTTAATAAGGTACTGTTTTTATACAGTACTATTTTATTATATGGTACTGTTTTTTTTGCGGTACTATTTTATTATGTGGTACTGTTTCTAGTAAGATGTATTATCATATAAACACAGTGCTAAATGTATCTAGTATTCAAAAAACCACCATTAAACACAAAAAGAAGTACCACATACAAAGAATGGTGTTGTTTTAATGAGGTACTGTTTTTTATGCGGTACTGTTTTTTATGCGGTACTGTTTTATTATGCGGTACTGTTTTTTATGCGGTATTGTTTATTATGCGATACTGTTTTATTATATGGTACTGTTTTATTATGCGGTACTGTTTTATTATGCAGTACTTTTTTATTATGTGGTACTGTTTTTTATGCCGTATTGTTTTATTATGTGGTACTGTTTTTTATGCGGTACTGTTTTTTATGCGGTACTATTTTATTATGTGGTACTATTTTTTATGCGGTATTATTTTTTATGCGGCACTGTTTTATTATATGGAACTGTTTCTTATGCGGTACTGTTTTTCCTAAACAGTTTTGATTTTGTTTCCAAAAATCGATTTTGCTTGCTTTGTAAAGAAGATAGAAAGTCGCGGAATTATGTTTTTCCTAAACAGTTTTGATTTTGTTTCCAAAAATCAATTTTGCTTGCTTTGTAAAGAAGATGGAAAGTCGCGGAATTAGATTTTTCCCAAACAGTTTTGATTTTGTTTCCAAAAATTGATTTTGCTTACTTTGTAAAGAAGATGGAAAGTCACGTAATTTATAAGTGAAATGTGCACTATTTTTGGATAAAACTGATAATTTTGAAATGTAGTGAAAAACGCGTGATGTTCTTTTTTGTCTTTTTGTTGCAAGTGTGACTTATTCACAAATAAATTTTTTGGGTATGACTTAAATCCTTATAAGTCCATAAATAGTAACCAGCCTCCAAAAACCCCAAAATAAAAATATTCTTCATTTTCATATAATTAATTAGTATATATATTAATATGTGGGACCTAAATCACATTTGAGTTCATATTCGTATTGACAACATAATATTGATTCGTATTCCCAAGTCATGTTCAAATAATATTTTCAACCTTAGGCTTCTTTGCTTTTTTTGTCAAGTGAATAAAAATATAGATAAATAAATAAATTACCTCATAAATGAATGAAAGAAAGTAACAATTATACTCTCGTAAATTATCAATTATATTGAAATATAATTAACAAGTATATATTGTAATAATTTAAAATTAATTACAAGAAAATAACAATTATGAGAAAGTAACAATATACTTCTCAAGCTGATACTTTTTTACTTAGGCCTCGTTTGGCATCCCTAAAAAGCTCCAAAAATCATTATAAATCTCTAACAACCCTTATACCTCTAATTTTCCCACCATTACTAATTTTAAAAAATTTCAATATTTCATTTTAAAAATAAAAAATTTGAAAATAAGTTAACCGAATGTGTAAATTTTTTCTACAATCATATTCTTCATGTCAAAATCTTTCAAACGAGTATCATTGTCACTATTTTATGTGATTTTTTTTGAATCCGTGGGAACGGATTTGAAAAACCGTTCTCACAGTTTACTACTTTTCAAAAAAAAAAAAAAGCATCAAAATTAACCCTAAACCACATTTTATCTAAATTTATTTTATTTTTTCTTACATCAAACAAGGCCTATGGGCAATTAAATTTGACCCTTCAAACTATATTTCAATACCATTGAACGCGACTGATATCTAACCCAATATTATAATGTGATCTATCCAATGCAATTCGTGGCCTACCTTTAAACAATTCCCTTCAGTCCATTCACGGAACTTCTCCGTATCACCATGCACATGCAATAATATATAATTGAATAATTCTTCAAAAGCTCACTAGTTTACTTGTTTAGAATTGTAACTCATACTCGATTTATATTGGTTCGTAAAAACACAGATAAAAGATGGGGTGCAGGACGTTTTGCTCAAACTAATTAACTCAGTGACAAACTAATTAAGAGCTGTTAGGACTTGCTAATGAAGACCAAGAGGTGTAGGTGTAGAGAAAACTTGCTAGATGGTCGTTGAGTATTGCTAGTTATTCTATATTAAGATACTTGTTGGGAAGGTCGCTAGTTTTGTTAGAAAAAAATAGAGGCATGATACTGTGCGCTTGAATCTCACTAAGCATCACATCCCAACGAATGGCATGATCCATATTTTTCCAAAAGATGTTTTTAAGTCAATTTTTTTATGGAATTTCTTGTTCCTATATATGAGGTCGTTTGGAGTTATAAAAGTTGAGATAAAATGTGATTTTGGTTACTTTTTTAATGTTTGGAATGTAATAAAAAAATTATAAAAGATAGAAATGAACATTCTATTCAAATGAACTCTGCAGATACTTTTTAGACTTTTTATGCCAAAATTTTTTGAAATTTGTAAATATTTTATTGAGATTTCTAGAAATTTATTGGTATTTGTATAGTTTAAGAGATTTGTATAGATTTAATAAAGCTTTAAGTAGTTCAAGATGCTAAAAAAAATTTGTAGAGATTTGTAAAAATTTGTAGGGATTTTTTGTATTTCTTTGTTGCACTACTAGCTTAATTGTCTAGGACGAACGGTATGAGAATATAAAAACTAATTAAAAATAAGCAAAACCTATTCCAAAGTCAAGTTATAATTTAATAATAACAATCAGAGTTACTAATATCGTCCCCCATTCCCATCTAGAATTATACTTGAGTACGTTGCTATAAATCAAATAATAGTATAATCCATTTTAACACCATTCTTAATGATAGTATTCAAGATCTGCACGATCAGAATACATATTATAATCATATTTATATCTCTTAAAGTAACGACATCATAAATGTAAACAGCAGACTATACTCTGGGTCACACAATTTACATAATATAATAATTCTCAATTAAAAAGACTAAACACAGTTATTATTATCCATAATTAAGATCGGACTTAGGCTACTTAAGCCTAAGCTGCCTACGTATTCTATTTCGAGAATCAGGTCACCATAATTCTTAACTTTATTATTCAATGTTCACAATTCAACTCTTTATCAATAATTCACATATTAAACATTATTATAGTTAACAACCTCAGGATATTAACACACCACAATAATATTTATAATCTCATATAATAGGTAATAATGGAATGCAACGTTAATATATACTCTCTAATCTCCATCTATCTTCAACCTTATTTTGGGACGAGTGACACTTAATAAAGCACGTGGGGATACCAACTACACCGTTTAACACCTACAGCGAATGATAATCTTAATATATGTCACAAGTGGGGAACAGTGTCACACCTCTATCGGTGTAAGACTTAGGGGAACCGTTTTATACCCCCTGCCATTTCTGCTAAGAAATTATGTTACACCCTTAGTCGAGTATTTGCTTAACTTAAGTGGGATACAATTACAGGTGAGGAACCGTATTATCCCCCCATCGATATAAGACTCAGGGGAACCGGTTACACCCTCACACTTCTGCTAGACAACCGAGTTACACTCCTAGTTGGGCATCTACTTAACTCAAGTAAGAAATTAATATAAATAGCAATTGAGCAACTGAGTTATACCCCCAATTAGCTAAGACTCAGGAGAACCAAGTTATACCCCCTGGCTCTTCTGTTAGGGAACTGAGTTACACCCATAATTAGGTATCTGCTTAGCTCAAGTAAGAAATCAATATAAATAATATTTTAAGATTAACGTCCCAGTTTTAATAATTAAACTCTAGTCATATATATCGATTGAGGATTATTTAGTATTTTCAAAATCTCGTTTTATTATTTTTCTCAAAATTAAGGATCCAGCCCATATATAGGACCCGTGTCTCGATACATCAATAATATCAACATGACACTCTTGACCAATCAATAATTACAATACAAAACCGAATGATGCAACCCCAACCCTCATATACATGATATGCTCAATCATGTAAATAAATATCATTTTAATATAAGCATGCATTCTCATTACCTTTGATGATAATTTGGGGTTCTTTTTATTCTTAAAAATCCATAATAAGTAGGTTTGGACACAAAATATGTTTTTAGAAATCAAATTATAACATTTTTAGAATTTTGCCAAATCTGGTGTCCGAACACTAAAAGTTATGGTCCGGACACCCCTCGTTCGGACACCCTGTCCAATCAATTCAGACACTGACGGTCCAGACACTAGAGACTAGTGCCCGCTTCCTAATTTCATTTTCAATGAAACCCAACTCCAAATCTTCCCCAAATCACCCATCCAAGTCTCAGTATCAAAAATAAATATAAACTTTTAAACACTTAAATCACATGTTTTTACAATCTTTAATTGAAGAATAACTCAAATATATGCAAGATCTTCACCTTTATACGTGTGTGTATATACACATATTCATATATACATATATATACAAATCTCATAATATTCAATCAAATCAAGCATATATACACATTAAAATCATCATAACAATATCTAGGACACGAATATAAGTTTCACCTACCTAGAATCTGAAGAGAAAAGAAGAAATGAGAAGGTTTTAGTTTCGGCTTCTAAACTTTTGGTGTCAAGTTCTCACACCTCAAGCGAAACCACGCGAGACGGGCACCATCGCGACGTTTACGGTGTTAAATACTAACTCGATCCGCCGGCCTTCCTTCCTAGAACTCACTTTCTCTTTACTTTCTCTCTCTCTCTCTTCTCTCTCTTTTTCTTCTCACCCCTTGTTCTTTGGAAGCTGCTGAGTCAAAAGAAAGAAAAATGAAAGAAAAAGAAGGAAATGAAAGAAAAAAAAAAGAGAGAGAGAGAGATTGGACCCTTGGCCCAATTATCTAACTAAATATTAATTCAGGCTAAACTCAGCTTAGGAAAAATAAAAGAAAATAAATTAACTAAATCTCATTTTAAATATTTCATTGGCTCAAAATAATACTTAAATGGCCAAAAATAAGTACTAAGTTTTACATTTTTATTATACTAAATGCGCCCTATATGAAATGGAAACTGCAATGCTGTGTTTAATTCTTAGAAAATAACATTATTAATAAAAATTATGAAGAAAATATTATTTTAAATTAAGTGAGCTCTATTTAATTTTAAATAATTATGAGAAATTTATATATATTTTTAAATAATTAAATGAGGTTTTTGTCACGCCCCGAGTTTCAGAACTCGTGGGATGAATGAATGAGTCGTTCATAACATATATCAAAATATCCATTACCCTAATCAAAGCCACACCACTACGTGAGTGAAAGAGTCATACACAAAATAAACTAAAATATCTATAATATATAATAATAATTTTATTAATAACTAAAAGTATTTAATAACAATTAAACCTCGGCATAACCGGGCAACAGTGCTCCAACTACACTCCAACAAATAATAGAGAGGTAGGCCTCAAAGTCTTTACAATCATATTGAATAAATCTCCAAATCAATAATATTGCAGTTTTGAATAATATTACAACGACGCAGAAATAAATCCAACAATGACCCACCTAAGTCTCAGATTCATGTCTTGTAAAAGAATATGTAGGGACGTGAGCACTATCCACTTGTACCCTACGATGCATAATGAAAACATATATACTATGCACAAATTTTTGATTAGTAGTAATTTCACATTAATAACTCATAGATTGCAAGTCATTGCGTAACCTAACATCAAAACATACTTCAACACAAATCTCATAAATAATCCAATTATTACTTTTCATTTATCCTTTTACCATCACATCACAATCATCACAGTCATGGGACAGATACTATACAATATCATTGTTTACGGGTCCAGACCCGATGGCCACGAGTAGCCCAATAATTATCATCGTTATAGGCTACTAACCTACTAGCATAAACATCAACCCCTGCGCAGATTTAGGGTTTTTCAACCCAAGGGTAATCTCTGTACCCTTCCTATTCTTTTTTAGTATCTACAGCCCCATAATCACAACATCATTCACATTTCCTTTATCTTCATTATTATCATCTCAACAAAACAACTCATTAGAATTAACCATTAACATCATATCATCACTTTCATAAATATTTTCTGTTAATAAAATAAATCACTCAAATATTTCAAATTGAGCATTCTAAATTGCGTATTTTCCATGTATTTAATTATAAATATCAAACTATAAATTTTCGCAACTTCAACAACAAAATTGTAATTTTGCACAACTTTAGAGGCAAAATCGTAATTAAAAAAACTTTGGGCCACTTCATATTTATTCAAAACTTTGGGGTCACTATGTAATTATCTAAAACTTTGGGGTCAATTTGTAATTTTCAATAATTTGGGGTCAAATTGAAATTTTATAAAACTTTGGGGGTCAAATCATAATTATATAAAACTATTAGGGGCTAAAGGGAAATTTTAAAAACTTTCATGGAATATGCTTTGGCATATTCTCTTCTATAACTCTTTCTAGTTTCCGTAAGCTTCGCTTTTGACCGTGAGGTTTTGGTGTTTTGATTTGAGCAGAATTCACATAATATAGTCTATATTTAATTACATTTATACAAAATAATCACATAAAAATTTACCAAAATATTTTTACATCTCATATATGTAATTAAAATGTATTAAATCCCTATGTCAGAACCAAAGAAAAAGTGAAGAAACTTCAAAATTTTAAAATTTCGCTCCTTTGTATCTCCCATCTTAAGCCAAATTACCACGATTCGACACCGTCATAATGATCACAATGTCAAAAATACTAAAACCCCATTATTCCTGAACTTAAATCCTTATTTTCTCCTTCCTCTTTCTCTCTCCTCTTTATTTTCTCTCTCTTCCATCTCTCTTTTCTCTCTCTCTCTCTTTTCTTTTTTTCTTCTTTCTCGGTTTATTTCTCCCAAGTCCCATCCAACGCACATACACACATACTTTTATATATATATATATATATATATATTAAATGCTAACTTGAAGGCCAAGTAAATAAAAATAAAAGAATATTTATATTAAAATCAATTTTTTTAATAAAAATTTTAAATTTTGGAGTTATTACAATTTTTGTAATTTTTAAATGATTGGACGAGATTCTTATAACCGTTATTAAAGTATTTATTTAAATACCGATCCCACTTAATGAGAAAAGGCTTGATTTGGTTTGGTTTAGTTTGGTTATTAAAGTATTTAAATGACTAAATTGTATTTTCATGCACTTCTTTTAATGCCGTGAAAATCTAAAAAATAAAGTAATTATTAACCATATTTGAAAATAAGAAAATTTTCAATTAATTTCAAAAAGACCTAGATAAAAAAATTCATGTAATTATTTAATAATTAGAAAAAGTCAATTTAATTTATGCTTATAAAAAAATCCTTTAAAAAAGTAATAGGATATTAACTTAAAAACGAGATATGAATTTTATTTTTTTAACTCTTAAAATATTTGAAAGATATTAAAAAATATATTATGTAAATGCCACGATAATGTCATATTTCACGACAAATTAATGAGTGTAATTGGCTGCTAACGATATTTACAAATTAAAAAATGTTAATTAATGTAACATTTATTAAATAATTTAAAATTTATCTATGCTTATTAGCCAAATATTTTATCCGAATTTATGGCTGGGAGGATTTGGGGAGGCAAACACTAATTCTAATGCTGATTTTTTGACGTTGATTTGTGAGCCGTTGGATCAAAATTTTTGGACCATCTGATTTTGATCCTACAGCTCGTAACCTTGATATACGGCCAAACAAAAAGGCAAATACGTTAGCCACGCCTTTTCCAGATTCACAACCCTCGCCTTTTTGGGAAACAGATGAGTGCTCACGAAAATCAACTCCCTCGAGCGGAGACCATTCAATCGCCGACGTCCCCAAAGCGGAAGCTCTCTCCTTTCTTCTTCTGCGAAATCAATCTCATCAATTCAAAAATCGATACACACATCTGCGTGTACTGATCGGAGAAGATCGAGTCAACGGAGTGTGAGGTAGAGATAAATCACAAATGGATTCTCTCTTTTCACTCCTCAAGGTTTGAAATTGCTCTCGGATTTCCTCTCTCTTTATATAAAATACCCGCTCCTAGTCTGATTGAAATTAAGTTGCATACTCGCTTTATCTGAATAACAGTCTTATGGGCTGTTTCTAAGATTAGGGTTTTGTATTATATTTTCTTGATGATGATGATGATCTGGGTTTGGAGTGTGAATCTTTATACTACTTGCTGTGACACTCTCAGATCTTGATTGAGTTTTAGGGTTTTGCATATTTGAGGGTTTTGCATATTTGGATCGAGTATTGAAGCTTGACTAGATCGGGGACTTTTTTTGTGGATCAAATTGGAAGTATTGGTCATTTTATTGGTTGAGTTAAATATGCAATCTCGCAAGCGGGAGGACTATTCGAATTCATCTGACCTTAAACTGAAGTTAAGGGATCGTCGAATTGAGGTGGGTTATGACCAGGAACAACCTTATGTGATGTCTCGCCGAGATCAGCTGAACGGTTCGCCTCGCTCTCGGAGGAGTTTGAGCCCTCGGATCTTGGAAGGATCACGGCGATTATTGGGTGGAGTTCCGAGGAGTAATTCCTTGGAAAGGAGGGACTACGTTGGTGCTAGGGGCGAGCGAGTGCGGTCAAGGTCGCCCCCGCTCGGGCTAGTGAGGAAGAGGCCTCATGGCAATGAAGGGGCGTCAAGTAAGGATTTATTGACGGAAGATCTGCGGAAAAGATATGAGTTTGTTGATTATGTGGATTTGAATGAGGATGATTTTGTGACTGGTTTGAAGCCGGAATATAGATTTCAGCATACTGTTGCTAGACTTGTTGGGGACAAGGACTTTGACAGCACTAGATTGTCAGGTTCTAGCAGACATGTGATGCCTACTCGGAAATTAATGGTTTCAGAAGACGATGCAGGACAAGGATTTTCAAGGTTGCCCGCAGATTTGATGCCCACCTCAAAATATGGGGAAGATGGTGGAAATATCTCGTCATCTGCAAATTTGGGTGTAGGGCGGTTCAAGGATGAAAATGTTCGTTATCCTGACCCATTACTTGTGGATAAAGTATCATACATGGAAAGAGAAAAATCCATGTTTTATTCGACGGATGTTCCTTATCCCCGGGCTCCAGTTTCTCAGTCCAAGGATAGCATTGGCACCTCTCAGTTCAAGGATTTTTTCTGGCACACCATCGGAAATTATGAGGGCCAATTTCCAGGGTTCATACCAAGGTGGTATGCCTTCGCCTACAGAAGAGTATCCTAGGAATTCTGGTAAACTCACAGAACCTATGGGCTTCAGTAGCTATGGCCAAAGGTCCATTTCAGACTCTGGAAGAGACCCTAACGCAAAACAAAAGGATCTAGCATACTACCAGCAGGACACATATAGTCCTAGTAAAGCTGAACGTTGGAATTATGTAACTCCCATGCCTGACAGAAGAGGGAGTGATGATTATCGATATCCTTTTGATGAATCCTATCGAAGGATGAGTACACAAGAGCGAGCAGACTATGAGCATACAGATTTGTTGAGACCAGGTGTTATGAACCGTATTACAGAACGTGCTGATGATACGGAATACACTTACAGAAATATGAGAGAGAGCAGATTAAGGGACCATCCATCTATGCAAAAGCAGACAATTCCAAACTACTTTGGTTTGGGTATACCAAATACATCTAAAGGTGGGGAGTATTTAGATCCTGGAAGTGCTCATATTGAGTTCGGAAGGAGAATGCCAGTAGATCAGGAAATGCATTTGGGTGCTTCAAAGGAACATGAGATCTCACAATTGAGCTTAGATTATGGTTTTAGAAGAGATGCAGGTCTAGCACGTCACAATGAAAGGATGAGGAATTCACCTTTAAAATGTGAAGCTGAAATGCACAGAGTCCCTGGAAAACCACACGAAATCGAAGCGGAGGAGCTTGGTGCATACGACTCATCTGACAGGGAACTCAAGAGAAAGTACATTATGTATGAAGAAATGAGTAGGCATAATTCTAGAAGTATTATGGGGGGTAAATGGTATAATACAAGTAGAACCCAGGATCTAAATGATAGAAATGAGGAGTTGTTTGTTCAAGATTCAAATGTTTCATATTCATCTAGAAGTTTGGGCTATGACAACAAACCATATCAAAGGGCTGAGAGGATGTATGTCGGGGAAGATTTTCATAGAGTTTCTGCATCCAAGGATCGATTTTCATCTCGCAGCCGTATGGAACATCTGCATGATCATTCCACCAGATCGTATAAGCCTGGTGGTAGATATTCAAAGGGTTATCAAAGACCTGGTTCTCTAAGCTCATACAATTCGTATCGATTTAATAGAAGACATGCTTTTTCTAAACCACAAAATGTTTGGATTAGAGACAAGGATAATGACCATGTGGACATGTATGAACATGAAGTTGACAAATCGGAAGATTGGGTGAGTTATGAAGAGTCTGAGCCACCTGAAGATTCTGAGGAGTTTAAGCAACTGGTACAAGAATCTTTTTTAATCTTCAGTAAAAAACTGAATGACAACCCCGGTGTCCGAAAAAGATACAAGGAGCAAGGAAGGGCTGGTACCTTGTATTGCATCGTTTGCGGTAGAAGGTCTGTCTTCTTGTTTACAATATTTTCTTAAAAGTGGAGCACTTACTTTGGTATGTTGAGTCTGAAGTTTCATAGTCCTATTCTTACTGCTGCAATCAAGTGAGTACCTACCAACTGGAAGATCCTTTTCTTTTCGTTTGAGTGGTTAGCTAAGAGAACTGGGAAAAAAAAATTAATTAAGAATAAGAATCGAGAAAACACTTTTAAACTGAGATAGACAGCCTAAATTAGTCTATTACAGTCAAATTATTGGTTTTGTGGTACAGTTGTATTCTAGACGTTAGGTGAAAGTGGGCCTATGAAACTACCATTGAGTTGGTATTCCTTCTAGTTAGATACTTTTGAACCTTGTGGACCTCGTGGTCTGTTCTGGTCCTTCTGGACACGTGCAAGCATCTCATATTTTGTCATCTGTGAGAAGCAATTAAAATTTCTCACGTTCCTTTGGTTGGAAAATTTTTGGAGGTGGATGTTTTGGTAGGACACGTGCATTTTGTGAAAATTTGAGGCATGTGTTCCATAAAGTGCATACTTTTTCACGGTAAATTCAGATGCTTGTGGGATGTTTGACTATTTTTGTTGAAAGCTGCCATTTTTTTAATGACAGGTGGCTTTGGTGATAGGAATAAATGCTTACTAGTTAGGTTGAATTTTAACATGCTATTAGTTACAAACTGTTGAGCAATTATACGATGAAGAAGGAATGACACATTCTCTTCTCTTGCTGTTTCTGAGTTTCTCCTTCAATTTTCTCTGTATTTGATATTTGTGGAAATCATACAATTCAATTGGGAAATATTCAAGCAGTGCCTTGTTGAGACACCTATGAGAGATAATTACATTGATATTCCTTTGTGCCTCTGCATTGGCGTAGAATTTGGGGTGAACCCCTTCTGTTTGTTGGCAAACATTTTTTCCTAGTGTAAATTTAGCCACGTCTGGGTAGACAACTATGTGCCGGCTATGTTTAGAACATGTAAAAAGTAGAATTACTGTGTTGGGCTTTTATTTATTTGAGCAGAGAAGAAATTTTTGACAGGATCTTGATTAGTTTAAATATATTTACAATGAGCAAGACTTGTGGTTGAGAGGGTATTGAAGTGAGAATTTCGCATTTGCATGGCTGCGAAAGCTTCTTCTCAGGACATTCTTGACATCATTTTTTCTTTCCATTGAAAATCAATTATAGCCATCTTACTTCCTACATGACACGATCAATTCGAGTAGGCACTCACCATCTATTTTCGTTGTTCAACTCTTTGACAACACGGAAAAATCATTGCTCAACTTTTTGACAACATGAAAAAAAAAAAAAAAAAAAAAAACCAAAAGCTTTGCCCCCACTGTAATTTTGTTTACTGATATACGAAATTGTTATGTGGTTAGTAATTATAAATTAGCTGTCTTGTGACTAGCATTTCTACTGGGGATGCTGGAGTACCATTGATGGTCCTGCCAAACTGTTGTTTAATAGAAGAGATGTTTGTTCAACATTTAATTTACGCAATTGCTCGTCTCATGTGTTCTTTCAGCTTATCAAAGGAGTTCTTGGACACTCGGCGCCTGGTGACACATGCGTTCATGTCTCACAAGGTTGGCTTAAGAGCACGGCACCTGGGTCTTCACAAAGCCATTTGTGTTCTGTTAGGGTGGAACAGTGTTGCATCCCCTGATGTTATCACATGGGTTCCTGAGCCTCTCCCTGATTTTGAAGCCAGGGATCAGATAGAGGACCTCATTATCTGGCCGCCAGTTATCGTCATTCATAACAGTTCTATTATCGAGGAGCAGAAAACCATAACTATAGATTCGCTTGGAGATTTTCTCAGAGGTGAGTTTATAATATTTGTGTTCAGTGCATAATATATGTGATGTCTCAAACCCGGTGAATATTGGGCATGTCTGCGGCTTTGGAATCTCGCCCGTATATCTGTGTGGTTCCATTTGTGTCGCTTGGTATTGACTGTATAACACAAGTTTTCAATTCTTCAATGCTTGTAAGGTAGTCTGTAGCACAAAGTCTTGTATTCAGATATTCAACCAATAATTAGATGATTTGCATTGGGTAGGAAGGGTCTGAATGCTAAAATACCATGCACGATCAAATTATGATCACTAGAAAGATGGATTTTGATTTGTGTTTGCAATGCATTTTTTATTTTTTTTCGTTCTGTAATGGCAGGTAAAGGTTTTAGTGGGGGGAAGTTTAAGGCATGCTTTGGGAAGCCCCCAGACCGTAGTATCATAGTGGTGAAGTTCTTGGGCACGTTTCCTGGTCTGCAAGATGCCGAGAGGCTTCATAAATATTTTGCTGAGAAGAATCGCGGAAGGGCAGATTTTGAGCGAGTGGCTTCGAGTTCCAGTAAAGGCAAAAGCAGTGGCAGCGATGGCGGGGTAGGAGCGAAGCAGGAACACGAAGTGGAGGAGCTTGTGCTTTACGGTTACATGGGGATTGCTGAGGACTTGGACAAAGTCGACTTGGATACCAAGAGGAAGTGTTCGATAAAGAGTAAGAAGGAGATCCAGGAACTTGCAAACGCTCCAGTTAAACCCGAGTGAGAGAGAGAAAAAAAAAGGGGGGGGGGGGGGCTTACAACTCCCTCAACTGAAATATGTGTGTGGCTGTGTAATAAGCTAATATAAGCTTAGATTCTCTGTTTGAAATCTTGGTTCTATTCCTATTTTCCCTTGGAAGACCTTATATGCTGTCATAGGTTGAACAAATCTTGAGCCTGCATCTTTATATTTTAATGAGTACTTGCTCTTAATTATTATTTTTGATATTCTCCCAATGGTTTGGAAGGGAGGTACAAAGCTGTATCGGAATGGTGGTTTTGCAGGGCTTGTTTGATGATGTTGCTTTTATTTTTTTTTATGTTTTAACTTTTTTTTTTCTTCTTTTTTTATTTGGTTGTCGTTTTGTTTTTTTGGTGAAATAAAAACTGAAATTGCATTTGAAAATATAATTTTGTTTACAGTAACTAATTTTTTTATTCTAATAAATAATTAATTTTATTAGCTTTTTTAAAAATATATAGTATAATCTAATTAATTATTAATTTAACTAACTAAATTAAATTACTTTAATTATATTATTCACTAAAATAATGTAATTTGATAAATATAATATATATTAAATATAAATTGAATGAAATATTTCAAATTAATTCAAATAATTTAATTATATTATTTATTAAAAATAATTTAATAAAATATTTAAATAAAATGATTCATTTTAATATGATGTAACAAAAATGGACAAAATGTTAAAATTGTTTTCTTTATAGCCCCGAAAAAAAAAAAAAAAGATCAAAAACACTTTTTTAATTTTCGTTTATGTTTTTTGTTTTTATTTTTTCTAAAACAAAAAAAAATAAATTTAATAGACCTGCTTTAGTTGTCAGTTTTTAAAAATTTGTAAACACAAACATCAAAACAGTAAATATATACGTTGCCAAACGGGACACAATGTTGCATATAACAAACTATAGGTATTGATTTACCCCCCATATGTTGAACCTGAAAGAATTCTGTGCAGTGACAATTATAAACATTTTGCTCTCAAATTCTTTCTGGATAACCATTACAAGAAACAATCATCTGCCGTGTGTATAGATACAGAGATGCATACAGAGAAGGAAAAGCTTGCAAATTAATAGATACATATGTGCATACAAGTCAGTTGTCTACCTTGTCATCCTGGGACCCTACATTTGGTGGGGCCAACGTGCTTTTTAAAGCTACGTACAATTTTTTTTTGCAAGTTCTAAAGCAGGGGAGAGAATTCTGAGAGCCTCCAAGGCTGCTTCTTATCGCCTTGGAAGTTAAGATACTTGATGCCATAAGCAAAGACCAAGAGAAAGAGGAGGACCCAACCAATGTGAGCCGCCGCCACAGCTCCGAGGAAATCATAGTCATAACCTAGGAACTTGTTAAGGTAAACCCTCGCCGGGACTGCACCAGCTCCGGGTATTTCAACCCGGTCCGCCTTATCACCCACCTGAGATGCCACGAGGCCATAGATGGTCCATGCCACCGGGGAAGCCCAGTAGTACCATCTCCACCATATTGGGATTTGCTGCAAATGTAAAACGTCCAAGGCATTTGTATCAGTTCCTCCTAATAGATGACACCATATAGATGATAATGTAAAGCCTGTTTCTCACTTCCAAAAAACCCATGATTCATTGTTACAAGTACTTGGCTACGGAGTTGGAAACTTCCTATTTTCCAATAAAAATGTTGGCCAAATTAACCAGAAATTACAACTATACGTGTTGACAATATTTTAGTATATATATTTCAAATTGTGATACACTAAAGTTCTAGCATACTAAATTTGACGATCTAAACTTTTATTTATATTATATTTTTATCAGAAGATACCTCTGAAAATGGCGAATTGATAATAAATTATGTGACAATAACCATTAAGTTTAAAATTTTATGAAAGAACAATGAATAAAGATTCGCACCAAACAAATAGTGCACTACTTTATTTTTTATTTATTTAATTGTTTTAAAAATAAAGTCACTTTATATTACAAATATTTTAATAATATGATGACCTTAAACATTTTAGGATATAAGCGTACAACGATCCCGTTTTCATTTTGACATTAGTCCGGCCTCTTTTTATTTTAGAGAAGAGAAGAAGTTTAAAGAAATGGATATGCATATTTTAAAGCACAATTTTTTCCCTTTGTAATTTTTCATATATAAATTGTACTAAAATAATACTTCTTAAAAAAAAAAATAAGATGAACGTACCGTCCTGGGAATCATGAACCCGGAGAAGAGATTCCAGAAACTGAGGAAGAAGGACATGGAAATAGCAGCAATCTGGAAATTTGGTGTGAGAGCGACAAGCATCATCCCATACAATGTGAAGTAGAGAAAGCACATATATACATAGTAGTAGAACCACAAGAACTTGCCAAATTGCCAATGGAACCCAATCATTGAGTAAAGGACCACGCTATAAACGAAGGTTTGGATCGCGACATAAATGGTCTCTATTGCCACCTGCAGGGCATGCATATATTATTAGAAACTTATCAGTATCAATTTCTGGGATCAAACTCTGGAATCAACTTCTCTGCCGGTAAAGGAAAGATCGTCTATATCTGACTCTCTCTAGGCACCGCAATACAAAAATCACAATGCAGGACTCTTGTGCACTAAGTTACCCTTTCATGAGTCAAAATTTATTCCGAGTCCTTAAATTTTCACCTGAGCCAATGCGTAAGGCAATGCTGAATACATCCCAGCTGCTCTTTCACGGTAGAAAACTGTTCTTTCTATACCCACAATAGCCTGAACTCCTGAAGCGTTGGATCCTCCAAGAAACATGACAGCAATATACATAGCTCCTAGTAAATTTAGCAGATCTTGCTGTGTCTGCCTGTTGGAAACACCAGGTGGTTTCTTGTAAGATGAAATATAATTAAGAAGCATATATATATATATATAGTTCCCACAAATGTGGTGACACGACTTACGTCTTTTCTCCTTTCTGCCAGAAAATAACTCCAAAGATAATACCAATAATTGTTGTTATGAGGAAACGGATGGCGTTGTACTGTGGATTCCTCCAGTAAGACCAATGCTGTTTCCAGAAGCAAGCTATGCATTGAGTAATGAAGGGCTGTGAGTATTTGGTTGGAAAATACAAGTCCTGGGACCCTGGCGCTGCGGTGCTCAGATCTTTGATGAGTTCTTCATTCCTCCTGACAAACAGAGTTTATTATTGCAAGACTTTCTTTCTTTCCTTTTATTTTTTTTTTTTTTTGGGGGGGGGGGGGAGGGGGAGGTTGGGCGACTAAAAAAATAGGCAAGGACAAGTAGGCCCTGTTTGTTTCGATATATTTTTCTTTTTTTGAAAAATGTTTTACATTGAATAAAGTCGAATTGTTGTATTTCACATACTGATACAAATCAGATTTGGCATAGATCGCTGCAAAATCCACACCAAGTTGTGCCTCAACTGCTGAGTGGTGACCTCCAGCATCCATGTGGCAGGATTGGTGCCATCTGAAATTTTGGGTAACCCACCAATAGACTGCAATAAGTGGCAGACATTAGTAATTTTATTTGACAAAGGTGTCAGCAAGGCACAGATACAAGACAACGACACGCCAAAGTGAACATTGATTTCAAAAAAGTATCAGCACACAAGAAATTAATAATTTTTTTTTTCATAGGTATACATGAAAATAGCCCAATAATTTTTATATTATAAATATATAATTTTAATTTATATCTATTTCAAAAATCCTTCTCATAGATAAATTGGATATTGTTTTTTGGATTTAAAATACCTAACTTCAAAAAAAAAAAAAATAAATTAATTAAATAAATTAAAGCATATGGGACTAATAGATATAAATTTATGTTGTTCTCATCTTGTTATTTGATTTCAAATTTTGAATTTTTTTTTTTTCAAAGTCATACTTTGAACTTTTAAACTCACAAACATTGTCTAAGTGACGGATGTGTGTCCTTCAAGCGTTTGAAGAGCATCTAGTTTAAAGAGTAAACATAAAAGTAATAACACATTTAGACAAGGATTTGGCATGTGTCGGGAATGTATTTGATGCGTATCAGTTTCTCACACCGAAGTAACATGGGTGCAACACCTTAGAAGTGTTGGTGCTTCTTAGATTGCCCTGCATTAACACAAGCATTTTTAAAAGAAACCAAGCTTGCAAATGAGATGGTACTCACGTCAAAGTATTCTATCAGCAGGTGAGAACGTCGGCCAAGAGGTCCGGCATAAATGACTTGCCCTCCTCTTTTCATCAATAACAGCTGCAGGAAGATAATATATAAACCAAGTTAAAAAGAAGTGTAATGATGACAACACAGTCACAACATTCCACATGCCAGAATGAAATTTGGAACTACCTCATCAAAAGCTTCAAAAATGTCTATGCTTGGCTGGTGAATAGTGCAGATGACGGTTCTGCCTGTATCCACTGTGTTTCTCACAGTTTCGCATCACAATCGCAGCCGCTCTAGCATCGAGCCCTGATGTTGGCTCATCCATGAAGATGATGGACGGATTTGCAACCAGTTCTACGGCTATAGTCAGCCTCTTTCTCTGCTCAGTAGAGAGACCATCTACTCCTGGAAGACCAACTAGAGCATCTCTTATTGGTTTCAATTCAAACCAGCTCCATTACTTCCTCAACAAACATCTAAAGCATGATAGCAGACAGCACAATTAGCACTTTCTGACTAGAGAATAAACATACATGATAGCTGAGTTTTAGCTCCAATGTAAGAGCCAAGTCTTCTTGATTGTTAGTTTCTTGCCTCAAAAACATGATTAACAACATTGACAATCTACAGTGCAGTAAATCCACCCCTAAGGCCGCCCTCACCACAGCATCTGCGATGTTGATTATGTTTAAAACATTGTAAACAGCAGTACAACAAAACCGCCTCAAGGTGGCGGTTACTACTGCATTCACAGTTGTGGTTCTGTCCAGAAGTTCTGAATCTCCTTGTAAGCCGCTTGTGAAACTGTTTGAGCAGTTTGGATTTGATTTGATTTGTTTTGTTACCAAATTAGCAGATGAGGCTTCTTTCTTGGTGGCAAAGGTTTCCAAGGGATATGTGATGTGAGGATATACACAGCCATATCTTCTGTAGAGATTTGACTTTCAATAGTTTCAATTAGAAACAATTACATTGAGATTTGAGAGTTATGTGCATATGTGGAGAGGATCTGAAGATCAACTTAGCGCTTGAACGGTTCATCAAAAACATCGACCAACATTGTCCATCTTTAGAGAAGTTAAATCTTGAACACCTTTGGTGGGTTCTAGCTGGGTTCAAGAACCAGGTAAATCCACAAGTGTTGGTGTACTACAAGTTCTAGCGAATAAGAGTAGAGTTATGTGTTAACAGATTATACTTTATTCCGAAATACGAGGGGTTTATGTTTTAACTTTTAAACTAGGGGAGAGTTTTTGGGACAAACTCCAATACGGAAAAGTGTAGTTATCCCTTTTATGTTTCAAAATTATTGTATTTGTGTTCGTGTTCATATCATGTCTGTATACCCTATTCGTATCGGTGCTTCTTTGCAGGTATCAAGGAAAAAAAAATCATACCTTTCGTGTTTCCTTCTTTACATTAGGAGCTAGGCGCAACCAGGCAGAGTATACAATCGATTCGTAAACAGTAACTTGTGGAGAATGAATATCATTTTGTTCGCAATAACCACTGACACGAGCAATGTTGCTTGGTTCTTTGGATAACCAGAAATGCTGATAGTTCCTTCAATATAACCGCCTGTTTTTCTTCCAGCTAGCACATCCATTAATGTTGTTTTTCCAGCACCAGTAACACCCACCAATGCTGTGAGGATACCAGGCCTGAATGCACCGCTGACATCTCGTAACAGTTGGAGACGGGTGTCTTCAATTCCATGTTTCTTCATTTCCTGATGAACAAAACCATATTGTAACAAACTTTTGAATTAGACTCTGGACTTCTGTAAAATAGCACAAAGCTTCTTTAGAAAATTGTATTCTGGCATGTTAAACATTTTAATGGAAATATTGTAGTAAGATTCAGAATTGAGATGCACAGTGATTTAGAAGAAGAAAACTCAACCAACCTATCCAGTTTCAGATCATTAGACATTTGGTGGATGGATAACATTAATTTTAAATTTTAATTGGTTTAGACAGTTATGTTAGTTAGCTAAACACTGAAGAAAAAAAAATATCAATAGTTAAGCTGCATGTATCAAATTCTTTTACGAAAAACTCTTATCAAATTTCTTGGAACTTAAGAAATTATTTCCATGTTTGCTATCTCGGATGAGGACCATAGAAAACACAAAATAACCAAATCTAGTCAAAGTCAAAACTCAAAGAGCACCCCTAATAATTGCGCCGTTGTGCTTAGGCTAGTTCATGGCTTATTAGGAATAGAAAGCATTCTCATCATATTTTGCAGCAGTGACATTGCACATATTAGTGAGCTTGTTCTATGTTTTGTAAGGAGAATAATCTTGTCCTTTGAGAATAATAAAAAATCTGTTAGACAATATGTTATGTAGTTATCAGTATTCAGAAACACGCAAATTCATTGGCTTATCAAATTATCTATCTAGCCATGAAAGTGACTTACAGGGGGCATATCAACATAGTAATTAATGTGATCAATGCAAGTGATAAAGGCCGGAAGGGCAACACCATTCCTCTCCTGCCAGTTGCACTCTCTTCGACACTTAAGTTGTCATTGCCTGGAGTGTTTCTAACTACCATATTGATACCTGTAATCATTCAGGCTGAATCAGCAACATGTACGAGAAAAACCACAAACACCTATGTAAATCTAATAATAGTGACGTTCTAATATTTATGAGATTCATAAGCTGGAAAATATGGGGGAGGGAACTAATAATGGGTCGAGTAACGTTTTAGTTCACACTGCTAGTCCTGTAATTGTGTTAATATGAAGCAAGTATAGCATGTAGATCAATTAGCCTAGTTAAAATTTTCAAGGGATAAGGGAGCTACAATATTTAACCTTCAAACAACGGGCCGGTAGATGCTGAACTCCTATCAGTGGCTGTCCTTCTATTAGATAGGGGCTGCTCTTTTTCTTGGTGTCATCATTCTCATCCACGATACAGATTTAGAATCTCCCAAAGCTGCATTTTAATTTTGAGGAATTGTCAAATCAGAGTCAGATTCCATGACTGGAAGAGAGACTACAGAGTTTTATCTTACGATTCAAGTAGGTCAGTGCTGCTATGAAGCAGATATTGAAGAGTACAGAAAATCCTAAGAGCACAATGACCAAACCCAATACATATAATCATTTACAAACATGCCCCTGGCCTTGAGAAGAACCTTTCCAACTGTAGGTTCAGGAAACCTTGGGTCGCTATTTCGCTGTAAAAACAAATAAATTAGAATCTCTTAAGCTATTTGAGTAATGAAAGTTGCAGAATTGAGCTAAAATAAAGAGGAAATCAATTGCTTAAATGATATATAATAGCGAAGTTTACCGCGCTCCATCTTTATCAAGAAATTCGTTTATGGCTATGGCATTCTGTCCATACATCATAGGAGAAATATAATAGCCCCAAATCATCCACGGCTCAATGTCATCTGCAGGTGCATACCGTTGGGTTTATAATTATAATTTCGCAAATTAGTGAACAAAATAGTGAATTCAATTCTATAATCTTAGATATTGGCTAGGATGTCATGGAGTATAGGAGTGAAGGTTTTTTATGTCCGAAGATGCTGAGAGCTGATTTGTTGCAAAAAGCTATTATGGGAAGTTTGCTTGAAGTATGCTCAAGCGAGCTGCAAATTCACATTTTTTAAAATGTGTGTGAAAACATATTGTATCTGAAATTTTAAGTTTTATACCCTGGGAGACACCTAAGGAAGGTTTCTTAGTGTCCAAGAAGGTTGGGAGCGCCATTGGGAGGGTTTCCTACCACTAAAGGAATTGGAAATCATGAGAGTTTTTACCGTGATCCCATCTAAGATTAGAATAGTTTCATCCTCTATACTATATAAGGAGACATACTTCTAGGCCCTAGGGTCTAAAGCATGTATTCCTCTATAGAGAAGAATATTATATTATGTATTGTGCTTCAAGAGACCTCTCTCAACCTAGCCAAGAAATTTTATTTTTTAAATTCTGTGCGTGTGCTCTTTGAAGGCGTTCAATGGTGTAAGCCTATTTTTATCAACGGCGGGTGAAGATTCTTCTTCATGTATTGGAGAAGGCGTCCATTCTGATTGGTGCGAAAATGATAGGAAGTGTAGATTGTGTATACTACTGTAGTTTTTGTAACCATTTGCACAAAGTGCAAATATTTAGTCTTTGTGACTTGAAGATTTTTTCACCCTTGTTTGTGAAGGATTTTTCTTATTTATTTTTTGTGTTTCAATCTCTTTATTTTCTGCATTATGAGATTGATAAGTTACTATTTCATAACTAGAAAGGGCAAAATTTCATAAGCAATAAAAGTTTACTAAGCGATATGGCAAATATGATACATTCTCAAGGCCAGTTCAATAATTTTCACCATTTGTCCAAGACATCAACTACTTCTGTTTATTTGTGTTCTACAGAATGAGTTTACTTTCAAAATTTTATCAGTTGTACAAATTACAAAGACGGTAAATATTAACCTTTTGAGACAATGATCCACCAAGGACTAGAACCATTAGCAACGCAAAGGTACCGAGAGTGGTTGCAACAACTTTTGTTCTTCCAACGGCTGAAATGGAACGGAAGAGGGACAAAGCCATCTGATGTACACCAAATAATGCCAAGAATTGGCGGAAGAACCTGAACAATGTTAAGTTAGGACATAACAGATGAATCTGTGACTGTATGATTTCACCAGTTATGGATGATGCTTGAATTTACATTGATTCATTTATGGCCTTGAACTAACATACTATGTCTTCAACATGAAAATCTACTAATTTACATTAAGAAATGGAAGTGTGAGGGCATACCTACTGGCAGCAGGAGCAAACCCAGTAGTATAGTATGTGAGAATGATCCATATTCCTGATTCAAGAAGTGAGAGGGGGAGCCGAAGAAGCCAAATAGGTAATGCAAAAGCCCATGCCGGGTAAAACAGGGAATCCCTCTGTTTATAGAACACAGGAAGCGTCATAATGGTCAATGCAAGCTCAGCCATCCCATTAAACATCACGTTCATGAGACTGAAAAAAAGGGCACATAAAATTACTTCCATCTTCTAGGTGACCAGATTCATCTCTGTTCTAAAGAAAACAGTGAAGGCAATTATTGACATAATCGTAATCTGAGTAGTCTTGAATATGTAGAGAAAAGAGTTGCGTTTCCATCAGTAACCACTCCCTCGCCAAACAGGCCTTCAATAGATCCTTCTTGGAAGATACCATACTTCTCAGTCACAAGTGCAGCAGGATGGACTCTGTTTCTATCGTATGGAATTCCCAGTTCATCATAAAGTTTCTGCCCGACGTGGAAGGAGCTGAAATGTTCCACGAACTCGTTTACTGAAATATATCTGTAAGGTTCATCCTTTTTGAACCAATACTGCTCTTGGTCTTTCTTAGAAGTAACCTCCTGAAGAAAATCTGCAACTCCTTTCCTTTCTGGGCATTTGAATCCCACACTCTCAAAGAACTCAAGAACATTCTCACGTGGACCTTGGTACACAATTTGGCCCTCAGAAAGCAGAATAATATCATCGAAAAGATCATAAGTTTCAGGTGCAGGTTGCAGAAGAGAGATTAGCATGGTTACTTCCATGATATGACCATTTGTCTCATACATTGATAATTTGGAAAGTGGTCGAACTGTCAAGACCAGTTGAGATTTCATCCATGAAAAAGACTTTGGGCGGGCCCAACCAACATTTCTCCTAAAATAAGAGAATAAAGAAAAAAAAAAAAAAAAAAGGGAAAACAAAAGAGGCCGAAACAAATCTTTGTTACATTTTTATCACATATGTGAGCTCGGTTAGCACAGGCTTCATCAGAAAATGGAATAAAAGACAGAGCATAGAATCTTAATTTGCATGTTAAATTACCCTTGGCATCATTGTACTTTACCACCATTCACCAATTTTACTTCAGAACCTGAACTTAAGTCACCACACTTCGGCCCTTGCATTTTTAAATTGCTCCACTTTGCCCCCCTTTAACAATTGTTGTTAAAAAAAAAAAAATTGACGGAAATCACCATGTGTCCACACAATAGACAGATGGAGTTTCTTATCAATAAATTTGACAGAAGGAGCCAAAGTGGAACAAGTTGAAAGTGTAGTAAGCAAGATATGACAATTTAAAATAATAAGCAAAAGTGAAATTAGAGATAACATACAAGTGTTAAGTAAAATTTAGCCTAATTTGCAAGAAGCAGCTCTTAAATACCAGTTGTTAGACGCTTCTTTTGTCCACCAGAGATACCCCTCTCATCTCATCACCCACCATAGTGTCAGCACAGATATCTAATTCAAGAATCTATCATAATACCTAAATATATTAGTTAAAAGTAGAAAATTGAGCAGGTAAATGAAACCATATATACACTGGCAAGGCAGGGGAAGGGAGGAAGAAAATTAACCTTGAGGACATAGTCAGTCACCAACTAGATTCTTGTCCAGCCATGGCAGTGGCTTTCATGAACGCATCAATCTCAGGGTCTGGTTTAATGCCCGACTCTTTTTCTCTTCTAGGACAATTCCACAAGCAGCTCATACCTGGTTCCTACTCCAAGCAACGTCCAGCAAAATCCAAACGTCTCTCTGACGGTCATCTCACCATCGTGAAGATCATACTGACTAATGTAAGCAGAGGTTCTCTGAGGATAAACTCAGACATCTTGTGACCACAATAAGTGATATTTCCCGTTCCTATCCACGGACAAAAACGTCATAAGGTTAAGGACCATAATAATATAATTAAAAAAAAAAAAAAAAGGCTTCTCTTCTCTCTCTCTGTCCCCCCCTTTTTTTTTGTAAACACGACACTGTGAAAAAGATAGAGAACGTCGTACCCTTAAATCCTTGTCCATCCTTCCAGCAAGTGCTATAGCAAAGTGGTCTTTCCAGAGCCTGGGAGGTCCCAGCAGTAGTGTCATCCTGTAGAAAACACATATGTTTCAAATACTTGGAAAGTAGCATTGGCATATTTGACACAATCTAAACAAGCCGCAACACGAATTATTAAGAGAAATCTCGAATACAAAATGACACGAACACTTATAACCCAAAAATTACATGATATAGCATCATCTGAGGTGATTATAAAATAAATTCATTCTTTAAAGTATTTCTTTGATTGTGAGATATTTGGGCATAAACATGAATTAACATGAATAAAGACAATATAAATCCCAGAGCACGATATTAGAAAATCAATAAGCGGGTTCACATTAGCAAGGTGTTTTTTTTTTTTTTTTTTTTTTTTTTTCATGGGTAGTTAAAATACTTATTTGCCAAGGGGTTGCAGTTATAAACTTAAAATATCAAAGGAAGCAGATGTTTTTTTTTTTTTTTTTTTTTTCATGGGTAGTTAAAATACTTATTTTGCAAGGGGTTGCAGTTATAAACTTAAAATATCAAAGGAAGGCAGTGGAAAAAGTCGTTGAAACCACAACTTCAATCAATTTAACAATCATGCTTTCAGGATAAGATCATTCATTGAAATCATGGATTGTACTTCATTGAAGTTGTGTCTGGAAGTCACAACATTGATGTCTCGGTGTTACAAACCACAGCTTTTAAGTATGAAAGGGAGGTTTCAAGAATCAACCTAAGACTTTATTACACTACAGCTTGTGACAAATTAAGTTTGAAATTAATTTTTTATTATTATTATTATTATCATCATCATCATCAATTTATTATTTTTATAAAATCAACATGAATTGGGTTTGCATTAAAACTTGATAAAGATTGGTACCTTGAGGGCTTGACAATCCCACTCACATCTTGGAGTATCTTGACAACTCTTTTCTTGGATGGGAGTAGCTTCATCAATCCAAGAACACCCTATTCATATTCATATGAAAACAAAAAAGTCATTTACCACCAGACTTGCATAAACATTCTGATCTACAACATAAATATTGAGGAGTTAAATTAACCCAAACAAATCAAAAGATTTTCAAATTTTAGGTAAATAACGGCCATCCCTCCTCTCCTCTCCACCCCACCCAACCTTCCTGCCTCAGAAGAGAAAATAATACGACGCGGGAGAGAAAAGGAAATGATAATGAATCTTCTAATATATATTTTTTATTTTTATAATAGAAAAGTAACTCATATGTGTCTTTTTTTTTTTTTTTTTGGTAACCCACAATTTCACCGACTTATTGCAATCCTTAAGTTATATAGCATATGAGTAAATTAGTGAGATATATGATGCCTCTCAACTAACTGCGTAGCTGATAGATATACTGGGGAGATGTACGTTATCTCTTTCTTTCACGCACACATTACTTAAATTAATAATTAAACCCATCTAATCAATATTTTTTATTATAAAAATTTAAATTATATTGTAAGTTCTCTTTCTAAAATTTTTTTACAAACGGACGGACAATTATCACTTGAATTTTTAAAAAAATTCATTTAAAGAATATGATTTATATAACTTCCTATGATAAAAATTAACAACATATAGGATTTCTAAAAGTAATTTTCTATTATTAAAATTTAAATTATATTGATAAGTTATCTTTATAGATATTTTTTTATAAGGGGTGGACAATTGACACCTAAATTTTTTTAAAAAAATTCACTTATTTTATTATAAAATTTAAGAATATTTTGGATAAAATAATTAATATATTTGGATTTAAAAAAAAATATTTTCTACCATCAAAACTTAAATGAGATTAATAAGATTGATAATTATGTAAAACCAAAAGCCAAGTCTTAAGATTGTTTCTATCATTTTAACCCATCTAAACAAAGAATAAATATAAAAGAAAAAGAAGATTAAAGCGGATGAAGCTTAATTTGGAGAGGATGTACCACTTCCCATATTTAAAAAGTATAATGACATTTTTAATTATATTATTTGCTTTACTTTCTACTTCTTTTCCCATTTCTTTCAAATAAAAAAATAATTAATTTTTCTTTACCACTTTTTGTTTCTTTCCTTCCCTTTCATCTTACTTATTTTATTTTATTTTCTTTGTCTTTCTCTATCATTTTCTCAAATAAAGGCTTAAAATTTCAATTATAAATTAATTTCGAGACCCTTTTGAGACACAATTTTTAGTAAAAAATTACGAATTTTAAATTTTTTTTGGTAAATTATCTACTTTTGTCACTTTTTTACTCATTTACAATAACTTGTTAACTCGAAAATTATTAAAAATTGTTAAAATTTGTCAAAAATTTTATCAAATATCTAAAAATTACAAAAAATTATTAAAAATTACTACTTACTCTGCAAAACGCATGAAAATTTTTAATTAACAGTTTTTAGTAAAAAATATCAAAAATTATTAAAATTTAAACCTTCAAATAGTACCTTCGACTCGACAAATATAGCACAAAATATGAGAAAATCCAACCATAGTTAAAATTAAGTAATTAAGCTAGAAAACAAAGGCAGCACAATTTATAAATCTACCTCTATTTGGTTCAAAGTAGCATTTCGAAGGGTTGGAAGTGCCCTCGAACCGACGTAGGCATCTCCTTCTATGAATAAATGCTCGAACCGTACCTCGATCTTTGGGATATCAATTCCTACTCTGTTCAACACCCAGATCAAAAACTCAAAAATATATATATATATATTAAAAAATAAATAAATAAATAAATAATGTAAACAATCAAAATGATTGGTTAAATTAAAATTTCATTTTTATTAGTTATTATCGATATTGTAATATATTAAATTTTAACATAAAATACACTTAACATATTTTATTTTACTACTTGTTCTTTTAATTGTGTTTTTGTTTATGCCTAATGTCACAATTGAATAATTTTTTATAATTAGTTTAGACTAATAAAAAAATAAGAATATATTTACAAGAAAGGAAAAAAATTTAAATAAAAGAGAAGAAGAAGAAGAAGATTTAAGAAAGAAATTGACCGTGACTTTTACCTATCAATCCGATCTCGGAGCCTTTGAAGAAAACTCTCGTTATCTTGTTCGACAACTCTGAATATGCTCTCCATGAGAAGCTTCTTGTCCTTACTTCCGAGGTTTGCGACATCAACCTCTTCGTGGACAGTCCTTCCACTCTCCAAAACTTGCTTTAGAATCCCTTTCCTAAGCCTGTCGTACGTTGGAAGTCTCTCAATGGCCGCCCACTTCAGCTCTTCCTCATCGTTCTCTCTCTCACCAGTACTCCTCCGGAAAACATCAGCAGCAGTACCAGTTCCCCACGCTTCCCGGAGACTGGCCGACGCCCAACTCCTCCGGCTAACGGAACCGCTACTCAACCGCCTGCTCATCGACCACCCCAAGTCATCTCCGGCCAATTCACCGGCCGCCATTTTTCTCCCGCTGTCACTAAAATTCATCACCTTGTATGTTGACTAGGGAAAAGTGAAAATTTTCATGTCATCCCAGTACGTGTTCGTAAGCCGCGTGCAGAGATTCATTACCTTATCCTAATTATACGTGGAGAGGAAAGGCCAAAATGTTCACTTCATCTAATTCTGTACGAATCCAATCAAAGTAAATGTATATATACACAAAGATATTTAAGACTTGTTTGGCGTGTAAAAAGTTAAAGGAAAAATTTTTAAAATTTCTAAAATTCTCTAACACATTTTACTCTCTTTATACTTTATGAAATTTTTATAAATATGTATATATCTATATATACATATTAACAAATGTTTACAAAGTTTAATAAAATTTTTACAAACTTCAATAATGTTTTCATAAATCTTAATAATTTTTTTAAAATTTAAAAACTTTTTAACGACTTTCAAATAAATTTTGGTTAAAGCTGTCCGAACAAATTCCCTCTTTAAAAATGTGATGCAAAAATAAAAAATAACACTATCTATCTTTAAAAAATATAATTTAATAACTGCACATTTAATATAAAAAAATTACTCATAATATTTTTTTAATTATTTTTTGATACTCCAAACACCCTCTTACTTTCCTCACGTGAATTAACTATGAGTGGGAGTTGACAGGGAGTTGTTGAACATGCGCATCATGAGAACGTCCGAGACAATGCTTGAAGGGGATGAGTTATAATGAAACAAAAATGTATTAATTAATAGAATGGACAATGAAGATATTTTGTTGGCGAGATGTTAGAAATCAATACTAGGGTGTGGCTCATTAAGTTAAAATTAACTACTTACCAAAAAAAATTAAAATTTAATTACTTATAATAAAACAAATTAAAAATTTTTAAATTCATTTTTATCATTATATAATTTTAACTGCACCGCCCACAATTTTAATGTTACATAACAAATATCAAAAAAAATTTTCTTCTCCTCAACATAAGTTTCATCAAATATATATATAGGTTGTATTTGATTTATTAAAAATTATTGATAAATTTTATAAATTTTTAAAAATTATTTATTTTTTTTTATACTAATTACGAATTTACAAATTATCCGATTTCCTTTATTATTTATCATTTCAAACGCACTAACAATATTGGTGTGTTTAAAATTGAATAAATTGATATAAATTTACAGAAATTGTAGTCCCATAACGTAAAAAAATTTATAAAAATTTAAGTAAATCAAATGAACCCCTCCCCCGGGGGGTTGGTCTTTACTGACACTGACAGCCGCACATGTTGGTGAGTGATGTGACCTTCTTCTTTTATTTGTTATGTTTTTGTTTTCACTCTTTGGGGACCGTATTTATGGTTATGGTTGTACCTTTATCTTTCGGAAATAATTATATTATCAACTTTTTGGTGTTATTTAATTTGTAAAAAAAAAAAAACAAAATAAGACAGATTAAAATTTGATTGAAAAAAATTAAAAAATATTATAAAAATTAAAATTTTTTAATATATTTTGAAGATCCTAACACTCTTTTAACACTCAATTTTTTCACTTTTATTATCAAGATTTGATATTCGATGAATGTGACTCTTGGTATACTCTAATATGAGAGTGTCTGAAGTGACAAAAAAATAAAAAAGTGAGGTAAGTTGTGAGTTCATAAATTCGTGCAGTGACATAAAAAGAAGAATAATTTTTAGAGATTTTTAGAAATTTTTAGAGATTTTTTTTGTAACACGCCAAACGCAGCCTATAGGTAGATGTAAGTTGGGTTATAGAAGTTGAAGTGTTTAAATTAATATGTCTTGATTTTATTCAAATAAATTTGACTGAATTAGTAATTTTTCTTTGACTAAATTAATAAATTTTGGTTAAATTTAGATTGTTAATTTAAACACTTCAACCCCTCTAATCCCACCATGTTTGTGACTTTTATTAAATTTTTAATTAAAATAGAATTAGAAAAAATTAACAAAAGTGACTAAAATAGTAGATAATAAGGATATTTAAATTAATTATTAATTAAGAATTATTTAAAGAAAATAAAAAAGTTGTAAAAGATATAAGTTGACATCTAACAAAGAAAAAAAATATAAATCTCAATTATATGATAATTATAAAATTTTATTTTTTAATACTATTAAAGTTATAGTTAAGTAGTTATAAGAAATTTAATAATATTATAAAAATAAGAAAAAAAATTCATCAAAAAAAAATTTATAAATTTTAAAACCTCTACATTATTCTTAATATTTACTTTATATAAAAGTGCAAATATATTTTGATACGGTGTATTCATTTGCAATTAAAAGGTTGGAATTCTTTTTCACCCTGTAGTTAAAAATATTATTTTATTTTTACATTATAAAAATCTAAATTCTTATTCATAATTTTTAATGTAATTTTATGTATTAACTATTTTACCTTTCATCATATTAAAGTAGCTAACCATTTTTGTGTAATTAAGATGAATAAGATGGTTTTTCTATGCAAAAAATCAAAAGTTAATTTTTGATTTTCTTTCTGCCAAATCCTTGCCATCTATCGTGGACGGAATCACATCCCTTGTGGTGTGGGCCACCGACTCCACTGAAATTATATATATATATATATATTATATAATTATTTTTTTCCAATTTATACTTTTGTTAATCAAATTTTATGATTTTGATAATTCGTTTTTATTATTCACTTATAATTTTCGGTTCTCTGATGCGGTTCACATATATACAATGTTAATTTTTTGTCAAAGTTATTAAAATTATCAATTTTGTTAAAATAATTTTATCTGTTAAAATTATTTTCACAAATTTTATTATGGGTTGTTTGAAGTTATATAAAATTGTAAAAGTAAATATTTCGTAATTCGTGCAGTGAGTGAAAAATTTAAATTTTATTATCTCATAATTCGTGTTTGTAGAGATTTATAAGATTTTATTTTATTTTGTGTAATTCCAAACAGAGCCTATATTATTACAAAATCATTCTTATAATTTTATCATAAAATATTATCAAAATTTTCATTCCTCAATCAGTCGCATGTTTGTTTGAAATTGTTCTTGCTGAAATTGTAATATCCTCTATCTCTCTCTCTCGCTCTCTCTCTCGCTCTCTCTGTGCAAAACCCACAAGCCGCCATTATTGAGAAATTATGTAAGAAAATATAACAAAATTTAACATTTTACTGAACACCTAAACGGTAAAATTTGATTTTTGGCAACTCAAAAATTAGCTAAAAAATTACTAAAAGTTGATTTTTATGTGTTTGGTAAAATCACAAATTTTGTCACTTTTTTACTTTGCTACAGTAAAAAGTACCACCCTATCATTACAACTTTTTTGATTTGCTACAGTAAAAAATACACCAAACACCCAAAAGTTACAACCTTTTTTGCTTTGCTACAGTAAAAAATTTATCAAACACCCAAAAGTTATTAAAAAATACTAAAAATTTCACTTGATTCAACCAAACACACAAAAAAAGTATAAAAAAAACAACCAAAAAATTACCAAAACTTAAATTTTTTTTTAACTTACAAACACCCTCTAAAAATTATGACGCGATGCGCCACCGATATGGTGCCTCTGGCAGGAGTAGAGAGAGAAGGAAGCTTTTTTTATATAGGTCCTTTTTTGCAGTGGATATCGATGATGGGTTGTCAATGACGCAGGGATTTACAGACGCCTTGTCTGACCCGGGTCTTCAATTACTTCTCTGACGAATCGGTAAAATTCCAAGGTCGTTCTCCAAAGACATGACAGTGATTTCTCCTCACAGATTCATTGCCAGAGGTGGAAGTCTGCCAAGGTATCCAATGGAATCGCTATAACCAGAAGAATTGAGACAGTGTGTGATTAACCAAAATTTATTTATTTTTATTAATTTTTTTATATTTTTTTAATTAAATTTCATTACATATCATTTTTAATAAATTTTTATATTTTTAACTAATTAAACACACCTTAGAGCAAACTCTAGTGCATTCTGCATTGTTTTGTTGTGGTGTACAAAATGTGAAGTATTAAAATAAAGGTATGCTAATTAAAAATAAATAAAATTTTTGATGATTTTTAATTTTCAAAAATATTGAAATTTATATTAATCTAAAATTTTAAGTCTTTGTTAAAACTAGAATTGAAAGAAACAATTTTTTTTAGATTAAAATTAATAATTAAATATAAATAACGGTAATATCTAAATACACGCAGTAATTTCTCCTCATAGATTTATGGCCAGCGGTGGACGTCTGCCAATTTACCGATTGTCTTTGTTATTACCCTTTCTTAGCTTGACGTACCTTGGTAACACTTCTGCTCTTCGAATTCTTTTCTTTAGTTAAGAATGAAAAATTTTGAAAATTAACTGTAGATAAATTTTGAAAATTAACTGTAGACAAAATTTTCTTTTCTTGTTTACGTGAATTGCAATTATATGTATATATAGTTTTTTTTTTTTTTTTTGTGGCTCTTAAACTTTCTCACATATTGAAATCTAAACTGTTATCATTAGTTAATTCCTTGAATTTTGATCCAATTAGATAAAGAAAAACCATAAGAGCGTGGATAAATAAATATCATTTTTATTTTTTCTAATATATATATATATATATATATATATATATATATATTGTAAAAACTATAAAACTAAAATTAAATAATAAATTTTTACAAATCTATTCAATTAAATTTTATCACAGAGAGGGAGAGGGAGAGGGAGAGGGAGACTCAAGAGAAATTAGAAAGAAACTATTAAACATGACCTTATCTATCTGGATCTAACGAAGGATATGATACTAAACAGATTTGATTGACATCATCAAATCCATATAGCCGACCTCACCTAGTGAGAAAATGTTTAGCTTGATTTGATTTGATTTGATTAGTGGCACGTGACAAATTTTAATTAAAAGAAATTAAAAAAATTAATAATTTTTTTATAACTTTTGTAAAATTGGATGCACCAAATATCTCTGCATCACATGGGTAACTGTTATATATATATATATATATATAACTTCCATGCACCTCCAACTTGTTATTGCAACCACATATTAACAAATTTTGCTTAAATTTCTTCGCATGCATAGAGCAATCTAGCTCGCTAGGTGTAATTAAATAGCTGACAGGTGGGGCAACCATGCACCGATCTAATAAATGACATTGTCCTCGGCCTCACCTCCAAACTAACCTTAATCACATGTCCATAATTTGGTAGGCCACTGAGATCGATGTCACAAAGCACAAACAAAGACTCGACAATTGAGTGCTAATGCGCCATATCTCTACAATTTTATGTATATATGATTGTGTGTGTGTGTATATATAATTATCAAGCAACCTTGAGATGAATAATTGATGGAATCATTTATCCGAATATTCCAAAATCATGCTTGAGAAAAATTCTCAAGTGATAATGATAAAATTAATTAGGAGATCAGTGCTGTGTTTGGAACGTAAATTTGAAGGAGGAGAGAAAAAAACAATTCACTTTGTAAGAAAGTAAAATGAGATGAATATCTAAATTATTTCAATTTTATTTTTGTTAAGTTACAAAAAAAAATTAGAAAAAGATAAACAAGTATTTTTTAAATTAATTTTTACTAAGTTAAGTATGAAAAAAGATACCAAATAGTAATGTCAATATTGCATCTACTTGAAGGATAATTCAAATAATAAGATTTTAGATTTCTTCTCTAATCCGTCAATGGTCATTAGTTTAAATCCTTCATATAATTGGTATTATTTTTAAACAAGGGTAATTAAATTTAAAAAGAAAAAAACGAGTTTTCAAAGGGTCAATCCTCACTGGCGTTATCCTCTCCAGTCACAAATTTCCACCCCACGTTGCGTGCAGTCCGCAGAGATATTCGAGCCGTTGACCTATCAAATGAACTATTCGCCCTATTGGATTCTGTTCAAGTGATTTTTTTTGGTAACCCATAATCTAAATTAGGCAAATTCCATTGAAATCATCTCACTTCATCAAATCGGGGACAGAAGGTTACCTTTAAAGTACTGTCAAGTTAATTATAAATCTATTGTCAGTGTAATTCAAACTCACGACATCAGAGTTTTACAGTTTGTCGTGGGTATTTCTTGACTATTGAATTATCCCGTAAGAGCGTATTGGATTTTGATTGGTCAAATTTGTCATTTCACACTCTCTCTCTCTCTACCCCTCTCTCTAATTTTAAGGTTAGTTAATTTTAGGAGGAGTTACACCAACGTCCCTATTTTTTTTTTCCTCAAAAGATTCGCTTACAAATCCCAACGTCTACGTCCCAAAATTACACAGCACACCTCTTTTATTAGTGTTCATTGAGAACAGAGACGGCAAATGGTCATATTAGGCTTCGTTTGGTCCCACAAAAATTGTTAAAAATTTTTAAAAATTTTTATAAAATTTTACATATTCTCATATTCTTAAAATTTAAAAAATATTCAATATCTTTCAAAAAACAAAAAGTCGATAACAAAAATTCAGTTAAACAAATAGTAAAAATTTTTTGCCATTCTCACTATGGACTTCTAAACTACAAAATGACACCACTTTGACTATTTTTGTGGCGTTTTTAAAACCGTTTCAACAGATTGTAGAACCTGTTCCGACGGAATTGCGTGGACAACTTTCGTCCAAATGGTTTTTACAATCCGTTTGGACGAATTGTAGTATAAAGAAGTAATGACTGCCTAAAATTTTGAATCCGTCCAAATAGAAATCCGATCCGTTGGAACGAAATTTTACTATTTATCTCCAAAAAATCACAGTTTGAGCGGTGTGCACCAAATATAAAAAGTTTTCTCAAATCATATTTTATTTCATTTTTTCTCACTTTCTAGTGTACCAAACACAGCCTTAGGGTCAAGTTTTGTCGTACCTGATTACTCTAAAAATTCTCAAATTCGATTCCACTTGTTTATACATACAGAGAAGTACTTATGTGTGTCCATATATATAGGGGTGTTTGATAGACAAAAAGTGAAGGTAAAAGTACAATAAAAGTGAAAAGATGTGACATAAAGGTGATAGGTGAAAATTTTTGATTGAAAAAAAATACAAAAATTAATTAAAATTAATAAATTTTGGTAAAATTTGGTGTGACTAAACAAGCCCATAATATATATAAATAATAGAGGTATTTATGTAGTGTAATGTATTAGTGGTATCAAATTAAATTCAAAATGAAATTGTCTGAATTTAACCTAGCGCTTAGCTCTCACAATTTAACTTATTTTATACCTAATTCCAAGTCGTTTATATCTATGACCATTTAATTATATTTTTTTATGCCCCATTTTAACCCCTGTTATATTAATTCTATGACGTGTTAGATTTTTACAGGATAATAAAAATGTATGTTATTTCACATTTGAAAAAGATCCGAGGCATTTAATTAATTAAAATATATGGACCTAATCAACCCTCTTGAATTGATTTGAAAGACCTTATGTTGCAAGAAATAATTACACCTGTGGTGCATTTTAGGTGCTTTTATCGATAATTAGGGTCCGTCTAGCACACGGTGAAAATTTTTTAAAAATTTTAACATTTTTACATAATTCTGCCCTCCCATTCAAAAAAAGTTAATAGTTAAAATTTGATTAATTAAATAACAAAAATTTTTTTATCATTCTCACCATGAACTCTCAAGTTACTGAATAACACCACTTTGATTATTTTTTGTGGGGTCATAGAAACCGTTCCAACGGATTGTAGAAACCATTTCGATAGATTCGCGCGGCTAACTTCTGTCCAAACAGGTTCTACAATCTGTTAGTACAAAGAAAAGAAGTCATAATTGCCCAAAATTTTGAATTCGTCCAAACAGAAATTCAATCCGTCAGAACGGAAATCTTATTATTCATCTCCAAAAAAATACGGTTTGAGATGTGTGTACCAAACGCAAAAAATTTTTCCAAATTACATTTTATCTTACTATTTATTACTTCAAACTTACCCTTAAACAGAAAACATAAATTTTGTATTTGTTTTATTATTTATTTATTTAATATCAAATTTTATTATAATTTATTTATTTAATACTGAATTTTATAGTTGACTATCGTTGCTTAAGAGTAATATCTTCATGTCTGTTCCAAACAGATACCTTTACATCTATAAATTGAGCTTTACTTAAAAAATTTTCTTTAATTGCAGTAGAAATTTATTTTCAAGGCTAATAATTTTGTTCTTTTATAACTACTCAATAGTTTAATTTTGTTCTGTAAAAACGCAATCAAACACGAAACTTTATTACGGTGATGTTTGAATAGTAAAGAAATATAATAAAAGTACAAAATTTTGATATTAATATAATATGTGGTGAAATGTGATTAGAAAAAAGTATAAAAAATTAGTAAAAATTTGTGGAATTTAATTAATTTTAGTCAACTAAACACTCCTACATTCTAAGAATGACCCGTAACCCGATTTATTTTGCCTTTCTTTTTTTCATCTTTATTTTTGTTTTTCCCCTTATTTTCTTAAGTTACGTGATGATAACATCACATAAAATACTTTCTCAACCATATGAAAAATAAGTAAATGATAAACCTTGACATGAATTGAAAACTCAATTTGGAATACATATACTGTTGTACATATGTTGTACAATACCCAGCAAGGCTTGATAGAAAAGGAGTTGCAGCCAAATTATCACAAACAATCCTCTTCTTTTTTTTCTTTTTAACGATTTGCAGGCTTGCAGCCAAATCATCACAATCAATCGGATTTTTTTTAACTTAATTGCATACAAAGCAGTACATACTAAAGGGGTGTTTGGAGTCCTAAAAAAAATTAAAAAAAAATCAACGGATGGGATTGATGTGATGTAAAAATGATAGGTGACAAAATGTAATTGAAAGGATTTGAAAACTTTTGAAATTTTTTAAAATTTTTTGATTTTTTTTTTTAGGTTCCAAACGAGCCCTAAAATCTGTTGGGAAACTTCAAATCCATCAAGACAATGCAGAGAAAGTTTGCATCTATGGCGCCAAAAAAAAAAAAAAAAAAAGTCTTCACCACCAAAAAAAACTTAGGGTTATTAAATAAATCAAATAGTTCAGCTTGATTCGTGTTTAATTTGCTAAAAGTTCATTCGATTTCAGCTCGTTATGAAATCAAGTCAAGTTTAACTACAATGTATAATTCATTTAGCTTATTAACTTGATTAAAACTTGATTCGAAAACTTAATAAATTAATTTTAAATACGTTCTCGAGATCGATAAAGTTTTCAAACTAATCTTGAATAGCTCCCTACTTGCTTGGCTTGACTCGTTTACATTTTTATACAAAATATTTTCTTATTTTTATCTTTCAAATGAAGTATTATATTATAACCCCACCACAAAAAAATAAAAACAAAATAAAATAAACAAATAAATAAATAAAATAAAAATTGTTATTACACTATCCTTTGAAATTTGACCCAAAAAATCCTCCTTGTAATTTTTAAGTTAATACAACCCCCATATAACTTAAATCAAAGTGAAAAAATATTAAAATTTATTAAATTTAACTAAATTTGAATTTCAAGAAGTCAAAATGAGTTCGGAAAAAAATAAAAATATATTGTTATCTATTTTCATGTTAAAGTAAAAGATTTTTTTTTCAATCTTCTATGAACAATCCATTGACAAAATTTGGGTATATTTTTTTCAACAATATCTTTTATACAATTACATATAAGCCTCTAACATGTGAGTCATAAATCTAGTTAAATTCCGTCAATTTTAGTCTAAATTACAAAGGAGGAGATCCTGCGTTGACATTTAAATCAGATCAAATGTTTTTTTGATAAAAATCTAATAAGGTAAAGTGTAATTAGTCAAAAACAAAAAAAGTCGAGCAGCATGCGAACAAATAAAGGCCAGGTATACTTTGGACTAGCTCAATTTATGGGCATTGGAGCACATAAGCATAGAAACTATTACAGGACATCAAATAAGATAAGCACTCCAGAAATTAGTGCAGCAGCTTACATATAAGGTTAAGGCTATCCTAGGCACTACTCCTTGGTTCTATAGCTGCTCATATAAGCTCTTGCTGAGTCCTTTTATTTTGTATATGAATATATGTATCACACATTTCACTCCCGTGAAATCATCTCAAGCAACAGAGACAGTATTAATTTGCTTGAGCCCCCCAGAGGGAAGTTTTCTTCCCAGTCCTGGAAACCTTCCGGAGAACTTCGTCAGCCGAAGCATTTCCTTTCACAGTCACTTTCTGCTCCTTCAAATCAATGTCAAACGATTCCACACCTAAAAATATGGCGCAACTGGTCAATATCAACAATACAGGCGACAACGGCTTCTAGCTGATGATGAAAATAGATACCATGAAAGGGAGCAGAAATTAGTTGTGTGAGAGAGAGAGACCCACCACCAGCAGCCGGATGGATTTAGAATTTTTGTCAAGGGATACTCCAGGCATCAAGTACAGGGACAATGGGTTATGTCAGGAGTAAGAATACTAGAGAAATAATATTTACTTTTAGCGAAAGATAAAATTATTCTTCGACGTTGAAGCGGTGAATATAATTTTCACAATTTAATAGTTCACCTGATCTTTTTAGCAGTATTTGAGATTTATTAAAGATGTCTCTGTACTTAAAAAATAATATAATTATTAAAATTTATTATTTATAAAATTTATTATGTTATATGTTATATTTCTTAATGTCATGCACAAAAGTATTCAATAGTGTAGTGGGAGAATATACTTAATTTCGTAAAAAAAAAAAAAAAAATTACTTAGGCTTAATTCTTGTAAACTCCTTTTATATTGAAAAATTCTGAATTAATCTTAATTTTTTAATTAAGCCAAAATACCTTAATTTAATTTAAATTAATTTAATTTTTTAATAAAACTAAAATATTAAAAGTATTTTGATAATTTCACATCAAAAATCAAGCCTTGTCTGCTTGCCTTAACGTGTAGGTTAGGTCCGCCCCTAACCCCACCGCCACGTAACAAAACAAAAATTGACAGTCTTTAATATTCTTTATCGAAGCAATTTTCAAATTATGATCTCTCTCTCTCTCTCTCTGTATCAAATTATCATCACATTGCCAAAGGAAATACACATATATGTATATATATATAACAGCATTGTGGGCAACACCGAGCCAGGACACATTGGTATGATTTCTATGTAATTTATTGACTGAGTTCTGTGAATGATGGTAATCAAATTAAAATTGATTGAAAGCAAACAGACCTTCCATTCTGCCTAAAGCTCGCCTCACGGCACTGGCACTGCCTTCAGATGACATGTCAACCTTGAGGACAACTGTCTGCACTCAAAACCAAACAGTTTTCAGATTTTCAATATAAGAAGAATTAATAAATCACTAAATGACCTCAACATAACATTCAAACATCATTGGACTTCGAATTATGGCACAATATCATCATTCCTATCCACGCACAGAGTAATGAAAATGAGGGGGCAGCTTCATTTGCAGCTCATATAAAAGGAATTATCAAGTGAATTACAGAAATAATAACTAATGAGGTGTGACTCTTCAAAAGAATTTGAACCCAAATAACATTGGTGCAGGGTTTTTCCAAGGACTTACTCACAGACTTGGACACGTGACATTGGGTTTCATAAGAGTACAGGTGGAATTTAAATGAATGGCTTTGAGACTAAACCTTAAGGAATGTGATTACTATAGGTAAATTGAGAATAATTTTGTTCCCATTTTTTGTACAACTTGAACTATTAATGTTAATATCTCAAATATATATATATATATATATATATATTATTTTGATAAGTATTTAGATCAGTTTGTGCACAATTCGACTTATTCTCAGGACCTTGAAATTAATGACCGGATAAACTTCTAGTGACTCTAGAAGATTATTTCAAATAACTATTTTTACGTGGTTATTTCAAATTCATCTATCATCATATATCATATTTACTTCTTCAATAATATTAGATCCCTCCATTTCAAATACATAAATACAAACGCAACCTATACTCAAGATGTAAACTTCCATCCTCCATGTAAGAGACCTTTTCAAACCAAAAACATCTCCACCATAAATACAACCTTTGGGTGCCATGTAAAAGACATCCAAGGATACAGAAATCATTTTACCCACTCAATTATGGAGCACAAGATGGACATATAGGACTTCAAACTATCAAATAAGCCATTAATGGGTTCATGCTATTATTATAAATTTATAAGGCAAGATAAAAAATCTCAGTTCATTATTAATTTGGACAGCTAAAAAAGAAGGGGTAAATTTCACTTTATCCCTCTTAAGCTTTGCCTGAAATTCCACTTAAGACCTAATTTTTTTCGCAATGATTAAAAGCATGCTTTTCATTAGCTACAAAATGTATGCCAATCGGACAATTAACGGTTAAATACCCATGAAATTTTTGCCCTTGCACTGTCAGCATAATTTTTAGGGGTAAAAAAGTCACTGATTCTTACCAAAAATAAAAAGGTCCGGGCACTCTTTGAGGGCTAATAACAATATGATACGTAATAATATCTCACACAAAATTGTAAAGTATTATGTGGCATGTTTTTATTAGCTCTTAATGAGTACTCCTGTCATCCATTAACAAATGCAACTAATAATAATAATAATAAATAAATAAATAAATAAAACGGTTCCTGAAGTGGATGGATGGTAAAGATAACGGGGAAAAAGTGAAATTTGCATATAAACAACAATGTGGGCTCAATCCAACAAAGTCCTCAAACTTATAATAGACAACCAGAGGCTAAGATTCAGTTCGACCAGGTTCAAACTTTCCAGAATTACACGGTCAACCCACATGTTGAATAGCACCCGCTTTAAGTGATTATAGCAGAACAATCAAACTAGTAGAAAACCCAAATTTCTTGTCCCAAAATGGGACAATTTTCCTTTTCTAAACATGCAACTGAGTTTCAACGTCTCTTTTTTTTTTTTTTTTTTTCGGATGATTTGTTATTCGATCAATTTATGCGCATTTCGACTCGACTAATTATTGGGTACCAAGTGAACTTTCAGTGGCCTAAAAAGACTTGAATCAATAATTACTGAAGAGGAAATCTAACGATCAGGTGAACTCCATTCAAATTAGTAATTACTTGGAGCAAATTAATCTTTTATCAATTGAGCTATTTTTAGAGTTAAAACATAGCTAGATGTGTTTCCTAGAAATTAATTCAGGACAGAAACTACAAATCTAAAACCAATTGGACAGTAATATATACAAATAAACATAAAAATACAAACCATTATTGGAATGAAAAATTCAGAGAATTTATGCCTATAAGAGAGAGAAAGAAGTGAATTACCTGAGTCATGGTGATGGCTATTTGAATAAGAAGAAGAAGAAAGAGTAATAGAGTGAAGAAAGCTCCGCGTTGATGCTCAAAAGAGGAGACGTTGGTTTGGGTTTTTATAGGGGAGAAGAAGAGGAAGATGGAGAAAATTTATGGGTACAAATTCGAATTTTTAGTGAAACACGTTATTCCTGTTCAAAAGTGAGGGCATGACATTTTTATTTTGAATTGAAATGTAAAATTAATAGAATTTATTAAATTTAATTAGATTTTAAAAAAACAGTATTAAAAAAAATAGATAAATTTGTCAATAAATAATGTATTGAGTTTATTTGAAAAATAAAAAAATATTTTATTTGAATATAAAAATATATTTTTATTTATTTATTTTTGTGAAAATATTTTTTCTTGGACCAATTTTGATTTGCGAGCCATAAATTTAGTTAAATTTAAGAGATGTTTGATTTACCAAAACTCATCAACTTCTATATTAATTTTTTTCAATTTTTAGCAATTAAATTTTGTCACATATCAATTTGACGCCTTTTTTCATAAGCTTTTTGTATTTATTTACCATCTATACACCACCTTAACAAAATTTATCAATTTTACATTTTAATTTAAAACATGAGAGTTATATATTAACTTTTAAATTAAAAAAGATCATTTGTTTTTTTAGTTAAATCTTAAGAAAGTAAAGTATAATTACTTCTGAATTCAATAATATATTCTAATATAAAAAGAGAGAAGTGGTTCCTTTTTTTTTCTATTAGCTACTTAAAATTAAAAATTTTCAAATATTCACGCTTTGTTTTATTTGATTCGGGTAGAAGAGAAGTTAAAAAAGAGTAGGAATAATTTTTTTTCCTTATTCAATTGTTGAATTTGAAGAAAAAATAAAAAAAGTCGTAAATTAAATTTAATGCGATATTTCTTTTCGTTTCTTTTTTTTTTCTACTCCTTTCTTATTTATTTATTTATTTATTTATTTATTTATTGCTCTAATATATATATATATATATATATACACACCTTGCCCTAACCAAAATTGAGAGTTTGAAACCATATATTTGAAAAGAATAATAAAAAGCAAAAACGTACCAAGACCACTCCTTTTAAGCAAAGTTGTGCGCGTGGGACACGCAATTTTGATTCCACCCTACCGCTGCGCATTGCCGCCAAATATAATAATAATAATAATGATAAATAAAAAAATAAAATAAAATAAAAATAAATAATAGTCTTGATTCTATTTTGAGCACCTTGTAGTAAATTGTACTTGGATTGTTATTTCTCCTATTAACTGTAAACATTGTCATTTATTTTTGATATTGAAAATTTATGAATTCTATTTGTTTTATTTTAATTTGTGTTTGATCTTGCTTTACTAATTAAAGCAAATAGGTTTTGTTTCATTAATTTTCATTCCCTTAAAAATTAACTAACTTTACAAATTCTACTTTTACTAGTGTTTCATCTCGATCCGTTGATCAGAGTACCCAATTTGTTTTACTTCACTTTGTATTTGTATAATAAAGTAGGACGATTTTTTAAAATGTCTCTCTTACGAATTAAGGACCAACAGTTAATAATTATTTTTTTCTTTCATTCAGTTATTAATATCATTTTTGTATTTTTAACTTTCTACTCAATTCTTATTTTAGTGAATCTCACTGTCATTTATCTCACAGAACAAATTAGACATTTTAAATTTTATCATATTTTAAGAGCGAAGATTACATGTAAATTAAAATTGTCAATTTAAATTATGTCAAATTATGATTTTTAAGAAGTTGAACATTCTAAATTAAAGTGCTATAATTTGTATTTTCCTTTATTATGCTTGTCAAAAATTAATTGGAGAGAGAGAGGGGCCAAAACACGTATAATGACTGTTAAGGTCTAAAGTGTTGAGACTGTTAAGGTCTAAAGTGTTGAGAAACAAATTAAAATTCATGAATTATCATAATTTTTTTAATTTAAACTTTCTTTTTAAAGTTTCAATTATATAAAAAATTTAATATTAATTTTGTTCAAAGTACGCGATGGCTATTCCTAATTGTTCAATATCAAAGGAAGTTCCGAAACATGACATCCAGACCACACACGCTCAATCACAATGATCATATCATATCGTACTAACAGCTACATTTTGTCTCAAGAAGTGAAACAGTCTTTCCTTCTGATTTTCAAACCAGTAGAATCCAAAACACAATTGTACATATATACATCTTAATCTTTCAACATGTGTACGTAGTTTGTCCGATCAAATATAGAGAGTGCAATGGAAAACGTACTTCTTCTAACCGTGTTCATTCAGTGTCGTAAATTAGGATCTCATCTTTTTCAAATAAGATACTTAAGATGTTACAGCCACGTTTAACGCATCAAAAAATAAAATAAAATGTGATAAAATGTGATTTGAGAAAATTTTTTACGTTTGGTGCACATAGATCAAATCACATTTTTTAGAGATAAATAGTAAGATTTCATTTTGACGGGCTGGATTTCTGTTTTGATAGATTTAAAATTTTAAATAGTTATGACTTCTTTACACTACAATCCTTTCAAACGAATTATAAAAACTGCTTGGACGAAAGTTGGCCGCGCGATTTTATCGGAATAGTTTCTACAATCCGCTAGAACGATTTTAAAAACACCACAAAAAATAGTCAAAGTAGGTGTCATTTGGTCGTTTGGGAGTTTATGGTGAGAATGGTGAAAAATTTTTTACTATTTGATTAATCGAATTCTAATTATCGAATTTTTTTTAAAAAGATATTGAACGTTTTTTAAATTTTATAGATAATTTTAAAAATTTTCAAAGATTTTTAAGAATTTTTATTAACTTTTGTTGCACTAATCGCAGCCTACATATGACATCCAAAACAAGAGTGCGAATAAATTGAAAAAAGTAAGAGTATGTTAACCAACAGTGTTCTTAAAGAATATTTTGATTTTATTTTTATTTTTATTCTTCATATTTTACAAAGAATTACATTATTCATAAAAAAAATTTATGGAAAATCCTAACTATCAGTTGCCTAAGTGGGTTTTGGAGCCATTAATTGATATATATATATATATATATATATAACTTGTTTATTTTTGCTTTGAATCCATGAATTGGTACTTAATTCATTCATCTATATAAACTCGGAAGGGTGCCACGAAGTCCTTCCTTTTGAGATGCTCTTTGCAATAATTCAGAAAGTGGGTAGCTCCAGCCACAAAGATTTGGTCCCTCGAATGCTATACTTCTTCATTTATTTGAGAGAAAAAGGAAGATGATAAATATTAGCGTAAATTTCACGTCTCCTCCTGAGTTTACATTCAGAATATTACTTTCAAATTTTATATGATTTTTAATAATTAAAGCTCCAAATTTTTTATTAATCATAATATTCCTTTCATTGATTTTTTTTGTTCTTAAATTTTTTTCTAGCCAAATAATTAATAGTAAAAGTGCAGGAACAACAAAATTATCAGTGAATATTATAACGAATAAAAAATTTAGACCCTTAATCGCTATATTAAAAAAAAAAAAGAAAATGTAAAGTAATATTTTGAATAAAATTTGGCATAATAAAGTGAAATTAATTTATCCTAATTATTGCTTAAATTATAAAAGTTGAAGCCACCCCCAGTTGGAGCTAGGTCCGTGAATTCCCCTATCGAATGTATTTGCGTCCAAATTCGAAAGAAAACTACCCAACATGAAAAGATTCCTTGTGTAAAAAGAATGGGGCTGCCGAAAGCAATGAGAATCGATTCTAATACTCGATTACGGATGTCAATGGGGCGGGTATGGGGCAGGTATGACCTTCTCCGTCCCCATCCCCGTTTAGTAATATCCTTACCCGTCCCCGTCCCCATCTCCGTTTCGGGAAAAAAAATTTTTCCTATACCCGTCCCCACAAAATAATGAATTCTCATTCCCGTCCCCATTTACCCGCCAAGTATATTAACTATTACAAATTATATATTATATGTATAAAATAAATATTTAAAATTATTATAAATATTATATATATTAAATAAAAAAATATTACATATATATATTAAATAAAAATTAAAAATATATATATAATATTCGACTTTGACTGATGCACTTAACCAAAGATGAAGTGGTCTTTATTTATAACCTCACAAGACCTTCACTTCTTTGTGAGAAATCGATGTAGGATTTCTAAAAGAGTCACCACGCCAACAAAATTAACAAATAAATATTTAAACAGGTACGGGACGGGATGGGGACTATCGTACCCGTCCCCGTCCCGTACCCGTGCAGGTAACATTTCAAATCTCCATACCCGTCCCCATCCCCGCTATTAATATCTCCATACCCTTCCCGAATGCGGCGAGTGAAACAGGTACCCACCGAGTACGAGTATATTTGACATCCCTATCCTCGATGGAGAATATATCCAGAAGATAAGGATAGTTATACTTTATTTTATTTATTTATTTTTTTTTGGAGTTTGAGACTGTGGATATCAGGGCCGGTTAGGCCATCAAATAAGGCTCCCTGGTTGGGATAGGTCCGGTGCACCGAACTTCTTCCGGATCCCTCGGGGTAAATTTGAGACCTTATTTATTATATATATATATATATATATATATATTACATATACATTAAATTATCTCATAAATTCTGCCACAAACTATCTTGTCTCTCTCTACATATCCAATTATGGTGAAGACATTTAGGGTTGGTTTGGTGTGCCAATAAATAAAATAAAACAAAATAAATTTCTAACGACTTCTATAAATTATTAAAATTTTCTATTACACATTTACACATTTTCACTTTTACTAATTTCAAAAAATTTTATTATTTCGCTTAAAAAAATAAAAAATCCAAAAGAATGTTAATCAAATGCATAAATTTTTTTTGATAATTATATTCTTCGAATCGAAAGTTTTCAAACAAGCACCATCGTCGCTATTTTATACGAATTTTTTTTTAATCCGTGGGAACGGATTTAAAAAATTACTCTCACGATTTTGCCGTTGTGCATCTCCAAAACAGGACATTGAGTATTGATTTTTAAGTCCATGAGAACGATTGCCTAAAACCGTTCCCACGGTTTGTTACTATTCATCTTCAAAAAACGTAATTTAAAAAAAATATTAAACATCAAAATTAACTCAAAATCACGTCTTATCTCAATTTATCTTATTTTTTCTTAATTTTTTACCACTCCAAACGCACCCTTAATGGGAGAGTTTTCTAACTAAACTTGCCACGCTTTTTTAGTTTAATTGTAGTAATAATATTTTTTTAGTTCAAATAGATCAAAAATAAAAAAAATTAAAAATATATCTTTAAATATGAGGTTCCAAATTTTTGAAAATATTTTAACTGAATCCTCTAGAAAATTATTTCTAGTTTTAATATTAAGTGTGATGTAAATAATATTTCATCCTATTAAAAACCAAATGCTTAATTTATATTTTATTATATTGTATATATTATTTTATTTATAATTTCTTTTAAAACTTTGAATTTTTATATCAAAATTTTTTAAGAAGTATTTATTTTAGTACTAAACTGCTTTAACCACATAAAGCATAAACAATAATTTGACATATTTGATGTAATCTTTGTTGTGGATAAAATTTTAATTCGTAATTTTGAAATTCAAAAAGTTACATGTATGGAAAATTATTTAGCCTCAAAAATTTTTTTCGCCTTAAACCTCTAAATATTTTCATACGACCTTGAGAAAATTTGGTCTAAAAATACATAATTTTGCTTTTCTAATTTAAAATTAACACATAGCCCTCTTGTAATTTGAGTTAAATTACAAAATTAATTGATTTTAGTAAATTTAATTGAATTTGTGCTTCTATGGTCAAAATTGATTGAGGAAAAAGCTTTTTACGAAAATTAATTGATTGATGAAAGTTTATCTTATTTTTAAAGGGATTTAATTTATCTATATTTTTTTAAATAATATTTGTAGACGATCACGTATGAATTTATATGAAAAGTGTCACACAGTTTTGTTTAAATTAAATATTTTTTGAATAATTTTATATCCTAATCTAAATTTCATACAGATTTCAGAGCAATATTAGGGGATATATATATATATAGAGAGAGAGAGAGAGAGAGAGAGGCCTAATGGTGGCAGTTGGCAGGCCATTGAAGCAGCGCCACTCCGACGGCTTTGGGATGAAAGGAGACTGAGTTTTGAATCTCCTTCCAAGCCTGTTAACAGTTACACCAAACAGCCTTCCTTGATGGCTGGTTGATTATAGCATAAGGCTGAGTTAGAGAAGGAAAAAAAGTTTATTTTTCCCCGGACCGGGGTTGTTTAACTTTCTTGCCCATGTATTTGAATTCTGCAACTAAGGTCTTTTTCATTTTTTTTTTTCTAGAATTAAGTTTCTTTCTTTTTTTTTTGTGAGGATTTATATTTCTATGCCTTTTTTGATGATAGGTTAGAATTATATTAATTATAAGTCTAAATATATAAAAATAAGTTATCTAGGGTTAACCCGAGTGGCTTGTGGGTTTGTTCTTCGCAGAAATCATACGTGTTCGATTCCTAACTTTAGCGAAATGTGCGTGAGAGGCAACGTACATTCCTCCGGTCTACCCATCAGTTACATGAATCGTTGAGAGTTACAGTAAATCGGTGTAAATTCTAGGTTACCAAATATATATATATATATATATATATATATATATATATATATATATATATATAATAATTAAATTATTAATTAATCAAAAATAGATTTTATTTGACCAGTTATTTTTTTAACAAATATTTAAAAAATTTTAGTAATCCCAAAATTCTATTTTTAACAAATAATAAAAACAAAACTTACCAAAAAAAAAAAAATAATAAAAACAAAAGTTAGTAATCCCAAAATTCTAGAGCTTTGTGCTCTGAGTTCTTTAACTGATGCATTTTAAGCGCTTTTAAACTTCAAATCCATCGAGATAATGCAAGGAAAGTTTGCATCCATGATAAAAGAATTCTACCACCAACAAAACATGATATGGGGCTGTTAAACAAATCAAATAAGCCAAGCTTGATTCATGTTTGACTTGCTAAAAATTTATTCAATTACAGCTCATTATAAAATTAAGTCAATATTAAACAAAATTTATAATTCATCTAGTTATTTAATTCAATTAAAACTTATTTCGAAAACTAAACAAATCAAGATGGAACAAATTTTCAAATTTGATAAGTTTTTCAAATCAATCTTGAATAACTTTCTACTCGTTCAGTTTCATTCGTTTATAGCTCTACACGAAATACTTTCTTATTTTATACAACCTAACCAATAATAATAATAATAATAATAATAATAAATTGTAATTATATTGTACTTTGAAATTTGAACCCAAAAAAGCATTACTCTCCTAGTTTTCAAGTCAATTCAACCCCCTTATAATTTGAATTAAAGTAAAAACATAATAAAATCTATTCAATGTAATTGAATTTGTATTTCAAGAGTCAAAAATTAGTTAGAAAAAAAAAATTGATAGACAAATATATATATCTACCCCTTTTTATATTAAAGTAAAAAAAAAATTCATTTTATATAAACAGACAAATTTGGATATATCTTTTTCAATAATACCTTTTACACAATCACCTACAAGCGTGTATGGTACATGAGCCATAAATCTTGTTAAATTCCGTCACTTTTAGTCCAAATTACAAAGGAGATCATGTGTTAACATTTAAATCAAACGGGATCATACGTTTTTTTGGCCAAAATTTAAGGTGATGAAGTGTAATTTTCCTAAACAAAAAACAAAAAAATTGAGCAGCGTACGAGCAAAAAAAAGGCCAAGTATACTTTGGACTAGCTCACAATTAATATGTACGAAATAGTTTGAGCACAAACGCAAAGACACTGGTACAGAACATCAAACAAGATAAGCACTCAAGAAACTTACGCCACAGCCAATATTAAGGTTCAGGTTTCGCTAGGCACTACTACTCCTTGGTTCCATCTCTCCTCATATATAAAGCTTGCTGATTCCTTTTATTGTATATATCACACATTTCACTTCCCATGAAAAACCATCTTAAGCAACAGAAACTTCGATAGTATCTGCAGGAGGCTTTGCTTCGGGCTCAGCAGCAGGTGCTTCAGCAGGCTTTGCTTCGACATTATCTGCAGCGGGCCTTGCTTCAGGCTCAGCCGGTGCTTCGGCAGGCTTTGCTTCGGGCTCGACCGGTGCTTCAGCTTCCCAGAAGGAAGTTTTCTTCCCAGTCTTGGAAACCGTCTGGAAAACGTCTTCGGCCGGAACATTTCCTTTCACGGTCACTTTCTGCTCCTTCAAATCTATGTCAAACGATTCCACACCTAAAAATGTGGTTCAACTGGTCAATATCAACAATACAAGCAACAACGGCTTCCAGCTGATGATGAAAATAGATATCATGAAAGGGAGCAGAAATTAGTTGAGAGAGAGAGAGAGAGAGAGAGAGAGAGAGAGAGCAACACACCACCACCACTGCAAAACAAAACAAAAATAAAATTGACAGTTCTTAATATTCTACATCAAAGCAATTTTCAAATTATGACCTTTCTCTTTCACTTATGTTTAAGGAATGGAAATATTTGTCCTCAACCCAAACCAATGCCTAAATTTTTTCAGTTAGTTTAACCAAAGGATTTCCTATATAACATATACTGTAGCTGCATTTATCATATTGCTAAAGGCAATACATATATATAACAGCATTGTGCAACAACAAGTCAGGACATATTGGCGTGGTTTCTATGTAATTTATTGACTGAGTTATGTGAATGATGGTAATCAAATTAAAATTAATTGAAAGCAAACAGACCTTCCATTTTGGCTAAAGCTCGCTTCACAGCACCAGCACAGCCTTCACATGACATGCGAACCTTGAGGACAACTGTCTGCACTCAAAACAAACAGTTTTCAGATTTTCAATATAAGAAGAATTAATAAATTAGTAGATGACCTAAACATAACATTCAAACATGACTGGACTTCGAAGCAGGGCACAATATAATCATTCCTATCAACACACACAGTAATGAAAATGAGAAAGCAGCTTCATTTGCAGCTAATATAAAAGGAATTATCAAGTAAATACAGAAATAATAACCAATGAAGTGTAACTCTCAAGGAATTTGATTCCAAATAAATAGGGTTTTTTCAAGGCCATACCCATAAACTTAGACACGTGATATTGGGTTTCATTTGGATAAATGTGGATTTTAAATGAACGAATTTGGGACGACACTTACAAGGAAGGTGATCGCTATAGGTAAATTGAGAACAAATTTGTTCCCATTTTTTGTACAACTTGGACTACTAATGTTAGGTATCTCAAATAACCCTTTTTTCTTTTTTTTTCTTTTTTTTTTTTTTTTTTTTGGGATAACTTATGGGTATTTGGGATACCTTGTGAGCATTTCGACTAATTTCTAAAGTCTTGAAATTAATGACCGAGTAAGCTTTCAATAGTCCGGAGGAGATTACTTCGAATAATTACTTTTATGTGATTATTTCAAATTCATCATTATATATCATGTTTACTCCATCAATATTAGATCCCTTCATTTCAAATGCATAAATACAAACGCAACTTGAATTCAAGACGTAAACTTCCATCCCTCATGTAAAAGACCTTTTCAAACCAAAACATCTCCACCAGAAATACAACCTTTGGGTGCCATGTAGAAGACATCCACGGATACAAAAATCATTTTACCTAGTCAATTTTGGAGCAAAAGATGGACACATAGGACTCCAAACTATCAAATAAACCATTAATAGGTTTATGCTATTATTATAAATATATAAAAAAATCAAAGTTCACTATTTCTTCTAACCTTGAATAAGCAAACAAACTGAATTTAATTACTGAAAGAGCTGCAAATAACTTGGATATCTATAAAAGGGGGGGGGGGGGGGGGTAAATTTCACTTTATCCCCTTAAGCTTTACTTGAAATCCCACTTCAAGACTAAAATTTTATTTTATTAGCAACGAAAGAGCATGCTTTTCTTCATTAGTTGCTATGTCCCTTTTTATAACATTTTTACCCCTTAAATTTATGCCAATTGGACAGCCAACAATTAAATGACTATGAAATTTTCGCCCTTGCACTTGAACTGTTAGCATAATTTTTAGGGTTCCAGGGGCTGAAGTGTAAAAAGTACTTCAGTAGCTAATGTGTAAGAAATCAACGGTTTTGATATGGTCTTGATTTTTTTCAAATGATTTAATAACCCTAATTTAACATGATTTTCTCCAAATGATTTATTGATCATTCAATGGTTCAAATGATTTAATGGTCCTGATCTCTCAATGATTTGTTGGTACGTATCAAGCCGTTGATCTTTTGTTCATCAGCCGCTGAAGTGGAGGGATTTCAGGTAAAGATAATGGGGAAAAAGTGAAATTTGCATTCGGAAAAAAAAAAAAAAAAAAAAAAAAAAAAAAAAAAAAAAAACCAACGTGGGCTCAATCCAACAATGTTCTCAAACTTCTAACAAGCAACTAGAGGCTAAGATTCAGTTCAACCAGGTTCAAATGAATATAAATCTTCAAACAACACAACCCCAATGGTTCCAGAATTACACGGACAACCCACATGCTGAATAGCACCCGCATTTGTGATTATAGCAGAACAATCAAACTAGTAGAAAACCCAAATTTCCTGTCCCAAAATGGGACTATTTTTTTCCATTTCTAAACACGCAATTGAGTTTCAGCATTGACAAAACATAGCTAGATGCATTTCCTAGAAATTAAGTCAGGACATAAACCACAAATCTAAAACCAATTGGACCGTAATATATACATATAAACATAAAAATACATACCATTATTGGAATGAAAAATTCAGAGAATTTATGCCTATCAGAGAGAGAAAGAAGTCAATTACCTGAGACATTGTGATGGACTTTTTGAATAAGAAGAAGAACAACAAGAAGAAGAAGGAAGAGAAATAGAGAGAAGAAAGCTCTGCGTTGATGCTCGAGGGAAGACCATGGTTTGGGTTTTATACGGAAGGAGAAGGAGGACAAAGTGAAAATTTTGTGGGAATAAATTCGACGCTAAGTACACTTTACGCAGCATTTTTATTTTATTTTATTTTATTATTATTATTATTATTTTTTTACGAGAAACATACTATTCCGGTCTAAAAGTGAGCACGCGGCACTTTTTTATTTTGAATTAAAATTTAAATTAGTATAATTTATTAAATTTAAAAAATATTATTAAAAATTATAAACAAATTTGCGAGCCTCTCTGACAAATAAAAAAAATATTCTATCTGAATATAAAAATAAATAATAACATACTTTTATTTATTTATTTTTGTAAAAAATATTTTTTTTCGACTTATGAGCCATAAATTTAGCTAAATTTAGTAAATTTTACCAATTTTATAATTTAACGAGTTATGTATTAATTTCTAAATTAGAAGAGATCATATATTTTTTTTAATCAAATTTTAAGTGGCTAAAAGATAGGTTTAGTTTGTTAAAAATTATTGAAAATTTTTGAAAATCTCTAAAATCTATAAAAATTATTTACTTTTTTATCTCAGTACACGAATTATGAACTCACAAATTATCTCATTTTATCTCTTTTTTGTCAATACAAACACATTTAAAATATAATAAACTTCTAAATTCAATATTCTATTCTAATAGAGAAAGAAAGGAATCTTTCCCTTTTCTAATTAGCTGCTTAAAATTTTTGGATCATACGAATAACGCTTAACCCATTAATTTTTCTTCTCAACTTCGCCAAATATTACTTAATTTCTATTAACTTCTTCTTTCAAAATTCTCGGTTTAACTTTATATCCCATAATTAATTTATATAAAAAGTGAAAATAATTTTTTTCCTTCTTATTTGATTGTTGAATTTAAAAAACTAAAAAAATCATAAATTAAATTTAACACAATTTCTTTTCATTTTTCTTCCTTTTACTCCTCCCTTCTTTTTTAGTTTTATTTATTTATTTACTTACTATTATTATTATTATTATTTCTCTAATATAAATACCTTGTCCTCAGCACGAGACGAATCTAAGTTTGAAATCAACCATAATGCAAAAGTAATAATAAATTAAAAAAAGTAAAGAAAAAACGAGGCATCAAGCAAAGTTGCAGTGGGGGACACCTAACTTTGATTCTGTATCACACTAGCTGCCTATGCCTATGTATACCGAAAAGGAGAGGCTAACATGTATATGTACACCATTTTAATTAAAAAAATTTTAATTATTAAATTTTAATCTAACGCTGATTTAGATACATTTATACTGTTTTAATTAAAAATATATATATATACACTTAAACAGTTAAATTTTAATTTAACAATTGAATTGACATAAAGCTAGTATAATATTATTACATTAATTTTCTAAATCTATATATACCTCACTGAGCTGACATAATATTATTATGTCAGCCCTTCAAACTCATATATATAGCTGATAAGGATATATACCTTCTCTTTACCCCAAGTTGAATCTAAGTTTGAAATCAAGCATAATAATAAAAATAACAATAAATTAAAAAGGAAAATAAAAGAAAAGAGATATCAAGTAAAGTTATAAGTGGGGGGACACACAATTTGGTTCTGCCTGCCACATTAGATGCCCGTTGCATGCAGTAGAAGGAAAGAAAAGAAAAGGAAAGAAAAAGAAAAAACTCTCGATGAGTCTATCTTGAGTAGTTTGTAATACAAGTGTACTACAATTTTGCTGCAGTGGGAGGCAGTACATCGATGGTGATCGTTCTTTTCTTCTGAAAGTTATTATTTATTTATTTTTTTAATCATATGTTACCCGGAATATTTTTTTTATTACATATGTTATCCCGAATGTTGTGGCTATTACGCATATATATATATATATATATATTGCTGATATTAGGTTGAGCTATACCTGAGACCACTTTTGCCTCAAGCTCATCACTTTGAATAATTACTTTGGGATATGTTTGGTATAAGGTAAAAGAATTAGAATTAAAAGATTATAACAGTTACCCCATTAACAGTTAATGAGATAACAAGATTACGATACTTATGTTCGGATTAAGAGCATAAATATTATCCGATAATAATTATACTATATTTAAAATGTTAAAAATTTTAAAAAAATAAAAGTTAATTGTATTTGAAATTATGGTAAATTGTACAAAGGTAAAAGTTAATATTCAATCTTAGTAAAATATTATAATAAAATAAATGGTCATAGTAATTTTTATTTTTAATAATAATTAATTTTAATAAAATATATATTATTAAATATAATTTTAAATAAAAATATTAACAATAAAAAATAATTTTATCATAGACTAATATACTTTAATAGTAATTAATTTTGATAAGGAATTATTGTTTGCTAAAAACTATTTTTATTTTGATAAATTAATTTAATAATAAATCATTGTTGATTAAATATTATTTTACTAATATAATTAATTAATTTTAGTTTAATAAAATAAATTATTATTTAATAATATTTATTATAATTATTTAAGGCGAATATTGTCTAAATTTTTGTAGGAGTGTAAATAAATATTTTACAAGAATAATAAAAAAATGTTTCTTTACACTCTTGTGAAAAAATTTTTTTATTATCTCCGTTACCCACCTCCCCCAAAGTAAAAATTCACCCTCATATAGAGATAATTGCTAACGTGAATAATTATTACCTTTGTCATCCAAACCGATGTAATGAATGATAAAAATTATCCTAATAAAATTTACCCTCCGTTACCCCTAAAACAAATATATCCTCAACCTTTCTTGATTTCAAGTTAAATTTTTTTAACAAATTACTTTTTATAATACATAAATATTAAAAAGTATAGAGAGTTATATAAACATCATTATGAACTACGAATCAATTAATCAAAATATCCACATATCAAATGTTTTAACTTATAAGCAATTTGATTTCTTGTATATATATATTATGAGTAAAAAATTAATTAATCCGTATTAGATATCGTTAAAGATATGTTTCACCTTTTAGCTATAATAAATTATAGCGAATGAAATTTATTAAAAAAAGAATAAAGGAGGAGATGTTAAAATAATTTTCCAAACGTCAGGGATCTTATTTAATTTGGCAAAAATTCTCAAGAAAGATAAGTTTAATTTACTCAAAAAATAAAATTATAATTTGAAAGCATACTTAAAATAATAACAATAACAATACTAATAATAATAATAAATAAATAAATAAGTAAATTATGAATGGTATATTTATCCTCAATAAATTTTTTATGAAGATAATTTATTTCAAAATCAAAGAAATCATAGTTTTGAGAAACATTTTTAATCTATATATAATTTTTTTATATTTGAATTTTGCATAATTTTGTCGGTCTAATTAGATTTTACACACGATGTGCACATGCCTAAAAACTCAAGCAGACCCATTTTCAACGGAAAAAAAAAAATAAAACAATAACAAAGTTTTGTTAAATGACCAGTGTACCCTCGAGCGAGTTGTTCTCTATAAAATGATCGGCTAAATTTAATTATTTCTTTTTCTAAGAAGCCAAAAAAAAAAAAAAATAGTTATCTCTTCGGAATCCATTATTGCAATTTGGGTTATATTGCATACATTTTGATTGTTGGGGATTACAGATCTGAAATGTAAGACACTCGCAGTTCAACTATCAAAATGTGAAAGATTAATGGTCTTAATTTTTTTTTAAATAATTTAATGATTCTGATTTAACTTAATTTTTTCTAAATAATTTAATGAGTATTTAATAATTCAATAATTATCTAATGACCTAATGATTTAATGATCCTGATATAGTAATTAATCTTCACTTCAACCACCCCTAACCCACTGTTAGGTGGCTTATTGTTGCCCTTCTAGATGGACCAGTAATAGTACCAATTGAAATCACAATAGGTTGATCAACTACTCTTAATAAAATATGTTTGCATATAAAATATTTTTCAATCAAATTTTTGAGTATTGCATTGATCAACTTGATATGCATATGGTTGAAAAGTTTTTTTAAGTTTTGCCTTAAAAAGCATGCATATAATTGAGTTCTATAAGAAAAATTATCATGGCATGGTTTAATTACCAAAAAAAAAAAATTATCATGGTTTTTATAAAATATAACTCTTTCTCTATAAAGACTCCGTTTGCAATGACAAAAAATTCTAAAAAATGATGAAAAAATTAAAAAATTTTAAAAATTATTTACTTTTTATCTCACTACACGAATTACGAATCCAAAACTTATCTCACTTTATCTCATTTTATCTCATTTTGTCACTCCAAATATACTCAAAATCATATATTTATCCGAAGTATTAATTAACTTTTATGTTTAATTTGAATTATTTATTTATTTTGATTCTTTTTAGGCATAAATAACATGTGTCAAATGAAAAGAGAATTAAGATATGATTATTCAAGTAGCAGGATAATAGTTATATAAGAAATGGCTGAGCGATTACTAAAAGTTATAACATCATTTTGTATATAAATATATGGAGAATATGTCACAAACAAACACACATAACACTCTAACACTAGCGCTATTATCTTCTTCTTCCATATTTTCTTTTTCTTTTTTTTAATAGTAATTCTTAATTTATATTTTTATTTTTCCTATCACTTGTAAATATTTGTTACTTATTTGGTTTTCATTCTAAAAAATTAATGAATTCTACTTGTTTTACTTCAATTTGTGTTTGATCTAAATTTACTCATTAAAGATTAATAGGCTTTTTTTCATTTCTCTTCCCTTAAATATTAGCAAATTTTATAAATTCTACTTTAATTGGTGTTTGATTTCAAAGACTAACGAATTTGATTTATTTTACTTCACTTAATTTATATTGTTCAATATGTATCTAAAGAAATTCTAAAATATGATATTCAAACCACATACACAATCACAATACTTGTATTAAACTATACTAAGGGCCATATTTTGTCTTAAGAAGTGAAAGAGTCTTCCCTTCTCATTTTTAAACTAATATTTACCCAAACATGATCATCAAATTATTGTAAGTAAGTACACGTCTTAATCTTTCAACATGTGTGCATAGTTTGTCCTATCAACTATATATATAGAGAGTCTAGAGGAAAAAAAGATTTTCTCTAAGCATCTCCATAGAGCATTATAAATTAAAATCTCATCTTTTTTAAAAAGATGTTTAAAATATTATGACCCCGTTTAATTTATTAAAACTTACTAAAATTTATCAACTTTTACGAATTTTTTTAATTTTTTTTCAATCAAATTTTGTCACATATCACTTTTATATTACTTTGTTGTACTTTTTTTTATATTTTTTTGCTATCCAAACACGACCTATATATGAGATGAAGGGGAGGAATTGTCTGAAATTAGTGAGTAAATATGCAAACGAATAGTGTTTTAAAGAAAATGATTTTATTTTTATTTTTACTCTTCCTATTTTACAAGGAAATATTGCGTTATCCATAAGAATAATTTATATATGGAAAATCCTAGGCATCAGATGCATATAAGCGAGTTTTGGAGCCATTTGGTATATATATAACTTGTTTATATATGCTTTAAATCCGTGAATTGGTACTCAATTCGTTCATCTAATGTCGAAGTGGTGCAATGAAGTCAAAATTTGTTCTCACTGCTTTTCGAGGTACTCTTTGGAATAATTCAAAAAATGGTTAGCTGCAGCGTCAAAGATTAGGTTCCTCCAAAGGAAGATGACAACGTAAATTTGACGTTTCCCTGAGTTTATATTTGAATTACTTTAAGATTTTACATAGTTTTTAGTAATTAAAGCTCTATAATTTTTTATTAATTATAATTTTATTTTCAATGTTTTTTTTTTCTTACAACAGAACAAATAATAGTAAAAATGCTGGAAAAACAAAGTTACGAGTGGATATATTATAACGAATAAAAAAATTAAACTCTTAATCATTAAAAAAAATCTTAAAATAATATTTTGAGTAAAATTTAGCAGGATAAAGTAAAATTAATTTACCTTAATTAAATATTGCTAAAATTATATATATATATATTAGTGGAAGCCATCGTTGTAAAAGTTGAAGCCATCCCCACTTGGAGGTTCATAAATTTCCCTATTGGATGTGTCTGCGTCCAAATTTGAAAGAACACCCACCCAACATGCAAAGATTCCTTCTGGAAAAAGAATGGGTGCCTAAGCAATGAGAATTTGATTCTAATACTTGATGGAGAATATATATATATATATATATAGAAGATAAAGGATAATTATATATACTTTATATAGAAGATAAGGATAATCATATTTACTTTTTTGAATATTTGATTTGAAAATATATGATTTATTTCTATTTTAAGAGTCAATACATATTTTTTACATGATCTGAATTAAATTATAAAATTGATTGAATCTGTGCCTCACAAATTAAAATTAGTTGAGAGAAAAAAACTATTCATGAAAATTGATAGGTGAAAGTCTAAACTTTATTTTATTTTTAAAAATATTCAATTTTGATCCTCTATTTTTTAAATCATTTTTTTGAACGATCGCATATGCATATATATATTTATATGACAAGTGTGACATAAAGTTATTTAAATTTAATATTTATTTTTGATAATTTTATACTTTAATTCAAATAATAAAAGAATTATGGATTGATTTTTAAATTAAAAAGAGACGTTACGTGTTTTTGGTTAAACAAGTGGTAACACTAGAAGATATTTCATTCAAGATTGGCGCCTAAGTATTCTTTTCCTCCATATATATATATACACGTCTTTAGCGGTGTATATACGATCTGATAAATCTCATACACACTTCAGTGCAATATTAAGGGAGATATATATATATGTGTATATATATATATAGAGAGAGAGAGAGAGAGAGAGAGAGAGAGATGTCTAGGCCTAATGGTGGCAGTTGGCAAGCCAATGAAGCAGCGCCACTCCGACGGTTTTGGAATGAGAGGAAGCTGAGTTATGACAAGAAGTTGGATACAATTGAAGAAGAGAAGGAGGATGGCCATAGTCATAGCTGCTGCAGTGACAAGCCACCACCTGTGTTTGAATCTTCTTCCAATTCTGTTAATAGTTACACCAAACAGCTTTTCCAATGAGGGCTGGGTGATTATAGCTTAAGAGGCATTTACCAATTTTTTTTTTTTTTTGGGGGGGGGGGGGGGTTTGGTTAACTCTCTTACCCTTGTATTTGAATTCTGCGATTAAGGTCTTTTTCATTATTCATATATATATATATATATATATATATAATCAATTTAGTTTGTGAATGGTATTCTTATGTGTGACTCTGGATCTAACACTCCACAATTATGAAAATTATATGCAAGAAGAAGGAAAAAAAAAAGAAAAAAAATATAAAAAATTAAGATGTAATTTAGTATACCTATTTTGAGTTCATTTTTTATTTTATAATTTTAAAAATAAAGAAAATAATTCAAAACGTATTTAGTTATTTGGGTTTTCAAAATCTATTTTAAAAAATAGAAAATGAGTTTATATATGAAATGTAAAATAATAAAAAGTCGTTTTGAGCATTTTTAACCAAAATAAAAAAAAATCTCAAAGTACATAAAACAAAAAATGTCAAACCAATTGCGTTTTTTATTTTTTTATTTGGAGATTTTTAAAACATAAAACACATTAATAATTAGAAAAAAAAAGGAAAAATTAATAAAAATACAAACTAAATGGCACTTAAGATTTTACATTATTTGATATCGTCACTAATTTTTACTCAGAAATTAAAAAAAATCTAAAAAACAGAAGAAAAATATGTAAAAATAGAAATAACTTGCGAAACAAAGGGACTAATTTTTTTTAAAGAATATGTACGATTAATCTTATTTTTGTTTATTGCAATCTAATTTTTGTTTAGCATACTAAATGGCTTTTTTTTTTTCAGAATTAAGATTTTTTTTTGTCAAGATTATATATTTCTGTGCCTTTTTTTTTTTGATGTTATATTAGAATTATGTTATAAGTGTAAATATATAAAAATAATGAAAATCTATTTATTAATTAATCAAAGAATAGATTAACTACTAATAAATGCTCTACAATTCACTCAAGCAATCAAAATTAAACCAAATACACATAAATAATCAACTCTTTCTGTTTTCTTTAATTCATTGGCATCATTGTTTCATACTTTTATTTTCTTTTTATAAATTTAGTAGTACTGTATTTGCACTAAAATTTTCGCATATTGATAGTTATTTGTCTGGTCGATTTATGTCATGATAATTGAAATATAAAAATTAAAAATATATAAATTTAAAGAGCATATTTAGATTTAAATATAAAGTTAATACTATTACATATAAAATAAAATCTTGTAATTACATGCAAAAAATGAATATTACATAAAAATCTTTACTTTGACAATAATACTGACATTATTAATTAATAAATTGAAGTTCTAGTATCTATTAATGAGTTGAAAAACTTGTACATATGTATAACCTATGTAATGCGAATAATTTTTTAAAGTTTAATTCCCGTAATAAATTTTTATTTAATTTTGATTTATAGTTTGTAAAGTTATAATTTTGAAATAAAAGGCGAAACTTTCAAAATTTTAAATTTGCAAAGTTTAATAATAAAACTTGTTGCTTTTTTTTTTTTTCCCAACAAACGTAAAGTTTCCAAAGTTTTGATAATAGTATTTTTTTTTTTATCTTTTGACCAATAATTTTTTTACAAATATTTAAAAAATTAGGTGACATTTGGTTTATTTTTCTATTTTCTATTTTCTATTTTCATTTTATATTTTAAAAACCTCAAAATAAAAAAACAAAAAATGCTATATTATCATTATTTTCAAATTTTCTTTATTTTGAATTAAAAACGTTCAAAATGACTTTTTTTTATTTTTCATTTTATGTGTAAACCTATTTTCTGTTTTCTAAAACAAATTTTAAAAACACAAGTGAGCAAATGTGTTTTGAATTTTTTTTCTTATTTTCAAAAGCATAATATAGAAAATAAGTTTAAAACAGAAAATAAAAAACAAAAAATAGAAAAACAAACCAAATGAGGCCAAAATTTTATTTTTTGCAAATTATTAAAAAAAATTAGTAGTCCCAAAATTCTAGAGCTTTGTGCACTGAATTATTTGTTTTTTACTTAAAAATTTTAGTAAATTAAAACATAATTGTAACAAAACAAAAACCTTTAAAAAAAATTAAGTTTTCAAAGCTTTAATGAAGAGAAGATATGTTCAAAGCTTCAAGTTTCCAATATCTTAGCAGTAGTTTTTTTTTTATTTTTTTCTCTTTTGGAATTTTTGTTTTTACGAGTATTCGAAAAATCAGAAAAATTAAAGTATAGGTATAATAAAAAGGTAATGTTCACAGTAAATTTCCAAAAATTTTAATAAAGAGTTTGAATTTTTTCAATAGGCAAAATTTGGCAAGGTTGAGGTTTTTAAAATTCAATAGTTATTTTTATTTTCTTGAATTTTCAAATATAAAATTTTTCATTATTAAAAAATTTGAATGAAGAAAGGCATATAGAAAAATATGACTGCACAAAAAAATTCGATAGACCAAAGGTCTAAATTGACCGGAATTGTTTCTTTTTAAATTTAAAAATTATCAATTCGAACGCTTTAGTTCAACTTTGTGTCTAAATATTTATATAACTAACCTAATTAAATCCGACCCGGCCCAACTCAATGCATATCATGGATTTGTGTCAAATTGAGTTGATTCGGTTCTGTCTAATAGCATAATTGATTCTATTCGAAGTCTAATCTTTTTTTTTTTTAATCCAATAAATTATCAAATCGGCATTAAAGTCTGTTTGGGAACCTAAAATTAACACTAACTAATTTGTAACAAGTTACTAATAAATACAAAAAATATCAAATTACTCTTACTAATTTTTCTCAAGCTATTAGCGAATTTTTAGCACATAAAAGTTTAAATGTTAATATATTAAAAATTTTGTATTCCTAAAAAAGTAGCACATAATAGTTAACACGTGCTAATTTTCTCAAACCAAACCTAAATCTTTCGCGCACTCGACCGGCCATTTCACGACCGGCCATGCACACTGCTGCGAGAGCCGGCGTGCTACAGGCATATCCAGCGTCACATTAACATGCCATTATTTTATGTCATGACTTTGTTTGATTTGTTAAAAATTAATAAAAATTTTTAAAATTCTGTAACATATTTTGAGGACCTTATATTTCATGAAATTCTTATAAATTTTAATATGTATTTATATATCTTAACAAATTTTTACAACTCCAATATTTTTTTTATAAATCTTAATAATTTTTTAACAAATTTTAACAAAATTGATATAAATCCATAAATATGAATCAAAAAAATAATGATTTTTCTTTCTAACTTTTTCACACAGAAATCAAAGAGTTTAATAACTTTCAAAAAAATTCTAACATAAATATGTCAGAATAAACTCAAAAAATTATTCCCACAATTTCCCTTTCTAACTTTTCACCACAAAAGTTCAGAAATTAACACTGCTCATCTCTAAAAAAACGTAATTTAAATTAAAAATATCAAATATTAAAAATTATCCCAAATTATATTTTCTTCTTTTTTCTTATTTTTTTACCATATCAAATGCTACCTATTTGTAAAAGGGAAATTTTGGAGGATCACAATAATCTAAATTGCCATTAATAAAATACAAATATTTTCAGATTTACAATCCCACGCGCCTAAAAATTGAAAAAAGAAAAAGAAACCCCCCCAATCAAACGCCCAACCAACCGGCATCAACATCCAAGGATCTCCACCGTCCGATCCGATCAATTCTAGCTCACCGACATCAAGTAATCACAATTGACATCATCAAATCAACGGTTGAGATCAAATTTTGCGGAGCTTCTCCGCCTTCACCACCGGATTGGCCTTGGCTATCGCCTCCTTCCCCACCGACTTGAAATCGAACGCGCAGCCGTGCTGCTCCGGGTACCTGTGGGCCCCGCAGAACGTCGTCCCGCACCTGCACTTGAATCCCGTCAGCCCCACGCGCCGCCTGCACGCCGCGCACCTGTTCGGCTGCGCCACCACCGCCGGCACAACCGCCTCCGAGGTCGTAGAAACCTCATCGGCGGCTGCGACGACCTGAATCTGCGGTAAAACCGCTGGATCCGAAGAAACGGGGCCGACCGATCCCGCCGACGATGAGGACATCGGCGAAGTCTCCTCGGCGAGGGACTTCTCGACGGCGAGTTTGGCCTCGGCGACTTGTTGTTCCTTGAGGCAGTGATCTTTATAGCACTTGGAACAGAGATTGAGCGTTGTGGGGCTGCCAAAGAATCCACAATTGTTAGCGCAGAGCCTGTGACCTTCTGGTTCTTGCCATTTGTGTTCCTCAGCCATCTTCTCTTTCCAGATCAAACCCTCGTTCAAATTCTACGTATAAACCACCGATCGATAACTCGATCTTGCTCAATAGAACAATATTCAAGTCGATCGCCTGAAGAAACGTCCGAATTGAGACAGAGAGATATATAGAGAGAGAGAGCGATTGAATGGCTATGGAGATGGCGAGAGGTCGAAGGATGAAAGTTGCGAGCGATTACGATTTACGAGTTTGGTATAGATAGAGAGAGAGAGAGAGAGAGAGAGAGAGAGAGAGGTGGGATACAGGTTGGATGAGCAAATGGGGCACGGCATTATAAATTGGACCATTACACGCGGTCAAAGTTGATGGATTTGTCATCATTATGTCAACATATAATTTTTTTTATTTCTTTTTAAACACGTATTTCACTATTAAAAAAACTTTGTTGGCAAGTAATGTCTTTTTTTTTTTAAATAAATATCTTTTTAGTTTTTAAGTTTAAAATATAATTTTTATGGCTTTTTGTTAAAAATTAGTTAAATAAATTAATAAAAGTTTGCTTCCAAAACATCAATTTAAGAAAATGTTTTAGATTGTAAAAGTGAACAAAACTACCGTGTTTTTAATTAAATTTTATATTGAGGTTGATTTGAATTATAAAAATAAAAATTTATTTTCTATTTTCAATTGCAATTTTATATTTTATTCAAAATATAAAAACAATAACTAATCTTAAAAATAAGTTTTGGTCTGAAAATTTGTGGAAATGGATGAAATAGAAAACTTAAAAAAGTTACAACAATGACTATTTTCATTTTATTTTAATTTGGAACTATTTGGAGCTCCAAAATACTTGAAAACTCTCTGAAAATTTTTATAATTATTTATAATTTTTATTAAAAATTTTTTATCTCAAATTACGTAAATTTTTATAAATCTCTATTTATTTATTTATCTTTACAAATCACAATAATCTTTACAAATTCTAATAACAATCTTACAAATTTTAAAAAATTCTAACATAGTAGTCAAAAAGTGTTTATCTAAATCTGTTTATTTATTTGTGATTTGTAGTTTAGACTCTTAACGTCAAAAAATATCTTAACTTACATTTTATCTCAAATTTTATAACTGTAAACCAACCTTCGATATCTTTTAAATAATCTAATTATGACATACTATCAATTTAATGATTTTAAATGGAGCATCACAATTAGACATATCATAATTTAAAAAAAGACAAATATTAGAGATAACTTTATGAGACTTGATAAGTGACATAAATAAAAATGTATTTTGATATTTGTAATTTAAAAAAATGATAAATAAATGTCTTAAACGCTTGTTTATATCTTATGAATCCTTAATCAAAGTACACAAAGTTAAGAGTGTTAATGAATCGAGTCATACATGAATTACTCTCGGAGTCACGGTCAAACTATTCGTTAACATTAATGGTTCAGTTCAAACTTAATTTTTTTTAATAAAAGAGTGGAGTTCGAGCCTATTTTTTTTTTTAAAACTCTATTAATAAAAAGATTTAACTCTCGTCTTGATTATTATGTTTTGTACACAAATTGTAAAATTATTTTTTAAAAAATAATGAATGTGTTTAGAGTTGTATAAAAATATATAAAATAAAATAAAATTGTAAAAGTAATGTTTCGTAATTCATGCAATGAGTAAAAATTTTAAATATTACTATCTCGTAATTTATATCTGTAGAGATTTGTAAGATTTTATTTTATTTTATTTGTTACCAAACGGAGCAAATGTTCATTCTCAAAAATAGCAAACTTTAAAATGAATTTTGTCTACAACGCATCTGACATTTACGCGGACATTTCTCGGGAAGAAAAAAAAAATAAGAAGAAAATAATCAAAATACAAGCCCGCGTACCGTACAATGTTGCGCCATACCAAACTCGGCGGAAAGAAGAGGCTTTATTTAAGGGTTTGACTATTGCCACGTAAGTTGACTTTTATGCATATGGACTGTGTCCGCGTCTAACTCATGCATTATACTGGATCAATATTTATAAATAAATATTAAATCATAATTTAGCCAATATTAATGTAGTTAACCTAAAATTTATCCAAGTGGGGTCTTCTTTCTTAGGCCCCGTTTGACATCAAAAACAAACTCTAAAAATTTGTATAAATTTCTAACAACCCTTCTATCTTTAATTTTACCATCATTACTAATTTCAAAAAATTTCAATATTTCGTTAAAAAATAAAAAAATCTGGAAGTAGGTTAACCGAATGTGTAAATTTTTTATACAATCACATTCTTAATGTCAAAAACTTTCAAACGAGTACTATTGTTGTTATTTTTTGTGAATTTTTTTGAATCCAAGAGAACAGATTTGGAAAATCGTTCCCATAGTTTGCTACTTTTCATTAAAAAAGGCACTAAAATTAACCAAAACTATATTTTATCTCAATTTATTTTATTTTTTCTTACTTCAAAGGGGACCTAAATGGAGCCTTAAACAACCGTTGAAATCTGAATAATATTGGCATTTAAATATCTGATATTACAAATATTTAATTTTATCACAAATTAGGGTTAATTCACTCGTACATCCATTAAGGTCATAAATTAATTTAATTAGTTGTTCATTTAAAAATTTAAGCTCAACTCAACTCGTTTATTTATTTAACAATTTGAGTTTAAACCAAAAAAAAAAATTGTTTTTGTTAATAAATGATTCGAGTGTAAACAAACTTGACTCGTCAAATCAAAATTAGGATAATTGGCTTGTTGGATTAAAATTCTAAGCATTGGATCAAAATTTTAAGCATTGGCTTGTAGTTAATATAAGTCATGTGACATCGGACCTATGAGTCTTAGATTAAAATCGGACAGCTCACAATAAAAGTAACTTTAAAAACTCCTACTTAAAATTTTTAAGTTTACTTTTGTCTTAAGTCGTCCGATTTTAATCCAGCGGCTCACAAGGTCAATATCACGAACCTAACAGCAACTGATGTTAGCTCCTTCAAATCCGATTCATTCATGTACCAATCAATGATGCACAGTGATAGATGAACTATATTATAGACACCAACAAACATACCTAATTAATAAAAGTTAAATATATTATGCCCCGTTTGGCATAAAATAAAATATCAAAAAATTCTATAAATCTCCAATAACCCTTCTACCTCTAATTTTTTTGTCATCACTAATTTCAAAAAATTCTAATATTTCGCTAAAAAAATAAAAAAAAATTAAAAATAGATTAACCGAATATGTAAATTTTTTTACAATGATATTCTTCGTATCGAAAACTTTCAAACGAGTACCATTATTGCTATTTTTTGTAAATTTTTTTGAATCCATGAGAACGAATTTGGAATACCGTCCCCACGATTTGCGACTTTTTAAAAAAAAAGGGCACTAAAATTAACCCAAAATCACATTTTATCTCAATTTGTCTTTTTTTTTTTTTACTCCAAACGAGACCTATGTAAGTAAAGAGCATGTTATCTTATGCGTCTAGTCCATATCAATGAGGCAAATATGCCTACCCCCTTGAAAAATAAATATAAGACATAAAAACAAAACTCAGTTTTACTTTGCACCCTCTAATTTTAATCTTAATTATTATTATGATAATTAAGGATTGGAACTTTTGATTAATTGCAATGTAAGACTTCAATGGCCATTTTGTCATCTAAAAATTGAATACTTAATAGCGAGAGTGCATAAACAAAATATCACTGACTCTTCAACTAAATAATGTGTAACATTTTGATTGTGTAACAATGCTTTAGGGGAAAAAAAAAATGGTGTGACAACTTTGGAAAAGGGTAAAAGGGCACTAACCCAGCACCATTCAATTATGTTTTAGTATAAACTTTATTAAAAAAACCCAATAAAACTTCTGATTTGGCATTCAGCACATAGAAATGTGGGTTAAAGCTGTTACCAGCAACAAATCAAATATGATCTCAAGGATGCAAAAATAGGAGTTACTAATTCTAACCAAGGATGAAATACAATTAAAAAATGAAAAAAGAAAAAATTCACAAAAATAAGGTGAATTAGTGTTTACCCATCATTTCAAAATGAAATATTCTTAAAAATAAAACTTAATTACAAAATGCCCACTACCATATCATTCTAATAGGATTTTTTTTTTTGGGGGGGGGGGTGTTGGTTACTTTTTGGCACTTTATAGTTATCATTCTTCATTACTAGAACAGCCATACTCGAGCCCTCCCATGTTTTCTTCTTCTACTTTTTGTTTTTTTCCCCCCTCAAATGTATTTAATGTGGAAGAAGGTAATTAAAACAACCATCGGATAATCCCATAGTTTTTCTGCTAATAATTTACAATCATATGACAAAAGACTAGTAGAGGAAACAACTTCCACCATACCATCAAAATTCTATGATAGAAGTGGTGCTTCAATACTTTCTTCATTACCTACTAAATCGTTCTGTGGTGGTGCTTCTGGCTTTAGCATGCAAGCACAACAAAAAGATATCACCTGAAACAATTGAACAGTTGCAGCAGTCAAAAGCAAGGCTTAAAATGGGTAAGGTAACTCGACTCATGATTTTTAAAAATAAGTAACAGTCAGTGTAACAGTAACAGAAAACAACATATGTAATGGAAAAAAACAAAGTGTTTGTAGCTAGCAGAAACGGAAGGGTCCGAAAACGTTACATAACAGCATTTTTATGTTAGTATGGAAAAAGGAAGCACTTTTCTAAAACCTTTTGGAACTTGTTCGAGAGCAGGTAAAAAATATGAAAACGCTTAAAATATAAATTGAAATATAGATCAAAATGTCTCAAAAATATGAACTCTTATTATTTCTGTATGTTACCATTCCACTAATGTTTCGTTTTGGCATCTTAGGACCAAAATTTTCAACCATTTCATAATATATATATATATATATACATATATTATTCCATGCATACACGCGCGTGCATATACAGAGAGAGAGAGAGAGAGAGAGAGTTACCATGCATAAAGAAGCACATACAATACTGAAACCTTTACAGTTGAACGGTGCATCGCTGGACAAAAACCAAGCTGGGCAAACACAAACTCAACATTTAGGCAGAATAATTGAAATCAACAGAGAATTCAACTCACAGAAACAAAGAGTTCAACTCACAGGTCAATGGACTCATTGCAAGTGGTGATAACAAATCTGCAACTGATTGCACACCAGCAATAAATCCTTGTGCTTTCCCCTGTGATTGAATTGAACTTAAAAAGAAAGATGCAATGGCGCCAAGAAAGATACTTAAAAATGGAAATTTGTTTACTAAAACACCCTAAAAAATGACATATCTTGAGATGAATTTCCAAAGCAAAAAAATTTGCCTTGTTCCCATTTCTCTCTCCACCTAGATGCAAAACTATATATTTCAATTGTTTCTGCTCAAAGCAAAACTCAAAAACTTTGCCTAGATGAGTGAACTCTGTTAACTTATCAGAAAAGAGAAACCTACTTGGATTGAGGAACTTGTAAAAATTCACTATCAGCGCAAGAAGTTGGAGAAAGGTTCACAAACCCTTACAGTTTGAGGAATTAAAGAAAGTTTCTCAATCATTAAAATTGGAATTTCAGCTAGTGTAAAATCCCCTTAAGGGGAAATTAAGTGGGATGAGCAAGTGGTACTTCTGGGCTTGCTGCTGTTTGTCCAGCGAAGCATTTTTCCAGTTTTACACCTCAAAGCTTCACCTTGGCTTTTAGCCGTTGGATGCAGGGAACTTTTAATTAATTATTAAATCAATTGAAAGACACAATATTACTCTACCAACCTGATCAGCTGAGCTTGATGCTTTTGATATAATTGCATAGGTCTGTCATCAAGAATTTGAATGGGGAGAAAAGGAGTGAGAATTGAATTCAACTACGGTGAAGAAGATATATTTTTCCAAAATAACTGTGGGATAAAAAAAATAGACATCCATGGGAAATAGTACTTACAGAAGGTTTTACGAGGACATAGATGACACCAAAAGAAGCACTTAGATAAGGCACCTGTGCATTTAATGATTCCCAGTCAATGACGATAAGAGGATGCAATATAATGAGGTGTATAGATTCTGCAAGTACCGACTCTTGGGTTGCATGGGGAAATGAAAGCAGAAGAGAAACAAGATGCAGCATATGGTCTCTTCTTCTTGATAAGGTGATTTTGAAGATAGTTTCAACTCCTGTGATTACTTCTAAAATGTTTACTTACAGCATCTTTATGCATTTGATATGGAGTTGGAGTCAAGACACGATGTACTTGCAATATTATATCCTCTTAAAAATATCATTTTTACATTGATGAATACAAAACCAGGTGCATGAAAAAAAAATTGGGTGAAATTTTATAGACAAAAATGTAATTTATCCAAAATTTAATTTTAAAACATACAGTAGCTGCACGGTCATCAGCCATATAAGGGTACATACCCAAGAAGCCCATGCCAAGCCATAAAACAATGCCTGTGGATTGGGAGGGAACAAAAAAAAAAAATCCATCAGATAATTTTTTTTACACATGCACTCCAGTATAATCAAGTTCAGAGCTGCTGGGATTTAAATTAAGTCGACAAGGACAACTCACATAAGCTATTGACGCAAGTAAGGCTGAGCACAGTATCAATTTCTCTCCAACCAATGGATTGATAATAGGAAGCACCAGCATCTTGATGCATGCCGTGACATGAAACATATGGTTAGTGGAGGACTACCAGATTTATAGAACATTTCAAAAGGAGTCACAGGCTCGACTTGGTTAGAATCTAGTGCTCAGTCAAAGAAAAAATCGATTTGTTATCTACAGTGAAAATCCTTGGGACAGTAAAGTAAACAGAAAAGTAGCATGTACGCCACCGGGATTGGAAGGATGGAATCGCAAAACCATAAGTAGAAGAAAAGGGAAGACAAAATACCTCATTGGTGATGGGAAAAATAGACTTTCTATTTTTTTTTTTTTTTTTTTATTTCATCTGTTTCAAATGGACACTCACTAGAAAGTTGAAAACAAAACAGAACATGCATATCCATTTCAGAACCTTGAGGAATTTGATCATCTAGACATCCTTATATAATCAAGCAAGGCACTAACTGTGAAACATTAACAAGATGATAGAATAGTTTATTTCTGTGGTGCCTTTTTACTCACCGACAAAACTTGTCTTGAAACAATTTCCCAACCTTCTGCATCAAGGTATAACCAAGCACCATATGGATCTTGGGAGTAAACGGGAAAAAATAATAAGAGCTTCAGAAAGAATACCTGAGAAACAATTGATCCTATTCCCACCATCATCAGAAGTTCTGAAAACTGATTTTTGTTGAAACCAAAGGCCGACTTCAGATAGTACTGCAGAGATGATATGAAATTTATAAGTTACGTGTGACCATAATTTCACATTCATCAACATGCAATTATAACCCCATCGTAGAAAAAGTGGCAAAGCCGAATAGTAACATAAACAGAAGCATGTGACTTCAAAAAAATTAATTAAATAATTAATTAATAAACAGAAGCATGTAATAAGCATAAAATAAAAGAAGCAGAGCAATACCTTTAAATAATATTATAAACAGCGCAATCATTAGACTCTTTATTTATCATTTCAACAGGAATTGGCACATTACCAACGCACAACAAGAATAAAAGAATTTTCAATTTTTGCAGACTTATTCAAAGAATTTTCCCAAAAAAAATTTGCCAAGAATATTTTAAAAGAATTGGTTTTCAAGGTAAAGGAACCAGTATCTTTTCCCTTTTCAAATCAAACTAAATTATTCTCCTCATCATTGACATTAATGCGTGCAACAATGTAATTAGCTAACTAGTTTCCTTCACAACTGAATGGGTTGTGAAGAAAACAGACGATATTATGGAATCAGCATTGTAAAAAGATGTGAACCACGTTCACAGGGCCTGTTTTAGGTTAAACGGCATAGTACTTGTGTGGAAAATAGTACATCCTGCAGGTCAGCCTTATGGAGGAGGAATATTTTGGAGCTTCACAGGTGCATCTAAATCAGAAGAAAAGTAATTATTATCCTAGTGTAGACATCAGCATTTAGCTTTTTCCTAATTCATAGGCAACTTACCAATAAGACACTGCTGATACCCGACATTCCCAAATCATAAAAGAAGGAAACCAGTGATATGCCCTTAAGAGTTGGACTGCATAACAAAATGGAGCTCTTTAGTAATGCTGCATCTTTTGCATGCAGAAAACCAACAGTATAGTGATGCCCCAAGGCAAAGATGGAAACACAAGCACAGATCCAGCAAAATTTAGTAGGGATTGAGACAATAGAAGTATAACTGCAATTTTAAAGATAAAACTACCTGCTTAAAACAATAGTTGCAGCATCTCTCATTGAATTGTACCGTTCCTTAACAACCCTCGATGTCATGTGCAAGCAAGGTGAATGCAGGTCATGTCTTGGATTTGGTTTAACTGTCTCAACCAAAAACAGGTACATGTATAGAGGACAAAAGACCAAGAGAGCAATTGAAACCTGAACCAAGGAGTTTATAAGAAGGATTAACAAAATTGGGATGAATAAGAGATTCCAACATTAAGAAATAGCTTAAATATCAACATGCCTCAAAAATGTAATCTTCAGGAATAAATCGTGCTAGGACATTTCCCATTACATGTGAAGCAGAAAAGAGACCTGTAATCCAACCAAATACTGCTGCTCTTTTACGTTCATCAACAACATCTGCCTGCCCGAGAGAAGGTAAATGTAATTTCTAATAACTATAGCTATAATTCTTAATTAATAGCATCGAGGGAAAACACTTACCACATAAGCTACAGAAATACAGAAAATACTCCCTTGACTTATAATGTATGAAATTGTACGAAGCACATAATAAGCATAAACAGAGGCCTTCGATTCATTGATAGCAAGCAAAGCTGAAAGAGTAACATGGGAAAGTAAGCAAAATAAAGTGGTCGTTAGCAAATTAAAATATGCAGCATAATGGTGATTGATAATCACGTGTACTTGCTGGAAATAATCAGAAAATGTCTTATCCTACATAGCCCTTCAGATGAAGATGACAATAAAAAGAAGTGCATTTGGAGAACTTTTTTTTTCTTCAAATCTCTACAAATCTCTTTAAAATTTAAATTTTCTATTCACTGCACAAATTACGAGAATGTAACTTTTACAAATTTAAACAACTCCAAACACCCCCATTATGCAAGGTCTTCAACATGTCTTAACTTTCAAGAAAATTTTTTCTTGATTAAATTTCCAGTTAAGCCAATGTTTCTCTGGCGCTCTGCGACGTATAAAGGGCTCATGTGTTGGATAGGTTGTACATAATCTCATGCATACAGATCCTTCATCCATTAGGGATATCATAATACTTCCAAATAAACAGTGCAAAAGGAAAACAAGCAGTAAGCTTAAAAAAGAAATAGCAACTCTCAAGTAGCACCAACTAGTTTGTCCCAAATGAGGTTTTCAAAGCCAGATGTTGATACCAACATCAAATGCACATCGAATATGAAGTTCTGTTTGATGTAAAAAAATGTTCTCATAAACATACCAAAAGGGACTATAGTTGTAGATACAGTAAGAAGAAGCAGTGGTTTACGCCCGTACTCATCTGCAAGTTGACCTAGGAGTGGAAGCACCACCATCTTGAAAATTCCAACAACCTGCAAGTAGAAAGAAACACACAATTTTTTAATTAATTCTTCACTTTGTCCGTTGCTAACATAAATCAAGTATATATTTTTCTTATGTTTAGTTTTTTGTGTCATTAACAATAAGTGACGAATTGGGTTAAGTATTGATGGGAAATTTGGGTTAAGTGTTGATGGGAAAATTAGAAAGGATGGCTTGCAGTAACGATAAGATTGTTTCATTGTGCACTGGTATCAGGGGTTTGAAGCTTGGAATCAACATCTTTGCTTACAAAGGGAAGGTACCCTTTCCAAACCCCACAATGCAGAAGCCTTATACATTGAGTTGTCCTTTTATTGATGAAAAAAATAGTAGTTTAGTTAGCCTATCAAAAATTTTGAATATATATTAGAATTATGAAAAAAAATTCAAATTTTAGAGGGGGCAGTCTTTAGCTTAATAAATTTTTGGATTAAAAATTTATGCGTACTAGCGGTGTATTTTCCTTAACAAAGCAGGATTGTTTTTAAATTTTGGAGGGGGGTCTATAGCTTAAATTTTTTTTTTAGCTCAAAAAATTTGTACACACTAATGATATTTTACAAAACCTGGAAGGGGCCCCGGGCTTGGGCTAGCCTCATCCCTGGCTGCTGTGATAGACTCTTTAAGACAAGTTGGTTTGGGAGTGAGAAAACCAATTTTTTCTTTTTAACTTTTTTCATCTTATATAGCTTTTGTTTTCACCGAAATTTAATTTATTTATTTATTAATTTATTTATTTATTTTTAAGTAGTTTGTCGGTAAATTTGGAATATTAGAATATTTGGTTAGGATTTGATTTGAATAAAATACGAAAGTTAGAGGTAGAATAGAATCCCTGATTTTGTGGGAAATAAAATTCCTGATTGTGTGGGATTTTAGGATTATCAGTTGCTATTTTTTTTTTTCTATTTAAAAAGAGAGCCCTCTGTAATCAACTGAGATATGGAAAAATCTTCTTCTTTTCTTCCTTTGTAAACTGCTATATGGTATCAGAGCTCTAGGGCTCAATTATGAATTTTAAGGCAGCCATGGTTGGCTTTGGTTCAGCTTCTTCGGATGCCACCAGTGGTGCGACCTCATCAGAGGAAGTTTATCAGCCACTTTCGGCTATTTCTTTTCCTGAGAATTCACTTCAAATTACCATTCACAAATTGAATGGAAAGAATTATCTAGAGTGGTCTCAGTCCGTGCGGTTGGTGATCGACGGCAAAGGGAAACTTGGGCACTTGAACGGCGAGGTAAAACCACCAACCACCAATGATCCAAAATACAGGCAGTGGCGTTCAGAAAATTCTATGATAACTGCATGGCTGATCAATTCTATGGAACCAGTTGTTGGAAAACCCTTCATGTTCTTGCCGACGGCTCGCAATGTTTGGGAAGCAGTCCGGGAAACATATTCAGATTTGGACAACCATTCACAATTGTTCGAATTGAACACCCAGATGTGGAAGATGCAGCAAGGTAACATCCTGCTATAATGATATGATGGCAGTTTGGCAAGAATTAGACATGTTTGAAGATGAGCAATGGGAAAACTCAAATGATAGTGCTCGGTATAAAAAGAAGATTGAGAAAAGCCGGGTATTTGTGTTCTTGGCTGGTTTGAATAAAGAACTTGATGAGGTTCGAGGACGTATAATAGGGAAAAGACCCTTGCCATCGATAAGAGAAGTTTTTTCAGAAGTGCGTAGAGAAGAAGCACGGCGACAAGTGATGTTGAAAGACATAGATGAACCAAAAACAGAGGGAGAGGGATCTGCTCTTGTGGCCCAAGGTACTGATTTTGAAGGAGACAGGCGAGGAAAACAGAGACCTTGGTGTGACCACTGTAAAAAATCATGGCATACGCGAGAAAATTGCTGGAAGCTGCATGGGAAACCAGCAAATTGGAAGAAGAAACCAGGAGGTGACACCAAGTCAGGGGGAGACATCCGGGCATTCCAAGCTAGCCACTCAGATTCAGGGCAACAATCTTCATCAGAGTCTCTTCCTTTTACAAAGGAACAAATAGAGCATTTGTATAAAATGTTTCAGTCCCAATCTTTAGGAACAGTTAACCCATCTTGTTCTCTAGCACAGTCAGGTAATTCTTTCACTGCAGCCACTGCTTGTACCAAGTCTAATGGCTCCTGGATATTAGATTCAGGTACTACCGATCATATGACTGGCACCTCACAATTCTTTTCCTCATATACACCTTGTGTAGGAAATCCAAAGGTTAAAATTGCAGATGGCTCTTTTGCTACTGTTGCTGGGAAAGAAACAATCATTATTTCCCCTTCTTTAACTCTTAAGCATGTTCTACATGTTCCCCATTTGTCATATAATCTTTTGTCGGTCAATAAATTAACTATTGATCAGAAATGTCAAGTTAATTTTTGGTCTTCTCATTGTGTTTTTTAGGATTTAACCTCGGGGAAGATGATCGGGGGTGCTAAATAATATGGTGGCCTCTACTTTCTTAATAATGGATCAACCTTTGGAAGGCAAGACCAGCAGACTTGTTTCAATTCTATTTCTGTTTCTAGTGACAGTAAGATTATATTATATTATGGCACCTTTCAAAAAAAAAGATTATATTATGGCATTATCGATTAGGACATCCAAATTTTTGATATTTAAAGCATTTGTTACTGAAGCTATTCATGAATAAAACTCCTTCTGTTTTTCGGTGTGAATCCTGTGAATTAGCTAAACATCATCGTGCTGTTTTTCCACCTCAACCATATAAAAAATCAAAACCATTTACCATGATTCATAGTGATATTTGGGGTCCTTCAAGGGTGCAAACATTTTCTGGGAAACGCTGGTTTATTACTTTCATTGATGATCATACTAGAGTCACTTGGGTCTTCCTTTTAAAAGAAAAATCTAATGCTAAGACTGTGTTTAAAAATTTTTATAATATGGTTCAAACACAATTTCAGACTCAGATTAAAATTTTTCGAAGTGATAATGGCAAGGAATATTTTAACAACATGTTAGGAAATTTTTTTGCCGAAAAAGGGATTGTTCACCAAAGTTCTTGTAGTAATACACCTCAACAAAATGGAGTGGCTAAAGAAAAAACAGACATCTTCTTGAGGTTGTTAGAGCCTTAAATTTACAAACTAAGGTTCCTAAATATCTTTGGGGAGAAACTATTTTAACAGCCACTTATTTGATTAATAGATTACTTACGAGAATTTTAAACTCTAAAACTCCAATAAAAATCTTCACGGAATGTTTTCCCAACACTCGGTTAATAACATATATTCCCTTAAAAATATTTGGAAGTGTGGCGTTTGTTCAAAACCATGATCCTCGACTTTCTAAACTTGATCCAAAGGCGCATAAATGTATTTTTGTAGGCTATCCTACAAATCAGAGAAGTTATAAATGTTTTGATCCTGTTTCCAAAAAAATGTTTGTGTCTATGGATGTCACAGTTTTTGAAGGACAATCATACTACAGCAATTCTCATCTCCAAGGGGAGAACACTAGTGGAGATGATTTTCTAGATGGTTCAATCCTTGAAGTTGTTCAGGATAATGTTTCTCACAAACAGCTAACACACGAAAAAGATATGGAGAATACAAAAACTACGGAAGTAAATGAATTAAATATTGAAAATTTTGAATCTACCAATGAGCGACCTTTGGTAATGCCATCTCAAAATCAGAATACTGAAACAACTGAGATGTGTACGAAATGGTATAAAAGTCTTGTATATTCAAAGGAGTCCCCAGCAAAGAAAAAAAGAGGCACTATTCCACAGCACTACCAAGAATCTAATCAGAGGTTGGATCATGAAATTCATCATGACTCTTCAATCATTCCAGAAAGTACTCCTCCAGGTAACTCTTGAGTCAAATTCTTCTAGTCAACAAGATATTCCCATTGCTCTTAGGAAAGGTGTTAGGTCTTGTACAAAACATCCGCTGTCAAATTTTGTATCTTACAAAAATATTTCACCTTCATATTGTGCCTTTATTTCACAAGTGTCTAGTGTGGTCATTCCTAATAGTGTCCAGGAGGCTCTAAATGTTCCTGAGTGGAAAGAAGCAATTCTTGAGGAGATGAGAGCTCTGAAAAAGAATGGTACTTGGGAAAAAGTGGATCTACCTAGTGGAAAAATAGTTGTTCGGTGTAAATGGGTATTTACGGTGAAGTACAATTCAGATGGGTCCTTGGAGAGGTACAAGGCTCGTCTTGTAGCTAAAGGTTTCACTCAAACATATGGAGTGGACTACTCTGAGACTTTTTCTCCAGTAGTAAAACTAAATACAATCCAGGTAATTTTATCAATTGCTGCTAATCTTGATTGGCCTCTAAATCAGCTGGATGTGAAAAATGCGTTCTTAAATGGAGACTTAGAGGAAGAAGTCTATATGGAGCCTCCACCTGGTTTTTCTGAGAAGTTTGGAACCAAGGTGTGCAAGCTAAAGAGGGCTCTATATGGTCTTAAACAGTCTCCCAAAGCTTGGTTCGAGAGATTTACAAAATTTGTTAAGAACCAAGGAAATACACGGGAACAATCTGATCACACCCTCTTTGTGAAGAAATCTACCAAAGACAAGGTGTCTATCTTGATTGTCTATGTGGATGATATAATTCTGACTGGAGATGATTTAGAAGCAATAAGCAGACTAAAGAAGAGCCTAGCCAAGGAATTTGAAATTAAAGATTTAGGCCAGCTAAAGTATTTTCTTGGAATGGAAGTGGCAAGGTCAAAACAGGGCATTTATGTTTCTCAGCGGAAGTATATTCTAGATCTCTTGAAGGAAACTGGAATGAGTGGTTGCAAACCTTTGGATACTCCAATAGAAGCTAATGCTAAACTTGGAGATGTAAAAGAAGGTGTTCCAGTAGACACGGGGAGATACCAAAGACTAGTTGGAAGATTGATCTACTTGTCACATACACGCCCTGACATTGCTTTCGCTGTGAGCATGGTAAGTCAATTTATGCATTCCCCACATGAAGAACATCTGGAAGCTGTGTATCAAATTCTTCGTTATCTAAAAAGCACATCAGGAAAAGGACTCTTCTTCAAGAAAAATGAGAAAAGAGGAATGGAGGTGTATACAGATGCTGATTGGGCAGGTTCAGTCACTGATAGAAGGTCAACATCAAGGTACTGTACGTTTCTATGAGGTAATTTGGTCACTTGGAGGAGTAAGAAGCAAAGTGTTGTTGCTAGAAGTAGTGCTGAGGCGGAATTCAGATCAATGGCACAAGGAGTATGCGAGATTCTTTGGCTAAAAAGAGTTCTGGAAGAGTTAGAAAGATCAGTAAGCTTTCCTATGAAGTTATACTGTGACAACAAAGCAACTATCAGCAGTGCATATAATCCAGTTCTACATGATAGAACGAAACATGTGGAAATAGATAGACACTTTATAAAAGAAAAGCTTGAAGAAGGAATAATTTGTACTCCATTTGTACCTACCACGCAGCAAGTTGCAGATGTTCTAACTAAAGGTCTGCTGAGACAACCGTTCGAATTTCAAGTGAGCAAGTTGGGCATGACTGATATCTTTGCTCCAACTTGAGAGAGAGTGTCGGTAAATCTGGAATATTAGAATATTTGGTTAGGATTTGATTTGAATAAAATAGGAAAGTTAGAGGTAGAATAGAATCCCTGATTTTGTGGGAAATAAAATTCCTGATTGTATGGGATCTTAGGATTATCAGTTGCTATTTTTTTTTTTTTTCCTATTTAAAAAGAGAGCCCTCTGTGATCAACTGAGATATGGAAAAATCTTCTTCTTTTCTTCCTCTGTAAACTGCTATATAGTTTTAGGCAAACTCTAGTTCTAACATTTCAAGGCCAAGGTAGGAGCAGAGCAGAAGTAATTCAAGTAATATACCAACAGGCAGATTCATGTCACCAGGAAATTGCATAAGGACAAAATACGCTAGTGGTTTGACTATATCCTGCCCTACATAACCTAAACTTCATATGGTTTACCAACCTAACGATGACACGGTAGATCATTAATCTGATATTTGATACATGTCAAACTTGCAAGAAAAAGCTTAAGTAGATGCATTTAAAGACCAAGTTGTACATAAAAAATAAATGACAATGACTGCAGCATCTATAGAAACCATTCACATATTCAATAACATAAAAATTATCTTTCAGCTGCAGGATCTTACCTAATACATCTTCTAAAACCCTTTAATCAACACTTAGTTTATTTTCAAATACAAAAATTGTCGACCCCCTTTTAATAGCAGATCAATATCACATAAACCAAGTCTTCTATGTGACGCTCACCGTAAAATTTTCAACACCAAACTCAAGTCTCCTCTAAAACTTAAACAAGAGAGATAATCATTCATGTCCTAAACAATCACCAAAACTAGTGCTCCTTAAAGCTCAGACCTTTAGCAACTTCATTAATTAATGGCTACTCAGGACTACAAAGCAAACAAAATAAATTACAATTTGTCTCAAATAGCAAGCCACTTCATGTGCTTAGAAAGTTTGACGAAGCAAGATATTTTCTCCTCTTCATTACACTAACTTTATGAATAAAGATCATGACTCCAAAAATTTTTACTTACTGATATATTAAAAATATAAAGATTGCCAAAAAAAAAAAGAAAAAAAAAAGTGGCTTTTACTGAGAGTTTGTATTAAAAAATTGTGAAACCCAACAAATTGATTTTTATCTTAAAGTAGTTGTAGCTCCCAGAAAGTTTATGCGGTAATACCCTCATCAAATTTTTATAGAACTTAATATTTTATAGGCGAATTCTGAGATTAGGACTTTATTGAGATGAGTAATATTTTGTAGTAATTTGTGATTAAGGCTTTATTGAGAGTTGAATAATATTTTATAGTTGAAATCAATTCCAGTAATCAATATAAAAACGAGAAGCTGTAACATCAAATTTGATAATCCAAACCTTGTGTGTGAAAATTGAAGATAGTTGACCACCAATTTATATATATAGAGAGACAACACATGGATCAATATCAAGATCAACCGTAGGATGATGAAAAGGAATAACTTGAAGCTCCGTTTGGTTGCTCAGAAATTGAAGGAAAAACAAAGAAAAACAAGAAGAATCCAATTAATGGTAAAGCAGATCAATTACTGCATTTTGTGTCTCCATTTGAGTTGTTTCCATTTCATGCTTTAGAGAACGAAGGAGACAGACAGGTAAACAAGCAAAAAAAAACAAATACTCGGATTTTACTCCTCACTTTTTTCCGAGTGACCAAACAAACAACGCGGAATGCAACAGGAGGAGGATGGAGTGGCATCAGCTGAGGCCAGAGGCAGAGTAAAATAATAAACATGGACTTTAATATCATTATCAAAAGAACTCGGGGGCAAACCTTAGTAACATAAAAATACATTTTTATATCAAAAAATAAGAGGGTGTTTTGAAAACATAATTTTTAATAATTTTTGACTAAGAATTATTAATTATAATTTTAATGTGTTCGGTAAAATAAGATACTGTTTGGTACTTTAAAAATTTTTTAAAATTTTATAAATCTCCATAAATTTTTTATCACATAAATTTTTTTTTCATTGCACGCATTACGAATTCATAATTTTTCTCACTTTATCTCATTTTTTTCACTTTTTATCACTCCAAACACACACTAAATAGCAATTTTTAGTAATTTTTTATAACTTTAAGTATTTTGATAAAATTTTTGGTAACTTTTAATAATTTTTTGTAACTATTCGTAATTTTTAATAATTTTTAATAACTTTTAGATAAAAAAATTATTATAGTAAGATAAAAAAATGGTAAAAATTAACAAACATTCAAAAATTAAAAATTAATAATTTTTTGTTAAAATTTTCGTTGCCAAACGTTCTCTAAATTTAACGTAAAAATATAAACATGACTAGTAGGTAAATTAAAGTAATTTTTTAAACTTCAGGAGTCCCTTAGCCCCAATACGATGTAGGGCCGCCAAAGAGGGAGAAGACAAACAAACAAGGATTTTAGAGAGAGAGAGAGAGAGAGAGGAGGGAGGAGTACCGTTTGCTGAACACCGTTGATGTAAATGGCTTCGGAACAAGTGGAGTCGCCCGGGACAGAGAGCTCCGGTGGTGACGTCAACAAGCACAGAAACAGTCATCTCCTCGGCTACCCAGTGGACGCAGAGAGGCAATAGCAGATGAATCAGAGGTCTCAGCTCCCTCAAACTATCCTTCCACCCCATTCTCTTCCACCTGCTCCCCTCAACTCACACACACACACTCTCTCTCTCTCTATATATGCAAACGAAAGATACGGACACATAGGGTATAGGGTGTGCATGAGGTGATAAAAAATAAGATAAAATGAAATTAATTATAAATTATAATTTGTACAGTAAAATTACAGTGAAGTAAAAAATAAATAATTTTTAATATTTATGATAAAACAAACAGAGTAATAATACATGTCAGACAAATATGAGAGTTTTTTTTTATTTGCCGTTAGTAGGTTGGATATGTGTTTAAATTATTTAGGTACCATTTGTCACAATTGTTTCGGACTTATTTTTTATTTTGTGTTTGTATGATTTTAAAAATAAAAAAAATAATTTAAAACTTATTTAATTATTTATATTTTAAAATTTTATTTTAAAAAATAAAAAAATAAATTTATATTTGAAATGTAAAATAATAAAAAATTACTTTAAATGTTTTTAATTTAAAATAAAAAATTTTAAAATATAAAAACAAAAAATATAAAACCGAATGTAAAATTTTTCTTGTTTTGTAATTTTCAAGTATAAAACACATAAAATAAAAAATTAAAATATAAATTAAATGTCATTTTAATTTTTTATGAAATAATGTTTTTTAAAAAACGTGATGTAGTAATGTATTTTATTTAATTAGAATAAAAAATATTATTAATTTTTAATTTAGTAAAGAGGTAATATGATGTACGTTTTGATTTACGAGTTCGACGCCGATCTGCGTGCGTGATGAAGCGATGGATGGCACGAGCGGCGCCTGTAGGTCGCGTGCGAGAACTGGCCCTACTCGTGGCTACGTAACGTCGACTCCGAAACGGCATGCTCTTGGACTCCCAGATCATGAGCTCATGCTTCTATGGAAAACTTCATTGTTTTTCTCTACTTGTTCTTAACCAAAAAATTAAAAATTTTAATAATGGCATAATTTTTTTTAATGGTATGTAGAATAATTTATTCACATTTATCTCTCTTACATAAACAATACCATTTTAAGAGAAATTATTCCACAAACCCTCCAAAAAAAATATGAATTTAAGTGTATATTAAAAAGACATAGGGAGTGTTTAGTTGACAAAAAAATAAGATAAAAAGTACAATAAAAATAAAAAGATGTAACATAAAGGTAAAATATGAAAATTTTTAATTGAAGAAAAATATGAAAAATAATTAAAGTTAATAAATTTTAGTAATTTTTAGTGATGCCAAATAAGACCATAACTTACCTTTGACTTTGTTCAAGTGACTCGTGATATACACTACCTATAAAAATCAACAGATTTAATTCCTAACTCCAACAAGATATACTGAAGGACAATATAAATTTTTTCGATTTACTAATTAATTATGCAATTTGTCGAAGATTTAATAAATTAGTGAAATTTCATAATAAAAAAACAAATTAAACCTATGTTCATGTCAATAAAATAATTTCCCATCAAAGTTGATAACTTTGATGGACCCACCCTCTTCCCAGCCCAACCACCCTGATTAATTATTCAATAACTAATTAAGAATGGCAACGGCAGGTAGGATACAAAAGTCATGATTGAACCGGAGTTTTCATTCACTTCCAATCCCATACCCACATGTCATCCCAACCTTGTTTTGTCAACATCTTCAATTATTGCAGAGCAAAAAAAAAAAAAAAAAAAGTCTGAATTAATTTATTTTTCAATTTATTAAAATAACTTAACTAATAATTGTTTTACTTATTTTTCTATACAAAAAAAAATTAAAACAATAACTAAAAGCACAAAATAAAAAAATAATATTAAAAAACACATACATGTATCAACACTCCCAATCGATACCCAATGGAAGTGATAACAATGAAATAAAATGCCTTTGGAAAAAAAAAACAAATAAATAAAATACCTTATCTCAATCACAAACAAATTCCCGGAAATTATTCTTATCTATATTATCTTTACACAGGAAAAAGAAAAGCCAACTAGCTTATATCATGATGTTAGCTCAAAAAATACAGGAAGATGCATTTTACTCCTTCCCCCCCCCCCCCTCTCCTGGATGTAATCATTATATCCATAGGAAATATTAAGTCACTCCATCTAACCAGGTAATGCTGCCTCTTCATCTACATCATCCAGTTCCTGCGCCACACCTTTAACCTGCATCAGAAGAAGGCATGTTAATTTCACTGTATGCAACTCTAATTAAATGGTCATAACCAATACCAGAGATTTCTTCGGTGAGTTTAAAAATAAAGAAGTCATATAATATATGGTGTAGATATATCACAACGGTATATCCTCATGATTATAGATATATCTCTCAACTATCAGACTACAATGATAAAGATGAGGCCAGCCGCGAACCAAGCTACTCGAGCCCCGGTTGGAACAAGCTTAGGCCCTAATGAGTTGAATTCAAACTCAAATTATGGCTTGTTCAAACTTTGAGTTTGCCTCAAAAGTTTGCGAGCCAGTGTGATAAATAAAATAGATATATATATTACTAAAATGACATTATTTTGATTTATAATATTCTCGATCAAAGCAAATTCGTTTTGTTTAGTTGAGCTATTTGCAAGCTGAGCCCGAGCCCAAATTATTATTTGTCGAGCTAAGCTTCAACCCTACACTAATAGTTCAAGCCAAACTTGAGTAAGTAAAAGGCTCGGCCCCTATACTGATAGTTTGAGCCAAGCTTGAGCAAGCCAAAGCTTGACTTGACTCGATTTGATTCCAGCTATACTTCCGCCATGTGGAATTTGAGAGGGGTAATACACATTATATTAACCCAGTAAGAGAAGAGGCTGCTTCGAGAGCGGACTACAATGAAAACTAGCAAAAACTTAAATAGGGGCTGTTACCTCAGGGACATAATGCATCAACATGTTCTCAATTCCAGATTTCAGGGTAACAGATGAGCTGGGGCAGCCACTACACGCTCCTTGCATTCTAAGTTGACTATTCCAGTGTCTCTGAGGAAATCAAAATGTGCATAAGAATTGAATTATTCGAATCAGACACAACACTCAGGAATGCATGATAAGTCAGATAGGAGAAACCTACTGATCAAATCCTCGGTACTCAATGTCTCCACCATCATCTTGTACTGCAGGTCGAATACGAGTCTCTAACAGTTCTTTTATCATTGCAACAGTTTCTGAATCATCCTGCAGAACATGATAAACGATCAGAACTGTTGGACCAACTCATTGTTGAGTAGCTGCATAGGGTCCTATCATATCAGCAACAAAATCACCAAGAGTTCTAAACCCAACAGTTAGGTCTGATTTCACTCAACCTTATTCCTATGTTCCTAACAACACACATCAACGAGCTCCATTCACATGCTAAAATAAACTTGAAAATGAAAAAAGACGAGTAACACTCAACAACATAACAACCATTTCTTCTTATGGATAGAGACGTGAAATATGCCCCAAAAAATATCGCCAGACAGTACATTTACTCATCAGCATCATCTATATGGTTGGTATCTTACATATTTTAACTAATAAAGAGAGAACAAGTAAGATGCTTTTTCAATTATTAACACAATACAAGACTAACCTTAAAGCATTTTTGCCATGCTTTTATAAAAGAAGCCACCAAAATTTGTTTTCTATGTTATTAAGGAGTTGGGCTATGTTACCTGTAGATCATTTTGGTATGAGAGAATGGAACGTAACATGGTATGCCACATGCATTAAAATGTGACAAGGTGAGCAATTTTCTTTAAAAATTAAATATCCAATAAATTCTATTATTCCTTTCATTAATCATGTAGTATCATCTTTCTAGGACCATTATGTCCTTCTTACAGTGTCCTGCCGAAACTCAATTCTCTCCATATTTTAGTTCCATTTATTCTTTATTTTTTCCCTCCAACAGATAACTTCAAGAAAATAAATAGGGAAAACAAGCCTTTATCAGTATCTTTTTTTTTTTTTTTTTTATGACACTAAGTTGCCATTCGCGCAACAATCGACATAATTTCAATTATTAACAATGCATAACAGACCCATTGACCAACTTTTGCAGAATGGGGCAGACCCAACAAATCCTGCTATCATTATTTTCTAGGCTAGTTGGGCATGTATACTAAAACCAAGAGAAGCAAATTTTCAACTTTAAACGTAGTACAACAGAATGGATTTGACCCATTAGCTGAATATTGATGAAAGGAACCAATAATCAGTTATCATATTTTTAGCAAGTTGAACATGACAGACTTTCAAGCTCTTCTTCATGGGGTGGGGCATGTCAAAGGAGACACGGCCTTCTACATAAAGGAAAGTGGTACTCAGAAATCAAAAAAATAGAATGACAAAACAATTTGTTACAATTATCCATACGTTTGGAAGATTACAAACTCTGCATTCAGGCACAAATATGAAGCTATGGCAAGGCATGAATGACTCACCCCTACATGCATGAACCTAGAGCAATTCAGAAAGATTGGGAATCGGTAAGAAGAATAAAAATACAAAGACTAAAGTTCAAAGACACACCTCATGAATAGCTGTGTCCATGGAAGCTGCAGCATTTGAGTCCAGAAAGAGTGGCTTCCCCGAAGAATAGAAGTCCATAATTGCAGCAAAAATTTCAGGCTTTACAATATCCCAGGAAGCATCTTCTGACTTTGTTACAGTTACAAAATCTGATCCGAAGAAAACACGAGTAATTCCTGTAGCAGCCAAAAAAACTAGTTAGTCTAACTCATCAACAACAGCTCAAATATTTTCCCACATGCATATAGCTGTATCATTTAAACATTACCGTACCAAGTTGGTAAACTAGGAAGCACGGGCTTACCATCAAGGGTGCTGTCCAAGAGTTGGACTTACAAAGGACCCAAACACATTTCAACTTCAACTTTTGCCGTGTCCGATTTTTTATACTCAAAACACAGTTTGGCACGTTACACTCATTTTGGGGAAACCCCACAGACTCGTTTTGGACATATATTAAGCTCAACTTATAATAACATTGTTGTTTTCATAATAATTTTCTTTTGGTTAACTTTTAAGCTATGGGATATAATTTATTGTCATTTTTGATGAAATGTAATCATTAAGTGACTTTTTGTGGACCATTAAGTGACTTTTTTGTTGACTTTAAGATATGGAATAAACAATATGTAATTTTAATTAGTATCATATTGCATTATTTCCATCGTATTTGAATAAAATATTAATATCTAACTATTTAAGACATTAAAATATATATATATATACACATATATAGTTCACTAAAGGCCTTCCATTAATTCTCTTATCCAAAGATACAAGGACACTGTAAAATATCGCATACAAAAAAAAAATAAGTTTTATGCACAATTATTTGTTAAAATTAAATTGATAAATATATTTGTATGGATTTCTATTTATATATGAAACACATATATCGTACAGTTGTTCATGTGTTTTTGTCCAAGTGTTAAGTATTTGAGACAGGTTCAACATACCTTTAAAATACGTCACTTGTAAACATAACTCTTCTTCTAGCCAAAATAACTACTAATTCTCTTAATTTTCCTAGTTAAGCCTATATTCCAAGTTGTTATTCATAACTTACTCTCCTAGACTAACTTATTTACCCACACCCATCCACTAAAGTGCAGGAACCTTTGCATAGTTCTCACCAAACTTGGGCTTCGATGTGGCGTGTCGTTAAGAAGGAATGCCCTAGCTAACCCTACCCATTTTTTACTCCACCTGAGATCCAATGCAATTCAGAACATCGCTAGTAGGGAAAGCCCAACACAAAAATATAGCATACAAATAAATTTCCATTTTCTCAGTAGTGGGGGGATGATGGTTCAACAAAAGGTAGCATAAACGAGGAGGCAGATAGTTCAATAAATAACAGTACAAGGAGACCAGTAAAGTAAGTTAACATAACAGTAGAAGAAGACCAGTAAAGTAAGCTAACCATCAATCCCATACAAGGCTTTTGCTAGTGGTGAATTCATGGCTGAACGAGCGTTTGGAAAGTCTGCACTCCCAACTTCCATAACTGCCTTCCCAGGATAGAACATGAGGGATGAAGGATTCGGAGTTGATTGTGTTTGAATAAACATGGTCCTCCTCTGGCCTGCCCAAGTTAAGATTGCATTAAAATTAAGACTACAAAAATCCACAGTTCATCTAAATTGTCTTAAAATTTCAACATGTTTTCAGATTTTATTTTTTCACTTTTATCAACACTTTGAGAATCATGTACACTCCAAAGCAAAAACGAATATAAAAGAGAAGAATAAAAGCATTAATAAATGGAATTGAGGAGTGGACAAGCCTTGGTGCACGCAAAGGTAAGGCTACCTAAAATGGAACCTGCAGACCCAGCAATATATGAATAATATTGTTTTACCATGATATATTTCCTCTTTTCTTTTAGTTTACTAAACCTTAAAGCTCCATTTTGTTGCTAAAATGATGAAAGAAAATAAATCAAAAATTTGAACCCGACTATCCAATAGTTAGGACAAGACCCAAGATGGCAAAAGGATCCAAACATCTACAACTAGTTCATCCATTTTGAATTTTTGACTATTAGAGAAAATTTCTTACATTCCACTCACTAGTTCATTCCCCATGGCATACGTATCTCTATCGCTCCGCCCCACCTCCTAATTCTGAACTTTTATCCCTCTATATCCTTCCAAATGCCTCTTATAATTTGTGTGTTTCTTTCCAAAGTGCAGTTCCATTGCAGGAATATTTAAGGTTTCAAATTTTCCAAGCACAAAGAGACCAATTATTTTCCAGAAAAATTAAAGTGGGGCCAAAGCTGACTACACTAATTCGTTTGGAAAACAAGCCAACCTCTGATGTTTTTCTGTCCTTTTATAATCTTTTGGCCTACCCATAAATTTCTCATATGAAAGGAAGTTACCTGACTAATTTTACCACAAAAGCCAATGATAAAGACTAATTTTCCCTCGAACTGTTCATGAGCTGCAAAGTAGAAGCTAAACTCTCGCGAGGTCCTACCAAGTACTCTTTCCATAGCCCTAAAATCCATTGCCTTTGGCATAATATCCAAAATTAAAGACCATCAATATTAAGTGTAATCGGTAATATCTAAACGAAAAGCTAAACTACAGGCTCAATGGCAGATGACACCAAAACAAAAATTTTCACAGCTGAAATTCTCGGGGGGCTTCAAAACTACAGTGTGTTTTTCTTTCTTCCCTTACAGTAAGTTCTGATGGTTTCGAACCTAATAAAACAAACTAGCCCAGCACAAATTTGCCAAATAAAATTACCTAAGTTGAAATATCAGGTATTTGTGCGTGAATATGAATACATAGATCAATCCCTAATTTCTTTAACTTTTTCTCATTTATCTGAATAACCAAATCGATGACTTAGGATAAAGAATAAAAGAGAGATCAGAAGCCAATTTACCTCCAAAATGGTCCCATTTCGACGAGTGCAACGAATAGATAGGTGTAGATTTTAATAATGTGAAACCAGGGAAAGATTTGTAGCTTTGAGAACTCGAAGACGTCGACGTCGCCGTTATTGAAGAAGAGAAGAAGAGGCGGCTAGAAGCATAGAGAGCACTATTTCGAGTACAAATTTCCGATTTTCTGCAGAGAAGTCCCTGCTTCACCAATCTTCCCAAACCCTTCATCCTCTTCTTCGGCAAATTCGCCCTCTGCTACCGAAAACAAGAACCAGGGCACTGCCGTTTCCTGACACGCTTTCTTTGTGCGTGCTGCCGGTGTGCTTCTTGCTAAAAAGAAAAATAAAATCAAGCGTTTTAGAGGCGGTTTATAACATTGTCATTTTTCTCTTTATATTTATTTATTTAAGTTTTTTTATTTTTTATTATTATTTTTTATCTAAAATAAAAATTAAAATTTGAAAATACAATTTTATTTATAATTATTAATTTTTAATTTTCATAAAATTTTTAATGTTATTAATTTTTAAAAAATTAATTGAATTTAATAAAATATATTTTGTATTATTTAAATTTAATTAATTATATTAATTAAATCAAATTAATCAATTAAATTATTTACTAGAAAATCATTTAATTTTGATAAATATAAAATATATTAAATTATAATTCAATTATGTTATTTATTAAAAAAATAAATATAATTATTAATCAATTAATTCAGAAAATATAAAATATATTAATCATAATTTAATTATATTATTTACTGAAAAATAGAATAAAATATATTTCATAATAATTTTAATAATTTAATTATATTATTTAATGAAAAATAGAATAAAATATATTTCATAATAATTTTAATAATTTAATTATAATATTTACCAAAACTAATTTGATAAAATATATTTCATATCAAATAAATTAATTAAATTAAATTAATTAGTTTAATTATGGTATTTATTAAAAATGATTTAAATGAAATAATTAAATAAAATTAATTATTATATTTAAGTTAAATTAATTAATTTGATTTATTATTTATTAAAAATAATTTAATAAATTATATTTCAAATTAATTAAATTAATTTAAATTAAAATATTTATTTATTAAAAATAAATTGATAAAATATATTACATGTTAATTTAGATAATTATTTAATTAATTTTATTATATTATATTATTTATTAAAAATAATTTTTGTTTAATAAAAATTTTGAATAAAATAATTTATTTTAATATGATATAACAAAAATTTTAAAAGTGTTTAAATTGACAAAATATTTACAACAGAAAAAAATGGTAAAAACACTTTTTTGGTTTACGTTCTTCTATTTAAGTTTTATTTAAAATATATATATATGAAAAGATTTAACAAATATGTTTCTGTTATCCATTTATAAAATTTTAAAAATATAAACAGAAAAACAGAAAATAAAAACGTTACCAAACAGGAGCTTAATAAAAAACTGTTAAAGTTCCAAAAAAATATTATAAAAATTAAAGAAAGCTAGAGAATATATTTAATAAATTTTAGTGAAGGAAGTTAAAAAAAAACTAAAAATTAGTGAAAACTTCCATATTTTTGTTATTTGCCAAACACCTCCTATGTGTAACAATTATAAAATCATTTTACCATTAGGGGATGTTTGGTTGGTCAAAAAGTATAGTAAAAGTATAAAGATTCAATATAAAAGTGACATGTGATGAAATTTAATTAGAAAAAAATATAAAAATTTGATAAAAATTAATAAATTTTGGTTGATATTAACCAATCAAATACATATTGTTCTATTTACCTATTCAGACACCGCTTTTTTATTTTTAGCACTTGTTTTTAAATTTCTAAATTTAAATTTATATGCAAAATAGATAAGGACGGATTCAAAATTTATAATCAATGGAAGAAAAATTATATTTTTTAGTCAAATAAAAATAGAAGTAAAAATATATTAGGGATAAAATATAAAAATATATAATTTATAATAAAAATAACAAAATTAATAGAATTTTAGTATAATTTTTTAAGTTAGTTGAGGTAATTACCCCACTGGACCCTTCACGAATCTTCCCCTCAAGATAGAGATTTAAAATAAAAATTTTGATTCAAGAAACATAAGGTATCAAAGTCTTTATGATACGTACTGAAAGGTTTTTAAATGTAAAAATTCAAATCATGATCTCCACGCATAAAAATAATAATAATAGTGAAATAATTTATTACTTTTGTTTTTTTCTCAACTACATCTTTAGTTTTAAATATTAATTTATTATTAATCAATACATTTTATTAGTTATTAATTAATAGATAATGTTAAATTTTATTTATATTTTAATTTTTTAATAAAATTAAATTATTTTAAATAATAATATAAAATAAAAATGTAATTTAATTTTTCAGTTCATGTTTTTTTTTATATTTGTAAGCATTTATAATACTAAATAGAAAAGGGGGTCCATGGCATTAATTTTCAGATTCATTTACGCTATTTTTATTTAAAATAAAGATAAATATATCTAAACCCCACAAATTTTAATTCAACAATTCTAATTCTAAGTTACGAGGGTCCAAATCTTACTTAATACTACTAAAAAAAAAAAATTCTTATACCACCTATTAAATAGGCAGTTTGAAAGTGAAATTTGTAAGAATTTTTGGTTTTCTTGATAATTTTAGGCTTTTGGTAAATATTCAAAAATTTTAGAGGCTTTTAAGAACTTTTAGTAATTTTTTATTGTTTGGTAAAAAATAAAAAAAAACTTTCAAGAATTTTTAAAAATTTTTAGTTATTTTATCCAAAATAAATTGAATAAAATTTTAAAAATTTTTAACAACATTTAGATGATACTAGATGTTAAAAAAAAAAAAAAAAACTAAAATGGTTAAAAATTTATCTCTTTCTCTCTCTTAGGGTGAGTTTGAAGTGATAAAAAATGAGATAAAATGTGGTTCGGATAAAGTTTTGCATTTGGTACACATATCTCAAATTACGTTTTTTGGAGATAAATAGTGAGATTCCTGTTTTGACGAATTGGATTTCCGTTTGGACGGATTCAAAAATTTGAGCAATCACGACTTTTTTGTACTACAATCGGTCCAAACGAATTGTAAAAACCGTTTGGACGGAAGTTGGCCACGCGAATCTGTCGAAACGGTTTCTACAATCCGTTAGAATGGTTTTCTACGATCCCACAAAAAATAGTCAAAGTGGGTGTTATTTGGTAACCTAAGAGTCTAGGGTGAGAATAGTAAAAAAAATTTACTATTTGATTAACCGAATTCTAATTATCGATTTTTTTTTTGAAAGGTATTGGTTTTTTTTTTTTTTGGAATTTTGAGAAGGCAGAAATGTATAAAAATATATAAAGGTTTCAAAAATTTTTAGAAATTTTCAAAATTTTCACCAAAAATTTGATATGCCCAAACGCTCCTTAATTCCAAACGGCCTCGCAGTAATGTTGAAGTTCATTGTTTCTGCCCCTTCTTTTTAGGTGCAAAAGGTGATACCCTCGCGCCCAGGGCTCCACCTCGGGCCCAAGGGAATGGTGGAGGAAGTAAATCGCGGTACACGGTGGCCTTCTAGACAGGAGGATCAGTGCTTGATGCCCACAAGAAGCCACGCCTACAAGAGGATAAACTCCCACATTGTAACCATTAGGACTCGAACCTATATCTTTGAATGCAACCTGCTGTCCGAGTACTAACCGTGCTACGCCCGTAGGGCATTTCTGCCCTTCTTCTTGATGACAACAGATACGGTGCATCCAAATTTGCATCTGTGTGAAATTGGGTCCCACAATTGCCACCTCTCGAAGCCATGTGTCAATTAGATTCCCAGCTGTCCAATACCAAGCGCACGACACGTGACGCTTCCGCGGACTCGTCGTCAAACCCTATCTCCCACTAGCCCACCTCTCCTTCTTTCTACTTTTCCTGTGATGTGAATGTCGATTACTCTTCTTTCTCTATCTTCGTTCTTGCTCTAATCTCTCTTCTCATCGCCGATCGAATTCATGAAATTCACCGAATTCTACAATCGTAAGGTTACATCGTTCGCCGATTTGAGCTCATTTTGATGATTTCTTTGATACGCAAACCCTAGAATTCGCTCGATCCATGGAGGGCGCAGTGGAGGATGTCGGAGCTCCCCCAGAGTCCTGGGAGGTGGCGGACTTGGAGGCCAGCGTGAGCAGGTTGATGCTCTCCAAGAAGGACACTTCCTCTTCTTCTTCTCCTCCCCCTCCTCCTCCTTTGAATCCACCATCATCGTCGTCGAGCTCTGCCTCCTGTGAGCTGGTCGATTGCTTGGATTCATCGTCTTCGACCGTTGGTGCTCAGAAGGTTGGGGGCGTTCCCGAAGAAGTTATTAATTCGGTGGATCAGTTCCTCCGCGAAGCTCTAAACAACCCTCGGGAGAGGCTTTCTGGTAATCACTGTCTTAAAGTGATTTTTGGTTGGTAATTAGTTATTTGTCTGTTTTATCAGTTAATCAGATTGGGATTTTGTGCTGACACGTTTCATTATCGTTGTAACTCCAGTGACTATGGAGTTTTGGTTGTAAATGATATGTTCAGCTCAATTCTATTGGGTTTTTTCTCTTTTGGTTGGTTTATGATTATCTGGTTCTGCTAACGTATTCAAAACAGCCGTGTGTCGTTCTATACATGCATACACAATTTTAAGTAAATAAAAGTGAATTCATTTTGACAATGGGGGAAAAAAAAAAAAGGATATGGATGGGTGCTTGCGCGGATCGAGTAAAGGTCCAGCGGGGCAGTTGCCCCGACTGATTTCGAAAATTACACGAAGACTCTATTGATTTTACTTTTATTTATTTATAGATTTTACTTTTTTTTTTCTTATTTACCTTAAAAATGTAATTTTGCCCCCACTAATCCTGGGACTGCCCCTAGACGGGTGAACACTTACCTATCTCTTGCTAAGTGTTATTTTTGGAGCCTAAATTTTCTCAATGTAATGGTAATGGATGTTCATGTTTGAGAGTATTCCCTTTGTGCAAATAATTTGCTGAATGTTGGGCCAGTCTCTGTTTAGCACCCTCGATTAATGGGAACTGGAATCGGATAATGTCTTTAGGGTCATTCTGTGGATTTAAAGTGTGCCCCTGCTGAAGGTTATATTGATCTGTTGTTGATTTTATGGACTCTTGTATTATGATATCTTTCTTGAGTTTTTTGTGTATATCACATGTATACCATCATAACTTGTCCTTCCCCCCTTCTCTTAACAGTACTGTTTTTCTTTAAAAGGAGGGAGAAAAAAATGACACAAAGAAATGAAAATAGCAGTTGGCAAATTTGAAAATACAATGAGCTTTCCTCACAACATCAATCCACTAACAGTTAGTTATTAAAAAAATGTCAATCCGCTAACAGTTTAATTGATGTACAAATCAGAGTTTTACTTTTTGTTGTCATCGTCATCATGTCTCATTATCATCACTATTGTTGCTAGAACATTGTTATCCATAATGTGTATTTGAACTATTGATATTTGGGAGCCCAATTGAGCTATCCTTCTTTTTTTAATGTTGTTTAATGTTAGTTTTAAGGATGGAGCAAGATGTTGAAAAGTTCATTCGAGATCCCACTCAACAGCAAATGGAGTTCCAGCAACTGCCAACAGTCCTATCTACGGTTGGCTGCGCACCGTGTGGCCCAACACTACTCACTACAGTCAATGGTTTTGTTAGACAATAATTTACCTGATGGTTCAGGTTCCAGAATCATTGTCCGCAAGACTTCTGAGTGTCGGCTTCCTTTAGTTCGCTTGGCAGACATACCTGTCAACATACCAACGGAAGGCAGTGGTGTCATCAAGGTGGCTATCAAACAGAGACCACAAAAACATTCACCAACTGTTAGTAATGCAAATTCTCATTCCAGAAGGAACAATAGTTCAAAAAGTGTGGAGGAAAGGAAAGAGGAATACAATAGGGCACGTGCACGGATATTTAGCTCCAGCAGTTCTAGTGGGGGTACTGGCGGGAGACCAGAAATTGAACCGCGGACACTGGAAAATTTCCAGCTTAATTCGTTGGGAATATCGAAGGTTGAAGAGAAATCTGTTCTTCCAGGAGTATCTGATATTAACATTGGCAGGAGTTCAATTGATTCTTCATCAAGTAGCAGTAGAATAGCTAGAATTAGGACAGAGCCAGTTGGTAGGTCCAAAACAAACAATAGGGTGGCTATTTTCCGGGACCATGAAATTGACCGGAAGGATCCTGATTATGATCGAAGCTATGACAGGTTCGCTTTTATTCTTCTGTCCCTCCCTCCCTCCTTCATTCATTAGTATTGAATGAGATCCATATAGACTTGGATAATTTTATTTTCTCCTTGTCAGAGGGCATGGTATCCCTATTCTGTTGAGCAAGTGTTTGGAGAGCAAAACTTATTTGATAACTTGTCTTCCACGCAAAATGGGCCTTGTGTCATTGTGGTTGTTAGGGATGGATGGCAAGGAAGCCTCTCCTTTAATATATTCACATATACAATTGAAAGTTGTGTTGTGACCATGGTCTTATGCTAACTTTGGGTCATGTGGTTCAAAGGTTCGAATACTCTATTGGCCTAATTTTTGAACATTTATGTTCCAATTTATTATTTTCTTTTTACATTGTCACTTGATGTTTGCTGAGTTGAGTTGGTTGTGAAATTTTACGAACTTTTGGCTTTTGAAATTTTTATCTGATTGATTAGTTGGTAGCTTCTGTCCATGGGCATATGCCTATTTTTAAAGCAGTGGTGGGCTGTTGGGTGTACAATTTCCTCACAGTGATGTGAATGCCTTTTCCTTTATTTCAGCACGGAATTTTGTACTTTTGTACAGAACCCTTTTTTTGTTTATTTGATAAGGCATTTTTGTAATGCCTTTTTAATTGCAAAAAAGAAATTGCAAGTCCTTATCATCTTGCGTAAAAGTGAAAGCAAAAAACAAAAGCATGTTTGTAATTGGCTTTTAAAGCAATTTTAATTTAGAAATTGTTTTTGATAAACCCATTAATATTATTATTCAAAAGATAAAATAGAACTTCATGATGTAAATGCTCAGATGTGGATGCATAAATGTGTGTGTGTGGGGGGGGGGGGGGAATACGGTGCATATGCAGCACAAACTGTTGGTGGACCATAAAGTAACAATGGAAGAAATTATGACTTCATTTTAGCTTTTCATCTAACTGTCTGATCCATTCAAGATTTGAAGACACTTTTTAGTGACTGGGAAGCTGGCTGCTCAGGCCGTATTGATTATTTTCTCTTATTTGTAAGTCTTTTCTTTGCCAGATATATGCAAAGATTTGACCCTGGCTTTGGGTTCAATGGAGGACCATATGCTGTTCAGGCTATGTACTCCCCTGCATTGAACTACAACACTGAGTTCCCACAACTTGGGTCAGCTCACAGGCCTTCGATATCCACTGAACATCAACCTCGGCCACTTCCTCAACATCTACCTGGGCCATGGGTTGCACCATCAACTGCTGCTGGAATTGGATATGGTCATCCTGATGCCATGATGACCCCATTTAGTCCCAATCATGTTGGTGCACGCACCTCTGCTTTGTATTTGCATTCAGCTCCATATCCCTGTCAGCACCCTGGAATGCCGTTTATCCATCCTCGTGAACAGGTTCAGCAGACTTTTTCACTGGTATGACCATGTCTTTGGTTTTCCTTTCCTACTATCAATATAACTGCTAGTCTTGAAACTGCTCTAATGGTGGACTTCATCTCTCTCTCTCTCTCTCTCTCTGGCTATGTTATATTAGTTTTTCTTTTTGAATTCGTAGTGCCATTGAAACTAACATGACACTGCTGACTAATGTAATTGGGAACTTGGCAAACAAATCTAGATAGGATTTCTAATATGAGATATATTCATCTATCTTTGAAATATTCAGATTTATCCTTTTCCTTTTTATGTGTATTCTACCTTTCCTCAAATCTATGTTTAAAACTTTGATTCTTTTCCCTTTAATTGCACACTTTCTTGATTGTGTGACTTGTCCCCCCCTCCTCTTGTGATTGTGGCAAACAATTCTAGCCTAGAGAATGTGCTAAATTTTTATTATTTAAAATATTCTCATTGCATGAGAGGATGTCTCTTATTAGCCAATTAGCGCTCATATATGCTTGTTGAGGAATTTTTTAGGTTTTTTTAGGATTGTTCTTGTTTTTCAGAGATTAGTGGTTAGTCTGTAAAACTGAATGCTCAAGCACAACCACTAAGTTCACCCACCAACCAATATATATATATATATATTATATTTTCAAAACCTGAGGGGATAGAAAACAAGTGGTCCTGACAATCTTCCACTTAGTAGGTTCGTATTACCTATTGATGAATTCTGTTAGCAAGGACGTCATTTCGCTTCACCAGACATTTTGTACAGTGCACTGATCTAGACTTAGAATTCTCAGTTATCCACGTACAGCAGCATGCAATTAAAATTAAATACATAACACAAGATATGTGGCATGAGTATAAAATTACAGACATTTGAAATCAGGGTTCAATCTACAATTATTGTTTTTGTTGCATGCCTCTATGCAGTCCCATCAGCAGCAACCTGATGCAAGTTTTGGAGTAGCCCGGCCCCGGTAAGGGGCTTGGGCCTTGCCTGCACCCTGCCAGCACGTCCTGAGCTACAAAATGAGCAGGCTTGCTTAAGTGCAGCCTCAATACTTTTTAAATTGGCAGGTGTGCAGGCATCTACAGCCGAGGTGGTCGAGTGGGCAGGTCAATTTTGTGTTCACCCCCTTGATCCATTCCACCAATCTCGGTTTCAATTTGAGCTTCCTGGTTATCTGATGAAGCTCACTGGCTGGCAATTCTGTGTTTTGTTTCGGAGATCTCTGCTATGCCACTGTTGATGATGAAGAATGAAGTAGGGGGAACTTAGCAGAGCTGAGAAAACATGTAATAGTTCGGGTGAAGGTATGCCTTTCCTTGGGCAAATTTATTCTCTTTCATTTTTTTCTCTCTCACCTAAGCTATTTATGCCTTAATAAATTTAAGTTCCATTTATCCTCGTACAGCACCGTAAAGTGGCAAAAAGGAAAGGCGGATGAAAATGATATTTCAGGAAGGCGATATCTGGCGGCTTAGAAAGTGATATTTCAAGAAGGCGGTGGCTTTTGCGCAGCCCAGCTGTCTTCTTTTAAGAAGGCTCTGGCAAACACACGTTAGTGGTTTATTGCGACGCTATTTCAGAACTAAAATTGGGAACCGCATAATGTGCATAATGTATTTATTATATTACACTTAGATTTGGTCTTTTTGGCTTGCAAGTACACTCTCACTACTTTTCACACTTAATTTGGACAAGTGTTAACCTCGTGCGATGCATTGATTTGTGTTGGCGAACTAGAATATTTTTGTTATTTTCCAGGGAGTGTTGACGTCTTTTAATTGATAGTCATGCCTCGTGAACTCAAAACACCCGGATGAGGGTAAATGCTCCGGCAGAACATTCTTCGAGCAGGGTGAGTACTTTGTTTTGGCGGAGTATATTTTGAAGCAATTTTGATGCCTCTTTCGGGTAAAAGTCTGGGGCCTTTGTTTCAGTATGAAGGTTGCTTGGTTCAATAGCTGTTCAGAGTCTATCCCTTGCGAGGATGTTGGCATGGTAAAAACTGTAGCGTACGAAATTAGACTATATGCATTGCTGGTTAATTGTTTATTTTTTGGTTTAGGGCATGGAGTGGAAATGGTTTCTGCTACGGGATTATATAAAGTAGCTTTCTTCTTCCGTAGGTTTTTTTTCTTTTTTTATTGGTTTAGGAGAATGTTTAACACACAATATATGGGGATGGGGGAATGGGATTCCAGGGAATTGAATTCGGGTCATGAGCGGGTAAAACTATGCTTTAAACCAACGGAATTACAAGACATGCTTACGTAGGCTTTTAAATAATAAGAATTAATTGTTTTTATACTCTGTTTTATGTTTTATGTTCGGCTTTGATTCCTAAATTTTTTTAAAAAATTTTATAACTCTGAAAGTTATAAATTTTTTCTAATTAAGTTTCGTTATGTATTAATTTTACATTTTCTCGATGTCAACTTATGCCTTTTTTTTTTTTTTGGGTGGGAACTCGAAATGCTCAACCCTTGTTTACATTACAAGATCGTCAGCCACCACGGCATTAAAACCTGGCTTGAAACTTTTTTTTTTCTCATGTTCAGTCCATAGCTGTTAGAAATTAGTAAGTTTTGCGAATTATAGTTTGATATGCACGTTTTGGCATGTAGTATGTTTGTGTTTCAGTACAACAAGTTCGGTGATTCGAAAAAATTATAGCTGTGCTATAATTTCATTAAAAAAAATTAAAATAATTAACCAATAACAAATTGTGTGAGAGTAATTTATAAATTTAAGTTTCTACGAAAGATAATAACTGATGATTCTAGATGAGTTGTCTATCTTCTATCATAGTGTATAATAAAAACATCGATTCTGTGGATAGAGAATAATCTAGCCTTGGAAAAAAAAGAAGAAAAAAAACATTGCCAATCGTTTGAAAATTGTTATTCATTATACAGAGAGAATGACAAGCTTAAAAATAAGAAGACTAAATGCATGAAGAAAGAAGTGAATGCATTGACAATAAAGTTCTAAGAGTTTGAGATTTTAATTCACAAAATTGAAGATGGAAAGAGGTACTTTGAGAAAAGCTGCCGTTGAAGAAATTGAACGACAAGTTAAAACAACCTATCTAAAAATCTCCATGATTTTTTAGGAGCTCAAAGAAGTCCTGATGATAGAAATGGGCTTGGCTATATAAAAGTTTCAAAGGAGACTAGAGCATCAACTAGTTTTTCAAAGACTTCAATTTGAAGTTGTATAGATTTATAAAATTAGCATATCATGTTTTATGCAGTGGGTAAAAAATTTAAATTTTATAGTCTCGTAATTCGTATTTACAGAGATTTATGAAATTTTATATTTTTTTTAATGTCAAACAGTGCCAAACTTGGGCTTAATTGTGACAGATCAACAGCGTTACGGGTGAGTTGGCAAGAAGTTGCACAAGCGACTACTGAAAATAACGCCGGCGTTTGAGTGATAAAATTTGTTAAAAATTTTAGGTTTATAATTCAAATAAATAATTTTTAAAAATTTTTAGTATTCTTCAATAATTTATAAAATTTCAAATGGAAAAATTGTTTAGATAAATTTAAGTGGAGTAACAAATAAAAATAACTAGTCAAAAAAATAATTTCACAATTTCACTTAATAAAAAAAAAGAAAAATTGAGGATAGTGCAAATAGCTTCACGCACCAGAGAAGTTACTGTCGAGAAACTAAAAAAAAAAAAATTGAATAAAAAAAAAAAAGGAAGAGTGAAGGGAGGATGGAGAAAAAATGTTTTAATTTTTCTTTTTTTAATTTTTTCTCCAAGCTCAGAAACTAAAGAGGGAAGGGATAAAAAAAAATTATTTTATTTTCTCTTCTCAACCAAACCAAACAAAGGGGTTATCTTCCTGCTTTTCCACACACTTTCCCTCCGACGCCTTTTCCTTGCAACTTTTCCGAGCACGGCCTCGAGCTGTGCGTTTTAAAAAATAGAAGGTTTCTCTGAGACGTATTGCTGCACTTTCGTTTTGGGAAACATCACCCAGCCGTAGTGGATCTTCTTCTTCCCTCGTAGATTCAAACAACCTCAGAACCCTAATTTCTACTTCTCTTACGTTTCATTTCCTATTTTAATGGATTCTCTCCGATTGTCAAACTGAATTCCCACTTTTCGGGGCGAAAGCACTCTCTGCATCTCGATTCCGATCTCGGATCCATCGTCTTCTCTTCTGGGTTTTAGATTCGAAGTGAATTTGATTTTAGCGGATCTTCCTTTATGGCGAAGGAATTTCATGTTCCCCCGGTGGTTTTCCCCTCCGGCGGAAACCCTGGCGGCGGCGGAAGCGGCCCGCAGCAGCGGCGGTATCCCACGGCGCCATTCCAGCCGCCGCGCCCCGCAAGCGCTAGCATACCCTTCATGTCTTTCGATGCCAACGCTGCCGCGGCATCGACGTCCTTCTCGGCTCCGCAGTTCGGCGGCCACACGGTCGGAATCGGCACCGGATTCGAGGACGAGCCGCCGCTACTCGAAGAACTCGGGATCAATACGGGACAGATTTGGAGCAAAACCGTCTCGATTTTGAACCCGTTTAGAGTGAACGCGAATCTGCATGATGACGCCGACTTGTCGGGTCCGTTTCTGTTCTTGATGGCCTTTGGACTCTTCCAATTGCTTGCTGGTAAGCTACATTTCGGGATTATACTTGGTTGGGTGACTGTGGCGGCTCTGTTTCTGTACGTGGTGTTCAATATGTTGGCTGGGAGAAATGGGAACTTGGATGTGTACCGGTGCTTGAGTTTGATTGGGTACTGTATGTTGCCGATGGTAATTTTATCGGCCATTGGACTGTTCCTTCCGCAAGGTGGAGTAGCTATTTTTATCATTGCTGGGGTTTTTGTAATATGGTCGACCCGAGTTTGCACAGGGCTTCTAGTTGAGCTTGCACCTTGTGGGGACGAGCACCGGGGATTGATTGCGTACGCATGTTTCTTGATTTATGCGCTCTTCTCTCTGCTAGTTATCTTTTGAGCTAAGATGAACTGTCCTACATGGTTTAGCAGGCAGTTGAATTGTCTTCATTATATAGTCTACAATTTTATCTTCTGAGATTGGTGGTTGTTATGATTCACATTGAAATGGTACTTTTTTGTGATATAGATTTACCGGAGAGATTCAAATGGCTTACTAATCATCTGCTATCAAGTTCAGTAGTTCTGATCAAATGGAAGTAATATTCAGTTTTGAGTGGTCCATTTTGTTGCACTTGAGATGTTTTTATTTTGTTTTGACGTTTGCGTGCTTAGTACAGCGATTATATATTTGTATGTTGACATGCCTTATCATGGACATTTGCTAGTGTCTGTAGATCTTGATAGGTGGCCTCGCATGGCTTGGCATTCTGGTCTGTCTTGTCATAGAATTGTTGTCCTTGTTGAGCACATAGACATATTACTTCCATTCTCTGTTGCAAAGCTTATGATTTTCCAGGCTCTGTATGCTTTGCTTTTGATGGGTTATCCTGAGTCATACTTTGCTTTGAAACTTGTGAGCAGAGAATTTTTTATGGATGGCAATGGAAAATGCATGGCGTAGAATGTTTGAGAATGAAATCTTTAAATATTTATTGTTAGATTTATGTTGGTGATTGGATGTAGAAGAATTATATCTTTTTTAGGCCTTAATTTTATATTCTGTATGATTTTTATTTTTCCTTTTTATTTTTTTTTTCTTTTCTCCCCTTCTTGACAAGCCTTATTATCTGGAAATGTTTTTTGTTGGGAGGTTTAATGGCACAGTTTCTGGTGTCTGCAATTTTATGAGAGGAAGTGATTATTTTATGGATCGGTTGCCTTTGCCGTTAATAAGTTAGTAGTATCCACTTGATTAGTTTAGTCTGTGTTTATTTGTTACCTTAGCTTTGGTGATTTGTAGGACTTAGCATGGCATTATACGGTGTTACTTAAATATAAATAGGAACTTGGCCATTAAGTTAAGATATCAATCAATGAGAGGAAGTATTTTCTCAAGAGACCAACTTTAATATTTGTGATAAAAAATTTCTTCAAAAAAATTATTTCTTTATTATTTCTTTTGGAGGGGGGTGTTCATTTGGGATGGAACAAGACTGAGTTGGTTTTGACCTTTTTACTCTCTAACATGCGTTGGCTTTGATTTTCTGCTAATGCATTATTTAGACATATAATATTTGTGGATCAAAATTTGGATCCTAGTGTGCTTGAAATGTATGGGTGAGGAAGTGGTTCGATTCGTCTTCAAGATGGTTGTTAGTCATATTGTATCCCATCTCATATTTTTTATGTAGTGTACACAATCCTTTTGATTGAGCCATAGGGTAGACAATCCTTTTGACTGAGCCAGGAGAGAACGGGCTAATTAAGAAGACAATGACAAAGGGTTTGAAGGGCCTGAAGACCACCCATTCACTGGTATGGCAGAAGTGGGAGCGGGAGGAAGAAACTTAAGAGAATATGGTCTTCTCTTTGGCCTCCAATGTACCGAAAAAAGTTCACCTCAGTCGTAGTGCAATGCCTGTATTACTGCTGCATCATTATCGAGTTAATCTCAGGGAAAGAATTCCTTTGTTTCTAGTAGTCAGTGTAGCTGATATTCATCAGATCAATTTAGTGCAAAGTTTTGTGCTTCATATTCCAGTTTTTAGGTTTATCCCGTAGCACTATCTGGATGAGTTGAATGACAGACATGGTGGAAAAAGTTGATGGGATTATCAATGAAAAACATCATATTCCTTTGTTTCTAGTTATGGGAAGGATGGAGATTTCTTATTCCCACCTGCTCTCCTTATGGTTTGTGAGCCTTACTTTCGGGTATCAGTCACTTTCGCTGCTATTATGCCATTGCACAATATAGATTCCTTGTGAGCTAAAAGATTGCAAGGGCCCTAAGAACATGGTGCATTTAAAATTTCATGACATAGGCCAGTGCTTAGCTTCTCCGTTTGTCGGGTTTTGTACTTTTTGACCCTCGTTCTTCTGCTTGTTTTCCTGGACGGGTGGGTCACGTCTGTGGTTTGCATTTGAATGAAGTTCTTTTAGCATAGGGATGAAAACCAGTCGGGGTTTATTTTACTCGAGTTTTGACTGGAACAAATAGTATGAGAGTCGAGTTCAAGCTTTTATTTGAGCTCGAGCTAAGTTCGATAAAAAAAAACTATTTAAGTTCAAGTTTGGTTTGCAAACAATTTAGCTAAAACGATATCGTTTTAATATAAATTATAATATATATATATATATATATATATATTGTGGGGGTCTTTGGAGCTCTGCAGAACTATATAGTTTTGTTTTAATCAACTCATAAGCTTTTGAGTTGAGTTATACCTGGCTTTTGCTCGAATTTGTACCCAGACACGAAAAAGACTCAGAATTTGGTTTGTCAATTAAGCCTAAGTTATGTAGTTCATATTTTAGCCTTTGAAAAGACTTCTATCTGTTAATTCAATCCTTTCTGAACATATTCCAGAGTGAAGTTGTAGCCAAGTCCCTTTCCTTTAAAAGAAAAAAAAATAAATAAATAATACATGCCAATGGAACTTAAACTTTAAAATCAATTCATTTGATGTTTTACAAAATTCCACAATTAAACTTCAAAATCAAGGTCCCTTACGCTCGAATCAATCATTTCCTCAACAGACTACTGAAAGAGAGAAGTTAGCAACCAACTCTGCCTCTTCGAACTTGCCTTGGCACGAATGAGCAACATCACCTAAATCTCTCTCTCTCTCTCTCTCTCTCTCTCTCTCTCATACTAAAGTATTAAGTTAACTTATGGGTACCTTGACTAAATTCGTCATGCCTCCATATATAATTTTTCTTTAAGAATTATTGTGTCATCTCATTTATTGGAAGATAAAATATATTGATCGGATTTGGACTTAAAACTTATAACTATTAGCTAAGCTAAGGTGGTGTTAATAACATTTTGTACATTTATATAGTTTTCAAATATATAATATGATATAATAAATAACATGCATTTTACATATTTAAAATTATATATTTTTGTTTAGAAATGATATATAGATAATTGAAGTTCAAATGGAACGACTTTAAAAGTAATTTTCGTTTAATAAAAGTTTAAAAATAATAAAAAATCATGAAAATAGAATTTAATCCACCCCGTGGTTGTATTCACAATGCACAAGGGACTAATAATGAGATATCAAACTTGTTCAGAAATAACGAAAATAAAATATAACATATATATATATATATATATATACCAACTACAGCCCAGGAATAGCAAGATAGTAAAGCAAGTATGATAAAATATTCAAAATAGCAAAATGAAAGTTATATCTAATAATAGAGAATAGCAAAATGAAAGTTATATCTAATAACAGAGAATAGCAAAATGAAAGTTATATCTAATAACAGAGTTCCTTGATCTTGTCTAAATAATATTTTTCTCTTTTTCTTAAGAAAAAATAACTTGTAAATAATGATTCTAAAATTCTTGTTTGAAGAATGTCAGTTTCGGATATCCTTTGTCTTGTAATAGATAAACGAGTTCTATACCAAGATAATTTTTGTTTGTAATAATTCAATAGAATCATAAGATGAAGAGAAATATAACTGATAAAAATACAGATGATGCAAATAAAACTTTATTAATAAACAATGTAAATACAATTTTGATACAAGAACTTACTTGATACAAATGACTAGACTTGATACATCAGAGATAGCAGGATAAAGGATAGGAAGTTTTGAGGGAGGTGAAACAGAGAAGTTTTGGGTTTTTCCAAAGGGTTCTGAAATTTTTTCCCAATTTCTCCGAATGCCCTCAGTGTTTACTCCCTTCTCCTTTTATAGAGAAGAAAAGGAATCAGGCTACAGTTTTTCCCGTGATGGGTACTGATAAAGAGCCTGACTTCTTTTTTACAAAGATGACATAAAGTTTGACATAAAGCTAAAGCTAAAGTTGATAAATACATAAAGTTGACACAAAGCTGAAAAAATGACATAAAGTTTGATAGCAATAGTCTCCTTGGCAGGTGAGACTTGATGTTCTTTTTGTCATGGCTTGATGAATTATTCCGGGCATGTGATTCTGCAGTGGCTTGATAATCAATTTTTTGCTTTTGCTTTTGCTTTCTTCTTTTCCTTGATTGGTGCTGATGGAGTAGGATTATGGATGGGAGGAAGGATACCATAGCAGTCGTCTTCATTATCATTGCCGAGATTGACTGAAGTGAAGCTTTCTGCCGAGTTGGAGTCCTCACTTGATTCTTGTTCTGATAAAGATTCTAATGCAGCTAATAGTTGTTGTTTTAATTCCTTTTTTGATGCTGTAGCTGCAAGTTTTGACATATTCTGGCTTTTTTGGAGAAGGAATTGAGGGTTTGTTGATGTTGTTAGTACTGAATGTTGATGGAAATACTTGTCAATAGCCGCGGGAGTAACCCTGTCAATTTTAAATTGCTCCCACCATTTAACTTTAATTCTGCGGATGAGTGATGAAATGGTTGGTCCTTGATGAAAATATTCCCATTGGATGATCCAGGCAAGGGAAAATTGTTGGAAGAAATAGAATAGATGAGGGAATTGGTTCATGGGAAAATGAGATGGGATTTTAAATTTGTCTTGATAAATCTGGAGGCCTTGATGAGCTTGTTGGGGTAATATTTCTGGTAATGGCCCAAACATGTTCCACCATTCGATGAACCATGCTGGAAGATCTTGATGAAATTTGTTGTGGAAGTAAAACATCCAAGAATGTCTGAATGTTTTATTTTGATGATAAAAGGTGTGATACCAGGCTTTTTGATAATCCCAGTAATTATAGGTGGATGGAACAAAATGTTGAGAAAACTGGCGGAATTGGTTTGGATGTCCTCCCCAATCTTCAAAAGATAAGATCTTGATAATTTGGCAAGTTGAATAGGCTATTTGGGTTTGGTCAAACTTATCTGGATAATGTTTAAATGATACTGATTCAGTGTCAATCAGTATGAATTCATAAAATTTTTGGGTTTTCATGGAATTTGAAGTTATAAAATGGTTATTTGGAAGAAATACGGTTTGGAGAAGATCATGGATAGCTTGATAATTGGGTGGATTTGTGAATGGGTTTTCATATTCTTGAGGTAATCGGGTAATAATATAGGTTTGTGGTTTGGGAAAGTATTGTGATTTTGATGATAAGGAAACTTGAGAAATTGGTGTGGGGTTTACCGACACCACCACATTTTTTGATGAAGAGGCTATGGGGCCAAGAGCCACCATAGATGATGAAGAGGGACGTGTAGCCACCTCTTTTGATGATCCCGTTGTGACTGTTTGAGCAAAGCTCTTATTAGCCACTTGGCTTAATATCTGTTGTTGCTGTCTTTCTTCTTCCATTAACTGGGTATACCAGTCAGTTGGAGATAATGGAAGGACCCTGGGAATGGTAGTTGGTAAGGGTGTGGTTTGACTAGATGATGGTTTGATAGGTACCATGGCATATGATTCTTTTGATATTGGTTGTTGGGTTGATGAAGAGGGTCTAATAGGTTTAGGAGGCATGGTTTCCCTGCAAGAATTCACGGGTAAGGAAATCAGGGATGGAATTTGCTTCTCCTTTGATGTATTCAATTTTATAATCAAAAACTGATAAAATAGCTTGCCATCTTGCAAAAATCTGTTTTGATGCAATGTTTTGAACATCTTTTTGTAAAACATGCTTGGCAGCCTTACAATCAATTCTGATTAAAAACTCTTGGTTTAATAAATCACTTTGAAATTTTTGAATGCATAATACAATAGATAAAATTTCTTTTTTAATAGTGCTATAATTCTTCTGGGCATTAGTCCATGTTCCTGATGTAAACCGGACTAATTGTTCTTGATGGTGACCAGGAAGACGTTGTTTTAGAATACCACCATATCCTAAATCTGATGCATCAGTTTCTACAATTTTATAGGCTAGAGGGTTTGCTATATGCAGACATGGCAAAGACTTAAGATGTTGTTTAAGTTGTTTGATAATTTGGGTATGTTGAGGAGACCATGGAGGAGGATTTTTCTTAAGCCTCTCTCTTAATGGAGCAGCAATGATACTAAGTTTTTGATAGTATTCTGAGATATAATTGAGGCTCCCTAAAAACCTCTGAAGTTGTTTTTTATCCTTAATTTCATTAGGAAATTTACTTGCAAATTCTAAGGCTCTTTCAATTGGAGTAATTGTACCTTGATCAATGTAATGTCCAAGGAATCTTATCCTTGTTTGAAAGAGATTGATTTTTGTTGGAGAAAGCACTAAACCGTTCTTCTTTATAATATAAAGAAAAGTATTTAAATGCTTCCAATGAGATTGAATACTATTTGAGAAAATTAATATATCATCAATGTATACGATTGAGAAGTCAGTATATGGATTAAAGATGTTATTCATGATTTTTTGAAATTCACTTGGAGCATTTTTTAATCCAAAAGGCATTACATTCCATTCATATTGTCCAAAAGGGACAGTGAATGCTGTTTTATACTTATCTGATTCTGAGATCTGAATTTGCCAAAATCCAGATTTTAAATCAAATTTTGAATATATTTTAGCATGTACAAGTCTTTGGAGGAGGTCTTGCTTGTTAGGGATTGGATATCTTATCCACTGCAAAACATCGTTCAAAGGCTTGTAATTTATTACTAGCCTTGGAGTTCCTCTTTCTATTTCAGCATTTTTATTCACATAGAAAGCAGCACAACTCCAGGGAGATTTGGATGGTCTTATTAGTTTTTTATCTAATAAATCTTGGATTTCTTTTTTACAGTAATCCAAAAGTTCTTGATTCATTTGGATAGGTCTGGCTTTTGTTTTAATTTTTGATTCTTGAAAATCTTTGATATAGGGAAGGGTAACGATATGGCTTTTCCTATTCCAAAATGCATTTGGGATGGTGGAAGAAACTTCTTTGATTATTTTATTTTTAAAATTTTCAATTGCCAATTTCAGCTGGCTATCTTGAAGTTGAGTTTTGATTTGTTGACATACCTTTTCTTGTTTTAGGAACATCAGATGTTTTTCTTTTGATATGATTTTTGAGATATTATTTATTTGGGTTTTTTCTATAGCTATATCTTTTAAAATATTTAAATCTTTAATATTTGGAGGATTAAGAAATTCAAATATAATTTCTTGGTCAAATATATTAGTAGAAATTCCTTTAGGAGATACAGTCATAGGTTGGATAAGATTTAAGAAAGGTGTTCCTAATATTACTTCTCTATTTAAATCTTTTACTAAAATAAATGGAGTCTTTATGCATATATTTTGATTACATACATGGGCTTTTGTTAATTTATATTTGACTTTTAATGGCATTCCATTAGCAGATGATAGTCTTTCTTTTGTTGGTTCAAAATATTTTATGGGTACTAATCCTTCCTGTATACAGTTAAGGTCAGCACCAGAATCAAAGAGTGCAGTAGTATTAATAGTATATTCTTTATTAATTACAATTTTTAATTTTACATTCCATTTTTGATAAGATATCTGGGTTAATAGGAAAATATCATCTTTTTTATGTTCTTTACTATGGGTTAACATGGTTTCTTGATCAGAAGTTGAGGCTATAGTATCCTGATGTTGATTTTTTAGAATTAATACTTGTCTTGTTAATTCTTGAATCTCTGATTTTGATAATCCTAACTCCTGTTTTAAAATCTTAATTTCTCTTTTGATTTCTTTGATTTCAAGTTTAATATCTTCTATTGGAATTTTTTGTGATTTCTGAGGTTGTTTAGCCTTTTTTAATATTGAATCTAGATCATAACAATTTTCTACTACCTTTTCTTGATTCTTCTTAGTTTGTTGAAGGTTTTCTTTTAATTTTAATAAATAATTTCTTTTCAGTTGAGGGTCTTCTATATCTTCAATCATTTCCATAATTAATTCTTGTTCTTTGGTAATAACATTACAATGACAGTTTTGTTTGATAGTTTTACTACTAGATGAATCATCAGATATTTCTGTATTAGATTCAGTTGATGATGTGATATTATCTATTTCAAAGTCATCTTGAGAGTTTGATTTTTCATATTCTGATTCAGAATTATTTAACATTAATATTTCTAATTGTTTTTTGAGGTGTTCATCAATATCTAAAGAATTTATTTTACCTTTTAATGGGCAATTATTTTTATAATGTCCTATTTTTCCACATTTATAACATGTTGGGGGTATTTTCTGATTGTTAATAGGCTTTTTTGATTTTTTCTTATGTTGGAAATGAGTTGGTTTATTTTTGTAAGGTTTTTTGTAAAAATTATCTTGACTAGGTTGTCTTTTCTTTTTATAATAGGGTTTTGATATTAGCTTTTTATGTTTTTTATGTTTTCTTGATGGAGGTAAATTTTGTTTGGCTAATCCAAATTGTTCACAAAATGTGCCTAACTCTTTATGTGATTGCGTTAATTCTCTTTGTAATCTTTGGTTTAATTGGAAATTAGTGCAAATTTCAAATGCTATGTCTTTTATAGTGTCTGATATATCTGGAAATGTTAAATGCTCATAAGGTATTATGCCTTCATTTTGTTCTCTTAATCTAGTTTTTACTTTTTCAGCAAATAATCTTGGTAATCCATCAATGAATTTTTCTTTCCAGAACGGGAGACGCTGGTCATCTCTCATTCCAAGTTTTGTTAAAAATGTTTCTTCATACCAGTGATAGTCTTGAAGTTTTGGACATTTTAAATTTGTCAAGATTATGGACGATCTTTCTTCAATTTTTGATGTGTTTCCTATAAAATATTTAACAATAGAAAATATTAAGGTATTAACAGCATCTTCTATTATTGTTGGGTTATCATCTTCATCTTCAACTTTGATAGGTTCATTGAATTCATCAGTTTTGATAGCATTTAATATATTATCTTTTTCTGATTCAGTAAGATATTTATCCCACCAAGTTTTGAGTCTTCCAGAAAATCCTGATATAAGAATTTCTGCTACGGCTTTATCAGAACATTGTTTTTTCATTTTATAAGCGCTTGCAACCATTGTCATTTCTTGTAATTTATTAATCTTTTGATATTCTGTTAATCCATCTAAATTCCATTTATAGATTCCAGTACCTTTGAAAAATTGAGTTGGTTCAACTAATTCTTCATATTGTTGATCTGGGAAAGATGGTCTTGGATAATAATTTTTTATTTGTTTTGTATTATGTTTGTTATGATTCCATCTGGCCATGTTGATTGTTTGGTTTTGAGGAGTAAAAGTTTCTAATATTTCTTCAACTTCTGTCTCAGATAATTGTGATAATGTGTGGATAGCTTTTATTGATGGAGATGGTGTTTCAGGAGCAACCATAAAAGTCAATGTGTTTTGTAGTTTTTTAATCTTATTATCTATATCTTGTATTAGATCTTTATCTTTTAATTGAGTATTGATTTTCTTAGGAATTTCATGAGGAATAAATAAAGGTTTTTGATGTGAATTTTGACTTATTGCAGGTTCTGATTCTTGTAAATTATTTTCAATTCTATTTAATTGATCACTAATTGTTTTAAGATTTTGATTTGTAAAGTTATTCTGTTCTAAAATTTTTTGTATATCTCTAGCTGTTATATCAGATTCTGATGGTGATTTCATTTTATAAGGTGAAGCCTTAATGGTTGAATTTCTATATTGGATAGATAATTCTTCATGAGGTGGATGGGTAGATTGTTTAATACCTTCTGATGTGTTCCATTGTTGGGATTTTTGAGTAACATTTATTTCTTTGATAAAAGGATAATTTATAGAATTATTGGCAGCATAATTTTCAAACCAGTCAAAAAATCTAAAATGAGTTTTATAATTTCGAACATGTTTGTAAAATTTTTCTCTTATTGGTATTCTGGCAATTTCATCAAAGTTTGATAAGAACCATTTTCTTTTTTGATCATTTTCAGATGATTCAAAATCTTTCTTTAATATACTTTTATCCATAATAAATTCTCTATCTATGACAAATATTTGAGGGTCATCTTGCATTTGAGATTGAGTTGGAGACATATGTTCAGAGGATTTATCTTCATCATCTTTTTCTTGTTGATTTATTTGATCCGTGTAGATAGGTTGGGGTATAGTTGATCTATTTCTAACTCTATTGAGCTTAAGAGGTTCATAATTGCTTGATGTTGGAATGGAGGAACAAGAAGATCTCGGAGGTTGATATGATGATCTTGGAGGTTGATAAGGTTCTCTAGAATAAGAGGATCTAGGAGGTTGATAAGTTTCATTAAAATTTTTTGTTTGAAAAGGTATTTCTCCTTCTTCTTTAATTTGTAAATCAGAAAGTTTTGTAGATAAAAATTTGAGTTTGACAGATCCATTTGGGAGTTCTTCAATTTGTTGGAGTTTTTTGTTTTCTATTTTTGGAGCGGGTACTTGGTCTTCTAATTCCCATTCTACTGGGAGGTTGATATCACTCCAAAGTATGGTTTGTGGAACTATTAAATTAGAGTTTTCTTTTTGAGTTTGGAAAAAGATTGTTTCTCCTTTAGGGCTAATGGTTTTAACTAAAGGATCCATGATAGTGGTCATAGTTTTATAATGGATTTTATAGATTACAGCAAAAGGAATATTTCCAGGTTCCATGTCATATCCTGATGTTTGTATTTTTAATACAAGAGAGTTTAATATTCCAGTATCATGTAAAGAAACCGGATAATTTGGGAAACAGTTAAAATATATGGGACCATTATATAAGCTAGTTTCGATAACTCCTAGCAAAGAGTCTTGAAATTTACGATGTCTTTGATCTCTAAGACATAGTAGGATTGATGTATTTAATCCACTTCTGGTTAATGGTTGGATAGCTATTTGAACTAATCCAAAGTGAATGTATGAATATTTTTCTTGATGTTTTCTAATAATACTAGAGTCAAGGAGTTTGATAGATTGACATTCAGATGTAAATGGGACAGTTTGTTCGACTGTCTTGATAGAATAATCAGAAGAAAAAGACCATTTTTTGATATGATAAACTTCTTTAATAGGAACATTCGGGATTTTCCAGTTTGATATAGGTTGTTGTAGATTTTGAATATTTTGTTCTTCTTGATTTATTATATTACTATCTTGGGATGAACTTGATGCCCTAGACATAGATCTAGACAAGAAAGACATGATAGAAAAATTAAATTGTTATTTTATTTTACAAAACTTATGTAAAACTTTTACCCTAGGCCTGTCAACGATTTACGCCTAAAAACGGGACTTACAACACATTGCCCTAAACTGGCTACGCGACTATCGGGTTTCCCCACCGAGTCAGGTTCAAGGTTTACTAAATCTTGTAAACTAAAATAAAAATTCAAAGTTTCTAAAATATCTTAATTCTCTCTATCTATGGCTCTGATACCAACTACAGCCCAGGAATAGCAAGATAGTAAAGCAAGTATGATAAAATATTCAAAATAGCAAAATGAAAGTTATATCTAATAATAGAGAATAGCAAAATGAAAGTTATATCTAATAACAGAGAATAGCAAAATGAAAGTTATATCTAATAACAGAGTTCCTTGATCTTGTCTAAATAATATTTTTCTCTTTTTCTTAAGAAAAAATAACTTGTAAATAATGATTCTAAAATTCTTGTTTGAAGAATGTCAGTTTCGGATATCCTTTGTCTTGTAATAGATAAACGAGTTCTATACCAAGATAATTTTTGTTTGTAATAATTCAATAGAATCATAAGATGAAGAGAAATATAACTGATAAAAATACAGATGATGCAAATAAAACTTTATTAATAAACAATGTAAATACAATTTTGATACAAGAACTTACTTGATACAAATGACTAGACTTGATACATCAGAGATAGCAGGATAAAGGATAGGAAGTTTTGAGGGAGGTGAAACAGAGAAGTTTTGGGTTTTTCCAAAGGGTTCTGAAATTTTTTCCCAATTTCTCCGAATGCCCTCAGTGTTTACTCCCTTCTCCTTTTATAGAGAAGAAAAGGAATCAGGCTACAGTTTTTCCCGTGATGGGTACTGATAAAGAGCCTGACTTCTTTTTTACAAAGATGACATAAAGTTTGACATAAAGCTAAAGCTAAAGTTGATAAATACATAAAGTTGACACAAAGCTGAAAAAATGACATAAAGTTTGATAGCAATAGTCTCCTTGGCAGGTGAGACTTGATGTTCTTTTTGTCATGGCTTGATGAATTATTCCGGGCATGTGATTCTGCAGTGGCTTGATAATCAATTTTTTGCTTTTGCTTTTGCTTTCTTCTTTTCCTTGATTGGTGCTGATGGAGTAGGATTATGGATGGGAGGAAGGATACCATAGCAGTCGTCTTCATTATCATTGCCGAGATTGACTGAAGTGAAGCTTTCTGCCGAGTTGGAGTCCTCACTTGATTCTTGTTCTGATAAAGATTCTAATGCAGCTAATAGTTGTTGTTTTAATTCCTTTTTTGATGCTGTAGCTGCAAGTTTTGACATATTCTGGCTTTTTTGGAGAAGGAATTGAGGGTTTGTTGATGTTGTTAGTACTGAATGTTGATGGAAATACTTGTCAATAGCCGCGGGAGTAACCCTGTCAATTTTAAATTGCTCCCACCATTTAACTTTAATTCTGCGGATGAGTGATGAAATGGTTGGTCCTTGATGAAAATATTCCCATTGGATGATCCAGGCAAGGGAAAATTGTTGGAAGAAATAGAATAGATGAGGGAATTGGTTCATGGGAAAATGAGATGGGATTTTAAATTTGTCTTGATAAATCTGGAGGCCTTGATGAGCTTGTTGGGGTAATATTTCTGGTAATGGCCCAAACATGTTCCACCATTCGATGAACCATGCTGGAAGATCTTGATGAAATTTGTTGTGGAAGTAAAACAAAGAGAATGTCTGAATGTTTTATTTTGATGATAAAAGGTGTGATACCAGGCTTTTTGATAATCCCAGTAATTATAGGTGGATGGAACAAAATGTTGAGAAAACTGGCGGAATTGGTTTGGATGTCCTCCCCAATCTTCAAAAGATAAGATCTTGATAATTTGGCAAGTTGAATAGGCTATTTGGGTTTGGTCAAACTTATCTGGATAATGTTTAAATGATACTGATTCAGTGTCAATCAGTATGAATTCATAAAATTTTTGGGTTTTCATGGAATTTGAAGTTATAAAATGGTTATTTGGAAGAAATACGGTTTGGAGAAGATCATGGATAGCTTGATAATTGGGTGGATTTGTGAATGGGTTTTCATATTCTTGAGGTAATCGGGTAATAATATAGGTTTGTGGTTTGGGAAAGTATTGTGATTTTGATGATAAGGAAACTTGAGAAATTGGTGTGGGGTTTACCGACACCACCACATTTTTTGATGAAGAGGCTATGGGGCCAAGAGCCACCATAGATGATGAAGAGGGACGTGTAGCCACCTCTTTTGATGATCCCGTTGTGACTGTTTGAGCAAAGCTCTTATTAGCCACTTGGCTTAATATCTGTTGTTGCTGTCTTTCTTCTTCCATTAACTGGGTATACCAGTCAGTTGGAGATAATGGAAGGACCCTGGGAATGGTAGTTGGTAAGGGTGTGGTTTGACTAGATGATGGTTTGATAGGTACCATGGCATATGATTCTTTTGATATTGGTTGTTGGGTTGATGAAGAGGGTCTAATAGGTTTAGGAGGCATGGTTTCCCTGCAAGAATTCACGGGTAAGGAAATCAGGGATGGAATTTGCTTCTCCTTTGATGTATTCAATTTTATAATCAAAAACTGATAAAATAGCTTGCCATCTTGCAAAAATCTGTTTTGATGCAATGTTTTGAACATCTTTTTGTAAAACATGCTTGGCAGCCTTACAATCAATTCTGATTAAAAACTCTTGGTTTAATAAATCACTTTGAAATTTTTGAATGCATAATACAATAGATAAAATTTCTTTTTTAATAGTGCTATAATTCTTCTGGGCATTAGTCCATGTTCCTGATGTAAACCGGACTAATTGTTCTTGATGGTGACCAGGAAGACGTTGTTTTAGAATACCACCATATCCTAAATCTGATGCATCAGTTTCTACAATTTTATAGGCTAGAGGGTTTGCTATATGCAGACATGGCAAAGACTTAAGATGTTGTTTAAGTTGTTTGATAATTTGGGTATGTTGAGGAGACCATGGAGGAGGATTTTTCTTAAGCCTCTCTCTTAATGGAGCAGCAATGATACTAAGTTTTTGATAGTATTCTGAGATATAATTGAGGCTCCCTAAAAACCTCTGAAGTTGTTTTTTATCCTTAATTTCATTAGGAAATTTACTTGCAAATTCTAAGGCTCTTTCAATTGGAGTAATTGTACCTTGATCAATGTAATGTCCAAGGAATCTTATCCTTGTTTGAAAGAGATTGATTTTTGTTGGAGAAAGCACTAAACCGTTCTTCTTTATAATATAAAGAAAAGTATTTAAATGCTTCCAATGAGATTGAATACTATTTGAGAAAATTAATATATCATCAATGTATACGATTGAGAAGTCAGTATATGGATTAAAGATGTTATTCATGATTTTTTGAAATTCACTTGGAGCATTTTTTAATCCAAAAGGCATTACATTCCATTCATATTGTCCAAAAGGGACAGTGAATGCTGTTTTATACTTATCTGATTCTGAGATCTGAATTTGCCAAAATCCAGATTTTAAATCAAATTTTGAATATATTTTAGCATGTACAAGTCTTTGGAGGAGGTCTTGCTTGTTAGGGATTGGATATCTTATCCACTGCAAAACATCGTTCAAAGGCTTGTAATTTATTACTAGCCTTGGAGTTCCTCTTTCTATTTCAGCATTTTTATTCACATAGAAAGCAGCACAACTCCAGGGAGATTTGGATGGTCTTATTAGTTTTTTATCTAATAAATCTTGGATTTCTTTTTTACAGTAATCCAAAAGTTCTTGATTCATTTGGATAGGTCTGGCTTTTGTTTTAATTTTTGATTCTTGAAAATCTTTGATATAGGGAAGGGTAACGATATGGCTTTTCCTATTCCAAAATGCATTTGGGATGGTGGAAGAAACTTCTTTGATTATTTTATTTTTAAAATTTTCAATTGCCAATTTCAGCTGGCTATCTTGAAGTTGAGTTTTGATTTGTTGACATACCTTTTCTTGTTTTAGGAACATCAGATGTTTTTCTTTTGATATGATTTTTGAGATATTATTTATTTGGGTTTTTTCTATAGCTATATCTTTTAAAATATTTAAATCTTTAATATTTGGAGGATTAAGAAATTCAAATATAATTTCTTGGTCAAATATATTAGTAGAAATTCCTTTAGGAGATACAGTCATAGGTTGGATAAGATTTAAGAAAGGTGTTCCTAATATTACTTCTCTATTTAAATCTTTTACTAAAATAAATCTCTATTTAGGCTCTGATACCAACTACAGCCCAGGAATAGCAAGATAGTAAAGCAAGTATGATACCAACTACAGCCCAGGAATAGCAAGATAGTAAAGCAAGTATGATAAAATATTCAAAATAGCAAAATGAAAGTTATATCTAATAATAGAGAATAGCAAAATGAAAGTTATATCTAATAACAGAGAATAGCAAAATGAAAGTTATATCTAATAACAGAGTTCCTTGATCTTGTCTAAATAATATTTTTCTCTTTTTCTTAAGAAAAAATAACTTGTAAATAATGATTCTAAAATTCTTGTTTGAAGAATGTCAGTTTCGGATATCCTTTGTCTTGTAATAGATAAACGAGTTCTATACCAAGATAATTTTTGTTTGTAATAATTCAATAGAATCATAAGATGAAGAGAAATATAACTGATAAAAATACAGATGATGCAAATAAAACTTTATTAATAAACAATGTAAATACAATTTTGATACAAGAACTTACTTGATACAAATGACTAGACTTGATACATCAGAGATAGCAGGATAAAGGATAGGAAGTTTTGAGGGAGGTGAAACAGAGAAGTTTTGGGTTTTTCCAAAGGGTTCTGAAATTTTTTCCCAATTTCTCCGAATGCCCTCAGTGTTTACTCCCTTCTCCTTTTATAGAGAAGAAAAGGAATCAGGCTACAGTTTTTCCCGTGATGGGTACTGATAAAGAGCCTGACTTCTTTTTTACAAAGATGACATAAAGTTTGACATAAAGCTAAAGCTAAAGTTGATAAATACATAAAGTTGACACAAAGCTGAAAAAATGACATAAAGTTTGATAGCAATAGTCTCCTTGGCAGGTGAGACTTGATGTTCTTTTTGTCATGGCTTGATGAATTATTCCGGGCATGTGATTCTGCAGTGGCTTGATAATCAATTTTTTGCTTTTGCTTTTGCTTTCTTCTTTTCCTTGATTGGTGCTGATGGAGTAGGATTATGGATGGGAGGAAGGATACCATAGCAGTCGTCTTCATTATCATTGCCGAGATTGACTGAAGTGAAGCTTTCTGCCGAGTTGGAGTCCTCACTTGATTCTTGTTCTGATAAAGATTCTAATGCAGCTAATAGTTGTTGTTTTAATTCCTTTTTTGATGCTGTAGCTGCAAGTTTTGACATATTCTGGCTTTTTTGGAGAAGGAATTGAGGGTTTGTTGATGTTGTTAGTACTGAATGTTGATGGAAATACTTGTCAATAGCCGCGGGAGTAACCCTGTCAATTTTAAATTGCTCCCACCATTTAACTTTAATTCTGCGGATGAGTGATGAAATGGTTGGTCCTTGATGAAAATATTCCCATTGGATGATCCAGGCAAGGGAAAATTGTTGGAAGAAATAGAATAGATGAGGGAATTGGTTCATGGGAAAATGAGATGGGATTTTAAATTTGTCTTGATAAATCTGGAGGCCTTGATGAGCTTGTTGGGGTAATATTTCTGGTAATGGCCCAAACATGTTCCACCATTCGATGAACCATGCTGGAAGATCTTGATGAAATTTGTTGTGGAAGTAAAACATCCAAGAATGTCTGAATGTTTTATTTTGATGATAAAAGGTGTGATACCAGGCTTTTTGATAATCCCAGTAATTATAGGTGGATGGAACAAAATGTTGAGAAAACTGGCGGAATTGGTTTGGATGTCCTCCCCAATCTTCAAAAGATAAGATCTTGATAATTTGGCAAGTTGAATAGGCTATTTGGGTTTGGTCAAACTTATCTGGATAATGTTTAAATGATACTGATTCAGTGTCAATCAGTATGAATTCATAAAAATTTTGGGTTTTCATGGAATTTGAAGTTATAAAATGGTTATTTGGAAGAAATACGGTTTGGAGAAGATCATGGATAGCTTGATAATTGGGTGGATTTGTGAATGGGTTTTCATATTCTTGAGGTAATCGGGTAATAATATAGGTTTGTGGTTTGGGAAAGTATTGTGATTTTGATGATAAGGAAACTTGAGAAATTGGTGTGGGGTTTACCGACACCACCACATTTTTTGATGAAGAGGCTATGGGGCCAAGAGCCACCATAGATGATGAAGAGGGACGTGTAGCCACCTCTTTTGATGATCCCGTTGTGACTGTTTGAGCAAAGCTCTTATTAGCCACTTGGCTTAATATCTGTTGTTGCTGTCTTTCTTCTTCCATTAACTGGGTATACCAGTCAGTTGGAGATAATGGAAGGACCCTGGGAATGGTAGTTGGTAAGGGTGTGGTTTGACTAGATGATGGTTTGATAGGTACCATGGCATATGATTCTTTTGATATTGGTTGTTGGGTTGATGAAGAGGGTCTAATAGGTTTAGGAGGCATGGTTTCCCTGCAAGAATTCACGGGTAAGGAAATCAGGGATGGAATTTGCTTCTCCTTTGATGTATTCAATTTTATAATCAAAAACTGATAAAATAGCTTGCCATCTTGCAAAAATCTGTTTTGATGCAATGTTTTGAACATCTTTTTGTAAAACATGCTTGGCAGCCTTACAATCAATTCTGATTAAAAACTCTTGGTTTAATAAATCACTTTGAAATTTTTGAATGCATAATACAATAGATAAAATTTCTTTTTTAATAGTGCTATAATTCTTCTGGGCATTAGTCCATGTTCCTGATGTAAACCGGACTAATTGTTCTTGATGGTGACCAGGAAGACGTTGTTTTAGAATACCACCATATCCTAAATCTGATGCATCAGTTTCTACAATTTTATAGGCTAGAGGGTTTGCTATATGCAGACATGGCAAAGACTTAAGATGTTGTTTAAGTTGTTTGATAATTTGGGTATGTTGAGGAGACCATGGAGGAGGATTTTTCTTAAGCCTCTCTCTTAATGGAGCAGCAATGATACTAAGTTTTTGATAGTATTCTGAGATATAATTGAGGCTCCCTAAAAACCTCTGAAGTTGTTTTTTATCCTTAATTTCATTAGGAAATTTACTTGCAAATTCTAAGGCTCTTTCAATTGGAGTAATTGTACCTTGATCAATGTAATGTCCAAGGAATCTTATCCTTGTTTGAAAGAGATTGATTTTTGTTGGAGAAAGCACTAAACCGTTCTTCTTTATAATATAAAGAAAAGTATTTAAATGCTTCCAATGAGATTGAATACTATTTGAGAAAATTAATATATCATCAATGTATACGATTGAGAAGTCAGTATATGGATTAAAGATGTTATTCATGATTTTTTGAAATTCACTTGGAGCATTTTTTAATCCAAAAGGCATTACATTCCATTCATATTGTCCAAAAGGGACAGTGAATGCTGTTTTATACTTATCTGATTCTGAGATCTGAATTTGCCAAAATCCAGATTTTAAATCAAATTTTGAATATATTTTAGCATGTACAAGTCTTTGGAGGAGGTCTTGCTTGTTAGGGATTGGATATCTTATCCACTGCAAAACATCGTTCAAAGGCTTGTAATTTATTACTAGCCTTGGAGTTCCTCTTTCTATTTCAGCATTTTTATTCACATAGAAAGCAGCACAACTCCAGGGAGATTTGGATGGTCTTATTAGTTTTTTATCTAATAAATCTTGGATTTCTTTTTTACAGTAATCCAAAAGTTCTTGATTCATTTGGATAGGTCTGGCTTTTGTTTTAATTTTTGATTCTTGAAAATCTTTGATATAGGGAAGGGTAACGATATGGCTTTTCCTATTCCAAAATGCATTTGGGATGGTGGAAGAAACTTCTTTGATTATTTTATTTTTAAAATTTTCAATTGCCAATTTCAGCTGGCTATCTTGAAGTTGAGTTTTGATTTGTTGACATACCTTTTCTTGTTTTAGGAACATCAGATGTTTTTCTTTTGATATGATTTTTGAGATATTATTTATTTGGGTTTTTTCTATAGCTATATCTTTTAAAATATTTAAATCTTTAATATTTGGAGGATTAAGAAATTCAAATATAATTTCTTGGTCAAATATATTAGTAGAAATTCCTTTAGGAGATACAGTCATAGGTTGGATAAGATTTAAGAAAGGTGTTCCTAATATTACTTCTCTATTTAAATCTTTTACTAAAATAAATGGAGTCTTTATGCATATATTTTGATTACATACATGGGCTTTTGTTAATTTATATTTGACTTTTAATGGCATTCCATTAGCAGATGATAGTCTTTCTTTTGTTGGTTCAAAATATTTTATGGGTACTAATCCTTCCTGTATACAGTTAAGGTCAGCACCAGAATCAAAGAGTGCAGTAGTATTAATAGTATATTCTTTATTAATTACAATTTTTAATTTTACATTCCATTTTTGATAAGATATCTGGGTTAATAGGAAAATATCATCTTTTTTATGTTCTTTACTATGGGTTAACATGGTTTCTTGATCAGAAGTTGAGGCTATAGTATCCTGATGTTGATTTTTTAGAATTAATACTTGTCTTGTTAATTCTTGAATCTCTGATTTTGATAATCCTAACTCCTGTTTTAAAATCTTAATTTCTCTTTTGATTTCTTTGATTTCAAGTTTAATATCTTCTATTGGAATTTTTTGTGATTTCTGAGGTTGTTTAGCCTTTTTTAATATTGAATCTAGATCATAACAATTTTCTACTACCTTTTCTTGATTCTTCTTAGTTTGTTGAAGGTTTTCTTTTAATTTTAATAAATAATTTCTTTTCAGTTGAGGGTCTTCTATATCTTCAATCATTTCCATAATTAATTCTTGTTCTTTGGTAATAACATTACAATGACAGTTTTGTTTGATAGTTTTACTACTAGATGAATCATCAGATATTTCTGTATTAGATTCAGTTGATGATGTGATATTATCTATTTCAAAGTCATCTTGAGAGTTTGATTTTTCATATTCTGATTCAGAATTATTTAACATTAATATTTCTAATTGTTTTTTGAGGTGTTCATCAATATCTAAAGAATTTATTTTACCTTTTAATGGGCAATTATTTTTATAATGTCCTATTTTTCCACATTTATAACATGTTGGGGGTATTTTCTGATTGTTAATAGGCTTTTTTGATTTTTTCTTATGTTGGAAATGAGTTGGTTTATTTTTGTAAGGTTTTTTGTAAAAATTATCTTGACTAGGTTGTCTTTTCTTTTTATAATAGGGTTTTGATATTAGCTTTTTATGTTTTTTATGTTTTCTTGATGGAGGTAAATTTTGTTTGGCTAATCCAAATTGTTCACAAAATGTGCCTAACTCTTTATGTGATTGCGTTAATTCTCTTTGTAATCTTTGGTTTAATTGGAAATTAGTGCAAATTTCAAATGCTATGTCTTTTATAGTGTCTGATATATCTGGAAATGTTAAATGCTCATAAGGTATTATGCCTTCATTTTGTTCTCTTAATCTAGTTTTTACTTTTTCAGCAAATAATCTTGGTAATCCATCAATGAATTTTTCTTTCCAGAACGGGAGACGCTGGTCATCTCTCATTCCAAGTTTTGTTAAAAATGTTTCTTCATACCAGTGATAGTCTTGAAGTTTTGGACATTTTAAATTTGTCAAGATTATGGACGATCTTTCTTCAATTTTTGATGTGTTTCCTATAAAATATTTAACAATAGAAAATATTAAGGTATTAACAGCATCTTCTATTATTGTTGGGTTATCATCTTCATCTTCAACTTTGATAGGTTCATTGAATTCATCAGTTTTGATAGCATTTAATATATTATCTTTTTCTGATTCAGTAAGATATTTATCCCACCAAGTTTTGAGTCTTCCAGAAAATCCTGATATAAGAATTTCTGCTACGGCTTTATCAGAACATTGTTTTTTCATTTTATAAGCGCTTGCAACCATTGTCATTTCTTGTAATTTATTAATCTTTTGATATTCTGTTAATCCATCTAAATTCCATTTATAGATTCCAGTACCTTTGAAAAATTGAGTTGGTTCAACTAATTCTTCATATTGTTGATCTGGGAAAGATGGTCTTGGATAATAATTTTTTATTTGTTTTGTATTATGTTTGTTATGATTCCATCTGGCCATGTTGATTGTTTGGTTTTGAGGAGTAAAAGTTTCTAATATTTCTTCAACTTCTGTCTCAGATAATTGTGATAATGTGTGGATAGCTTTTATTGATGGAGATGGTGTTTCAGGAGCAACCATAAAAGTCAATGTGTTTTGTAGTTTTTTAATCTTATTATCTATATCTTGTATTAGATCTTTATCTTTTAATTGAGTATTGATTTTCTTAGGAATTTCATGAGGAATAAATAAAGGTTTTTGATGTGAATTTTGACTTATTGCAGGTTCTGATTCTTGTAAATTATTTTCAATTCTATTTAATTGATCACTAATTGTTTTAAGATTTTGATTTGTAAAGTTATTCTGTTCTAAAATTTTTTGTATATCTCTAGCTGTTATATCAGATTCTGATGGTGATTTCATTTTATAAGGTGAAGCCTTAATGGTTGAATTTCTATATTGGATAGATAATTCTTCATGAGGTGGATGGGTAGATTGTTTAATACCTTCTGATGTGTTCCATTGTTGGGATTTTTGAGTAACATTTATTTCTTTGATAAAAGGATAATTTATAGAATTATTGGCAGCATAATTTTCAAACCAGTCAAAAAATCTAAAATGAGTTTTATAATTTCGAACATGTTTGTAAAATTTTTCTCTTATTGGTATTCTGGCAATTTCATCAAAGTTTGATAAGAACCATTTTCTTTTTTGATCATTTTCAGATGATTCAAAATCTTTCTTTAATATACTTTTATCCATAATAAATTCTCTATCTATGACAAACATTTGAGGGTCATCTTGCATTTGAGATTGAGTTGGAGACATATGTTCAGAGGATTTATCTTCATCATCTTTTTCTTGTTGATTTATTTGATCCGTGTAGATAGGTTGGGGTATAGTTGATCTATTTCTAACTCTATTGAGCTTAAGAGGTTCATAATTGCTTGATGTTGGAATGGAGGAACAAGAAGATCTCGGAGGTTGATATGATGATCTTGGAGGTTGATAAGGTTCTCTAGAATAAGAGGATCTAGGAGGTTGATAAGTTTCATTAAAATTTTTTGTTTGAAAAGGTATTTCTCCTTCTTCTTTAATTTGTAAATCAGAAAGTTTTGTAGATAAAAATTTGAGTTTGACAGATCCATTTGGGAGTTCTTCAATTTGTTGGAGTTTTTTGTTTTCTATTTTTGGAGCGGGTACTTGGTCTTCTAATTCCCATTCTACTGGGAGGTTGATATCACTCCAAAGTATGGTTTGTGGAACTATTAAATTAGAGTTTTCCTTTTGAGTTTGGAAAAAGATTGTTTCTCCTTTAGGGCTAATGGTTTTAACTAAAGGATCCATGATAGTGGTCATAGTTTTATAATGGATTTTATAGATTACAGCAAAAGGAATATTTCCAGGTTCCATGTCATATCCTGATGTTTGTATTTTTAATACAAGAGAGTTTAATATTCCAGTATCATGTAAAGAAACCGGATAATTTGGGAAACAGTTAAAATATATGGGACCATTATATAAGCTAGTTTCGATAACTCCTAGCAAAGAGTCTTGAAATTTACGATGTCTTTGATCTCTAAGACATAGTAGGATTGATGTATTTAATCCACTTCTGGTTAATGGTTGGATAGCTATTTGAACTAATCCAAAGTGAATGTATGAATATTTTTCTTGATGTTTTCTAATAATACTAGAGTCAAGGAGTTTGATAGATTGACATTCAGATGTAAATGGGACAGTTTGTTCGACTGTCTTGATAGAATAATCAGAAGAAAAAGACCATTTTTTGATATGATAAACTTCTTTAATAGGAACATTCGGGATTTTCCAGTTTGATATAGGTTGTTGTAGATTTTGAATATTTTGTTCTTCTTGATTTATTATATTACTATCTTGGGATGAACTTGATGCCCTAGACATAGATCTAGACAAGAAAGACATGATAGAAAAATTAAATTGTTATTTTATTTTACAAAACTTATGTAAAACTTTTACCCTAGGCCTGTCAACGATTTACGCCTAAAAACGGGACTTACAACACATTGCCCTAAACTGGCTACGCGACTATCGGGTTTCCCCACCGAGTCAGGTTCAAGGTTTACTAAATCTTGTAAACTAAAATAAAAATTCAAAGTTTCTAAAATATCTTAATTCTCTCTATCTATGGCTCTGATACCAACTACAGCCCAGGAATAGCAAGATAGTAAAGCAAGTATGATAAAATATTCAAAATAGCAAAATGAAAGTTATATCTAATAATAGAGAATAGCAAAATGAAAGTTATATCTAATAACAGAGAATAGCAAAATGAAAGTTATATCTAATAACAGAGTTCCTTGATCTTGTCTAAATAATATTTTTCTCTTTTTCTTAAGAAAAAATAACTTGTAAATAATGATTCTAAAATTCTTGTTTGAAGAATGTCAGTTTCGGATATCCTTTGTCTTGTAATAGATAAACGAGTTCTATACCAAGATAATTTTTGTTTGTAATAATTCAATAGAATCATAAGATGAAGAGAAATATAACTGATAAAAATACAGATGATGCAAATAAAACTTTATTAATAAACAATGTAAATACAATTTTGATACAAGAACTTACTTGATACAAATGACTAGACTTGATACATCAGAGATAGCAGGATAAAGGATAGGAAGTTTTGAGGGAGGTGAAACAGAGAAGTTTTGGGTTTTTCCAAAGGGTTCTGAAATTTTTTCCCAATTTCTCCGAATGCCCTCAGTGTTTACTCCCTTCTCCTTTTATAGAGAAGAAAAGGAATCAGGCTACAGTTTTTCCCGTGATGGGTACTGATAAAGAGCCTGACTTCTTTTTTACAAAGATGACATAAAGTTTGACATAAAGCTAAAGCTAAAGTTGATAAATACATAAAGTTGACACAAAGCTGAAAAAATGACATAAAGTTTGATAGCAATAGTCTCCTTGGCAGGTGAGACTTGATGTTCTTTTTGTCATGGCTTGATGAATTATTCCGGGCATGTGATTCTGCAGTGGCTTGATAATCAATTTTTTGCTTTTGCTTTTGCTTTCTTCTTTTCCTTGATTGGTGCTGATGGAGTAGGATTATGGATGGGAGGAAGGATACCATAGCAGTCGTCTTCATTATCATTGCCGAGATTGACTGAAGTGAAGCTTTCTGCCGAGTTGGAGTCCTCACTTGATTCTTGTTCTGATAAAGATTCTAATGCAGCTAATAGTTGTTGTTTTAATTCCTTTTTTGATGCTGTAGCTGCAAGTTTTGACATATTCTGGCTTTTTTGGAGAAGGAATTGAGGGTTTGTTGATGTTGTTAGTACTGAATGTTGATGGAAATACTTGTCAATAGCCGCGGGAGTAACCCTGTCAATTTTAAATTGCTCCCACCATTTAACTTTAATTCTGCGGATGAGTGATGAAATGGTTGGTCCTTGATGAAAATATTCCCATTGGATGATCCAGGCAAGGGAAAATTGTTGGAAGAAATAGAATAGATGAGGGAATTGGTTCATGGGAAAATGAGATGGGATTTTAAATTTGTCTTGATAAATCTGGAGGCCTTGATGAGCTTGTTGGGGTAATATTTCTTCAACTTCTGTCTCAGATAATTGTGATAATGTGTGGATAGCTTTTATTGATGGAGATGGTGTTTCAGGAGCAACCATAAAAGTCAATGTGTTTTGTAGTTTTTTAATCTTATTATCTATATCTTGTATTAGATCTTTATCTTTTAATTGAGTATTGATTTTCTTAGGAATTTCATGAGGAATAAATAAAGGTTTTTGATGTGAATTTTGACTTATTGCAGGTTCTGATTCTTGTAAATTATTTTCAATTCTATTTAATTGATCACTAATTGTTTTAAGATTTTGATTTGTAAAGTTATTCTGTTCTAAAATTTTTTGTATATCTCTAGCTGTTATATCAGATTCTGATGGTGATTTCATTTTATAAGGTGAAGCCTTAATGGTTGAATTTCTATATTGGATAGATAATTCTTCATGAGGTGGATGGGTAGATTGTTTAATACCTTCTGATGTGTTCCATTGTTGGGATTTTTGAGTAACATTTATTTCTTTGATAAAAGGATAATTTATAGAATTATTGGCAGCATAATTTTCAAACCAGTCAAAAAATCTAAAATGAGTTTTATAATTTCGAACATGTTTGTAAAATTTTTCTCTTATTGGTATTCTGGCAATTTCATCAAAGTTTGATAAGAACCATTTTCTTTTTTGATCATTTTCAGATGATTCAAAATCTTTCTTTAATATACTTTTATCCATAATAAATTCTCTATCTATGACAAATATTTGAGGGTCATCTTGCATTTGAGATTGAGTTGGAGACATATGTTCAGAGGATTTATCTTCATCATCTTTTTCTTGTTGATTTATTTGATCCGTGTAGATAGGTTGGGGTATAGTTGATCTATTTCTAACTCTATTGAGCTTAAGAGGTTCATAATTGCTTGATGTTGGAATGGAGGAACAAGAAGATCTCGGAGGTTGATATGATGATCTTGGAGGTTGATAAGGTTCTCTAGAATAAGAGGATCTAGGAGGTTGATAAGTTTCATTAAAATTTTTTGTTTGAAAAGGTATTTCTCCTTCTTCTTTAATTTGTAAATCAGAAAGTTTTGTAGATAAAAATTTGAGTTTGACAGATCCATTTGGGAGTTCTTCAATTTGTTGGAGTTTTTTGTTTTCTATTTTTGGAGCGGGTACTTGGTCTTCTAATTCCCATTCTACTGGGAGGTTGATATCACTCCAAAGTATGGTTTGTGGAACTATTAAATTAGAGTTTTCTTTTTGAGTTTGGAAAAAGATTGTTTCTCCTTTAGGGCTAATGGTTTTAACTAAAGGATCCATGATAGTGGTCATAGTTTTATAATGGATTTTATAGATTACAGCAAAAGGAATATTTCCAGGTTCCATGTCATATCCTGATGTTTGTATTTTTAATACAAGAGAGTTTAATATTCCAGTATCATGTAAAGAAACCGGATAATTTGGGAAACAGTTAAAATATATGGGACCATTATATAAGCTAGTTTCGATAACTCCTAGCAAAGAGTCTTGAAATTTACGATGTCTTTGATCTCTAAGACATAGTAGGATTGATGTATTTAATCCACTTCTGGTTAATGGTTGGATAGCTATTTGAACTAATCCAAAGTGAATGTATGAATATTTTTCTTGATGTTTTCTAATAATACTAGAGTCAAGGAGTTTGATAGATTGACATTCAGATGTAAATGGGACAGTTTGTTCGACTGTCTTGATAGAATAATCAGAAGAAAAAGACCATTTTTTGATATGATAAACTTCTTTAATAGGAACATTCGGGATTTTCCAGTTTGATATAGGTTGTTGTAGATTTTGAATATTTTGTTCTTCTTGATTTATTATATTACTATCTTGGGATGAACTTGATGCCCTAGACATAGATCTAGACAAGAAAGACATGATAGAAAAATTAAATTGTTATTTTATTTTACAAAACTTATGTAAAACTTTTACCCTAGGCCTGTCAACGATTTACGCCTAAAAACGGGACTTACAACACATTGCCCTAAACTGGCTACGCGACTATCGGGTTTCCCCACCGAGTCAGGTTCAAGGTTTACTAAATCTTGTAAACTAAAATAAAAATTCAAAGTTTCTAAAATATCTTAATTCTCTCTATCTATGGCTCTGATACCAACTACAGCCCAGGAATAGCAAGATAGTAAAGCAAGTATGATAAAATATTCAAAATAGCAAAATGAAAGTTATATCTAATAATAGAGAATAGCAAAATGAAAGTTATAAAATGGTTATTTGGAAGAAATACGGTTTGGAGAAGATCATGGATAGCTTGATAATTGGGTGGATTTGTGAATGGGTTTTCATATTCTTGAGGTAATCGGGTAATAATATAGGTTTGTGGTTTGGGAAAGTATTGTGATTTTGATGATAAGGAAACTTGAGAAATTGGTGTGGGGTTTACCGACACCACCACATTTTTTGATGAAGAGGCTATGGGGCCAAGAGCCACCATAGATGATGAAGAGGGACGTGTAGCCACCTCTTTTGATGATCCCGTTGTGACTGTTTGAGCAAAGCTCTTATTAGCCACTTGGCTTAATATCTGTTGTTGCTGTCTTTCTTCTTCCATTAACTGGGTATACCAGTCAGTTGGAGATAATGGAAGGACCCTGGGAATGGTAGTTGGTAAGGGTGTGGTTTGACTAGATGATGGTTTGATAGGTACCATGGCATATGATTCTTTTGATATTGGTTGTTGGGTTGATGAAGAGGGTCTAATAGGTTTAGGAGGCATGGTTTCCCTGCAAGAATTCACGGGTAAGGAAATCAGGGATGGAATTTGCTTCTCCTTTGATGTATTCAATTTTATAATCAAAAACTGATAAAATAGCTTGCCATCTTGCAAAAATCTGTTTTGATGCAATGTTTTGAACATCTTTTTGTAAAACATGCTTGGCAGCCTTACAATCAATTCTGATTAAAAACTCTTGGTTTAATAAATCACTTTGAAATTTTTGAATGCATAATACAATAGATAAAATTTCTTTTTTAATAGTGCTATAATTCTTCTGGGCATTAGTCCATGTTCCTGATGTAAACCGGACTAATTGTTCTTGATGGTGACCAGGAAGACGTTGTTTTAGAATACCACCATATCCTAAATCTGATGCATCAGTTTCTACAATTTTATAGGCTAGAGGGTTTGCTATATGCAGACATGGCAAAGACTTAAGATGTTGTTTAAGTTGTTTGATAATTTGGGTATGTTGAGGAGACCATGGAGGAGGATTTTTCTTAAGCCTCTCTCTTAATGGAGCAGCAATGATACTAAGTTTTTGATAGTATTCTGAGATATAATTGAGGCTCCCTAAAAACCTCTGAAGTTGTTTTTTATCCTTAATTTCATTAGGAAATTTACTTGCAAATTCTAAGGCTCTTTCAATTGGAGTAATTGTACCTTGATCAATGTAATGTCCAAGGAATCTTATCCTTGTTTGAAAGAGATTGATTTTTGTTGGAGAAAGCACTAAACCGTTCTTCTTTATAATATAAAGAAAAGTATTTAAATGCTTCCAATGAGATTGAATACTATTTGAGAAAATTAATATATCATCAATGTATACGATTGAGAAGTCAGTATATGGATTAAAGATGTTATTCATGATTTTTTGAAATTCACTTGGAGCATTTTTTAATCCAAAAGGCATTACATTCCATTCATATTGTCCAAAAGGGACAGTGAATGCTGTTTTATACTTATCTGATTCTGAGATCTGAATTTGCCAAAATCCAGATTTTAAATCAAATTTTGAATATATTTTAGCATGTACAAGTCTTTGGAGGAGGTCTTGCTTGTTAGGGATTGGATATCTTATCCACTGCAAAACATCGTTCAAAGGCTTGTAATTTATTACTAGCCTTGGAGTTCCTCTTTCTATTTCAGCATTTTTATTCACATAGAAAGCAGCACAACTCCAGGGAGATTTGGATGGTCTTATTAGTTTTTTATCTAATAAATCTTGGATTTCTTTTTTACAGTAATCCAAAAGTTCTTGATTCATTTGGATAGGTCTGGCTTTTGTTTTAATTTTTGATTCTTGAAAATCTTTGATATAGGGAAGGGTAACGATATGGCTTTTCCTATTCCAAAATGCATTTGGGATGGTGGAAGAAACTTCTTTGATTATTTTATTTTTAAAATTTTCAATTGCCAATTTCAGCTGGCTATCTTGAAGTTGAGTTTTGATTTTTCATATTCTGATTCAGAATTATTTAACATTAATATTTCTAATTGTTTTTTGAGGTGTTCATCAATATCTAAAGAATTTATTTTACCTTTTAATGGGCAATTATTTTTATAATGTCCTATTTTTCCACATTTATAACATGTTGGGGGTATTTTCTGATTGTTAATAGGCTTTTTTGATTTTTTCTTATGTTGGAAATGAGTTGGTTTATTTTTGTAAGGTTTTTTGTAAAAATTATCTTGACTAGGTTGTCTTTTCTTTTTATAATAGGGTTTTGATATTAGCTTTTTATGTTTTTTATGTTTTCTTGATGGAGGTAAATTTTGTTTGGCTAATCCAAATTGTTCACAAAATGTGCCTAACTCTTTATGTGATTGCGTTAATTCTCTTTGTAATCTTTGGTTTAATTGGAAATTAGTGCAAATTTCAAATGCTATGTCTTTTATAGTGTCTGATATATCTGGAAATGTTAAATGCTCATAAGGTATTATGCCTTCATTTTGTTCTCTTAATCTAGTTTTTACTTTTTCAGCAAATAATCTTGGTAATCCATCAATGAATTTTTCTTTCCAGAACGGGAGACGCTGGTCATCTCTCATTCCAAGTTTTGTTAAAAATGTTTCTTCATACCAGTGATAGTCTTGAAGTTTTGGACATTTTAAATTTGTCAAGATTATGGACGATCTTTCTTCAATTTTTGATGTGTTTCCTATAAAATATTTAACAATAGAAAATATTAAGGTATTAACAGCATCTTCTATTATTGTTGGGTTATCATCTTCATCTTCAACTTTGATAGGTTCATTGAATTCATCAGTTTTGATAGCATTTAATATATTATCTTTTTCTGATTCAGTAAGATATTTATCCCACCAAGTTTTGAGTCTTCCAGAAAATCCTGATATAAGAATTTCTGCTACGGCTTTATCAGAACATTGTTTTTTCATTTTATAAGCGCTTGCAACCATTGTCATTTCTTGTAATTTATTAATCTTTTGATATTCTGTTAATCCATCTAAATTCCATTTATAGATTCCAGTACCTTTGAAAAATTGAGTTGGTTCAACTAATTCTTCATATTGTTGATCTGGGAAAGATGGTCTTGGATAATAATTTTTTATTTGTTTTGTATTATGTTTGTTATGATTCCATCTGGCCATGTTGATTGTTTGGTTTTGAGGAGTAAAAGTTTCTAATACCAACTACAGCCCAGGAATAGCAAGATAGTAAAGCAAGTATGATAAAATATTCAAAATAGCAAAATGAAAGTTATATCTAATAATAGAGAATAGCAAAATGAAAGTTATATCTAATAACAGAGAATAGCAAAATGAAAGTTATATCTAATAACAGAGTTCCTTGATCTTGTCTAAATAATATTTTTCTCTTTTTCTTAAGAAAAAATAACTTGTAAATAATGATTCTAAAATTCTTGTTTGAAGAATGTCAGTTTCGGATATCCTTTGTCTTGTAATAGATAAACGAGTTCTATACCAAGATAATTTTTGTTTGTAATAATTCAATAGAATCATAAGATGAAGAGAAATATAACTGATAAAAATACAGATGATGCAAATAAAACTTTATTAATAAACAATGTAAATACAATTTTGATACAAGAACTTACTTGATACAAATGACTAGACTTGATACATCAGAGATAGCAGGATAAAGGATAGGAAGTTTTGAGGGAGGTGAAACAGAGAAGTTTTGGGTTTTTCCAAAGGGTTCTGAAATTTTTTCCCAATTTCTCCGAATGCCCTCAGTGTTTACTCCCTTCTCCTTTTATAGAGAAGAAAAGGAATCAGGCTACAGTTTTTCCCGTGATGGGTACTGATAAAGAGCCTGACTTCTTTTTTACAAAGATGACATAAAGTTTGACATAAAGCTAAAGCTAAAGTTGATAAATACATAAAGTTGACACAAAGCTGAAAAAATGACATAAAGTTTGATAGCAATAGTCTCCTTGGCAGGTGAGACTTGATGTTCTTTTTGTCATGGCTTGATGAATTATTCCGGGCATGTGATTCTGCAGTGGCTTGATAATCAATTTTTTGCTTTTGCTTTTGCTTTCTTCTTTTCCTTGATTGGTGCTGATGGAGTAGGATTATGGATGGGAGGAAGGATACCATAGCAGTCGTCTTCATTATCATTGCCGAGATTGACTGAAGTGAAGCTTTCTGCCGAGTTGGAGTCCTCACTTGATTCTTGTTCTGATAAAGATTCTAATGCAGCTAATAGTTGTTGTTTTAATTCCTTTTTTGATGCTGTAGCTGCAAGTTTTGACATATTCTGGCTTTTTTGGAGAAGGAATTGAGGGTTTGTTGATGTTGTTAGTACTGAATGTTGATGGAAATACTTGTCAATAGCCGCGGGAGTAACCCTGTCAATTTTAAATTGCTCCCACCATTTAACTTTAATTCTGCGGATGAGTGATGAAATGGTTGGTCCTTGATGAAAATATTCCCATTGGATGATCCAGGCAAGGGAAAATTGTTGGAAGAAATAGAATAGATGAGGGAATTGGTTCATGGGAAAATGAGATGGGATTTTAAATTTGTCTTGATAAATCTGGAGGCCTTGATGAGCTTGTTGGGGTAATATTTCTGGTAATGGCCCAAACATGTTCCACCATTCGATGAACCATGCTGGAAGATCTTGATGAAATTTGTTGTGGAAGTAAAACATCCAAGAATGTCTGAATGTTTTATTTTGATGATAAAAGGTGTGATACCAGGCTTTTTGATAATCCCAGTAATTATAGGTGGATGGAACAAAATGTTGAGAAAACTGGCGGAATTGGTTTGGATGTCCTCCCCAATCTTCAAAAGATAAGATCTTGATAATTTGGCAAGTTGAATAGGCTATTTGGGTTTGGTCAAACTTATCTGGATAATGTTTAAATGATACTGATTCAGTGTCAATCAGTATGAATTCATAAAATTTTTGGGTTTTCATGGAATTTGAAGTTATAAAATGGTTATTTGGAAGAAATACGGTTTGGAGAAGATCATGGATAGCTTGATAATTGGGTGGATTTGTGAATGGGTTTTCATATTCTTGAGGTAATCGGGTAATAATATAGGTTTGTGGTTTGGGAAAGTATTGTGATTTTGATGATAAGGAAACTTGAGAAATTGGTGTGGGGTTTACCGACACCACCACATTTTTTGATGAAGAGGCTATGGGGCCAAGAGCCACCATAGATGATGAAGAGGGACGTGTAGCCACCTCTTTTGATGATCCCGTTGTGACTGTTTGAGCAAAGCTCTTATTAGCCACTTGGCTTAATATCTGTTGTTGCTGTCTTTCTTCTTCCATTAACTGGGTATACCAGTCAGTTGGAGATAATGGAAGGACCCTGGGAATGGTAGTTGGTAAGGGTGTGGTTTGACTAGATGATGGTTTGATAGGTACCATGGCATATGATTCTTTTGATATTGGTTGTTGGGTTGATGAAGAGGGTCTAATAGGTTTAGGAGGCATGGTTTCCCTGCAAGAATTCACGGGTAAGGAAATCAGGGATGGAATTTGCTTCTCCTTTGATGTATTCAATTTTATAATCAAAAACTGATAAAATAGCTTGCCATCTTGCAAAAATCTGTTTTGATGCAATGTTTTGAACATCTTTTTGTAAAACATGCTTGGCAGCCTTACAATCAATTCTGATTAAAAACTCTTGGTTTAATAAATCACTTTGAAATTTTTGAATGCATAATACAATAGATAAAATTTCTTTTTTAATAGTGCTATAATTCTTCTGGGCATTAGTCCATGTTCCTGATGTAAACCGGACTAATTGTTCTTGATGGTGACCAGGAAGACGTTGTTTTAGAATACCACCATATCCTAAATCTGATGCATCAGTTTCTACAATTTTATAGGCTAGAGGGTTTGCTATATGCAGACATGGCAAAGACTTAAGATGTTGTTTAAGTTGTTTGATAATTTGGGTATGTTGAGGAGACCATGGAGGAGGATTTTTCTTAAGCCTCTCTCTTAATGGAGCAGCAATGATACTAAGTTTTTGATAGTATTCTGAGATATAATTGAGGCTCCCTAAAAACCTCTGAAGTTGTTTTTTATCCTTAATTTCATTAGGAAATTTACTTGCAAATTCTAAGGCTCTTTCAATTGGAGTAATTGTACCTTGATCAATGTAATGTCCAAGGAATCTTATCCTTGTTTGAAAGAGATTGATTTTTGTTGGAGAAAGCACTAAACCGTTCTTCTTTATAATATAAAGAAAAGTATTTAAATGCTTCCAATGAGATTGAATACTATTTGAGAAAATTAATATATCATCAATGTATACGATTGAGAAGTCAGTATATGGATTAAAGATGTTATTCATGATTTTTTGAAATTCACTTGGAGCATTTTTTAATCCAAAAGGCATTACATTCCATTCATATTGTCCAAAAGGGACAGTGAATGCTGTTTTATACTTATCTGATTCTGAGATCTGAATTTGCCAAAATCCAGATTTTAAATCAAATTTTGAATATATTTTAGCATGTACAAGTCTTTGGAGGAGGTCTTGCTTGTTAGGGATTGGATATCTTATCCACTGCAAAACATCGTTCAAAGGCTTGTAATTTATTACTAGCCTTGGAGTTCCTCTTTCTATTTCAGCATTTTTATTCACATAGAAAGCAGCACAACTCCAGGGAGATTTGGATGGTCTTATTAGTTTTTTATCTAATAAATCTTGGATTTCTTTTTTACAGTAATCCAAAAGTTCTTGATTCATTTGGATAGGTCTGGCTTTTGTTTTAATTTTTGATTCTTGAAAATCTTTGATATAGGGAAGGGTAACGATATGGCTTTTCCTATTCCAAAATGCATTTGGGATGGTGGAAGAAACTTCTTTGATTATTTTATTTTTAAAATTTTCAATTGCCAATTTCAGCTGGCTATCTTGAAGTTGAGTTTTGATTTGTTGACATACCTTTTCTTGTTTTAGGAACATCAGATGTTTTTCTTTTGATATGATTTTTGAGATATTATTTATTTGGGTTTTTTCTATAGCTATATCTTTTAAAATATTTAAATCTTTAATATTTGGAGGATTAAGAAATTCAAATATAATTTCTTGGTCAAATATATTAGTAGAAATTCCTTTAGGAGATACAGTCATAGGTTGGATAAGATTTAAGAAAGGTGTTCCTAATATTACTTCTCTATTTAAATCTTTTACTAAAATAAATGGAGTCTTTATGCATATATTTTGATTACATACATGGGCTTTTGTTAATTTATATTTGACTTTTAATGGCATTCCATTAGCAGATGATAGTCTTTCTTTTGTTGGTTCAAAATATTTTATGGGTACTAATCCTTCCTGTATACAGTTAAGGTCAGCACCAGAATCAAAGAGTGCAGTAGTATTAATAGTATATTCTTTATTAATTACAATTTTTAATTTTACATTCCATTTTTGATAAGATATCTGGGTTAATAGGAAAATATCATCTTTTTTATGTTCTTTACTATGGGTTAACATGGTTTCTTGATCAGAAGTTGAGGCTATAGTATCCTGATGTTGATTTTTTAGAATTAATACTTGTCTTGTTAATTCTTGAATCTCTGATTTTGATAATCCTAACTCCTGTTTTAAAATCTTAATTTCTCTTTTGATTTCTTTGATTTCAAGTTTAATATCTTCTATTGGAATTTTTTGTGATTTCTGAGGTTGTTTAGCCTTTTTTAATATTGAATCTAGATCATAACAATTTTCTACTACCTTTTCTTGATTCTTCTTAGTTTGTTGAAGGTTTTCTTTTAATTTTAATAAATAATTTCTTTTCAGTTGAGGGTCTTCTATATCTTCAATCATTTCCATAATTAATTCTTGTTCTTTGGTAATAACATTACAATGACAGTTTTGTTTGATAGTTTTACTACTAGATGAATCATCAGATATTTCTGTATTAGATTCAGTTGATGATGTGATATTATCTATTTCAAAGTCATCTTGAGAGTTTGATTTTTCATATTCTGATTCAGAATTATTTAACATTAATATTTCTAATTGTTTTTTGAGGTGTTCATCAATATCTAAAGAATTTATTTTACCTTTTAATGGGCAATTATTTTTATAATGTCCTATTTTTCCACATTTATAACATGTTGGGGGTATTTTCTGATTGTTAATAGGCTTTTTTGATTTTTTCTTATGTTGGAAATGAGTTGGTTTATTTTTGTAAGGTTTTTTGTAAAAATTATCTTGACTAGGTTGTCTTTTCTTTTTATAATAGGGTTTTGATATTAGCTTTTTATGTTTTTTATGTTTTCTTGATGGAGGTAAATTTTGTTTGGCTAATCCAAATTGTTCACAAAATGTGCCTAACTCTTTATGTGATTGCGTTAATTCTCTTTGTAATCTTTGGTTTAATTGGAAATTAGTGCAAATTTCAAATGCTATGTCTTTTATAGTGTCTGATATATCTGGAAATGTTAAATGCTCATAAGGTATTATGCCTTCATTTTGTTCTCTTAATCTAGTTTTTACTTTTTCAGCAAATAATCTTGGTAATCCATCAATGAATTTTTCTTTCCAGAACGGGAGACGCTGGTCATCTCTCATTCCAAGTTTTGTTAAAAATGTTTCTTCATACCAGTGATAGTCTTGAAGTTTTGGACATTTTAAATTTGTCAAGATTATGGACGATCTTTCTTCAATTTTTGATGTGTTTCCTATAAAATATTTAACAATAGAAAATATTAAGGTATTAACAGCATCTTCTATTATTGTTGGGTTATCATCTTCATCTTCAACTTTGATAGGTTCATTGAATTCATCAGTTTTGATAGCATTTAATATATTATCTTTTTCTGATTCAGTAAGATATTTATCCCACCAAGTTTTGAGTCTTCCAGAAAATCCTGATATAAGAATTTCTGCTACGGCTTTATCAGAACATTGTTTTTTCATTTTATAAGCGCTTGCAACCATTGTCATTTCTTGTAATTTATTAATCTTTTGATATTCTGTTAATCCATCTAAATTCCATTTATAGATTCCAGTACCTTTGAAAAATTGAGTTGGTTCAACTAATTCTTCATATTGTTGATCTGGGAAAGATGGTCTTGGATAATAATTTTTTATTTGTTTTGTATTATGTTTGTTATGATTCCATCTGGCCATGTTGATTGTTTGGTTTTGAGGAGTAAAAGTTTCTAATATTTCTTCAACTTCTGTCTCAGATAATTGTGATAATGTGTGGATAGCTTTTATTGATGGAGATGGTGTTTCAGGAGCAACCATAAAAGTCAATGTGTTTTGTAGTTTTTTAATCTTATTATCTATATCTTGTATTAGATCTTTATCTTTTAATTGAGTATTGATTTTCTTAGGAATTTCATGAGGAATAAATAAAGGTTTTTGATGTGAATTTTGACTTATTGCAGGTTCTGATTCTTGTAAATTATTTTCAATTCTATTTAATTGATCACTAATTGTTTTAAGATTTTGATTTGTAAAGTTATTCTGTTCTAAAATTTTTTGTATATCTCTAGCTGTTATATCAGATTCTGATGGTGATTTCATTTTATAAGGTGAAGCCTTAATGGTTGAATTTCTATATTGGATAGATAATTCTTCATGAGGTGGATGGGTAGATTGTTTAATACCTTCTGATGTGTTCCATTGTTGGGATTTTTGAGTAACATTTATTTCTTTGATAAAAGGATAATTTATAGAATTATTGGCAGCATAATTTTCAAACCAGTCAAAAAATCTAAAATGAGTTTTATAATTTCGAACATGTTTGTAAAATTTTTCTCTTATTGGTATTCTGGCAATTTCATCAAAGTTTGATAAGAACCATTTTCTTTTTTGATCATTTTCAGATGATTCAAAATCTTTCTTTAATATACTTTTATCCATAATAAATTCTCTATCTATGACAAATATTTGAGGGTCATCTTGCATTTGAGATTGAGTTGGAGACATATGTTCAGAGGATTTATCTTCATCATCTTTTTCTTGTTGATTTATTTGATCCGTGTAGATAGGTTGGGGTATAGTTGATCTATTTCTAACTCTATTGAGCTTAAGAGGTTCATAATTGCTTGATGTTGGAATGGAGGAACAAGAAGATCTCGGAGGTTGATATGATGATCTTGGAGGTTGATAAGGTTCTCTAGAATAAGAGGATCTAGGAGGTTGATAAGTTTCATTAAAATTTTTTGTTTGAAAAGGTATTTCTCCTTCTTCTTTAATTTGTAAATCAGAAAGTTTTGTAGATAAAAATTTGAGTTTGACAGATCCATTTGGGAGTTCTTCAATTTGTTGGAGTTTTTTGTTTTCTATTTTTGGAGCGGGTACTTGGTCTTCTAATTCCCATTCTACTGGGAGGTTGATATCACTCCAAAGTATGGTTTGTGGAACTATTAAATTAGAGTTTTCTTTTTGAGTTTGGAAAAAGATTGTTTCTCCTTTAGGGCTAATGGTTTTAACTAAAGGATCCATGATAGTGGTCATAGTTTTATAATGGATTTTATAGATTACAGCAAAAGGAATATTTCCAGGTTCCATGTCATATCCTGATGTTTGTATTTTTAATACAAGAGAGTTTAATATTCCAGTATCATGTAAAGAAACCGGATAATTTGGGAAACAGTTAAAATATATGGGACCATTATATAAGCTAGTTTCGATAACTCCTAGCAAAGAGTCTTGAAATTTACGATGTCTTTGATCTCTAAGACATAGTAGGATTGATGTATTTAATCCACTTCTGGTTAATGGTTGGATAGCTATTTGAACTAATCCAAAGTGAATGTATGAATATTTTTCTTGATGTTTTCTAATAATACTAGAGTCAAGGAGTTTGATAGATTGACATTCAGATGTAAATGGGACAGTTTGTTCGACTGTCTTGATAGAATAATCAGAAGAAAAAGACCATTTTTTGATATGATAAACTTCTTTAATAGGAACATTCGGGATTTTCCAGTTTGATATAGGTTGTTGTAGATTTTGAATATTTTGTTCTTCTTGATTTATTATATTACTATCTTGCTATTCCTGGGCTGTAGTTGGTATCAGAGCCATAGATAGAGATATATATATATATATATATATATATATATATATATATATGTTTTGAGATAATTCTGAATATCTTCATCAATTGCAATTAACTCGATTAATTTTTAAAATTAACTACTTAATAAGCCTAATTATAAAAAGAAAAAAAAACTTAAACCAATAACCATCAAGAAAAAATTCAACATCAGATCAATTAAATTGATATTTGTAATTACATATATATCAAATGACTCTTTCACAATTCACGTTAAAAAAGTTAGTTGACTAGTAAAAGTAACTATAGGATAGTTTATTTGAAAACCAATCTAATAATTGATACCTAGTACTTACTAAATGTTAATATCAGGAAAGACAAATCAAGAGAATTTAACGAAATATTTTACTAAATGTTAATATTTTATTTAACAGTAAGAACAACAATAATTTTTATTATTTATTAAATGCTACTATTTGTAAAAAAGGTGAATTTCACCTAAACTCCTTTAACATTTAGATTATTACACTTAGACCTTCTCAACTTCTGAAATTAACAAATACCCTTATTTTAAAATGTTACTCATTCTCGATCCCTTTCTGTTAAGTTTGCTACTCACGCTATTAATATTTTTATTGTTAAGATGATTATACCCCTAACATTTCTCTCTTTCTCTTCTCTCAACCCACAACGCTCTCTCCTTGCTTTTCTTCTCAATAATTTATAATTAAAATTATTTATTAATAAATAATAATTATATATTACAATAATTTACTTTAATAAAATTAAAATTAAAATTAATTACATATTAGAATATTTATTATCTTAAAAATAAAAATTACTAATAAATACATATTAAAATATTTATTTTATTCAAATTAAAACTACTATTAAAATAATAATAATTATTAAAATAGTTTATTTTATTAAAATATTTTATTAAATTTATTAAATCAAATAATAATTTATTATTAAATCATATTATTTATTAATATATTTTATTAAAATTAATTATTAATAAAAATAAATATTTTATAACATTAAATTAATTAATTTAAATTATATTTCAGAGATAACTGGAATAAAAAATTTTAAATAAAAGAACAACGTAATAGCAAAATTAGAAACTAGCTTAACGAAATAACAAAACAAGTTTATAACAGAACTAAACCCACCAAAATTTATAAAACAGTTCAAAAATTCTGACTAATAAATAAGCAATTTAATACAAATTCATATCAACATAAATTCAATATGAAACCAAGAAGCAATAATTCATGCCTGATCATTTTTACCTAATAAATTTGCAGGAAACGGAGAATGATAAACCATAAATTAATTCCATTTTAATTCAACTTCTCCATCAGTTCTCTCATACCAACTGGCATCACTAGATGTTTCTTGGTCATTGGTTACCAATTTGATTTTGGAGGTGTTTAGAGTCATAATTTTTAGTAATTTTTAGTCAAAAGTTATTAGTTATAATTTTAATGTGTCTAGTAAAATAAATTATAATTTTTAGTAACTTTTTACAACTTTTAGGTGTTTAGTAAAATTTTTGATAATATTTAGTAATTTTAAGTAATTTTTGAGTGTTTAGTAAAATTTTTAACAAATTTTAGCAACTTTTGTGTGTTTCGTAAAATTTTTAGTACGTTCTAGGTGGAGCAAATTCTTGTAGCAGAGTAGAAAAGTGACAAAAGTTAAGATTTTACCAAACACTAACTTTATAACTTTTGATAAATTTTTATACATTTTTATACTGTTAAACGGGATTTTTATTCATTGATTATGTAGCCTCCGTTACACATGTAACTTATGAAACAAAATCTAAATACTTAGTAAAATCAAAATTCAAATCCTTGGATTCCTTCTCGCCTTCCCCTCTGATGATCAGAGGGTTTGATCTTCACATTTTCTTTGCCTAGACCGGGCATGTCCATTCTTAGATGTAGAGTGTCATTGTCTTTATTCACGTGCCATCCCCTCTTGGATCCAGATCCAACCCCCATTCGTTGAGACACTGCCAGTTGAGAATTGCAAGAAAACAAGGGATTCAATGCCTAATTTTTGAAACCTATCTCTGTTTCGTCTCAAAATAGAGAAGTCATGACCACAACAACCACTAACAATGAAAACTTAGCATGTGCGACAGAATAGGTAAATAAATATTTTTATATATTTTTGATAGTTAGTAAGGAAGAAAATCATCTGTACCAGACTCTCCAAAGTCACAGTTATTTTTGCTCCTACTACAGTTAGTGAGGATAAGGCAAAGACATTTGAGGATTTATATAGGCGACTTGACACTAAGGAGGGCGAAAGAGAGATATTCAAGCTTGCTAAATCTAGAGATAGACGGACCAAGGATTTAAACCAAGTTAAATGTATTAAGGATGAGGATGAAAAGGTATTAGTAAAGGAAGAGGAGATAAAGGAGCGTTGGAAGAGCTACTTCTACAAGTTATTTAACGAAAGCAGTAGTAGTGACATACATTTGGGGCAGTTTACCACTTTTAGGGAAGAATTAAATTTTATATTCTATAGGAGAATCAGTAAGGAAAAAATAAAAAAAGTATTAAAAAGGATGAAGAATGGGAAAGCGGTTGGGTCAGATGGTATCCCTATTGAGGTTTGGAGGTGCTTAGGAGAGGATGGCATAAGTTGGTTGACAAAACTTTTTAATGTAGTGCTAAAGAGCAAGAAGATGCCTGATGCATGGAGGAAAAGTATCCTTATACCCATATACAAGAACAAATGAGATATTCAGAACTGTGCGAACTACCGCGGGATTAAATTGATGAGCCATACGATGAAATTATGGGAGAGAGTTATTGAGAGAAGACTAAGAAGGACAACAAACGTTTCAGAAAACCAATTTGGTTTCATGCCTGGAAGATCAACTATGGAGGCTATCTTTCTCTTGAGGAGGTTAATGGAACAGTATAGAGAAGGTCAAAAAGATTTACATATGGTGTTCATCGATTTATAGAAGGCATATGATTGGGTTCCTAGGGAGATTCTATGGAGAGTATTGGAAAAGAAAGGAGCGTGTGTCGCATATATTGAGGCGATAAAGGACATGTATGATAGAGCCGATAAAAGGACATGTATGATAGAGTCATGACATCTATACGGACGACTGGTGGAGAGACTAATGAGTTCCCTATTACGATTGGTTTACATCAAGGCTCAGCGTTAAGCCCGTACTTGTTTGCTTTAGTTATGGATGAGATTACAAGACATATTCAAGATGAGATGCTGTGATGTACGCTATTTGCAGATGATATTGTTCTAGTAGATGAGACGAGAGAAGGAGTGAATGCTAAGCTAGAATTGTGGCGGGATACGTTAGAGACAAAAGGGTTTAGGCTAAGCCGATACAAGACGGAATATATGGAATGTAAGTTTAGTCAAAATAGAATAACGGGTAGTATAGAAGTAAGTTTAGGCACACAAAAGATTGTAGAGAAAGATAAATTTAGGTACCTTGGATCTATGGTGCAACAAGATGGAGGGATTGATACTGATGTAAGTCACAGGATTCAAGCTTGGTGGACTAAATGGAGGAGTGCTTCGGGGGTTTTGTGTGATCAACAAATCCCCCTCAAGGTGAAAGGAAAGTATTATAAGGTAGCGGTTAGACCAGCGCTGCTATATGGATCAGAGTGTTGGGCAGTAAAGCATAATCATGGTCAGAAGATGGCAGTTGCGGAGATGAGGATGCTAAGGTAGATGTGCGGGATTACAAGGAAAGATAGGATTAGGAACGAGGAGATTAGAGGCAAAGTAGGAATAGCACCGATTGAAGATAAAATGAGAGAAAACGGATTAAGATGGTTTGACCATGTTAGAAGGCGTCCAGCAGATGCACCTGTTAGAAGGTGTGAAAGTATGGAGATTGCCAGGAGTAGGAGAGGTAGAGGAAGCACCCAAGAGAAGCTGGAAATAAACCATTAAACTATGACCTGACCTACCTAGATTTATCGGAAGGACATGCCACTAAATAGATCTAATTGACGTCGACAAATCCATATAGCCGACCCCACCTAGTGGGAAAAGGCTTAGTTTGGTTTGGTTTACAGTAACTCTTCATTTTTGCCGAGTTACTGTTCACCAGTTAAACAACTGTTTATTATTTATTGAAGAAGACAATGGGATCCAATTTTAAAAAGTTAATTTTTTAATAGATAATTGATAAAATACCTAGCATTGGTGTGACTTTAAAAAGAAAAACTACTAGCTAAACCTAAAATGTGTACTGTTTACTAGGTAATTTGATTATTCATTAATGCAGTTGCTCTTAACACCTAAAAAAAGAAGCCACTTTAAAAAAACCTGTTTTTTTTCAAATTCCTAAAAAATTCCGCAGACACAATAATTCAGTATTTTTTTCAAAGAAAAACAGCAGAGGTATCCATATACATAAACGTGTACACAAATATACATATGCGTAGGGGAAAAATGGAAAAATCTTACTCCAATAACTGAAGGATGGGAAGATCTGAAAGTGAAAGAATTAGATCTGTGGATCCATCAGATGAAAGAAAAATTGAAGTTGGGGGCTTTGGTTGTTTTTGTTCGCTCTCTCTTATTTTGAGCATAAGGATGATGAGGTGATGTAGGGGCAGAGAGAGAGAGAGAGAGAGAGAAAAGTGAAAAGAAGTGATCAATGAGAGACTCCGTGTGTTGATTGAGCCATCTCACCATTGTTCTCCGCTGGTTTGGCATCTTCTCAAAGCGTAGCAGCCATGGCTACATTTTTCAGTCAGTTTGGTGGTCTTCCCAACCTTTCCATGGTCGACAATCAACATCCCGACCACAACCTCTACGAATTCAACATGAAAATTGGAACTCAAAGTTGCTTCGATACTCGTTTGCATCTTCTGAATCCCAACTCTCTCTCTAGATCTAACTCCAATTTTGTTTCTGATTGTGGGTGAGTTTGATTTGGTAGGTTTTAAATAGGGGCGGTTGGTACATAGTGGAGAGACGGGGAAGACAATCGAGATGAAAAGAGTTTGGATGGAGAGGTGGTTGGTGGCGGAACAGAATGTTAGGAGCGAGGCCAGTGACGGTGTTGGTGGAGGAGTGGAACAGCGGGCCAAATGGCATCGGCGGCGAACAGTATATATATACATATACAGTTTATATAATATATATATTTTGTAGCAAAAAAAAAGGATGAAAGAAGAAAATATATATATATATATATATATATATATATATATTTGTAATTAATTTATTAAACTGGGGAAAATATGTCTCTGTAATTAAATTTTAGCATAAAATACACTTAGACTCCCTAATCATTTTGATAGTTACACTTAAACCCTTTTAATATTTGAAAATTACAAACACACATTTTATTTTAAAAAGTTAGTAACGCTTACATCTTTCTGTTACTAGACTATTAGAATTTTCGTTAAAATGATGGTATCAGTTAAATTTTTTTTTTTCAATATACTAAGGTTCCGTTTGGTTTGTAAAAAAATAACAAAAAATTCTATAAATCTCTGTTAAATTTATATCACATCAACTTTTTTCTTTCATTGCACGTATTACGAACTCTCAATTTATTTTAATTTATCTCACTTTTTATCACTTTAAATATACACTAAGTTTATCCCTTTCAATGTTTAAAATTTACACAACATATAGATTTATATAAGCGCATCAAATCCGCTTCCTCGCCGGTGGCTCGATCTACTCCTCCATTTCCTCGCCGGTGGCTTAATCTATCCTAATGCTGGTGCTAAGCTCACTGCCCATTTAAATGAATAGATATATGTACATATATATATTCATATTAATGACACCAACCAGGATCACCGTCGGCGAGGAGATCAACAACGTAATCCAAACCACATCTACAAACCCAAATTAACAAAGCCCCGAAAAATCACATTTCAGACAAACACGACTCGATTCTGACAGACATGAACGCAGAATTAGACAGAATCACCAACTACAATCAATATCATGGGAGTTCTGGAAAGTGGAACTCCAACTTATATTTAGACAAGTGTCAGACCAGTTGGTTAGGCACATCTGATTACCACTCCATCTACCAACTCACTTCCAAAGGGGATCATCGACAAGCTTCATTTGGTCTTCTAAAGGCTTCACCAAGTTCAGATTTCACCCTCAAATTAAATGACAAAATTACCCTCTCTTTTCACTTCCCCAACCACAACTTCCACCCCTATGATCTCACTGATCTGGGATTATAGAGTTTCTTCAAATGCCGAGTTAAGAATCCGATATTCTTTCTTTACTCAATCTCGTATACATATAGTACATATTACTTATCAGATTTGATAGAGACTTAAGATGGAGAACTGGGGTGCAACTAATTCCAGTTCCCTGCAAGAGTAGGAACAATTTCCTAAAACACAAGAGAAGCATTGGAAAGGGCATGCGAGAAGGCTTCGGAGTCGAACATCAAAGTCAAAGGCTTGATCATAGCTAATCCTTCAAACCACTCGGCACAGCCCTGGACAAAGACACACTTAAATCCCTAGTTTATTTCACCACCCAGAAATCCATCCACTTCGTCTGCGACGAAATCTATTCAGCCACCATATTCAAACCTCCTCACTTCATAAGCAACACCGAGGTGATAGAAGAAATGGAGAATTGCAACCACGATCTTATTCACATCGTCTACAGCTTGTCCAAGGACATGGCAGTTCCCGAGATAACGACTCTGAGCAATTCTCCGGCGAGAAAGTCGGAGCCATCTCCAAGCCAGGTTAGATCCTTGCCCAGAGGAGAAAAATGTGCAATGGTGACCGACAAGCACAGGCAGGATAAAAATGAGATGGGTGGAGGTCGAGGTCGCCGGCGACTCGCATGGCAGAGGTTGGAGTTGTTGGTTTTTATAGTATAAGGTTGAGAAAAATACCTTGAATTGAAGGATGAACTCTTTAAAATTTTCTTCTGATGCACAGCGGAAGCACCTTCTTTTAGCGATTCAGTCTTTCAAACTATTCTCAAATTGTTTCTCTAGATGAATGTGTGTGGTCACTCTATTCAGATCACTTGGCTAATTGATATATAAAAGATATTTATAAATAGGGAGATATAGAGTTTGTATCAGAGAAGATCTCTAACTCTAGAGATTATCTCTTATCCACTCTCACACATATCTTATCTATATATATCATCTTAATATATATTTAGAAGATATGGTATCTTGAGAAAATCTCCCAACCATATCATCTTATCTAAATATATATAATATTAATTATCTATAATTTATTTCATAAATAAATTATAAATAATTAACAAATTGGACCTGACTCATCAAGATAAAAATTGAGCTAGCTTAGGGACTGAAGGCCCATGGATTCCTAGCTCTAATTTAAAAGATATTTGGGTCTTATCATCTCATGATAACTCATTATCTCTTAAATTAACCTAGGGCTATTCCACTAAAAGCCCTGAACTGCACTCTAATAGTCCATGTTGAAATTCATTTAATTAAAATAACTTTTAATAAAACTGAATTTTGGTCTTAGACTAATAATATCCACTTAATTAACTCTCCATTATAAGCTTGTAATTAAGTTAGGCTAAATGTTGAGCCTCTTAATTACATATTTAACCCTAAGTCTCTATTTATCTATATTTTGATCATTCTTAATATTTTTATATTTGTAAATAATTTACAAATAAATATTGTTATTCAATAAACAATTTATTGAATAAACTGCGGCCACAGATTTAATGATAAAAAAGATAAATAGCTTAGGTGAGCGTATCAGAATGGATTTCATCTTGTAAGTATATGTTCTCACGATTTATAAAATTAAATCTCCAAGTTATCGAGATTTTGACCAATAATAAGATCTCACTCCGTGATAACTCAAATAAACTTAATTTATGAATGTGAGTTCATTACAAACTCAGGATTAAAATTTATTAAAGTTTATGTAAATTATGATTAAAGACATTTATTAACCAAATCATAATTTACAACTGTCCTTTTAATATGTATATCACATATACATACTAACTTTCCTATTTAAAGTCACCACTTTAGTGATTAAGATAAATCACCCAATTAAGAAGTAGAAAAGTTACAGCTTTCATATAATGAAATACCCGTTTCATTAATTGGCTGTGAATTTACTTTTATTTATAAAACTTGTGATTTAAATCTTTCTGTATTAGCATCTTATACCTAATACTTATATCACATATTTTATAAATAAGGATAATAATATATGCTTAAATAAATAAATGTTTTATCTTAACTAGAAAAATAAATTAAACAAAATATCATAACAAAAATATGCTTTCAAGGGCATCAAGAGAAAATAAATCTAACAGGAGTGGCGACGGATATGAAGGCGGACGAGACGCAGTGCTTGAACGAAGATTTGTTGGGTTTGGAAGGAGATAGCATCGCTTACAGCAAGTTAAGGATGATGGGGTTTGGGCAGAGTGGGAGGAATAAAGGGAGAATGGAAGGGTTTTCGGAGCAGCATGATTGGTAGGGGTATAATTGACCTTTCAGCCCAATGTTTAATGGAGTCTATACTAATACTAACAGAAGGGCGGTTATGCTACAAATATTTCAAAATAAGGAAGGTATTTGTAATTTTTAAATGCTGAGGAGGCCATACGTAATTACTCAAACATTTAAGGGGTCTATATGTAATTTATCTTAAATTTTAACGGAGTTACGGATTAAATTAACGAAGGGGTCTGAGATTAACAACTTTCTAAAATAAAACGATATTTATCAATTTTAAAAGTTGAAGGGGTCTAAGTATAATTTTTTCTTTGGTAAGTGGGTCTAAGTATAATTACTCTAATATTGAAGAAGTTTAAATGTAATTTACTCTCTTAAAAATTGATAAAAAAATTAAGTATTTTTTATTTAAATAAAATTACACTTTTTTTAGAAAAAAATAAATACAATATGACTATTTCAAACCCCCCCCCCCAACTAACCCCTGACCGGCTTTCCATTCTCATCTCATCATTGTTCCAACAACCCTTGTTCACCAAACCCTGTGGATTTTGCAGCATTCTTCTCTAGGCAGGGCCGGATTGATATATCTATATATGTTTATGTATATCCAGATATATATAGGTATAGATTATAGGTGCTGAAGGCCCCTGAGAAGAAATTCAGTGAAACAGTGAGAAGATGCGATGCTCATCAGTTCAGCCTCACACTAGAAAGTAGAAACAGAATCCATCTCCACTCAAAACTTCTTTCAGGTTCTCTCTCTCTCTCTATTGGAATTTGTTGGGTTTCATCTAGAAAACTATGTGCTCTCTTATCATGAAACCATTTCATCTGCTAGAGACTCTTGCAACCGCACTCTGATCTCTATCCTTCATTTATAATTGCAGTCAATTTCTGGTAATGGGTTGATTGGTGAATTTGATTCTAGCGGACAAACTGATTGAACAGAATTGAAAAAGTTGTTTCCTTTTGAAGTTCAAATCAATCCATTCTGATCATACTAAGCTGCATTTGAATTAGTTTAATTTTGTTTTCTCCTCTAGAACGAACCCATTCTTTTTTATTTTTATTTTTTATTTTTTTTATGGTCAACGAATTATCATTTGCCCTTGAAAAATAGAATAAATATCAATTCAAATTTTCCAGTAATTACATGTTTCTGTGATAGACAATAATTTTCTTGAGCAAAAATAAGCAATTTCTATAAGGTTCAAACACTCTCAGTTGCTTTCCCAATAGGAGTTTTGATTGTACCCCCAATTTTTTTGGGGACAATGTTCTAAGTAGAGTTCTTTTATGGCATTATTTATTGTGAACATATCACCTTGCAAAAGTGATCTCATTAAAATTCTCTTTTATTACAACAGAATTTGACAAAAAAATGTTAGAATATCATCCTTTTTAAGAAATATATGTATTTGATGTCAATGGAACAACTAGGTGGCCTTGGACCTGGAAACAGACTCTTTGCAAGTAAGGGTTTGTACATCTTACCATCCTTAGACCCTGCAAATTATTGCAGGAAACTTTGTTTTATCTATTCATTCTAGTTATTATACAGTATACGAAAGGAAAGAAAAGAAAATGAAGGCCGATATACTCAATTTTGAAAGTAATTTTGATTTATTTTTTTTCTTAAGGGAAGAGATGTTCAGGAGAATTTTAGTGATCTTGTTAATTGGGTTACTAGCATGGGCATATCAGGCCACCCGACCTCCACCTCCCAAGCTCTGTGGCTCACCGGATGGTCCACCGATTTCTGCACCCAGAATAAAGCTCAGGGATGGAAGGCATTTGGCTTACAAGGAGCACGGTGTGCCTAAAGAGACTGCCAACTACAAGATCATCTTAGTTCATGGTTTTGGCTCAAGCAGACACGATGCAACAATTGCAACATTGGTAATGTTTCGATCTATTGTTGTTAACTTCTTAATTTAACTAAGTTTTGGCTCAATTTGTTTTAATATAAAATGTTTTCTTTGGGGAAAATACATTTACTTATATTTTAGGAATGTTATACATTGAAACAAACAGAACCTTCATTTTTTAACTCTGGAAGCGTGATGACTCCTGACTTGTGGGTAGTATGTGTTAAGTCCCACATCAAAAGCGTAAATGGGGGATTTTGGCTAGATAAATATAGGAGCGATTAACCTAATTGTAACCTCCTTGGCTAGCCAGCTCCCGTGGTTATCATATATGGTATCAGAGTCGACCTATGCACGCAACTATGTGAGCTTGAGGGCATTGCACTACAAGATTTGCTTCTAGTTGTGGTGCCATTTAGTCAGCTTGTGATTGTGGACATCATAGGCAAAGAGTTATTGGGGGGGGGGGGTAAGACTTTGATGTAAGATGGGATCATGGCTATATATAGGAGCTATGAATCCAATTGTCACATCCTGGACTACCCTTTTGGGGAGCTTCCTTGGATGTTTCAAGAAATTTTTTGTTTTTGTTTTTTTTGGAATGTTAAAGTTCATGAGGGTGTTTTCAGGGAATAGTTGAAGAACTCGGGATATATTTTGTGTCCTTCGATAGACCAGGTTATGGAGAAAGTGATCCAGATCCAAAACGAACCATGAGAAGTATAGCTTTGGACATAGAAGAGCTAGCGGACCAGTTAGGACTCGGATCCAAATTTTATGTCATTGGTTTTTCCATGGGAGGACAGATTGTTTGGGGTTGCCTCAAGTACATCCCTCACCGGTAAGTTCAATGCAGCCAAGCTTTATTGTTATTTTTGTTATATAAGCTTTGCATAAACTTGATCATATCAAAAGAAGGTGAATCACATATCGGAAATATTAATTGGTAATTTTCTTATATTGTTTTCATTACAAAGGTTAAGTACAAATCAATTGGAATACTTCATCACATGCGATGACATTTTTTCTCGATATTAATTCTGTCTCAAGTTGGATATTTTGAATGCTAACAGTCTAGCAGGTGCATCGCTGCTTGCCCCGGTCACTAACTACTGGTGGCCTGGTTTTCCGGCAAATTTATCTAAAGAAGCCTACTACCAACAATTTCCACAAGACCAATGGGCAATCCGAGTTGCTCACCACACCCCATGGCTCACTTACTGGTGGAACACTCGGAAATGGTTTCCAGGGCTCTAGTGCTGCGGCTGGAAGGCCTAAGTTGTCTCGGCAGGATGTACAGCTTGCCTTGAAGCTTGCTCAGATACAGAACAAGGTGCTAATTTTTCCTATGTTATTACTTTTGGGAAATCTACACGCAGAAGCAATAAACTTGCATACTGATTTGTATCAGTATACTTGAACCTGAATCGTTTCGTGTACTCTTCTACTTCAAATTTGTTATGATCAAGATAAAGCACAGGTCCGGTGGAGTATAATGACAAGAACAGACTATATCTAGACTATTCACGATACGAGTACACTCACACACATAGTATAGATCAAGGTCTCATAATTTGAAACCAGAGCGAGAGCGTTAACTTTTGAAATGCGAGACTGAGAGGTTGTCAAAGCATCTATTAGAAAAATATTAAAATATTTTTTTATGTAAGAACATATTTTTAACTTTTTGTTTAATAATGTGATATGGGTATATTATTCTACACATTAATTTTGTGAAATAACTTCAAACGTAATTATTATATTTACCAACTATCTCAAGATTATCCTTCGTAGTTTTATGTATTTTAATCATCATAATATTATGTGTCTTTGAAATAGCATATAACATAATTTTATGCATAATCATTACATTTACCAATAAGTCATCTGAAGATTATCTGTAATATCACATAATCCTTCACAAACTGCTCATCAATCCTGGAATTCGTGAATTTAGGATGAATTCTGATCAAATCCTCGAATAGATGAGAGGTGATGGAAGAGATAATTTTTTTTGTTCACTTTATGTATCTTTCTAATTAGAAGACAACAATTAAAAGATGGGTAGGTATTGGTATTGATAAAGAAAATTTTCGGTTTGTTTTCATGGCCAGGCATATGCAAAGCAACAAGGAGAATTCGAGTCCATCCACCGTGACTTGATGGTTGGATTTGGGAGTTGGGAATTCGATCCTATGGATCTCACAGACCCTTTGGGAGGTTCATTTCATCTTTGGCAGGGGGATGAAGATGGCCTTGTACCTGTTATACTGCAGCGTTACATTGCCAGAAAGCTGTCTTCATGGATTCAGTACCATGAAGTAGCAGGCGCTGGACATTTGTTTCCCCATGCCGATGGAATGGGTGAGGCAATTCTTAAGACACTTTTACTTGGGGAGAAGTGGCCTTGACAACGTGACTCTCTCTCTCTCTCGCTTGTTTTTTGGTGTGAGATCTTTTAATGATGTATATTCGTTCATCGAATGATTTATGGAATGAATACTGTGTGAAAGAGAGAATAACTTTCTGTTATGTTGTAATAAAAATAGGAGACATAAGCACCCAACAACAGTTTGATTTTGTTGTGATAGGATTGGAAAACAAGTAGATTGTTGTTTTTGGTTGCTTCGGAGCTTCAAGGATGAACTTTTCCTATGGATTTCTTCAACTCAGATTTCCAAGTTCTGAATGAGTCTGCTTGAATTGAAAAGCAGTTATCTTCAATAATATATGATGAACTTAGATTAGTTGCTTGTAATGGGCCATCTCTGGGTGGGCTTGTTCACTACAGACTTCGAGAGTGTTTGGATGGAAAAAAAATATAAGAAAAGTACAAAAAGTTGATGTAAAACTGGTGTGGCGAAATTTATTGGAGAAAGTTGTTAACTTTTTTGTAACTTTTGGTAATTTTGATAATCAAACGTCCCATTGTATATGTGGGAAAGTATTCCCAGTTTGATGAATGATGGATGGCTGACACATAGACTTGCACATTGGTCCCAAGAAGCAGAGCTACCTGTAGATGTAGAGACGATCAAACTCGGGCTTGATCACGCTCAAGATTGATATTAAGACCATATGCTCTGTTCAAGTTTTGCTGGGTTCAATATTCTATTTGTAAAATCTCAAGTCCGCCCTAGAATAAATATGCAAGTCCAAACACTTTCTTATGCCTAGTCAGGAATTTATATATATAAACACACGTTATGTATTATAGATGAAATTAAATAATATTAATTATCTATTAAAGGTGGCCGGGTTTGCACTTTGAACCTATTTCTCTATTGCTCAAGCCTGCAAAATAAAATAAAATAAAATAAGGCTATTAGAAGTGTCACCTTCCAGCATGTACGAGCGACACAACTGTTTTCTTTCAATTCGAAGTCCTTGACAAGCGCAAATTGAGCCGTTACAAAATTTAAACTCCCTTTGGAGTGATAAAAAAATTTTAAAAAATAGTAAAAGATATTAAAAAATTTTAAAAATTATTATTTTTATTTTATTATACGAATTACGAACTTATAATTTATCTCACTTTTTATTATTTTAAACGCACCCTTATAATGATAATACACTTGAATTTCAGGGCTGGAAGAGGAACTACTGCTATTTGTCCCAACAACCAAAAAGGCGCCAATATTCCCTACTAAATGTAGCCCGTTGACGATAAGGCTCGTAGATGCAGACATGAATGGGTTGGGTCCACGTTTAATCTTTTTAAATGGTTGCCAACTACCCACTTAACTTTTTGCAATTTCATTCATATGCTCAACATATACATATATATATATATATATATATATGAGGGATATTTTTGTCAATACCCTCTGGGATAGATTAGAACTTACACGAAACCAACATAAATTAATGTACTTAACCACCACCAACCCCCACCCCCCCCCCCCCCAAAAAAAGAAGCATAAATTAATGGCTCAAATTTATCAATCACGACTGAATTTCTCATTTCTGATATTGAGTGTGTTTAAAGTGACAAAAAGTGAGATAAAAAAGATAAAAGAAAATAAATTATAAATTCATAATTCGTGCAGTGAGGTTAAAAAGTAAATAATTTTTAAAATTTTTTAATATTTTTTATTATTTTTTTCGAAATTTTTGGTCACGTCAAACGAAACCATTATATATGTGAAAATAGGATGAAAAAATGATTTGTGTAGAACTTATATGAGACTTGTATAAATTAATAGCTCAAATCTATTAATCACGATTGACATACGCTAACCTTTCTTATATTATATATGCCAGAATAATGTAAATAGGTGAGAATATGATTTACGTGAAACCTACATAAATCAATGGTTCCAATCTATGAAACCAACGTAAATCAATGGTTCAAATAGTTAAGTCACGACTGACACTAACCTCTCTCATATTATGTATGTAAGAATAATGTAAATAAGACGAGAGTACTTGCATTGCTTTATTATCTTTTTCTCACTTTATATTATTTTGCTTTTTCTTTAGGAAATTAACATTATTATCGATTAAAAGGCCCAGCTAACCCCACTATCCCGAGCCATTATTTGAGCGGGCTTGGATGCAGGCATTACCCTTAGGACGAGTAGCATGCACGAAAAAATAAACCTCACTATTTTTTTGGACTCCGCTTGGATTTAAGCAGACAAGTCCGACCGACCTGGCGCACTCAACTTTGTTTTGGAATAAGTATAATTTCTATTTTTTTTATATATTATAGTATTTTTATTTGCATACGTGATATATTATAAATATTTAATTTTTGTAATATCTTTTACTTTATCTCGGGCACATGACCGGGCTTGCGATTTTTTGAAGGCTCAAAACAACAGGCCAAACCGGGCCCAAGCAAAAGCTATGACTTTTGCATCCTTGACAAAGCCTCGCCCGAACCGACCCCAGTCCAACTTTGATCACCCCTACATTATTGTGAAGTAGGGAAAGTTAATCGTTGAGTGGGAATAAGAAATGACCTATAAATAATTCCCAAGAATATAGGTGCAAAAACACAACTTACCGAAGTGTGAAGCTCCTCCGAATCCCAATTTTGGAAACTATAGTTTGCACAGTGGTTCCAAATGGTCAGGGAATTGATGTGGTTTGACAAAGCTAATGCATTAAGTACCCACAGATTTTTGACAATCATAACCATTGAAATGTTGAACAAGCAAGCTTGAGATACAATAAGCAATGAAACCACAAGAAATTGCATGCAGAAAGAACAAAAGCTTTCCCAAGTTCATCTTATAAATTTAGAAAGACTAGAAGATAAACAATAATGGATCCAGACAGAACACTTTTTATTCCTCGCAGAAGGTCTACATTACAACTAAAAAGGGCAATCCAATAGACGGGGCATCAAGTAAGGGTCAGATATAAGCAGTGTGTTTCCTTAACAAAAACAGAGAGACTGGTTCCGGAATCGAACCCATAACCCCAGGTTGCAATAAACAACCTTACCACTGCTCCAAGGCAGCACCCATTTAGGGACTAAGTTACAACTACAAGTGACAAATCAAAAACAATTGCAAATTGGCCAGAATAGTTTTATGAAATCGTTTCTAAGTGCCCGGGCTCAGAAGTTTAAACTCTGCCCAAGAAGAAAATAACGTCAACAATGACATTGCAGCCTTTACCTAGGGAGTCCAGTTTCAGGGTTGAGGAGAGCTTGAGTTTCATCAGACAGTAAAACAGGACCTTTCCCAGGTCTTGTGCAGATGAAGTAACTGACATCGCCCTTGTACTTCTGGGACGGAATGTTATTCTTAATTTCTGGAGGTGGGGACAAAGCTTCCACATCTTTCATGTTCTGAACCCCAACATCTTGCAGTATTGACTTATCACCAATAACATAACTGGATAGAATGAAAAGAGAAGCAAAAACTATCAGAGAACTCATCTGTGGTAGTGGATGTGGAAACCTCTTCAAAATTGCAATTAATCTCCTTACACATATATTTAGAGGCAATTAAAAGCATTAAAACTACATGACAAGTCTAATATATGAACTTGGTTGACACTAAATACCTGTTCAAATCAGCATCTGCTTGTGGAGGGAAGTAGAAGAGCAGCCTCTGAAGCAAAAGGGCAGCAGCCTTTCTGTTGCGTGCAATTAGAACTGCATTAGGCCCCGCATCAAAAGTATAAGCTACCTGTAAAATTCTCAAAATTAGTCAACTTCGCTGAGGAACCCGCACAAGGCAACTAGAGAGAGACAATTCTTTAACTATTGTTGCATCAGGAAAACCAAATTGAAACTGAAACAACTGACTTTTCTTTTCTTTTCTTTTTTTTTTTTTAACAAGAAAAATTGAGATCAAAAAATATTTCATGGTAGACATCACAGCTAATATGAAAAGTATTCCTCACTGAGGGAAGATAAATTTTAGCAACAATTTGGAATGCTTACAGATAGAGAATGCAAACTATTACATTTACAGTATCTAGTGAGAAAATTTGACTCCCATTTAAACCATTATAACCAGATGGTCTATGGTTCCTTTTGAGGTATAAATTAATAGGAAAATTTGACATGCCAAGGCTTTTTGGAAAGAAATTATCTTGAACTCGTGAGATTCACCATAACTACAAAATGCTATCATTATTGGTAGTGTTTTTTATGCAGGCCAAGGTGGGTATTTAAGTTTACAGAACAACCACGGAGTTGTTAAAAGTTATCATTAAAGAGAATAAGCATGAGAAAGCAACATTCGAAAATCTTTCAGAGCACTGATCTGCCTGAAACATGAAGATTTACCATAACCAACCAATCTGCAGCCAAAGCAAAGAGAACAAGGGCACTGGTATTTGAAATTTTATTATAGCTACGCATATAGATGGTGTGTAACTCATTCCAAAATTGTCAATACCAAGAAGAGTTTATTCTTCTTCTATATATATATATATATATATTTGTAACTTCAACAGGCCTGCTGAATAAAATTTTGAAGGGATTATAGTTAAGATTTAAAGGAGATGGTTATCAATACCAAGTTTCCTTTACTCTTTGTTAGTGGCCTTAGATTTTGGATAAAAATGGAAAATTATGGTTAATCCTGGAAGAATGGTATTAGGTTTTCTTCTTTACTTTTATTTCTCCTTCAGCCATTACGAGGTAGAAAGTACAACCTTCTTCTCTCCACCCAATATTTTTGTTAAAAATCCCCCTTGGACCTCACCATGTTGTTGCATATCATACAATTTCCATCAAAGCTTACAAATTTATTCCCCACAAGTGTGTGCAGATTACAT